>JALAZF010000598.1:0-1200000 GCA_022829125.1 Lathyrus tuberosus | reverse complement strand
TGGCGTATTGAAAACAAGCACTTTCACTTTTGACTCAGGCAAGTTAAATATGGCTCAATCACCACAACTTCTTCTTTCTTTATCTTACTGAATACTTGAAATTCTGGTACAGATGTGTGATGTCTTGTGCAATGTCACAACATCGCAATCTGCTGAACAAGGCAATAATAGAAACAGTAAATGAACACAATCAATTGTTCACCCAGTTCGGTTCAACCAACCTACATCTGGGGGCATACCAAGCCAGGAAGGAAGTCCACTATTAGTAGTATCAAATTACAGACTCAACACACCAGTTGACAATCTACCTAATTCAATCACTACCCAATGACCCTTCTACCTAAGTCCTCCCTAGGTAAGAGACTCCATCTCACTTCCAATCATCTCGATGATGTCTAGCAGTCAACTACACCGTCACTGCATCAACAGCTTGACTCCTTAAACTTTTCTATTACATAGACTTTGGAAGACACACTTCCATGACAATACCTAGACATGACCCTCATGACTAAGACCAATACTTAGAGTTGCTTAACAGCTTCCTCCAAGAACAATACATCTCTTACCTACAGGCTTCGAGATAAACACGATGACCATCCCACAAACCGGGTGGTTCATCAACCAACACAGCCCTTATAATCTACATGATGGCTGGCCTCCCAAGACTAGGTTACAATGCTTCTATTTATAACCTATTTCCCAACTGGATTTGGGCCTTCAAATCATATCAAATCTTCTGTTCCAAATCTCCAACAGATTCTGCTATTAATTGGATCTTCAATCAAATCTTCAATTTAAATCTTCAATAATTAACTCTAAATATTCTCCATATCTTTATGCATTAAATTCAGCTCCACATAATATTTCCAGGATATTATGTATCTTTTAAATCTTCTCTTTAAATCAGCTGCAAGATCTTCTCCACACAAATAGGAACAATCTTCTCCACACAAATAGGAACAATCTTCTCCACACAAATAGGAATAATTCTCCATGTCTATTTGCACAAACTATTCTCCACAAGATATGCAGAATTAATTGTATCAAAATAAATCTTCTCCAATAAATTCGTATCCAATCTAACTAACAGATCTCCTCAAATCAAACTAATGCGTACAGCCCTAAAAACATCACAACCTGATGTTTTAAGTTTCTGGTATAGTGATGTCAAGACATCGCATGTGACATCACTCTTCAGCACTTTAACTCTTCAACACCTTAACATTCTGCAATACAAAAACCACAACAGATGGTTTTCTGATGTTCTGTCAACTGATGTTATGACATCGGGTTTGACATCAGCACAAAACTGCAACCCTTAAACACTTAACATAACCAGAATGTTAACTAAACATAACAAGGCTGTTAAAAACTCATGTTGAAACATCAACCATGACATCAACATTGTTTTACCAAAATTCTAGCCAACTCCAAGAATTAACAATCTCCCCCTTTGGCTAATTTTGGCTAAAACAATTTCAGCCTACATCAGACCAACTTGGACCAACTTGCAGCAGAAACGAACACTTTCACATCAGCATAGGGCAAACTCCCCCTCAAACCAAGAACCAGCTCACAGTTGTTCAAACACTTTCCCCCTCAACTGCTGCACCATATCAGAAAAGGCTTCACAACCACACCTTGGCAACCACTAGGCTAACTCTCCCCCTTTTTAGCCATAATTGGACAAACTCTGAACATAGCAGCAAGCACAAAAAAATTCCAAAGGCAAACTCTGAATCATCCAACCAATATACTCAGAACAAAACCCAGACTCAGCAGCTACTACTTTCAATGATCAGCAGAGAAAATATCAACTCCCCCTATCTAGTGCTTCTTGACCAGTATACCATATCATTTGGAAACTCCAGACATAGTCTTCATTCATCCAGATAGGAATGCTTCACATAATCATCCACAAGTTCTGAAGCACACTCACAATGCCTTCCACTGAACTCTAAGTAAACTCCTTTTTCTTAAAAACACACCAAGACAAGTATGACATCTCCCAGATACACACAAAGATGTCCTTCAGACTCCTCCTTAGAAGCATGTGTACATATGATTCAAACAATTAGCTTCACATGGCTAGAACACCAACATGTCACCCAGCAACCTAATGTCATAACATGTTATCTGACATTATATCCAATCTTCACAATCTTGATCAGCACGCAAAAAATCTGCATCCTTGCAGTAAAAGACCATAGACAACAGCCTTAACTCCCCCTGCCATGAACAACCCATGCTCCTTATGAAGATGAACACTTGACACCAGATAGAAGCACAATGAAATTGCCACCTTCTCAACATTAAGAACTGCCACTTCTTGTGTTTGTTGAGCTAAATCTCATCATGATTATTTCCGATACATGATCTGTCAAGTCAAAAAAAAAACACTTGATTTGGAATTTCACATATTCCATAACAAATGTCTTCAGATCACTTGCAACACAAGATAAGGACTGCCACCACCTTTTACTTGTATTAGAAGAAACCTCCTTATCTTTAGCCATTCTGATCAGATCACACTACTGACAACAACCTTATGTCCTTATACCCACCTAAAGAAGTCTTCAACCTACTTAACCTCAAGATTAGAACCTGTCCATAATGACTAAACTGCCACTTCAGACAATAATGCTGCTTCTTCCAATTCCACAAGCCCAGTCCATCAGATAACTACCAAGCTCCCAACAAGGTCTTTGTTCACAAATAACCCGCATATGATGCTTACTAATTCACACACTTCTTATACAGTCAGCTGATAAGGTTCCCTCAGGGTGTCATCTTCAAACATCAAGCTACTCCATCATGGCCACAAACAACAATATCCAGACTTCTCACACAAGGCATGACAATTTGTATGACCTCTTCTTCTGCACACGTCTGACAACTTCTGATTCTTCCTTATGACACATTCACAAGTTACTTTGGACTTCTTCAGTCTTCTCTACATTCTCCATCCAAGGCAGACCTTCTACTTCATCATCCTCCCGTATGACTATGTAGACACTCCTTAGGAAAAATGTAGGCACCAAGCTCCTGAACCAGAGCATAATCATCCTTCACCAAGGATATCCAACCAGATAATGTCCCAACACAAGTTAGAACATCTCCCACACACCAAGACATCATCACCATGATTCTTGATATGCTCCACCAACTAGACTTACTATAGCAAAGTAATCTAAAGAACTAGAGAGTTAAACTCTCATCCTCCTTCAAGAAGAATAATCTCCTTGAGTCTTCAACTCATCACCCTTCTTCCCAAGAGTAACTTGTTCCAAGACAAACCTCAATAATAACCAGCTGCCACACTCTGATTATCTTGATTCTTCGAATCCACTTCTGAGATCAACCAAATGCCACAGTTTGATCACCTCATTCACGAATTCTCATATGAAAATAGCCAAATGCCACATTTTGACCTTTTTCACGTTTGTCAGAACTCTCACAAAGGTATCCTGATCCACCAAGGAGACTTGATCTTCAAGTCACATGCTCCACTTGCTCAAAAGCAAACACACTTAGACTCCCTAAGCCATGGTCATGTGACATCTTCTCCTTCCTGCAGCTCCCGCAAACTGCCATGAGAACGATCTTTTTGAAGCATCCTATTGTTCATTCCTGTAGATCACCCTACCAATAACTGATGTGCCACATCACCAGCTGAGACTCCTGATGTTGAGCTAGATGTCATAACATTATGTCATCCAACTGTTGAATTCAGCTCAACCTTCTGCCACTCAGAAGAACCTCCTCCCTTTGCAGAAACAGAATTCCATGTTCTCATAGACTTGATTCACCAATCAACTTTGAGTAGACAACCTCCATCCTGCTTAGAAACTCCAAAGACTTCAAACCTACCACATCTGAATCTTCAGAAAATAAGTAGTCCAAGACTACCCCATAGCAATACTAAGGAAGGTCACTTCCCTTAGTAGAGCCGTCAGTAGAAAGCTAGAGATAACTGCCACTTATCCTCGACCTTCACAACTAGAGCAAACACCATGCTCCAAACCACTGATCCAAGCTGAAACCAACAGGATTATGCTGTCTTCATATCTTATAGCCTTAACTTCATCATCTTGTCAACATTCCTCAATAATCTGCCTCTTCTAATCCAAACTTATCCTAGATAATTTGTATGATGCTCCAAGTACATAGTCACCAATCAACCCCACCAGATGATTCATTCTCACATAGAGAAATATAAATTCTCAACACTTCTGCAGTCCTGCACTTTTACCTCAGACATATACATAGTCTCCCGTCAATGTATATTGTCATTAGTTGAAGGCAGACAAATACTCAACATTTGGTCTAGTCTGACACCCTTTTCCTGCACACTTGAGGCACTAGCTGATCCCTCTTCTGCTAATTCACACCACTGATCACTATTTTCTTTGGCTAGAATGATGTGTCAACATCAGTTCTGACACCAGCAAACATCTACAAAGGCTTTGGAGACAACAGACATAGTAATCCACACATATCTCTTGCGGGGGACACAATATGACATATTAACTTATGATCAACTTCCAAGATCACACTCTTCTTAACGCTTCTTCTTATAAGCACAAGGTTCATACCTCTTGTCTAACTTAAGAGTGATAACTGCCATCCTTCAACATACCCTAGTCGATCTGTCACTTCCAATTCTTCAAGCCACAAAACTGAAGGAGCTCAAGTAAACACCAATTGACCACAGGCTGAATTACCCTGCTACTGCACACAACCTCTTGGATGCCTTTTTCCCTTTTCTTCAACCAGCTCCTACATACACTGCTAATGTGTAGCACGAAGTCGAGACATTAGAATGGACATAATAATCTCAGCTTCTTTCTTGATGAAACTTCCTCCAGTTCATGATCAGAACCATGTATCTTATCATAACCAGGAAGATCCTTCTAGTTGGGCCACCACAACGAAGCTTAAGAGATAACTTATCAAGATCTTCACTCCCGCATGAAAGATTTGACAGTGATACTCTTTTGCTTTGGCTCCACCCTCTTCTTTCACCATTAAGAAACTTGATAAGGAAGGAATCAATGTTCAGATTGGTCTTCAAAGCCTTCCACGTCATACAGTCTTTAAGCACTTCCTCACTTATCCAATGAGTGACACTATATTGATCAACTCTTGACCAATATACATATCTAAGACATGTTTCTTGAAGGAAACTTCTTAGACACACACCCCAGATGCCTCCTCTTCCAAGCTAGGAGTAGGTTCCAAATAGATGTGATCAATACACATATGTTTAGCCCCCAAGCATCTGTTATGCCAACAGGATCTTGCACAATCAGCTAGTTTTATGTTCAAACATCTGGTAGGACATAAGTTCTCTTCACAGAAACACACCAAAAGATCCTTTAACACAACCCAGAGATTGACCTTGTAGGGTTGAAGGCAATACTAAATGGCTTCTAACTTTCTTCAGATCTCTTTTCAACAAGCTCATATAAGAGTTCCTTTATGAGTGGACTTGGGATGAACCACAAGTATCTTTGGCAACTCTATCAAGTTAGTTGCAGATATCCTCAAGTATCGCCACACCATGTCATACATCTTCAGAGGAGAACAGAATGTTGCAGCCTTAACACAAAACCACCAGGAATTTTCCATCAGATATATATATATATATATATATATATATATATATATATGCAGCGGAACACATACCAGAAAACTCCTCTACAACCTTCAGGCACAACATAATAACCCTTGCACAAACACGACACTCCATGTGCACTAGGTCAACATAGGTTTGAAAAAAGTCAAACCACAAAGCAGCTCACCACCAAAGCTGATAACTTCATTCTCCACTTCAAGGGATCTCTATGAACTGACCAAGTCCATAACTATCTTCCTTGCTCACGAACCAGAAAGTATCTTCCCTAGATCTCATCCAGAAACAGACAGGATGCCCGCTCTGATACCAATTGAAATTCTGGTACAGATGTGTGATGTTTTGTGCAATGTCACAACATCGCAATCTGCTGAACAAGGCAATAATAGAAACAGTAAATGAACACAATCAATTGTTCACCCAGTTCGGTTCAACCAACCTACATCTGGGGGCATACCAAGCCAGGAAGGAAGTCCACTATTAGTAGTATCAAATTACAGACTCAACACACCAGTTGACAATCTACCTAATTCAATCACTACCCAATGACCCTTCTACCTAAGTCCTCCCTAGGTAAGAGACTCCATCTCACTTCCAATCATCTCGATGATGTCTAGCAGTCAACTACACCGTCACTGCATCAACAGCTTGACTCCTTAAACTTTTCTATTACATAGACTTTGGAAGACACACTTCCATGACAATACCTAGACATGACCCTCATGACTAAGACCAATACTTAGAGTTGCTTAACAGCTTCCTCCAAGAACAATACATCTCTTACCTACAGGCTTCGAGATAAACACGATGACCATCCCACAAACCGGGTGGTTCATCAACCAACACAACCCTTATAATCTACATGATGGCTGGCCTCCCAAGACTAGGTTACAATGCTTCTATTTATAACCTATTTCCCAACTGGATTTGGGCCTTCAAATCATATCAAATCTTCTGTTCCAAATCTCCAACAGATTCTGCTATTAATTGGATCTTCAATCAAATCTTCAATTTAAATCTTCAATAATTAACTCTAAATATTCTCCATATCTTTATGCATTAAATTCAGCTCCACATAATATTTCCAGGATATTATGTATCTTTTAAATCTTCTCTTTAAATCAGCTGCAAGATCTTCTCCACACAAATAGGAACAATCTTCTCCACACAAATAGGAACAATCTTCTCCACACAAATAGGAATAATTCTCCATGTCTATTTGCACAAACTATTCTCCACAAGATATGCAGAATTAATTGTATCAGAATAAATCTTCTCCAATAAATTCGTCTCCAATCTAACTAACAGATCTCCTCAAATCAAACTAATGCGTACAGCCCTAAAAACATCACAACCTGATGTTTTAAGTTTCTGGTATAGTGATGTCAAGACATCGCATGTGACATCACTCTTCAGCACTTTAACTCTTCAACACCTTAACATTCTGCAATACAAAAACCACAACAGATGGTTTTCTGATGTTCTGTCAATTGATGTTATGACATCGGGCTTGACATCAGCACAAAACTGCAACCCTTAAACACTTAACATAACCAGAATGTTAACTAAACATAACAAGGCTGTTAAAAACTCATGTTGAAACATCAACCATGACATCAACATTGTTTTACCAAAATTCTAGCCAACTACAAGAATTAACAATACTTGTAGGAAACCCTCGTCAATTAAACTCTGAATATCATTCTGAACCAACTGGCATCCTTTGATACTAGCATCACACTCTCCATAGTCCTCATGATTAATCTTCACTAACCCAGCTTTAAACAGTTTGGAATGGAAAATCCTGACATGAGTTTTAATCTTTGATGCATCCGTTATCAATACTTCATCCTTCTCATCTTTGATAGCATTTTTAGACCCATGGGTAGGCAATGGGTCACTCTTTACATTGGGTGGATTATCTGCAAAGGACAGAACCTTCTTCTCCATCAAGCCCTTCACAACATATTTCAGTGCAAGGCAACCTTCTAGGTCATTACCGACAGCGCCTTGGTGAAATGCACAGTTGACATTAGGATTGTGGAATTGCATGGCTTTTTCTGAAGGTGGGCCCATAGGTCTAGTGACAATTAAACCTTGTTGAACCAAAGAGGGATACAATTTCGTGTAAGTCATTTGAATGGGTGGGAATGAAGGTTTGACCCCTTATCCTCTGTAGGGAGCACTTGATGGAGAAGCTTGTGGCCTCTGTTGTTGTGGTTGTTGTTGAAAAGTTGGAGCACTAGGTGCTTGCTAATAACTGGGTTGTTGTTGGAATATCGGCGCCTGCTGTGCGGACTGATGATTAAAAGTTGGTGTTACAGCTGCCACATAATGTTATGGGGAGAACTGCATTGGATAGATTGGTTATTGGTGAAAATTTAGATTTGACTGATATTGATAAACCGGTTGTTTCCAAACTGGATTCTTTTTCCTACCTGTCTTAACGGCATTGGTTTCCCCTTCCTTCTTCTTATGGAAGTTGCTTGGAGGTTTCTTGAAATTGGTGCAACTTGAACTGTTAGAAGAGCTGATTACCTTCCCACTTTTTAAACCAGCTTCTACCTTTACACCTACGGCAACAATATCAACGAAGTTGGCGCTGACACTTCTAATCATTCTTTCATAAAATTCTGGTTTCACGGTGTCCACGAACCAGTCAGCCAGTTCCTTTTCAGATAATGGAGGTTCTACTTGGGAAGCCGTCTCCCTCCATTGTTGAGCATATTCTTTGAAATATTCATAATTGTTTTGGGACATACTCAAAAGTTGCCTTCGGTCAGGGGAGAGATCCATATTGTATTTATAATGCTTCACAAAAGCATCAGACAAGTCTTGAAAATTATGGATTCTAGATCGGTCCAAGCTCATGTACCATTTTGCAGAAGCTCCCTTCAAACTCTCCTGGAAACAATGGATCATCAGTTTTTCATTGTCCATATACACAGCCATTCTTCGGTAATACATGATCAAGTACGACTTTGGGAAGGTTGCACCTGAGTACAGGTCAAAACTTGGCATTTTAAACTTTGGAGGAATCACTAAGCCAGAAACCAAACACATATCTCTAGCGTCAGTACTAAAGATATTGCTTCCTTCCATCGCCCTCATTTTTCTCTGTATAGTCTCAACACTTTCTTTCAATCTTTCATGTCGCTCGTCCCTCTCCTCAGACATCTCGGGATAGTCATAAACTGGTTGTGTATTGTGAAAAATAGGATGTACTTGAGTATGCACCGCTGGTGGAGTAAAAGTTGAGATAACTTGAGGATTTTCATTACTCATAGGAACAGCTTGTTGAGTAGTCGTGGCAATTGGTGGAGGCACAAAACCAGGAGGCAACCCAAATGGTGGCAAGAGATCAGTGTTGACATTAGTAGCAGTCTCCACGGCTGGAGTGACAATTTCAGAGACCACGGTGGTCTGAGTATCCACCTTTGTTCTAATAACCTGTAAAACTTCCATAATCTGCCCCATACTTCCTCGTAGATCATTCAACTCGTTGTTGACTCTGTCCCTCTTAAAGTCATGTTCAGACATTCTCTGGCGAGCTTAGGCTCATTTGTTGTATCAACGTCGAAGATTCAGCGTGACGGTTCTGAAGAGAAGACCATGGAATGAGACATGACAGGAGAAACACATTTTATGATATGAAATGATGCAAAATGCAAATGCAGATGCAAGAAAAGCTATCAAGAAACTAAAAGTTTGTAAACATTGTAGATAAAAGGATATTTTCTCAAAACAAACTCTTTCATTTGCAAATTGGAAAATATTACAACATAGGCAGTACACCTTCAAAGTTCATTACATAGGTAAAATAGAAAATAACATAAACAAAAGACTAGAGATCAAATCCACTGGAAGACGGTCATTCCCCTCCATTAAGCTCCCTCATGAGTTTGTTGATTTGTTCTTGCATCTTCACTTTATTAAGGGTCAACTTTTCCATTGCCTTCTTCAGTTTTAGCTCTTCATTAGTGGGAGGCTTATGACGTGGATAGGGCATCCTCATCACAAGAGCTTTCTCACGGGACCATTCTAAACAAGCCTTGGTGACGGTATAGTCGGGATTCCTCATCGCAATCCATCTTTGTCAGTTTATGCAACGCCAGGCGCGTGCAACTCTAAGCATGAACTCTGGATTCTCTCCTTCTTCAAGGAACAACCTCTGCAGATTGCCAAGGTTCCTCCATTGGGTGACCCAGCTGTTGACGAGCGAGAACGAGATTATAGTTAATACTGTCCTTTCTGTCCATGAGGGGTACATTGGGGAAATCCCCACAGCTATGAATCATGATAATCCCTGCATAGATTGGGTCATACCACTTGATGTCAGCATGGGTAAGCTCCATGAGCCTCTTGGACCAAATAGTACAGTCTTCCACATCCCAAAAGGTTGTCATCCTTGGCAGGTGCGAAATAAACCACCTATACAGGAGAGCAACAGAACAGACAATATGTCCACCATCTTGCATGTACGTTGAGTGAATGGCATGATACGTATCAACCAACAGAGTGGGAACTGGGTTCCTGAGCATAAGGATTTAAATATCATTGACGTCAATGAAACCTCTAGCATTGGGAAACAGAAATAGTCCATAAGCTAGCAAAGTGAAAGTGGACTCAAAGAGTACAGTATTTTCCTTATCAGCAAAGTAACAGGCTTTCTCGAACAAGAACTAAGCGGGTAATCCAGCAAGTCCCCCTTTGACAGTCATGTGGGCTTGAATGCTAGACAGCCTAAGCCTTGTTCCTTTGGCAATGTCCTTCGTACTGAGCTCGTCTTCCATTCCAGAGAATGGAGGAGAATCATTGACAGGGAAACCCATCAAGGTAGAGTACTCTTCCAAGGTTGGTGTTAGTTAGTAATCTAGAAACACAAAGCAGTGATCGAGGGGATAGTAAAGTTGAACCAGAGTCTCTAGCAGTCCTTTAGCTCTTTGGAGCCACAACAGTGGGAGAATTCTTCCATACTTCAATGAGGAAGCCATTGGATCTTCAATCAATCTTCCCAGTTCCTTCAGCTGCTCAGCATCGGGAACCATGAAGGTGTACGGTTTAGTTCCTTTCCTTCCAAAATCCATCTCTACAAAGTCTACAAAACACAATTAGTTCCTTGATAGTTTTAGCAAAAATGCAAGATGCAATGCGAATGCAATTGGTTTTAAGGAACTCAAGAGACAAATTCGAAATAAGCTTTTATTTCATTAAATATTGAGAAAAGTTACAACTTTCAAAGTACATTTAAGAAGCTCAAAATACAAAGAGATAAAAAGCAATAGCTAGGCCTAAAAAGTAATCCTATCTAGGGATGCTCCACATCATGCTTCCTCTTCTGTCTCTTCAGCTTTTCATTCTCTAAGATCAACTTGTCAACAATACCTTTCCAAGCGCCAGACGTTGGTGGAATATTTGAATACTCATGAGTGCTAGGAGTGGGTTGCATGCTAGAGAAAAATAAATTCTCTGGCGCCACAGGTCTTTCAATCACACGTCTCTCAAGCCATTTAATCAACTCATCTTTCTCTTTCATTTGTTTCTTCATCTCCACTTGCTCAACATAGATTTTTCCCTTCCCACGTGTCTCTCTCAAGTTTCATCCTTGCTAGATTTTTTTGATACTCCTCCATACGCTCAATAGGAATGATAGAGGGAGATACAACAGTAGGCTGTGGAGGTCTCTTAGGGAGATATGATATCTTAAGATCACGAGCTCGAGATCGAACCCAACGAAGGAAAGGTTCCAAGACCACACAGTTTCTCTTTCCTAAGTCATTCTTAGTTTTCTTGGGGAGTATTCCCCAAGCATGCAAAACACTGTTCTTGGTTTCTGCACTGGCTTCCTCATTAAGATAAAAGAAACCAGACAAAAGAATGCTTTTAGGCTTTTCTTCCATATGAAATCCAAACTGACGTCTAGCAAGAATGGGGTTGTAGTTAATCCCACCTCTGACACCAAGAAGTGGTACATAAAGGAACGGGCCACAACTATCAATGATGACTCCTTTATCATAAGTTTAATCGTACCAAAAGATATTAGTATGGGTAAGAGATATTATTCTCTGAGACCAACGAAGCTTGTCCGAATTATCTTTGAAGCGCGACGTTCGAGGAAAATGAGTAACAAACCACTTGAAAAGCAGAGGTGCACAACATGAAATGGTACCCTTTCCTTGGAGAGTCCTATGATGGATTGAATGATAAGTATCACCGAGTAGTGTAGGTATCGAATTTCCACTTAAGAAGATTCGGATGGCGTTGATATCAATGAACTCCTCAACATTAGCAAACAAGACCAAGCCATAGACAAGAAGTGCAAAGATTGCTTCAAAGGCCCTCATACTATTCATTTTAGCTAGGTAGAAGGCTTTGTCAAATAAGAACTTGGAAGGTATGCCCTTGATCCCATTCTTGGTGGTGAGGTGAGGCTTGACCTCAGATATTTCTAAATGGATAGAATCAATTATCTCCTTTGGTGAAGGAATCTTCTCTTGACCACTGAAAGGCTCTTGTTCTTTCACAAATAGGCCAAACAAATAAGAATAGTCTTCCAATGTCAGAACAAGTTGGTAGTCGGGAAAGGTGAAGCAATGGTAAAGAGGGTCATAAAACTGCACCAACGTGTCTAGAACACCATTTTCCATCTTGGTTCTGAGAATACCAATCAGTCTTCCATAACGCTTTCTGAAGTTTTCAGGGAAAGATACCAAGGCTGCTAGCTTCTTCTACCAAATTGGGTTTCTTGAAATTGTACTTCTTAGTGTTTCTTTTCTCAATATCCATGATACCTCTGATTTACAAAAGGAAAGATGAATGAGTTCCTTAAAACCAACAAATGGATGCAATGAGATGTATGCAATGAACAAAACACATAAGCACAAACACAAATATATGCACACAATAAAAAAGCACATAGGTCCAAGGTTTAAAGGTCTCATGCGTGGAGCCATGGTCTACCCATCCCAATAGGTGCGTACTATGGATTTATAAATTGTAGAACAGGGTTCTAAAAGTTCTCAGAGTCATAGATAAATCTTTCGAATATTATCGGCCTACGTGACTACTCACGCGGGTTAATAATATTCTCAAGATAAACTCGTCTGAGTGTAGTATCGCGTATCAACTATTTTGGACTACTCCTTCATAGCCATCGCACTACGTCCTAAAAAGGCCAAGTGGGGTAAAGGTAACTACGGTCCTCAGTCTCACAGACTCCCGGGTTGGAAAGAGTGACATCAATGCTACTACACACATCAGACATCAATAATCCCAAAGGGGCCTCAACTGAGTGTGGTCGTCATATGCCAAACTTGTTAGGACTACTCCTAACAGCCGACTATTGATTACACCACAATCCTATCATATGTGTATCTCAAGTTCGGGTTAGGACTTTATCTCACCACTCAAAAGTAGCACCCTGCCAAGCAGAAGAACCCAAGCAAATATACAGAGCTATACATATATACAAGCAAGCAAGAAAAACATATAACATAAAAAAACGAGGTGGGCTTAACCCTCAGATACTTCCCCAGTGAAGTCGCCATTTCTGTTGCGGTGAGAATCGGATACCAAGCTATTAATTAACTTGGATCACACAACATAAAGTTCACCACCGAGCTTTGATTTATCAAAAGGAAATGGTAAAGATCGAAAGAAAACCCTAAGTGCGCTATGTGAAGACACAGCTAAGAGATCGGAGGTTCGGGGTTGGTTAAACTAAGGGAAGGTAGTAGCACCCTAAGTATCTGTAGTACTCTACAGGAACCTTTTGTTTGTACTTGTTATGTTAAGGTTTGCTTGCTAGGAGAATCTGCTAAAGGTGAGGTAAAGACCGGGGTGCTAAAGGTAAAAACCTAAGGGTATATACCCTAAGTATGCTCGCCAAGATGTCGCATCTCGTGCCTACGTATCCTAACTAAAGAATCAGAGTAACCGTAGTTCACCTAACTAAGGGTGGGGAACTATTGACTAGGGCCAAAGTTCCAAGGGGAATGAGCATGATACTCATACAGAGTCAAAGAATTCTCTAAGTCTAAGTTGTAAAGGAGAAGTGAATACTCATGGTGATGAGAATCACATAGAGTTTAAGAACTCTAACTTAATTCTACGTTGTGAAGTGAATGGCTCTAACAAGGACAAGGGGAAAGGAACATCATAATGATGATGCTCACATAGAGTTGAAGAACTCTAGGTGAAATACTAAGACATGAGGTAAGTGGCTCTAATGAGGCCAAGGAGGGGAGTGAGCAACTATGATGATAGTGCTTACAAGAGGGGAACCTAAATAGGTTAGAGGGAGAAATGGATCTAATCAGGCCAAGGGGTTCGAGATGGATCTAATGAGGCCAAGATGGTATAATGAGCTATCTATGACTTTGAGGTCAATAGAGAGTCTTTCCTTTGGAAGGAGGGGAATAAAGAGGATTGAGGAGGAGAGCTAAAGAGCTTAGCCTTACCTGGGGAAACTTAAAGAAGTTCAAGGTAACAGACATATAAAACAAAATGAAAACATTAGCATGGTAAGAACCAAAGCAAACCATAGGAATGTAACAAGACTCAAGGTCAAGTTTATTTCAAAAGGGTTTAAGGTAATTACAAAAAAAATTCACATGGGGATATACATACTAATGGTGACAACCAAGGAATGTGTGAAACAAAGATGTTACAATACATAAGCAAACAATGACTAAGTTCTCATGGATAAAGTTCAACAAGGAGGAGGTAACAAACAACAAGCTCATAAGCATACATGTGTAACAAACAATCATGTAAACATAAACAAACATGTATCAAAGGTATCATGTGAACAAGTTTGAACATGTGGACAAATAGGTAACAACCATACAAGAGTGTTGGGTTTTAGACATGCATTTAGGAGGGTGACAACTTCACAAGGTTCATGCATTCAAGGTTACAATCCAAGACATATAAACACTTTAAGAACAACTTAAACATGATATCAAAGATTCAAGGCATACATGTGCACATGTTTAGTCAATCAAATTTCATGTAAAAGAGACAAGTGATCTAACAAGATCTCTTAGTATGAACAAGACATTTTGCAAGGGTATTTCACATGTAAACAACACATTTAAACATCATGGCATCAAATTGAATCAAGGACATACAATGCTACCACATCATCCAAGGTTCAAACAACATGTTTTAGGTTTCAAACAATCAAGGCACCCGAAAGATTCATGTTAAAAAGAACAAAAGAAACAAAGAAGGCTTCACAAAAAACCCTAAAATGGTCCTTCACTTTCAACATGCACAAATGTCTCATAAATAAACATTTTGGACAATTTCTTTTTACCATCAAAAAATAGACATTTCAATGAACAATTTGCAAAAAGAATGGGTCAAAAAGGATAAAAATGAACAAATTATGATCAATTGAAATTAAGGCACAAACCATAAAAATTAAATGAAACATGCATTAAAAAAGAAAGGAAGTGTCTCATGTGGGTGTTGAACCCACGCCCTTGGAATCCCAATCACAAAACATACACCGTCTGAGCTATGTGCGCGTAGTGAACAAAGGATGCAAGCACTCAATAATATAACAAAACAAGCAAAAAATCAGAAAAAATGCAAAAGGGTTGATCCTCAGGATCGAACCCATGCAAGGCAGGCGAAAGGGAAAGGCATGGCAAGGTTTCTACCATTGGGGTGGCTATTACATCCAAACATTATACGCTTTCAGTTATTTTTATTTTAATAACCAAACCAAATGGCCACCACAGTGCCACATCAGGCAGACTAGGTGCCATATCACCATCAACTTCTTCGTTCTCTCCCTCTCACTCGTGCCCTAGCAACAACAACAAATGGCCAGAACTTCCTCTCTCTCTCTATCTCACTCATTTCTCAACCAAATCTCATGAAGTGAAGATCAAAGTTGGAGTACTTTTCACGAGGAATCAGTATATCACCTCACCTCACAATAAAAATGAACACACGACTCACAAATCAACACTCGATTGTGCAACATCAAATTTTTTCAGCAAGCTATATCATGTGATATTCAAACAAAACAAAGCAGACATACATTTAGAACAACAAAGCACAAAGCATACTACATTTTAACAATCAAATGAGCATAGAACGGTGCATGAACATGCGAGTTTCAAAAGTTGAAAAACCTTACCTCTTGGAGAAAGTCCAAGGCTTCTTTTCAGCTACTATAGATACAAGAAAACCCTCTGCTCAGCTTCCTTGAGTCTTTTAGAGCTTGTCTGGATAGCTGGATCAGTTGGAAACAAACTAGAACACAGGTCACGACTCTTCTTGCAACAATGGAGGTTAAAAATGGTGGATGGTGTATATGGTGTTACAGAACTTTTCCAGATGTTGGAATAAGTTATAATGGATGTATATAGGTGGCTTGTGGAGTAGGTTTGTGAAATGCACGAGTGGAATGACCTGGGGCAATGTTCTTGCAAATTTGCAAGAAAGAGTGAGTGAGAGAATGCAGAGAGTAATCAGCCTGTTCTTGGGGTGATTCTAGTGTGTTTTGGAATGAGGATTGATCCTCTATTTATAGGAAAAGTGGAGGAGTGAAGGCATGGTCAGAAATCACAACTTGCCAAAAACACCCTTTCTTGCAACTTCCTTCGTGCAAGCTGGCTTGCTGAGTCATGAGGCTACAAGCTCTCTAGAAAATAGTCAGGAATAGTGTTTGGACTATTGAGCTGTATTGATTGATTTGGAACAAGGCTCTATGCTACCAGAAAGTGGGAATGACCATGCTTCCTTGTTAAAAGCTTATCTCTCTTTGCCTCAACTTGCATTACTTGACATAAACTAATGCATTTTAATGTTGCAACTTGTGTAGCTCGTGGAAGAGGTCCAAAATACACTAACCTTGCTTCTAAACATCAGAAAGGTGAGGCATTTGGTGATTAAGAGTGATTATGTGTCATTATGCATATGTTGGTAACTTGAAATTCAAGAAATGGACCTCAAACTTATCCTCTTCGAAACTCTCAGCTCCCTCTATGGATTGCGGAGTTTCAGTACTTTTTGGAAAGCCTCAAATGTCCTCTACAACTTTCATGTTCAATAATGTTCCAAATTCTCAAAGGATCTTAGGGAAAAGTGGTCTTGAAGTTGGCTGAAAATTAGGGCAAAAAGTAGTGAAAATTCCCTAAGTCTTTAAGTGCCTTGAACTTCCAAGCCTCCTAAGTTAAAAATCAAACCTTTTTTGAAGAAGGACCCTCTAATATGTTTTGAAGTTCATGATGAGAGCTTCAATTTGAGCTTTGAGTCACAAAAATTAGATGTGTCGTTTGAAAGTTATGACTTTTCCAATTTTGCATAAGGAGTGAACTCTTCCACAAGTAGAAAAATATAAGAACCAAAACTTTCCCTTTTTGCAAGAAACCTTTCAAATAGTGATTTCTCATTCTCTAACTCGAGAATCAAGCATGTCTTGATGGAATATAGCTTGAATGTTTCATCTTAGGTCAAGGCATCAAAAGTCAAAGGGTTGACTTTGTCAGATGAAATTTAGGTCAGATGAATTCCACAGTGCGATTCTCAATGAATTTGTAACTTTTCCCTTCTCCAATACTTTAGGTGGGTTCCAAGGATGTATATGATCACAAGGTATCATGTCACATGGCTTGGGATCATGCTTTGACCTTGAATTAGGGCACAGTCGACTTTCTTCTGAAGAAAACCCTAATCTGGGGCTAGATGAACTTTGAGGTTCGTAGTCTGTAATGGGGTCAAACACTCTTGATTTCTTGTTGAATTAGATCTCTTGGATGTATGTGAGCTCAATTGGTTGATGAACCAATCAAGGCATTGACTGATCACACCAAGATTCTTTGTGGTTCTTCAGGTTAAAACCTTAATTCCATAACTCTTGATCTGAAGGTCTCTTCTTGATTTCTCTTGATCCAAACATAAGAGGTCATTGAATATGACTTGAGAACCTCATGATTATTTTTTTAAGACCAAGTGGTTGAACTTTGGAGCCTCAGTTGGCTTTCTCGAACGGGTGATTTTAAACTAGCAAACTTAATCACCTAGTGAACACTGGTGATGAATGTATGGAACCAAGGAGCACTACAACGAAAAACCCATTTAACAACGATTTGGAATGACATATAATGACGCGGCCGAGGGCGTTGTTATGTATATTGTCGTTGTATATATGATACTTATAACCACGGCCTTGTAGGCGTTTTAATAACCTGGAAAGCGCGCTAACTATCAAAACGGATTTTACAATACATTGTTGTAATAAAAATAATTATCCTCGATTCAATTCCCAGCAGCGCAGTTTTGATATTTATTTTTTCCTGGAGAGTGCGTCAGATATTATAACGGTTATGAAATATAACTGTCGTTAAAGTTTCTGCAAAATTAACAAATATGATCCTGCTTTTATAATTAATCCCATTTTTTACCTGTATTATTATTCTCCATATCACAGCACAGCAGAAAAATATAATTCACATTTTGTGATAAAGTTTTCATAATAATATTAATCGTATCATATTCATAATATCACATATACCACATTACAGTTTATCAGAACAAACAACCTACATAAATAAAATATCACATATACCATATTACAGTTTACACACATTACATAACTTCACATAATTGTAACTTGTTGTATTGGTATCTTGTCTCTTGGTGTCTTGTCTCTTGGCCTGGTGTCTGGACTCAAAATACCTATGATTTCAAATAATTATACTTGTTAGTAAAAATACTTCTAAACTATAACATACAATTAATATATTATGAATAAATAATAAATTATGCGCTTGTTAATTTTTCCATATGCCTTCTTCATGATCGAGTCGTATAGCATGCACGGCATCTCCATCAACTTCATCATATGAGGTAGGAACTTGTGTTGTGTAAGAAGGTGTGGACGGAATATCAAGACTTTCATCACTAAGAGGAATGTATTTTCCTTGGAGAACGATTGACCATTTCCCCGATTTGTCCGATGGATCAGTAACATAGAAAACTTGTTTTGCTTGAGAAGCCATGATGAATGGTTTTGTATTAAAGGATGCCTTGCCAAGGTCGACCCGGGTGAATCCTAAGTCATCAATGTCTGCACCATTACTATTATTGGGAACCCACTTGCATTTAAATAAAGCCACTTTGAAAATAACATAATCAATCTCCCAAATCTCATCAATGACACCATAAAACGCGGTACTTGCCAATACCAAATTCTTATCTTTCGAACTAGAGAAATACATCAATTAGGCTTCAACCATAACCCCACTATTTTGCATTGTACTACGATCATCTTTTGATTTTGTATAAAATGTATAATGACCCACAGATAGCCACTGGTAGAAGTTGTTGCATCAATACATGACAATCATGAGATTTTAAACCAATTAACTTGAGATCTTTCATTGATACAAGTTTCTTGATGTTTGATGAGTATCCTTGTGGAACTTTAATACCTTGCAAACACTCGCAGAACATCTTCTTTTCCTTTTTAGATAGAGTGTGACATGCTGGAGGCAAATAAGTTCTTTTTCCTTTCTCTATTGGAGCCAACTGTTTTCGTATGCCCATCTTCTCCATATCAAGACAGGAAGTCTTACTATCTTTAGTCTTGCCCAGAATGTTTAGAAGTGTGCCAAAATCAAACTATCACACGCATTTTTCTCCACGTGCATCACATCAAGACAATGTCTAACATCAAGACTTGACCAATATGGAAGATCAAAGAAGACGGACCTCTTTTTCCATATATTTCGTAACTGCCCCTTTTTCTTTTCCTCTCTTCCCACCTTTTTCTTTTTCTCTCTTCCCAAAGACAACATTAATGTGTTCCTGCCATTGATAAACTTCATCCCCGGTTAAAGGTTTAGGAGCCTCACCAAACTCTTGCTCTCCATTAAAAGCCTTTCGCAATCTACGACAAGGATGACCCGGTTTTAGCAATTTTTGATGCCCAAGGTAAACAGTCTTTTTTCCAAACTCAAGTTAGTGATAACAAGTATCATCTTCACATATAGGACACGCTTTATATCCTTTGACACTATATCTAGCCAAGTTATCGTAAGCCGGAAAGTCGTTAATTGTGCAAAATAACATTGCACGCATATTAAACTTTTCCCCAGAATATGCATCATCAACTTCAACGCCTTCATCCCACAAGAGTCTTAAATCATCAATTAATGGACTTAGATAAACATCTATGTCATTACCAGGTTGTCGTGGTCCAGAAATCATCATACATAACAATACATACTTAGGCTTCATGCACAACCAAGGAGATAGGTTGTAAATAGTGAGAAGAACAGGCCACAAAGTATGATTAGTGCTCAGATTACCAAAGGGGTTCATTCCATCGGTGGCAAGCCAAAGCCTAAGGTTTCTTGGGTGGACTCTAAAATCTGGAAACAACAAATCAATTTTCTTCCATTGCAACGAATCAGCTACATGGCGAATGTTTCCATCACTAATCCTTTCATCTGCATGCCATCTAAGATTCTTTGCGTCATTCGAATTAGCAAAAAGTCTCTTTAATCGTGAAACTATTGGCAAGTACCATAACACTTTAGTAGGAGGATGCTTCCTACTAACATTGTCATAGTGATCATTGTCATCACCATTGTTAGCCTTCAGCTTGTAACGCGACACACCACATTTCGGACATTGAAACAAGTCTTCATACTCTTTCCAGTATAATATGCAATGATTAGGGCAAGCATGTATCTTGATATACTCCAGACCCAGTGGACACAATATCTTCTTGGCCTCATAGCAACGATCCGGCAATTTGTTATCTTCTGGTAACATTTGTTGTAGTAATTCGAGTTATTCCGTGAAATTTTTATCCGACTATCCATTTTTTGCCTTCAGATTAAACAACTTTAACACCACCCCCAATCGTGTGAACTCTGTGCATCCCTTATATAAAGGGGTGTCTTTATCACTACATAAATTATCATAAATATGAGCATTCATAAAAGAAGATTCCCCAATATGACGGAACATATCCTCTAGTTGATCTTCCATATATTCATCTTCCTCCACTCTTTGACTTTGTGACACCCGACTTTCCTTATTATCTACCTCACCATGCCACGTCCATATTATATAATTTTGACATATACCATCACAACAAAGGTGATTGTGTATTTCTTTCTTTGTACCCTTTTTTATATTTGTGCAAACAACACAAGGACAATAAAAGATACCATTATTGTCGGGAAGATGTTTATCAGCGTATTCAAGGAATTCACGAACTCCGTTCTCATAAACCGGACCTAATCTATTGGCTTTCATCCAACTACGATCCATTACAACTTCTGTAATTTATACCAAAATCCATTACAGCGTATAATAATGTGAATGACACACCAAAATCTAATCCAAAAACTTAAGCATATGTATATACAATATGAACAAAGAAAAAATCAATGAAGATGTACTCTCATACTAAACGTAAAGCATATGAAACATCTCATTCTGACTTGAGCATATACAATATGAACAAAGAAAAAAAGGAATGAAGATATTGAAGAATACCGTACTTCGAAGCTTTAATCAAATGAACGTAAGGAATGAAGATGTTGAAGAGTACCGTACGTCGAAGCTGAAGAATCAAATGAACGAAGAAGGTCAATATTTGAGCATAAACCAAGAAAAAAGGAATGAAGATGTTGAATAGTGCCTTAATTCGAATCTGAAGAAGCAAATAAATGAAGACGGTCAATATTTGAGCATAAACCAAGAAAAAAGGAATGAAGATGTTGAAGAGTACCTTACTTCGAAGCTGAAGAAGTAAATGAATGAAGACGGTCAATATTTGAGCTCCAAATGAATGGATACGAAGAGGTTAAAAGTTAGGGCGTCTCTGGCTCACTTGTTCGATTAGGGCGTCTTATGAAAGAAATACATAATAAGTTTTGTTTTAATTTATCAGTAAAACTTTTAATCTCGGTTGGAGAAACAAACCGTAGTGGAATCTTAAGTGACACACGCTAAATGTATCCTAAAAAATGGAAAAAATGTGATGTAGGGAATCGAAGCTTGTTACATTTCATTTATTACTACGGTTGTTCATCTTAACCGTTGTAAAATCATTTACAATTTATTTTTTAAATAATGGACTTAAGTGACAGACGCTAAATGTACTCTAAAAAATGGAAAAAATGTAGTTGCAGGGAATCGAAGCTTGCTACATTTTATTTATTACTACGGTGTTTTAAGTCAACCGTCATTAAATGAATCAGCTTTTGCCTGGGCGCGAAAATTTTAACTTATTACAACTGCGTAAAAGGATGTGTTGTAAGTCTGGCGTTGTTGTTTTAGCGTTTTGTAGTAGTGGAGTGTCTTAGGAGACTTTGAAGCATGTGAGAACTTGGCTTAATAACCTTGTCCTTCTTCTTGTGTAAATCCTGTCTTTCCATAGAAGAAACAAACTAGCAAGATATGATGGTTAGTTAACAATGCATAAATGATTGAAACCTAAATGCAAGTGCGAGATGTCATGACATCTAGGGGGTAAAATTTGGGGTATAACACTAACAACATCAGCCTAGAAATATTTACGAATATTGGTCTCATTGAGCATCGTCCTCGCAAGCTCTACCAGAGACTTATTTTTCCTCTCTACAACCCCGTTTTATTTGGTAGTTTGTGGGGTGGAAAAGGTATGTCGAATACCATTCTCGTTACAAAAGATTTTGAATTCCTCATTTTGGGAATCTCAACCATGATCATTTATGATGGATGAAATGCTTACACTTTTTTCGTTATGAATAACCCTGGCTAGTTTATGAAAAGAAACAAACGTGCCTCTTTTATGATATAAGAATAATGTCCAGGTATAGTGAGAGTAGTTATCCATAATTACCAGAGTGTAGACGTTTTCACATAAACTTATAGTTTTGGATGCGCCAAAAAGGTTCGTGTGAAGCAGTTGGAAGGGTCGATTAGTAGAAACAATAATTTTATATTTAAAAGTGACCCTTACTTACTTACCTTTTTTGAATGCATCACATATCTATTATTTTCAAAGTGTAAGTCTGGGAGACTATCTACGAGATATGTGCAGACAAACTTGTTCAAGTGATCCATGTGCATGTTAGCTATTCTTTTATGCCATAGCCAAGATTCATCCTCATTTATGAGGAGACATATATCAATTAAAGGAATTTTATTTAAATTTAATGTGTAGGTATGTCCACTTCTTGGGCTTGTAAATAGAGTTTTGATGGATTTAGATTTTATGACCCTGTAACAAGAAGAGTCAAAGGTTACATTGTTACCTTTGTCACATAATTGACTTATGCTAAGTAAATTATGCTTGATCCATTTAACCAAGATAAATCCCCTACTTTTGGACTTTCAGACTTACCAATGGTGCAAAAACCTATATTTTACCTCTTATTATTGTATCCATAAGAGACGAATCCTCCTTCTTTAGGAAGGAATGTGGAGAATTGGGTTTTGGAACCTGTCACATGCTTTGAAAGGTTGTTATCAAGATACCATTTGGTGTTTGAGACTGTAAAATATTCATGTAAAGAAAGGGTTAGGTCTTGACTTTAAGTACCCATATCATCTTGGGTCCTTTATTGTTAGCTTCATAAACACCATTCTTGTTAATCTTACATGTATATGTATTTATAGGGATGAATATAATATTTTCTTTATGTTCACATTGTTTTTTGTAAATATATGAAGAAGGATTTCCTTATCTACTTTCGTGACTTTTCTTAATTAAATCTAACATGGAAATGTGTCGTTCTTGTTGAACTTGAGAATTCATACACAGGGGGGCTGAATTGTGTGGCTCAGAAAAAAGTGGTTATTATCATTATTATCACCAAAATTGGCACCAAAAAGAATTTTTATTGTCGATGGTCCGTTATCTCTTGCTTATGTTTTTGATAAGTTCTCATCTCAAGAAAACAACTCAAACAAGCCTTTTCTAAAATGTTAACTCATCCCAACTCATTATGTTGATGAAATTTATTTTTAGAAGTATGACTTCTTTAACTCCTTCAATCAAGCGAATCTAAATATGTTTTATCTACAACAAGCCAGGAGAGATTTTCCAAATCTGGAAAAAAGGTTATACGCAACTCTCCGCTACAAGAATGGGAAAATCATAATCGGGGAATTAAAGACTCAAATTTCTCTATTTATTGAGGAATTTGATGTTATATGTGATTACCTTGTTCCGAATCTCTCTACATTTCTGAAGCCCCTAGTGTTGTGGATGATTTATTAATTTCCCTCTTCTTCTCAATCACTTATAATTGACCTATCAGCAAGTCACAAATCCCTATTAATACGGGGTTTGCGACTTTGAATATTAGTATCATTTAGTATGTGGTAACACGTGTGCTAATCTCTAGGAAATTTAACCTTGGGCAAGTTTCAAAAACTGATGTGGTGATCACATGGTTACTAGCTAATAAGGTCAATAAAAACTTGGCTACTAGGGTAATCCAACACATGATATTGTGGATCTACGTGTTTGCAACTATAGTCAACAATTAATCCAAGATGTTGATGCTTATGGATAGCAAGATGCAAGTCAACCAGCAGCTTTTGTGTTTTGATGATGACAACACTTGAAGTCAAGCAATACTAAAGATAACTCAAGCTGTGAAAGATGAAAGACATGGTTGATCGAGCTATAATCCTGAACCAAGATAGGAATTTGTTTAAAGTCAGCATTGTAGTCCAATGACTCTCAAGTGAATACTTAGGGATTATTAACACATGTGGTTTAAACGTGAATCTCTCAAATGATGGTAATTCACATGGAAATATCTCAAGTCTTATCAAGAAAACTCAAGGTTTTGGTGAGTTCTAAAATCAAAGATAATGATGCCAAAAACTTAAAGCTTTATAGTGTGAAAGAGAGGAAGTGTGAAAGCTCTCTAGATCATGTCTATTTGAATAATCAGTGTCTTGTAAAGACACAAGGGAATTTCTGGAAATATTATGGATACACACACACAAACAATAGATAAACCTCTCATTTTTTAAATTAAATCATAAAAAAATGTTTTTTGGGCCTAGCCAATTAATTTTGGGATTGTCAAATTAATTAGGACACTTTTGGTAATTGTCTAATCAATTAAATCTTTGGCCTAATTGATTAGATGATGCCTACTCGAGTTTATACTCAATTGTTACAGTCTTTTAATGATTGGTAACGACTCTATATCTAAACCTTCTAATTTGGGCCACAACAATCGATAATTTATGGTGCCTAATCGATTAGTTAATTAATTTGGCCCATAGATTTTTTCCAAATTTACACCACAGCTAGATCTATAAATAGTTGGCTTCTCTATCATTTTTTAGTATCCCAAAAAACATATAAAAAAACTTCTTTTTTAATTTCTATCATAACCTCTCTAAATCTTTCATATTTTTATCACAAATTTTACTTATATTAATTTAAGAGTTTTCTTGAGTCTTAGTACGAATATTATTCTGGGTTAGGGTATAATTGTAAATTTACCAAGAGTAGATTTTTCATTTAGTGAGTAATCATTCCTTAGGAAATTATCATTTTGTTTAGTAGCCAAACCATTTAAAAAGTTATTGTTTGTATTTAGTGGATTTTTCTAAGTCTTTATTTGGTTCGTGACACTACAAGAAAAATAGACTTTTCGTAAAACCATATTACAATGGACTTCCTGTTAACCGTGGTAGTAACTTTTTTTGGGAGTTTTTTTTTGTAATTTACTAAAGGACATTTGATTACAGTATAGTAAACAACCGTTATGAAATGTGAACACCCAAGGCCGAAGAGAGCAGATAGTGGATGTAACACTCAAGGCGAAGAGGGCGGAGAGTGGTTTATGAATTCACATCAGAGTGAGAGGGATCTTGAGGCTTTGAAGGTATGGTACTACATGGTTGAAGGAAGACTTATAAAGACTTATTGGTACTACCTATACCAACAAGATGCATCTTCGTTTTGGTAGCCTAACAAATCACAACTCCATAGTTAAGGAGGTTTGAGTCCGAGTAGTATTTGGATGGGTGACCTTCTGGGAAGTTTCTTGGAAAGCGTGTGAGCGAGGACAAAACATGTTGAAAAGACTCGTGTTAGTTTGTGGGGTTAGTCGGTATTCCTGAAAGCATTTTGGGGCGTTAACAATGGTATCAGAGTAAGACCTCTCCAATACGCTGTGGTTCGGGGACGAACCAATCGAGAGCTGATGGGCATGTAACACCCAAGGCCGAAGAGGGCGGAGAATGGATGTAACACTCGAGGTCGAAGAGGGTGAAAAGTGGTCTCTAAAATCACATTGGAATGAGAGGGATCTTAAGGCTGTGCAGGTATGGGATTACATGGTTGAAGGAAGGCTTATAAAGATTTATTAGTACTACCTATACCAACAAGATACATCTTCTTTTCAGTAGCCTAACAAATAAGAACTCCATAGTTAAGGATGTTTGACTTGGAGTATTATTTGGATCGTGACCTTTTGGGAAATTTCCCGGAAAGCGTGTGAGTGAGGAAAAAACATGTTGAGAAGACTCGTGTTGGTTTGTGGGGTTAGTCGGTAATTCTGAAAGCAGATTGTGGCGTTACAAAATGTACCATGAGTGTAAGGGTTAGAATCCCATCACCAACAATTTTTTACTTTTGCTTTAAAAAATAGGGTTGTCATTGTATATCATCATGGTTCTTATTATCAACTCTGGTGAAAGGTTTTACATATTTATATATAAACGGAATTATCTCTCACTTCACTACATAACAGTCACCTTTCTCAAAACAAAACGCTAACATCTCTCTCTTATATCCTAATATCCATCAATATTTCGAAAACCCTTCTTCTCAAACATTCAAAATGGAACCCCAAAAATCATACAGCAAACTCGTCTTCTTCGAAGGGTTACCTTTGTTGCATCAAATCTTAGGAAATGGCTATATTGCAGGTTCGCCTTCCCAATAGTTTATGTTTCAAAAATTATTTTGAAGTTAACTTAATATTTGTGAATGTATAACTTAATAAGTGAACGATGTTGTTTATGTATCATTGTTTATGTTTTAATAGCTCGTTACATAATGTTTGTAGGATAATATGACTTGTATAACTTAAGATGAGTGAACTTTCTGCTGGTTTTTAGTTGTAGGTAGGAAAGGTGAATGAAAAAATAAATAAGGAGGAAGCTAATGTAAGTGCTACAAACTTGTGTGAAAGACGCAAATGACATCCCTTCAAATTTTACACAAGTTTGCATATCTCACTTCAGTTTCATCCTCCTTTCCTCGTGGATTCCATTTTGGGAATTCTGAAACACTTTATGAGTTGATATGTTATTGTTGTTACTAATAAAAGTTGCATGTAGTATGTAGTTTATGCTATGTTTTTGTTGATATTGTTGTTGTTAATAAGAATTGTTTGTTTATCTTGTATGTTGTTTTAGGTTTGTTTAGAAGATGAGTTTATTATATCTCATGTGGTTTGGCTGTTTTTCCAACCCCTTACATAATACATAGCTTTTTAGATTGCATTACAAAATTTTATATATATATATATATATATATATATATATATATATATAGTTATATAGTTATATTAGAAAACGAGTTACATCGTTAAATGCTAGACAATAATTCTTCAACTCATTGTCTGCATTTTACTCTTTAATGGTAAAGACTTGGTTTAATGCTTATGGTTCTTCAAACGCCCCTTTCTCCACCTCTAATTTTGTTTTCAAAATAAATAATATTTTATAAAATGAACTAGAGGTGAAGGAATGGGAGGTTGAAGAACTAGGAGCATTCACTATTACTGAAAACACCTATCATAACTGTTGGAAAATGCATAAAACCACGTCTGACCAATCGTTGTGAGGCAGGGTGTGATTATATGTAAGATGATTTCCATCACAGGCATTGGACCGTTGTGATAAACTAGGTAGTGCGATATATATCACAACGGTCAATATATACAACCGTTGTGATATAAAGCGAAAGGTCATGGGTTCGAAATCCAGTGACTCTATGGTCTATAATATTTTGCACTCTATCTATAACAACAGTTGGTATGAATAATCGTGATTAAATACTTTGTTTATTTATTTATTTTTATTTTTTTCATATATTAAGACCTTTATTTTACCTATATATGATCAAATTAAGCAATACAAATATATTTATATCTATATATTTTTCCATATATTATACATATATTGGTATCAAATTAAGAAATAAAAATATATTTACAACCATCAAAGACGTAGTCATACATCACCACCCATATTTTCAACTAACGCAATGAAAGTAAATGCCCAACATCTATGGACGACTTCTAAGTCATCGGGAGAGAAAGGCGTTTTTTCGTTAAACGTCTAAATAAACAAGTGAAAAAATTGAATATCTTGTGATTTGAATTATAATAGAAAATTAGTTTACATTAATATGTTATTGTAAACATTTGATGACATTAAGCATCAATAATAACAAATACATAAGCATCAACAATAATAAGAATCAACAACAACAAGCATCACCTTCAACAATAAGCATCATCAACAACAACAAGCATCAACAAAAAAATAAGCATCATCAACAACAATAAGCATCAACAACAACAAATACATAAGCATCAACAACAACAAATACATAAGCATCAACAACAACAAAAATACATAAGCATTATATATACCTGATGCCACGAATCAACAATGTCAGTAGAGACGATGTTAAACATGTGTTTCATTACATAATACCCACACTTGTGTCCCTCTACTTGTCTCCTCGTCTACAATTTAAACATTTCATGAATATATGACCACATATTTCATGAATATGTATAAGTAAATGTCACAGTTAATCCACTTACCTTAGGCTCACAAAATGTGAGCTTTTTCTTAGAGTTGTTCATCCTACAACATCTCTCCATAACCCTATATATTGAAAATGATTTAAAAATTTTACACGCTGATATAATTATAAAGTCAAAGAAAATATTACACAAAGTTCCATAAACATAAAATTACCTAGTAATAATTTGTTGCAGTATATGTTCAAGTGGTTTTTGTAACGAACACATTGTAGTTACCATATTCGTCAGAAGAGAAATGATGATCAATTGAAAATGTGCATTGAATGAACAATACAAACATATATAATTAGAATTTGGTAAAACATGAAAGTTAAACTATAATATCGAAACCATTATTGTAAAATTACTCACTTATTGAGGAATGGTTCTAAGTAACTGTGAGGGCTAAGGTATTTCATCTATTTCAGTTTTAATGATCTCAACAAATAAGCTAGGCATTAGATTGTAATGTGAGCGGTATCACTTCAGTGTCGAGCAAATTGCATCTAACCGTCGAATTTCATGCGTCTAAACATATAAGAAAAGGTCCAACCTAAAATTGCATGTGCATGATCATGATATTGATGTTTGGTATGTGTGTCTCGAGTCTTGGTCAGCTAAAATGTCTAGAAAAATGATTTTTTGAAAATATGCATGTCTTGCGTCGACCCAAAAGGAGCATGAGTCGACTCATGCTGCCTTGAACAATTCTTGTGAAACGCTCGGGTTGGCGCATGCTGACCTCCCTGTTGCATGCTGTCAATGCATGCTTCTGGGCATTTGGATTTCTGCAAAATCAGCAAGCTTGCGTCGACGCAACGTGCTTATGGGTCGACACATGGAAGGTTATTTTGCATAGTTATTCCTGCGGACTGGCTCACGCCGACCCCTACGTGTGGGGCGGTCGACTCACACAGCCTAAACCATTATTTTTACATTTAATTTTATCTGTTATTTCTGTTATTTCTTTTTGTTGGTCAATTTTGGTGTTAGTCATTATAAATAGTTGGGTCAGCTCACTTTTGAACAACAACAAGAAACGTGAAAATTTATACCAATCTTTCTCTTCATCTTCATCTTCATCCTTGTGTCAACCAACAATTACACATAGTCATTTTTGCTTGTGTTGTCCATTGTTTTGAAGTGGTAACGTTCAGAATTAGGAAGTGTTGTGATCTTCATTTCTGGGTTGAGAATTGGTAGGTGTTTCTTGAATAAAACCTTAGGTTTTATCCTCCAAGAATCAAAGGAGGTTTTGGGGGTTTTCTGGCACAAACCGTTTCGTTCTACAGGGATTCAGCCGTGCGAAGGTAACCAAAGAACAGAGTTTTATTTCGGTTTAGTAGCTACAGTTGGAGGATCGTAGAAGAAAGGATTGGGGATCGAATTGCGGAGAATTGAAGTCGGACGAGTGAAGGTGACTGAAGAATGGTGGTTTCTTACAGTCTAGTAGCATGGGACGATGACTTGTTCAACCGAATTCGAGGCACTTGATTCGTCTTGAATCCAGGGGAGAGAAGACTCTGCATCAACAATCAAAGACGTTTGAGAGTTTGGATGTTCATAGTTCTTCTCTTGTATAAACAAATTGCAAACAACAACATATATATATATATATATATATATATATATATATATATATATATATATATATATATATATATCTCAATTCCAATTGTGGAATTGGAGGCAGAGGTACCCAAAGCGAGGACGATTGGGGAACTGCCTAATCAAATCGTGTTTGTTCTCTCTCTTCCTTAACTCTTTACGTTTGATATCATTCGAATTTGCGAAGTTTAAATTGATCGAAATTTCTGAGCTAGTGCTATATTGGGCTGTTAAATTGTTTTGTAAATTTGATACAATCCCTTGGATTGTATTTAGGAATAACTCAACATCACATTACTTTGAAATCAGCACTTAGTGGGTTAACGCGCACCAAGTGTTCGATAATTTTGTTTCAACGCAAAATCGAACATATTCGTAATTAATTGTTTGTCGATTTACCTCGTTCGGTTGGATTAACTATCAAGCAAATAAAACATAGTTGACTGCGTTTAAATTGTGTTAATCATTCTGAATTTTTCTCATCCATAATTCATTCCCAATATTGTCGTGCATATCTGATCCCTCTGGTAGAGGTTCGTTGTAGACGTAATTCAGTGGCCGCTTCCGTCAAATTTTTAAAACCAATTTTTTGGAAAGTCATTTGCGTGTAAAACTCGAAGGAGCTATTCAACTCCCCCCCCCCCCCTCTCTAGATCCTAGCCATCGTCCAACAGTAACATTATTTCCCCCTGTGTGTTTTGCGTGATGTTAGTTATTCTTCAATTTTTTTTAAGAATTGCATGTAAATCATACTCTTACTGGATCCAACAATCCATAAGCATCCAAATAATTTAATTCTATACAAACACAGCAAATGTACCTAAATGGTTAAACAAAACACGTACAAAAAATACGTGAGATTTAGTTTTGTAATAATGTTTTTCTAGTTGTTGTCTTTTTTCAGTAATAATGTTTTTTTGAAGTTTCCTATGTCCCTGTCTCCTACTTGTTCATCTTTCTCGATTCACTTTTAACCTGTTATAAACATATGAAAAATATTAACATCCATGGCTGTATCCATAAAATTATCAGAAAATACAACTTGTACTAACCATGAACTCCTCGTTACTACGAGACTTCACAAAAATTTTCCAATCCTTCTTGTTAAGATACAAATATTTCACCCATGGGAGATTAATATTAGGATTTCTCTTCGTAATGTAGTCACTGTGATTCGTGAATTAAAACTTTTCCATGTCGTACCGGCATAAGTGATCCACTTTTTTTCAACTTCGAATCATCAATAAACTCAAACGTCAACTACACATTTAAATCAATAAGTATGTATTAGTGTTTATATAACATAATATCGAATCGATAAAAAATAAAATCAATACATGAACGTTTGTCCATATGTGTTTTTTCACCTCATATGGTACATCCTTCCAATCATCTAACAATATTATTACTTTGCTAGGTCCAAGGTATGCAACATAACTCTTAAGAAGCGAAGAATGAGGATCGTCAAGTATACTATAAATGGCACTAAACTCGATCGGAAGTCTGACACCCGAATTGCACACTTTTGTTAATGTAGCCATCATTGTGCACCTCTTTGATATTTTTTGTGTTCTCCTACTACAGATTGAGAATCATATGTCATGTTTTAAATTGTATACGTAGCTTCATCGCTACTAGATGAAGAAGATGCCATCTATTAAGACGTAAGCATCAACAACAACAACAAATAAGCATAAAAAACAAATACATAAGCATCAACAACAACAACAATAACAACAACAACAACGACAACAAGAATCATCTTCAACAATAAGCATTATCAAAAACAACAATAAGCATCAACAACAATAAATACATAAGCATGAACAACAATAACAAGCATCATCTTCAACAATAAGCATTATGTTGACAGGAGATTTCGACCAAGGATAAGAGGAAATTCAACAAGTCGACACTAAGGGATTCTCAGAGCATCGATCCGACACAGGTCAAGAAGATGCGTCAGAGAGAAGGAGACAAGCCATGGTGTCGGAGGAAAGCCAGGTGAAGGGCCAGTCCCAAATTCAAGGATAAGTACTTGGGCGGGAAAAGTTTGAAAGTTCCAAGAATATGGAAAGTTGAAAAGAAAGTGGGGTGACACGTGTCAACACCAAAGGAAATCTGGGCAGATGCACGGTTATTTTTTAGGCCTATATAAAGCATAGTATTTTCCATTTTTAGAGGTCGCATTTTGTAACATTGTAAAGGGAAAACACTCAAAGTACCAAGCTTAGAGAGAAACGAGTTCAATCCCACGAAAATGTTTAACGGCGTCCACCTTTACTTAATGCAATTTATTTTCAAAGTTTAAGTTATTGTTTCTTTTGCTGCTTGGTTGTTTTCTTTTTTCTTTGTTTTTGTTTTGTTCCAAACTTGGTTGATCATTCAAACCTTACAACTTTTCCAAAACGGCAAGAAACTGTCATATCGCGTAAGCATACTTTTTCAATCACTTGTTCTGTGATTTGTGTGGCCGATCCCGCGAGTAAACCTGCCACAGAAGGCCAGCGATTGTTCGCGTCGGTGAACAAATTAACAACAACAATAGGAATCAACAACAACAAATAAGCATCATATTCAACAATAAGCACCACCAACAACAACAACAACAACAACAACAAGCATCAACAACAACGATAATCATCTTCAACAACATTAAGCATCAACAGCAACAAATAAGCATCAATAACAACAAATACATAAGCATCATTGTTGTGAATAAGGATGCCTTGAAACAAAGTATTAAACGGTTTCTTTATGATCAAGAAACACACAAGGGTTAGGGTTAAAGGAAAAACAAGAGAAACACAACAAGGATTGGTTATAAATTATTATGCTTTCCTTTCTCCTTGAAACAAGGATTACAAGTATACAAGAATAACAAACTAACCTCTCTCACCCTTATTAGGTTTTGTCACACTTTAGAATGAGAGACTAGCATGCTATTTATAATAAAACCTAGCACACTAAACTAATTGGCCTTTAACAAATTACCCATTACAAGCTAACTTAGGGTACAAGCTAACTTAAACAATTGGATCCATAACACAAGGCCCAATTCAATCTCCTACATACTAGAACACAATTCGACTACAGCATATAGGTCTTCGACAACAGCATGTGAGCGGACTTCGACGGCATGCTAAAACTAGAGTTCGATCCAATATCTCACAAATCTCCCCCTTGGATCTAAATCTATATCCTCAAGAAATAAACTAGCTTTCTTCGTGCATCTTTATTAACTGCATACAGTGGAAAAACTTGCAACTGGGCAACATCTTGGTGATCATATCAGCAGCATTATGATCTGTCGAAACCTTCAACACTTGGACTTCTACACACTCGATTACCCCTCTGATGAAATGCAGCCTCACATCAATGTGCTTGGTTCGCTCATGATAGGTTGAATTCTTCGACAGGTGTATTGCACTTTGACTATCACATTTAACAGTGATAACTGAACCTTGAAGTTTCAGCTCCTTTGCAAAACGTTTAAGCCATAATACTTCCTTTACAGCTTCAGTTAGGGCGATATATTCCGCTTCAGTGGTTGATAAGGCAACAACCTTCTGAAGTGTTGCTTTCCAAGTGATTGTTGTCCCAAATATAGTGAACACATATCCAGAAATAGATTTTCTGAAGTCCATACAACCTGCATAATCAGAGTCGACATATCCTTCGATTGTTGCTTTACTATCTTCACCCAAGGCTCCACCATAAATTAGGACTATATTCAGAGACCCATTTATGTACCTTAAAATCCAATTCAATTCTTGCCAATGAGCCTTTCCAGGATTCGACATGTACTTGCTTACAAGACTTACTGTATATGTTATGTCAGGTCTAGTACATACCATAACATACATCAAAGAACCCACTATATTAGCAAATGGAATGTTATTTATATAAGCTCTTTCGACATTAGTACTGGGAAACTGATCTATACTCAGCTTGAATTAAGGGTTTTTCGGAGTCACAATAGGCTTTGAATTCGACATACCATACTTTTCGAGAATCTTCCGTAGGCATGCCTCTTGAGATAAGCATAATTTTGACTGCTTTCTATCTCTTCGGATGTCAATCCCAAGAATCCTGGACGCAGCTCCCAAATCCTTCATTTCGAATTCCTTATTAAGTTTAGCCTTCACCCTCATTACCTTTTCGACATTGTTGCTTGCTATTAGAATATCATCCACATAAAGCAACAAAATAACAAATGAATTACCAGGTCAAAATATGAAGTAAACATAGTGGTCGAACTGACTTCTAATGAAACTAATGCGTGCCATGAACTTGTCAAATCTCATATTCCACTGTCGAGGTGATTGTTTCAATCCATATAAAGATCTCTTCAGCTTACACACATAATCTTCCTTCCCCTTTTCGACATACCATTCAGGTTGCCTCATCAGGATTGTTTCATCTAGATCACCATACAAGAACGCAGTCTTCACATCCATCTGTTCCAGTTCAAGGTTGAACCTTGCCACTGTGGCAAGTAACATTCGAATGGATATGTACTTCACAATAGGAGAGAACACATCATTGAAGTCGACGCCTTCTTTCTGAGTGAACCCCCTAACAACCAACCTTACCTTGTATCTCTTCGACGCCACTCCTTCGATTCCTTCCTTAACTTTGAAAATCCATTTACAGATGACTAACCTGGCTCTAGCAGGTTTCTTGATCAGTTCCCATGTGTTGTTGTCATGAAGAGATTTCATCTCATCATCCATGGCCTTCAGTCATTCATTCTTCTTTCGACTCCTCATAACTTCCTTATAATCTCTAGGTTCTACGTCGAGAACCTCACTTGCAGAGATTAAGGCATAAGCTATAAGATCTGCATACCCAAGTCTTTGAGGTGGCTTGATGACTCTCCTTGACCTGTCTCTTACTAGCAGGTAGTCATTATCAGTCTCCTCATCTTTGACATCATCTTCTGCTTCTTCTTCGACTTCATCTGGGGTACGTAATTCAGCATCAACATGCTCCACCTCAACAGGAATCTCTTCCTGTTCCAGCTCTTCGTCAGCATCATCAATTTTCTTGAAAGCCATCTCAACTTCATTAAAAACTACATCTAGACTGGTGATACACCTCCTGTGACCTGGCTCTAGGCACCATAGCCTATAAGCTTTGACTCCTTCAGGGTATCCCATGAACATGCACTTCAGAGCTCTAGGTTCGACCTTGTCTTGCCTAATGTGAGCATAGGCCACACAGCCAAATACTCTCAGTCTGTCGAGACTGGGTGGATTTCTTGACCAAACTTCTTCAGGTGTCTTCATTTCCAAGGCAATCGAGGGACATCTATTTATTATATAAGCTGCTGTCGAAACAGCCTTTGCCCAAAACACCTTCTGCAATCCAGCACTAACCAACATACATCTAACCCTTTCAAGGATTTTCTGATTGAATCTCTCAGCTAAGCCATTTTGTTGAGGAGTACCTGCTACATTCTTATGCCTTGCAATCCCAGACTCAACACAGTAATTGTCGAACGCTTCGTTGTAGAACTCAAGGCCACTGTCAGTTCTCAACCTCTTAACCTTTCTGCCAGTTTGAGTTTCGACCAGAACCTTCCAAATTTTGAAATTCTCAAAAGTTTCATCCTTCATCTTTTGAGTGAATACCCATAACTTTCTGGAATAGTCATCAACGATGGCTAAAAAATACCTTGCACCTGAGTGTGAAGAATTCCTTGCAGGCCCCCAAAGATCAGCATGAATGTAATCCAGGGATCCATGTGTTCTTTGCTTACCTTTGTTAAACTTCTCCCTACAAGGTTTACCAAATACAAAAGATTCACAAAACTCCAACTTTTTGACTTTGTCACCACCTAGCAGGTTCTGCTTCCCCAATTCGACTAGGCCTCTTTCGCTGACATGGCCCAATCTCATGTGCCATAATTCTATCTTCGACACAGGTTTCGTGGATGAAATATTTGTTGAACCACTTACAACCTCAGCCTCAAGGGTATACAAGCCTTGTTTCTTCACGCCTCTCAAGACTTCCTTCGACCCCTTCATGACTCTTAGGATACTTTTCTCTCCTCTGAAAACATATCCCTTCCTGTCGAATTCACCAAGAGAAATTAAATTTCTCTTCAAATCAGGAACATATCTGACTTCAGTCAATAACCTTATTGACTCATCATGGAGCTTGAATCTCACAGATCCAATGCCTGCAATTTTGCAAGATTTGTTGTTTCCCAGCAGCACGGATCCACCATCTTGTTCACATAGCTCTTCGAACAATTATCTGTTTGGAGTCATGTACCAAGTCCAACCTGAATCCATAATCCACTCTTTTCTTGTGTCGCCGCTTGAAAATACAAGGACATCAGATGATTCGAAGTCATCTTGAACAATGGGTGTGTTGCCATTATCCTTACCTCCATGATCTTTCAGTCGTTCAGGGCACACCTTTCTTGTGTGACCCTCTTTCTTACAATGATAGCATCGAAAACCAGATGATTCGCCACTATAAGACTTCTGCTGACTTCCTTTCTTCTTGTCGAACTTAGCATCTTTTCGCAAGAATTTTCCCTTAACGGCCAAACCTTCACCACTGTCGAAGGTTTATGCTCCTTTCGTTCGTTCAGGTCCTTAGAGTACAGGGCTGATTGAACTTCTTCAAAGCTCAGGGACTCCCTTCCATACAAGAGAGTTTCTTTGAAGTGAGCATGTGTTCTGGGCAAAGCACACAACAACAACAGTGCTTGATCTTCGTCATCGATCTTCACATCAATATTTTCAAGATCAAGAATCAGCTTGTTGAACATATCTAACTGCTCAGCCAGGGCTTTGTCTTCACTCATCTTGAATGAATACAAAGCTTGCCTCAAGTAGAGTCGATTCACCAGGGATTTGGTCATATACAAACTTTCGAGTTTCACCCATAATCCTGACACCGTAGTCTCCTTTGATACCTGTCGAAGAACCGTATCACCAAGGCTCAACAGTATTGCACTGTGGGCTTTCTCGATCATGGTAGTCTTTTCTCTTTTTGTTAACGCAGCGTCCATGGCTGCCTGTCCCTTCAATGCTTCCAAACAACCCTGCTGAACCAGTAGGGCTTTCATCTTCAAGCGCCACAGACCAAAATCGTTCACTCCGGTGAGCTTTTCAATCTCATACTTTGTTAAAGAAATCTTCTCCATGCTCACCGCGCCAATTTTTTGTGAATAAGGATGCCTTGAAATAAAGTATTAAACGGTTTCTTTATGATCAAGAAACACACAAGGGTTAGGGTTAAAGGAAAAATAAGAGAAACTCAACAAGGATTAGTTATAAACTTTTATTCTTTCCTTTCTCCTTGAAACAAGGATTACAAGTATACAAGAATAACAGACTAACCTCTCTCACCCTTATTAGGTTTTGTCAGGCTTTAGAATGAGAGAATAGCATGCTATTTATAATAAAACCTAGCACATTAAACTAGTGGGCCTTTAACAAATTACCCATTACAAGCTAGCTTAGGGTAAAAGCTACTTAAACAATTGGATCCATAACACAAGGCCCAATCCGAACTCCTACATACTAGAACACAATTCGACTACAGCATATAGGTCTTTGACAACAGCATGTCAGCGGACTTCGACGACATGCTAAAACTAGAGTTCGATCCAATATCTCACAATCATCAACAACAATAACAAGCATCTTTAACAATAAGCAACAACAATGACAACAACAAATACATAAGCATCAACAACAACAAATACATAAGCATCAACAACAACAAATATATAAGCATAAAAAAAACAAATACATAAATAACAATGGAAAATGTCAGAACTGTAGATGCACGGGACAGAAAAGATTACGTACCAGAAACATGATGAATAAGTAAAAAAAAATATTGTCAGAAACTTTGAGTTCCTCCTCGACAGCTAAACAGAAGGCTAATCTGTGAGGGATATTCCTCTAGCTACCTTGTTTTAATGATGTCAACAAACATATTTGATTGCAATTTGAGCGGTATCACTTCACGTGTCGGGCATATAGCGTCTAACTGTTATTGTTCATGTGTCTAGATGCATAGGATCTTGTCCTCTCCAAAAATAAATGTCCACTATCGTTTTAGTTGTGTCTAGTATGTGTTTCTGATCTTGGTCTAGTGAAAATGCTCAGAAAAATTGAATTTCCTGAAAAATTCCACTTCATGCGCTGACCTTTCCAGTCCAAGCGCTAACCCCCAATTTCATGTGTTAACCTCCAAAACTTGCGAAAAAGTGCACAATTCAATGAACACTAAAATCTTCTTTTATGCGTCAACGCATGAATGCTGGAGGTCGACGCATGACTTCAAAATTCAGCATTTTTCATTTAATTTCTTTTTCTGTTATTTTTCTGTTAATATTTTCTGTTGGTCATTTTTTTCATATAAATAGTTTTGGTCATCCTTTTTATCAATAACAAGAAATGTGAAAGATATATGTCATTTCTCTCTCCATCTTCATCTTCTTCATTGAGTAAACAAACAATCACACATAATCATCTTAGTTTGTGTCGCTCACTGATCGAAGTGATAAAGTTTAGAATTTAGGAAGTGTAATCTTCATCTTCTGGGTTGAGAGTTTGGCAGGTGTTTCTTGAATAAAACCAGTTGGTTTTGTCCTCCAAGAATCGGATAGATTTTGGGGTTTTTTTGCACAAACTGTTCTTTCTACAGGGATTCGGCTGGGCGAAGGTAACCGGAAATTGGCGCAACTGTTCGGTTTAGTAGCTGTAATTAGAGGATCGTAGAAGGAAGGTTTGGGTTCGAATTCTTGGAAGATTGCAATTGACCGAGTGAAGGTAACTGAAGAACGGTGGTTTCTTTCGGTTTAGTAGCGTGGGACGGTAATTGGATCAACCATATTCAAAGCACTTGATTCATCTTGAATCAAGGGAAGAGAAAATTCGGCATCAACGATCGAAGACGTTCGAGAGTTTGGATGTTCATTGTTTTCTCTTGTAATAAAACAATTTGCAACAACTATATATATATATATATCTCAATTCCATTTGTGGAGTTGGGGGCAGACGTACCCAAAGCGAGGACGATTGGGGAACTGCCTAATCAAATCGCGTTTGTTTTCTCTCTCCTTAACTCTTTTACAATTCAGTTCGTTCGAATTGGTGAAGTCGCAAGTTATTGAAATTTCTGTAGTAGAGTAATTGTACGCTGATAAATTGTTTTTGTTAAACTGATACAATTCCTTGAATTGTGTTTTGGAGCAGCTGTACATTACCCTTCATAGAAATTCTGCACATAGTGTGTTTACGCACACTAGGTGTTTGATAATTTGTTTCAAAGCGAAATTCGAACTTGTTGCCTTTAAATTGCTTATCACTTTACCTCATTGGATTGGAATATACATCAACCAAGTGATATTTTGTTGATTGTGTATCTTTAGTGTAATACTTAAAACTAAATTTTTCTCTTCCATACTCATCCGTGATATATTCGTGCAATCCGATCCTTTTGGTAGAAGGTTCGTTGTAGACGTTCTATCCAGTGGTAGCTTCTGTTTAAACAATTTTTAAAAACAAATTTTGTAAACCATTTGCGCGTAAAACTCAAGGGATCTATTCAACCCCCTTCTAGATCCATAGCCATCGTCTAACAAGTGGTCTCACGAGCTTCGGTTGATTCTGGTGCTTCGGTAAAACTTCTTGGATCATGGCGAACGAACCTAAGGGGGCTTATAATAGAGCTCCAGTTTTTACAAGTGAAAACTACAGCTACTGGAAGGATTGTATGCGCGTCCATATTAATTCCTTAGATCCGAAGGTTTGGAACGTTATTTTAAATGGTCCCAGGGAAATTACTATGACTAACGCAGAAGGCGTTGTCGTTCCTAAACCCGAAGCTCAATGGAATGAGGAGGACGAGAAAAAGTACAGCTATAATTGGAAGGCCCGTAATATGATCATCTCCTCCTTGGGAGTTGATGAATATTATCGAGTCTCCCATTGTGAAACGGCCAAAGCCAAGTGGGATGCTTTACAAGTAGCCCACGAAGGCACTAATGATGTTAAGTTGGCTCGTATTAATACACTAGCGCAAGAGTTTGATTTGTTTTACATGAAGCAAAGGGAAACCATTGCGGATATGCAAAAACGATTCACTCACATTATCAACAAACTGCATTTTCTTGGTAAACCAATTCCAAATGAGGTTTCTACTAACAAAATTTTGAGGTGTCTTAACAGGGAATGGCAACCGAAGGTCACCGCTATCAAGGAGGCCAATGATCTTGCTACACTAGACCTCACGACACTGTTTGGGAAACTTGATGAGCATGAGCAAGTGCTCATTAGCTTGGATAAACATGAAAAGAGTATCAAGAAAGAGAAGGCAAAAGATACGGAGAAGAAGTCGATAGCTCTTAAGGCTTCTTGTTCAAAGTCCACACATCAAGAGCTAAGTGATGACGAAACCAATAATGACAAAGATGAAGAATCCGGTGATGAGATGGGCTTATTTGTGAAGAGATACAATAGATATGTTCGTAAGAACGATATTCACCACTCGGATAGAAATCTAGTCAAGTTTAGGAAGCAATCTAGAAGCGAAGGAAATAAAAATGGCAAGGTAAAAGGTACGTGCTACAATTGTGGAAAATCCGGGCACTACAAACCGGATTGTCCATCTCTAAAGAAAGACAAAGATAAGGATAATGACAAGAGTCGCTCAAACAAAAAGTCCAACAAGTCTCGACGAGCATACATCGCTTTGGAAAGCGATAATGAGTCGGAGAAAGATGATTCCTCAAGTAACGAAAGTGAATCCGTTAACCTTTGTCTTATGGCACGCCACAAAAAAGAAAAAGAGGTAAAGCATTCTAAATATGATCATGTTAATACTATATCTCATTTAGAGTTACGAAAGGCTTTTGACATGTTACACTATGAGGCTAAGGAAGCATTTCAACGCTTAGCCTCAAATAAAAGGATTCTCACGTATTTGGAGAAGAAGGTTTCCGATTTCGAAAAGGAATTGGAAGCTCTCAAAAACTCTATAGTGGACACATCAAAAGCCAAAAATGAAAAGGATCCTACCTCTTGGTTCAATTGGGGCTGTGACACTTGTCATATTTGGCAATGAGAGGTGAGAACCCTCAAGGCCAAATTGGACAAGGCTCTTAAGCCAAAAGTTACGTTTGCTATTGATCGATCACATTTTCGTGAGAGCATGAATAATCCATATCAAAAGTATACCTATGTGATTCGAGATAGTGATAGCAAAAGTAAATTCCAAATAAATAGTAATTGTCTTTACTGTTGTAAGCCTGGTCATACTATTGCTAAATGCCGCTTCAGAAGGTTTCTTGTTCCGAAAGGCATCTACCAATGGTTGCCCAAGTGCGGTCTTGGTTTCACTCACCTTAAAGGACCCAATGAGAATTGGGTACCTACTCTCCCTTGATTGTTTTTGTAGGTACAAAGTCTTGAGACCACCGAAAGAAGATGGGTTCTGGATAGTGGCTGCTCGAGACACATGACCGGAGACATATCTCTTTTTATCGACTTTGTGGCGAAGAAAAAGGGATTTGTCACCTATGCAGATAATAATAAGGGACAGATTCTCGGCAAAGGTAGTGTAGGTAACCCCTCATCTACTACTATCTCTGATGTGCTGCTTGTGGAAGGCCTTAGACACAACCTTTTAAGCATTGGTCAACTATGTGACAAGAATTATAAAGTATCTTTTTCAAAGGATTGTTGCATAGTTGAAGATTGCGACAAAAAGAATGTGTTTAAGGGCTTGAGGGTGAACAACGTCTACATGCTAGACTTAAATGAGGTATCGTTGATTGGAGACAAGTGTCTAGTCGCTATGAATGAAGATTCATGGTTGTGGCATAGACGGTTGGCTCACATCAATTTTGATTTGCTTAACAAAATTGTCTCCAAAGACCTAGTCATCGATTTGCCCAAAATTAAATTCACAAAGGACCATCTTTGTGATGCGTGTCAAATGGGGAAACAAACAAGGATCTCATTCAAATCTAAAAACATCGTTTCAACTATGAGACCCCTTGAGCTCCTCCATATGGACCTCTTTGGACCATCTAGGGTTAAAATTCTAGGTGGTAACTATTATGGGCTTGTTATAGTCGATGATTTTTCTAGGTTTTGCTGGACAATTTTCTTAGCAAATAAGAGTGATACCTTTTCGGCCTTTGAACGATTTGTTAAGTTATCTCAGAACAAGTTAAACACAAACATTGGGTCAATTAGAAGTGACCATGGGGGTGAGTTTGAAAATCATTTATTTGAAGCATTTTGTGATTCCAACAGAATTGATCATAATTTTTCCGCACCACGTACCCCTCAACAAAATGGGGTTGTGGAACGTAAAAATAGAGTTTTTGAAGAACTTAGAAGGACTATGATCAATGATGGTGGATTACCAAAATACTTTTGGGCCGACGCCATAAGTACGGCTTGTTATGTTTTGAATAGGGTGCTCATCCGGCCTATTCTAAACAAGACACCGTATGAGCTTTTAAAAGGGCGTAAGCCAAACATATCTCACCTTCATGTATTTGGTTGCAAATGCTTTGTGTTAAACAATGGGAAAGAGACTCTTGGCAAATTTGATGCCAAGGCCGACGAGGGTATTTTTCTTGGATACTCTCAGTCAAGTAAAGCATATAGAATTTATAATAAGAGGTTACGCATAGTTGAAGAGTCAGTTCATGTCACTTTTGACGAGTCTTATCCGAGAAATGTCGGAGAAGGTAGTTCTTTTCATGGTGCAGGTGTACCTACTGAAGACATACTCAAGACACTGATAAAGGAATTGATCAACCTGAAGCAGTGCGTATTGAGGAGGAAAAGGATCACCAACCAGTGAAAAGTTAGGATGATCATCATGCTAATAAAGATGAACTTCCTCCAGCTTGGAAGTCTTCAAACGACCATCCAATTGACAACATTCTCGGTGATATCTCTAAAGGAGTAACTACTCGCTCTAAACTTAGTAACTTTTGTTATTACTCTGCTTTTGTCTCCCAAGTTGAACCTAAAAACGCTAAGGAGGCATTACTCAATGAGCATTGGTTTCTATCAATGCAAGATGAACTAAATCAATTCTGGAGAAATGAGGTTTGGGACCTTGTCCCCCCTCCGCGAGATCATCGAGTAATCGGCACCCGATGGGTGTTTAGGAATAAACTTGATGAAAATGGAGTAATAACGCGTAACAAAGCTAGGCTTGTAGCGCAAGGCTATAACCAAGAGGAAGGAATCGACTATGAGGAAACTTATGCGCCGGTTGCCCGACTCGAGGCCATACGCCTTCTACTTGCCTATGCTTGCACAAAGAACTTTAAATTATTCCAAATGGATGTTAAAAGTGTGTTCCTTAACGGATACATAAATGAAGAGGTTTATGTGGCCCAACCTCCAGGTTTTGAATCCCACAAATATCCTGATCATGTATATAAACTTAAACGAGCTTTGTACGGACTTAAACAAGCCCCTAGGGCTTGGTATGAATGTCTAAGCAAATTTCTACTTGATCAAGGGTATTCAAGAGGAAAGGTTGACACAACCCTCTTTATTAAACGTCAAGGAAAACACTTAATTTTGGTACAAATTTATGTTGACGATATCATATTTGGGTCTACTAACATGACCTTGGTCAAGGAGTTTTCTAGTTTGATGCAGAGGGAGTTTGAAATGAGCATGATGGGGGAGCTCAACTATTTCCTCAGATTGTAAATCAAACAACTTGAAGAGGGTACATTCATGAGTCAAACAAAATATTGTCTTGAGTTACTAAAACGTTTTGATATGCTGAACTGCAAAGCAATAGATACTCCTATGCCTACAAGTGCTAATCTTGATCGTGACGAAAAGGGTAAGGATGTTGAGTTAAAGAAGTATCGAGGTATGATAAGGTCTCTTCTTTATCTTACCGCATCACATCCCGATATAATGTTTAGTCTATGCATGTGTGTGAGGTATCAGGCACATCCCAAGGAATCCCACATAAAGGCAGTTAAGTGCATACTTCGATACCTCTCTAGTACTCCAAAGTATGGGCTGTGGTATTCCAAAGGTAGTGTTTATTCCTTAGTTGGCTACTCCGATTCCGACTTTGCCGGATGCAAGTTGGATAGGAAAAGTACTAGTGGCACGTGTCACTTTTTCGCAAATTCCTTGGTGAGTTGGCATAGCAAGAAACAGGTTTCTGTTGCTTTGTCAACAGCCGAGGCAGGATACGTTGCCGCCGGTAGTTGTTGTGCTCAAGTCTTATGGCTTAAACAACAATTACTTGATTTCAACTTAAAACTTGAACGTATTCCAATTTTGTACGATAACACTAGTGCGATTAATCTAACTAAGAACCCTGTATTGCATTCACGCACCAAGCATATCGAAATACGCCATCATTTTCTTAGGGATCATGTAGAGAAAGGTGATGTAATTTTTGAGCATGTTGACACTAAGAATCAACTTGCTGACATTTTTACAAAACCGTTAGCTACAGAGCCTTTCTTTCACATCCGTAGGGAACTTGGCATTCTCGATATCTCGGATCGTGCTTAATAATCCTTTAGAGTAGTGATCTTCACACACACACACACACACACACACACACACACACACACACACACATATATATATATATATATATATATATATATATATATATATATATATATATATATATATATATATATATATGCTTGTTTATTCGTTTAACTAACAATGCAAAGAGATATTTAGCCATATGTGAGGGATCTTATCATCATGATGATCAAGGTAATATCGTTTCGATTTATAGATGTTTATCAATATTTTGTGCCATATTAATTACTCTAATCTTGATGTTTATTGCATTTTGAGCACTTATAGTTCATGTGGATGTTTGGTTCTGTATGTGTATATATCTATTTATCTGGCTGGAACTTAAAAAAAAATTTTGCAAAATTTCACTTCTGTATGTTCATGCGTCGACGCATAGATTCATGCGCTGACCTACTAAATTTTCGGGATAGCGCATAACCACATGTTCAGCTTTTTTAAGAAAATTCAAGAATCATGCGCCGACGCACAGATTCATAGGTCGACGCATAATTCGACCGTTCAGACTCCCTTCTTTACTGGGATGTGTGCGCCGACCTAGTGTTGTTCATTTTCCCTACATTTTCTCATTGCACATTAATCTATGGTTATTGCATGTCATCTCATTAGACTTTGTGGTCAATCTCTCCCTATCCTCCTCCATTAAACCTCATCAATAACAATTACTCTCCACTAAATCCTCATCAAAACCCTAGAAATCAAAAACCCACCAAGAGAAAATCTTCTATATTACTGCTACAAGGTTTTCTAAGGGATGCACATATCTCCTCTTCACTCTCAGCGAAAAACAAGTGTTATCATCCTCTTTCAATTTTTCTTCAACCATGGCTTCAAGAAGAAACCCTAGTAGAAGGGGAACAAGAGGATCATCTTCACAATCAGCACCAACCAGAACATCATCATCTTCACAACGGGTAACCTTTAAGTCTTTAATTTCTGAAAGGCTAACTACTCCTTTTGAGGAACTATTTTCTAACCGGGCTATTATAAGACAACATGGGTTTTATCCTCTGATGGGTCCAGATTTTCACATTCCTGAGATTTCTGAACTTATAAATTTTCAAAATCTTAGTGAATTTGTAGAATGTGATGATAAGTATAGTGAAGATTTAACTCGGTTGTTCTATTGTGGGATCAAGGGCAAGTTTCATGGGGCTGAATTTAAATTCTCTATGAATAATGCAGAATTTCAGGTGACAAATGATGTATGGTCTACATTGTTTGTCTTGGACACTAATGACACTCTCCCAAAGGTTACTGATAAAACCTTTGTTGAGGGCTATGAATTCAAACCTGCTCTGAATTCAATGTTGCGAGAACCGTATTCAGCTGATTTTGTGGCAAGTGAATTATTTCCTAAAAGTGTCACTATCGGCCATCTAAAATTCAAAGACCGTATTCTTCAGTGGATTGTTGCTCGCATCTTGAGGCCTAAGAAAGGAGGATACTCAAGAGTTGAGCAGACAGAGGTTTACCTCATCTATATTCTCAAGAATAGGATCAAAATTAACTGGCACTATTATTTTGCTTATAGGATGTTCGTTACTCGCAGCTCCCACAAATTTCTGGCACTTGGTTATGCGTCTGTTGTTGCAAAAATTTTGAATCACTTTGATGTTCCTATTCCGCAGATTTGTCACATTCATATAACCGTTGAACAACAATTTCTTGCCAAAACCCTTTCTATGATGGGTTACTTTTGGCAGTCGCGTGAGAACAGGTTCATCTATCGACCAAGATCCACCCATCCGAAACATGATGAACCGGTTCACCTTGAAGGAAGTGATGATGAAGGAATTCCAGGAAATGTAAATCAAGTTGTTAATGATGAAAATGTGGTCATTCAGGAAGATGTGGTTATGCAAGAAAATGTGGCTATGCAAGAAGAGGACAATGAGGCATGGATGGGCCATCAACCTGAAGAAATTTCTGAAAATCAGGGCTGGGGTCAGTGGCAACAAAGCTGCTGGACTGTGCTTGGTGCTGCATATGTTCCTCCAACTTATGGTGAGGACTATGAATGGCAGCAACCTGAAAATTTTGCTCCTCCAACTCCACCATTTTAGCATGATCAGCAGTCTTCTGAAGAAATTCTAGCAAGGCTGAATGAGTTGTCTCTGCAGCATCAAGAATTCCAAGCGTTACAGGACACTCGATACACGACTCAGCAGGAATTGTTCACAAATCTGTCTAACCAAATATCTTCTCACGTCACCAACTTCAACAATTTCGCAAATGCAGCCATGAATCGGTTCAATCAAATGGATGCCAACGTGACTCAGCAAAATCTGAACTTGGCAAATAGCCTTGGTAACCTCAACAGCGACTTGATTGAGCTCAACCTTCATCTCGAGGACCTTCCACCACCAAGCCAATACTATAGGGGAAGAGGTCATCTATTCAGGGGGAGAAGACCATAGAGCTTAGGGCATTATGTTTCATTTGTGTTTGCATTTATGTTTTGTGGTTTGGTTGTTTTCTTTTGCTTAACTTTGACATGTGCTTCTATTTGTTTAAACTCTTCCGGAGTGAAGTTTTGCCTGTATGCTTTTATTCCTTATTTAATCATTCCTTGGTTTACATTAGCGGTATCATATGTGGATGCATGTTAATGTTTGGTTGTTGCAAATATATGATGATCCACTACGTATTATAGTGTGTTATTTTGACCACCGTCTTTTCTTCTTTTTGATGTTGTCAAAGGGGGAGAAGAATAACAAGCAGAAATAGCAGAAATTTTATTAACCAGATGTCAAAGACAGGGGGAGCGTTGTTCACTCTCAAATTACATATCTCGTGACAGCTAAGAAAGTGTTGCCATCATCAAAAAGGGGGAGTATGTGAGGGATATTCCTCTAGCTACCTTGTTTTAATGATGTCAACAAACATATTAGATTGTAATTTGAGCGGTATCACTTCACGTGTCGGGCATATAGCGTCTAACCGTTATTGTTCATGTGTCTAGATGCATAGGATTTTGTCCTCTCCAAAAATAAATGTCCACTAACATTTTAGTTGTGTCTAGTATGTGTTTCTGATCTTGGTCTGGTGAAAATGCTCAGAAAAATTGAATTTCCTGAAAAATTGCACTTCATGCGCTGACCTTTCCAGTCCATGCGCTAACCCCCAATTTCATACGCTAACCTCCAAAACTTGCGGGAAAGCGCACAATTCAATGAACACTAAAATCTTCTTTTATGCGTTGACGCATGAATGCTGGAGGTCGACGCATGACTTCAAAATTCAGCATTTTTCATTTAATTTCTTTTTCTGTTATTTTTCTATTATTATTTTCTATTGGTCATTTTTTTCATATAAATATTTTTGGTCATCCTTTTTATCAATAACAAGAAACGTGAAAGATATATGTCATTTCTCTCTTCATCTTCATCTTCTTCATTGAGTAAACAAACAATCACACATAATCATCTTTGTTTGTGTCGCCCACTGATCGAAGTGATAACATTCAGAATTTAGGAAGTGTAATCTTCATCTTCTGGGTTGAGAGTTTGGCAGGTGTTTCTTGAATAAAACCAGTTGGTTTTGTCCTCCAAGAATCGGATAGATTTTGGGGGTTTTTTGCACAAACTGTTCTTTCTACAGGGATTCGGATGGGCGAAGGTAATCGGAAATTGGCGCAACTGTTCGGTTTAGTAGCTGTAATCAGAGGATCGTAGAATGAAGGTTTGGGTTCGAATCCTTGGAAATTGCAATTGACTGAGTGAAGGTAACTGAAGAACGGTGGTTTCTTTCGGTTTAGTAGCGTGGGACGGTAATTGGATCAACCATATTCGAAGCACTTGATTCATCTTGAATCAAGGGAAGAGAAAATTCTGCATCAACGATCAAAGACGTTCGAGGGTTTGGATGTTCATTGTTTTCTCTTATAATAAAACAATTTGCAACAACTATATATATATATATATATATATATATATATATATATATATATATCAATTCCATTTGTGGAGTTAGGGGCAGACGTACCCAAAGTGAGGACGATTGGGGAACTGCCTAATCAAATCGCGTTTGTTCTCTCTCTCCTTAACTCTTTTACAATTCAGTTCGTTCGAATTGGTGAAGTCGCAAGTTATTGAAATTTCTGTAGTAGAGTAATTGTACGCTGATAAATTGTTTTTGTTAAACTGATACAATTCCTTGAATGGTGTTTTGGAGCAGCTGTACATTACCCTTCATAGAAATTCTGCACATAATGTGTTTACGCACACTAGGTGTTTGATAATTTTTTTCAAAGCGAAATTCGAACTTATTGCCTTTAAATTGCTTATCACTTTACCTCTTGGATTGGAATATACATCAACCAAGTGATATTTTGTTGATTGTGTATCTTTAGTGTAATATTTAAAACTGAATTTTTCTCTTCCGTACTCATCCGTGATATATTCGTGCATATCCGATCCTTTTGGTAGAAGGTTCGTTGTAGACATTCTATCCAGTGGTAGCTTCCGTTTAAACAATTTTTTAAAAAAAATTTTGTAAACCATTTGCGCGTAAAACTCAAGGGATCTATTCAACCCCCCTTCTAGATCCATAGCCATCATCTAACATAATCAAGAATCAAAAACATGGTGTCGACTCCTTCCTCGACAATACGAAAGTAGAGACGTTCGCAGAAAATGTTGTTGCTTCTTCATGTTTGAAGACGGTGTTGAACGTTTAGTTAGGGTTGAAACTAGTTTTGTATCTTTGAAGTTGAAATGATGATGTATGTTTCGTTAGGGTTGAAAATCGTGTTATTTCATCAAGGGTTATTTCTTGATGGAAATGAAAATATGCTAGTCTGTGTAAAGTGATTAAATGATATCGCCATGGTTTTTTTATCAAAAACATTGTGACATATGATAAAATTTATAAATAAGAAAAACGTCATGTCTTAAGCAAATAAAAATTATATATATATATATATATATATATATATATATATATATATATATATATATATATATATATATATATATATATATATATATATATATACCATTGGTGTATTCAGACAACCGTGGTGATATAAGATTTAAATTAATGATATTGTATAAATAAATAAAACGTCGGGTTTTAACTAATTATATAATATATATATATATATATATATATATATATATATATATATATATATATATATATATATATATATATATATATATATATATATATAAGCCTGAATATAGAGATATCACCACAGTTCTTTGAAGGACCGTGTTAATGGTGGCGTCGTTGTATCTACTTTTTCTAGTAGTCATTGAAACAAAATCTAACCGTTAAAGAGAAAAATGTGGATAATGGGATGATATATTCTTGTCTAGCATTGAATGGTGTAACTTGTTCTTCTAGTATAGCTTAATTTGTCATACTATAATATTCTAGATCATATGGAAAGGTTATATGTTTGGTGGGCATTGGAGAAATAAGCATTCTAGATAAATTATAATAAACTCCGTTTTAAACCACGACAGTTGTTTAGCACAATCATTGTTAAATGTTAAGCATTAAGAATATCACAACAGTTGTTTAAATTAACTATTGTGATAGGCAGAAAACAACCTACTTTATAATAACGATCGCACGACCGTGGTTGAAAGCATCATACTTACAACCACTCCATAGCTCACAACGGTTGGTCATGCGTGGTGGTATCCTTTTTATAACCGTTTTGAAATGGTGTTAGGTGCAGATTTTACCTAAAAATGACATATCTTTCTTTGCACTTTTTCTTCTCTTTTATCATGTTTTCATTAGTTTTACTTATGATTGTTATTGTTCTTCTAACCTTGAGAATATACCTTTGGTGCTTGTAATGTGTGTTTTATTGTGCAGTAAAAGGCATAAATGATCAAAGTTGTAAGACACAAGAAAGTGGTGCAAGCTGTCAAAGAATAGGGGAAACTTCAAGAAGTTCACTTTGCGAATTAACTAGCGAAGGTTCACTTTGCGAAGGCTAGCGAGGTCCCAGCGAATGGTCCCAGAATTATGGCATAGGAAAAATGAGCTAAAGTTCGCTTTGCAAACTGGAAAGCGAGTGTTCAATTTGTGAACTATCCTTCGCATTGCAAAGTTATGAAATAATTTTGTGGCGGTTTAACTATTTAGAGGCACCTGAGGTTCCATTTTTAACCATTCACTGTGCGAGTAAAAGGCTCACTTTGCAAACTGTGAAATTCCTGAATGTGTATAAATAGAATTTTCACACTTTTTGAGAGAAAATAATTAGAATTTTGGAGACAGAACTTGTAAATTAAAAGATCAGAATTTATATCTCTTCATTTCCAAGGGAGAAAAGGTAGGATCTTTGATTTCTTGTTGGGAAAGGATGTAATCTTTTGATACCTTATGTATTTCTTCTAATCTATGTTTGGGAACAAGTTTTGATTCTCTATTTTTGGTTATCTTTGATTGCTGATTTGTTGGTCTTGACAAAACCTATTTCAAATCCTTGATCTTAGATGTTCATTTATCAATGAGTAAACTTTTGACAATGTTTGTGATTTGATATTCATTTGCATCTCGGCTTTTTAGCATTATATTGATTGTTAGTTTGAATAGCTTCTAGTAATTAATGCAATAAAAGACTGCGATAGTGCTTGACAAACAATATCATGAGGGTGCGTGAGAATATTGATGACTAACTGTGTTCACATCCATGGGGTAAATTAGTTGAATGCATGTAAAAAAGGGTTAAGCATGTGTACGTATTTTGATCATTGGCTTTGTATATGAATTACTCGTTGGTTTAATATTGATGTTATAGTAATATCTATTGGGTTTTGATGCCAGAAATGGATTAGGCTTAACATTCATGTAGGCTTTAAATGCTTTGTATTAATTGGTGATGTGCGAGAGCAATTATTGATCGGTACAAAATCACTCACACATGCGAGGACCGAGAGGATATGTATGTCGTGAGTGATACATGATGATATTAGGCGAATGTTTGATTTATGTATAAAATTGGTCAGAAGAATGCATGTGTTATCAATTGATGAGATCCATTTCCAATAAGGCTCCGTTTATAATTCAGTCTTTATTTTATATTTTCAGTCTTTACATTTTTCGCATTTGCTTTTGGTTCCGTCTTAAACCAAAACTTTTGACCCATAAGCTTAGAAATGTAGATACCGTCGAACGACATTCTTTCCCTCGCACTGATCCATGTGGATACGACAAAACTGGGTTACTTAAATTAGTTTTTGCTTGTTGCTGCATTAAAGTTCCAACAAATGGCTTTTAAGTAATAGTTTGATCTCCGCCATTGAAAAACTCTCTTTTGGTTCATGAGGACCAGCCAGTAAAAATCTCCACAACAGTTATTGAGCTCAGCCTAGTTAAAATCTATATCGTTTCGAGATTAGTCTGTGTAAAATTTCTTTTGGTTTCTGATTTTAGCTCATTATAAAAACTTTGTAATACCCCGTATTTAATAAATGCTCTAAATAATATTAGTTGAGATCAACTGGGTTCTGGTGTGCTCTGAGAGTTATCTGTTGAGATAATTAGAGAAACTGATGAGCTGAGAGTTGATTTAATTAATATTATCCAATGTTGAGGTTTTATTAATTGGTACTTTAGAGACTTTTTGGATACCCTTAATTTGGACTTTTACCAAGTTAGTCTTACTAACTTTCCTTGTTGCTTCCATGTGCCTCTTGTTTCCTATTTTGTTGGAAAAGTAGTAAGAAGAAGAATATAAAGAAAAGATAGTAAGAGGATAGGAAAAGAAGAAAGGGGAGGAAGAAGAGAAAGTTGAGAGAAAGAAGGAGAAACCCTAGTAAAAGAGAAAACTTCACCATTCATCATCAAATCATATCATCTTCATCATCAATAACTTCTTCATCATCTTCTAGAGGTGGCTTCTAGGTAGAAGCTCTAAGTTAAGATTTTTAGATAGAATGAGTTATGGGGGGTTGAGATATTTTGTGTTCTATATTGTGAAATCCATACAAATATGTTGCTAACCATGTTATATGTTTCATGTTGATACTATATATGTTGTTTTGTTGCATACTTGTTGGTATTTTTGGTTGGATTACAGTTGGGAAGAAATGGGGTTTGAAAACCCCTATGGAGTTGTTCCTGCTGTGCAGAAATTCTGGGAAATTCGCAGGGCTCGCACTGGGAGTTGTAGGGAAACATGACAGTCTGTCATGCTCGCACTGCAATTTGGAGACGAGGCGAAGGCGAGCATTCACCCAGGTCTCGCACAGCGACCACTGAGCCATTTTGCCACTACCATGATTTTTCCTGCCTCGCTCAGGGTTCGCACAGCGAACTCAAAGTGAGGGGACCTCGCCAAGAACTTGCACAGCGAGCCTGGCAGTGTTGTTTCATTTTGTTTGTTACTTACTTGGTTGCTTCTTATGTATGTTCATGGATATCATGACTTGTTCTACCTTGATTATTATAATTATTATGCGTGTTTACCCTGAAGGATCGGTGAATCAAGAGCGATAAAAATATTTTGAAAATTTGTAAAGGAATGTGAGGAAAACCTTAATGGAGATTAATGAGGTGAGCTAGTACAGTGGCTAGTATATGATAGACGACTTAGATGATGGTGCTTGTACAATTGATGCCTAGGTGTGCATCCTTGTCGAGTAGTTGTTAGTGGAGAGGTGAGACATTATATGGAACATGTGATAATTTGTGTTACTTGTGAATAAGGTGAATGTGTCGCCTCGCGATTGTCGAATACAATCATGTTTGCGTTGTGATCATGTAGTTGGAAACATTCCCTCGAGATACGTCATTCCAAGAGTTGAGGCTTATGTAGAGCGCTCCTCAGGAATGTACGCACTATTACTTTGACAGTTTTGATTCCCGTGTGTAGTATGAATGAAGCCTATGGGTAAAAGGGTTAAGATGGGGGTATTCCCATGGGAAGCGACAATTCATATGGAAAGCACATTGAATCCGAATCTATTTCGTATGTCAAAGTACATTACAAGGATCCATGACCCGTGTCGAAAGTCCTAGACATAGGAGAAGACGGGAAAAGGAGATGCCTTGGTATAGTTTCCAATTAGTGATAGTTTTAGTTGTTGAACTCAAGCAACATGTTTCCATATAGTGTGAAGCGGTGAACTCAAGTCTTTTCCTTCCCTTTTGACTTGAGTTAGGATTGGTTAGAACCTTATAAAGCTGAGAGAATCCATAAGATATGGAACCCACTGGGATTATTATCTCACCCCATGTTGTTGATTATATTTTAGGTGGTTCAGGTTCCGTGAAGGGTGAGGACAAAGTTGTTTGACATCCCTACTTGTCCTAGCTTTTGGATGGCATTGTTTCCGCTATGAATAGTCTTTTTTGAGATCATTTGATATGATCGTATTCTTAGTCTTTTGGAGCATCTTGTGTATATTATGCCATGGTTTTTAGATTTATGTTTTGGCATGTAATGTATACAATGTGGTACTAGGAACGTATATGTATTCCAGTACCAAACTTGAAAACATGTATAATATGTATCTTCTAGACATATGTATTTTTATATGGGTGTTATAAACTCGGTAGGTTCGAGATCATGTAGATATAAATCTAGGTTCAGTTTGGAGGATAGAAGACTCTAAACTATGACTTTGTTTGTGGGAGGCCTGTATAAAAACCATGTTTGACTCAGAGGATATCCATCTCAAAACATTGTTTTGATTCATGATCAACAGGTGCAAACTTTCAATTTTGTGGGAAGACTAACTACTTTAAGTTGTGCTTATTATTTGGTTAGAAGTTATCCTGAAACTTCATTTCCTTGTATAAGGGAGTTCGTGGGCATAATATTTTTTTCGGGTGGTCCATATCCATCTCGATCTTGCCACACTTCTAATGATCCAACCATCATAAGAAGGGAACTCCCCTGACTACTCCGAGCCGGTCAGATTCCCCCCTCAGTCCGACCACCACGAGACGTCCCAAATTCAAATCCGGTATCCACAATTATTCTTGGATAATATCCAAACCACTGGACCTTTAGTGATATGGAAGAAGGATATATGTACCTTTAACGCATCTAACGGTCCTCCATATTCCACACCGGAAAGGTAGCAAGACAATTATCTCTCTTCCCCAATGATTAGTTTAATTTTATGCACTGTCTTTTACTTTGGGTTATGACATTTATAGATTTTCTTGTGTTATTTTTATGTGTTTTAGCGTGTTTTCCAAATTTAATTTAATTTTTCTCTTATTTTATTTTTATAATTTATTTTCTAAATAAATAGTAATTTGACATTTTCTCAATGTGCATATCTTAACTTGAGCTACAAGATGATGTTTGACACGTTCTGATATGCGTGCGAAATCTAAGAAGAAAAGCTACAAGTTTTGTGTTGAAGGAAGAAGCCAATGGAGAGTGCAAAGGAGTCAGATAATGCGTTTTCATTCAAGACTTAATAAAATATTAATTTTATGGGTTGAATTATGTTTTTCAGGTCAGTTGCTCTTAGAGACCAATTTTTCTTGTATTATTTAAACAAAACCCGCAGTGTTACAGCTAGGTATTCAGATTTCTCCTTAATTAGAAAAGACATCTGCTAAAACCATTGAGAGTTAAATTCCGTACAGTTGACCTACTGAATCGGGTTTCCATTAAGACTTTGGCTCTGTTTGGTAAAAATAGCGGTTGACTGATAAGCTAGCTTATAGCTTATGAATGATAACGCATAGCTTATAGCGGATGGTTAATGATTGATAGTTGATAAGTTAATTGAAGTGTTTGATAAAATTAACTGTTCAACTGTAAAATTACATAAAAGAGATTTAATACATATTTATTTTATATTAAACAAACATAAATTATAAAGGATACAAAAAGTTTTTGTTAAAATAATAAGGATTAAAATAGAAGAAAAGATGATAAGCTATTAGCTATAAGGTAAAACGCTATTTGAAATAGCGTCTGAAAAATAAGTTATAAGCTAGTAAAATAAGCTATAAGCCCGTGATAAAAAGACCGTTACCAAACATGTCTAAATTGTCATATGAGCTTATAAGCTATAAGCTCGAAATTGGGGCTTACCAAATAGAGCCTTTGTAGTTTTTACATTTATCAATTCAATTTTTTTGGGTAAATACACTTTATCCCCTACAATGTGAGCAAATTTCAATTTATCCCTGCAATTTATTTTTTGAATTCCCCCTTGTAATGTTTAGATTCCGTGTCTTTGACCCATTAGGTGACATGACATGTTTAGGTGGAATTTATATATTTATTTTTATTTATTTATTTATTTATTTATTTATTTAAATCCATGTGACATTTTATTTATTTTATTAAATCCGCGTGGATTTATTTATTTATTTTTTAAAAATTTTCAAATTTCAAAAAGGAAAAATCCAAAAACATAAAGAACGCTCTATAGGCGGGAAATGTAATTCCCCTCCTTGGAGTCCGGGTAGGGATCGATGTAGTTACGCTCCCTACCCATACCGCAATAAACATAAATTGATCAGAGTGCAACCTAAACATCCTTTATATGCTCGAGTTTTAGAAAGAAAAATCCCCAAATCCATGCACACTCCTTAAATTGGAGGGATATAATGATAAATGAGATCTTGACAAACACGTGCAACTTGTCAACGACCGGATCAACTACTATTATGCCGGCGATGCCTCCAAATTCAATTTATTACCGTTGATGCTAGTCATACTAGCTAGAATATTATTTAACATCCTTCTTGACGGGTGCATTGAATCATGGACAAATTTCTGCGATTGACTTATTACACATTTCACAGCACTAAAAAGGCAACTGGTTACTATAGCCGCCCTTAGCTGCATCATACAAGGAGTGAAAAAAAACCTAAGATTTTACATCGATCAATTCACCCAAGTCGCAATAGAAGTAGAAAGAACAAAAAAATATCTCCAATGTTGGAACTTCGAGAATGTCCTCCTTTACGATCATCCTTTCCGCACCAACTGGGGAAAGAAAAAGGTGATAACAACTCAAGAAATGTTAAACCTAGTTGAACCATACATCACATTAGTAGATAAGTTTAATAGTTGCTTTGATAGTCTAGCCCCATCTATCAATGTTCGCCCTTAACACCGATTTGGAAAGGATTCTCGTAAGCGAAGATAGGATGTCGATTAAGGAACATACGGCTGGTACGACAGGTATACTCCTATGAACACTTCCTGAGGAAGAATCTACAAAGAGTGTGCTAATATCAAGTTTTGAAAAGAAAGAATTCAATCCCCTAATACCGTACGAGAATCTTCCCGAACAGATAGGTCAAAGTATTGTCACTTCCATATGGGAGATGGCCACAACACTGCAGATTGCATTCAACTCAAGGATATGATTAAATCTTTGATCAAGAAAGGTCGGTTAACTGAATATGTCCAAGATGGTAAGCGGGATCAAGAAGATGCCCAAAGACTAAATTCCTCGTAAAAGTTACGAATTTGGTCCCAGCATTAAAAAAGGAGATACTAGTTAAGGAAAATGCCCATATAGTATCGCCATCACCAGCGCAAAATTTCAAGAAAATCCCCCTTCCAAGTACACGGCTAAGATAAAGATAACCGAGATGATGGTTGTTTACAAAGGTGGAGGTAACTCGTCGTTCGACATCCCAAACCGATCCATTATGGGGTTCTCATATTATAAAAAGTTGGAGGGATTTCCAAAATATTGTTCCAATCGGTAATCATAAGTACTATGGGACAATTCAATGTTTCCTGGATTTTGAAAGATGGAGTAAGTTGAATGTATATCATTTACTCATCAATATTTAAGAAGATGGGTATGGAATGAGAAAGCCTGATACCGTACGACGATTCAGATTTAAAAGCATTTAATTGAACAACTACTCATCTCCGAGGCTATATATAATTGACAGTATCTGTGGGGGAAAAAAGAGACATACGAGCTATCAATACCCAATTCCTAGTCATCCCATGCAAGAGCCTTTATAATTGCATCTTGAGTAGGCCCTTCATTGCAGTATTTGACGTTGTGGCCTCGCACGTGCGCCTAAATCTTAAATACCCCAACCTTCATGGAGAGCAGGTTGTCTTGATCGCTGATCTCAAAGTGGCCAAAAAGGTACATGTCAAACTCTAACAGGATCAAGGAGAAAGTACAAACATGGAAATCAACATGACCTTCCTTATGTGGTAACTTCAAAACCTAGACATTCGTATTCCAAAATGTGGCTAAGCAAAGAGAACCACATCCAGAGAAATAAGTTGTGGGATACCTGCTTGGTGATGTTTTACTTTATTCTTTTATCATATTTGTATATGTAAACTTACATGTATAAACTTCGATGTATCTTAGACATGCCATTTCCTATTACAATACATCACTAAAAGTCTTAATTATTCCTTCCTTTGTGATTATTTACAGTCACAACAAGAATGAGGTACAACCAATGCAGTTGATGCCCATCTTAGAGATCTAAGAGTGCTATTAGAAATGCTTTACTCGTATGACTATTACAATAAAAAACCCTGGCACTTTGCCCATGTGAAGATTTAAGGATGTCTTCATATATGATTTGTACGCCCGAATACAAAATTCAAATCCCCGTAGTGTCTCGTGTGTCTTCAGAATTCAAGGGTGATGTCTAATATGCTTAGTATGCCCTACAACAAAAATCAATTCCCTAAAGGGCTTCGTACGTCTTCAGAATCTTAGGGAGCTGTCGGAGATACTTTGCATGTCTGACTACAACAACCAATTCCCCCAAGGGTGTTATCAGAGATGCTTTGCACATCCGAATACAGAATTTAAATACTCCCTGTCAAAGAAATACATGCTTTTACGCATAGCTGATGCACCCCTCCCCCATTTGGATCTATCCAATCCAAAGGCGAGCTTGGTGAAACCAGGAGACGTCCACCTTGATTCGTGCTTTCACATTGGGGGAAGGGACGAGAATCCTCTATCTTTGGCTCGATATGATTCATATTTCGTGAGTTCTAATCTGATATACAGATGTATCAAACTCTACCAATGCTTCCTCCGCGCGAGCACATTTCGAGTCCATCCACATGCTACTACCTCGGCATTCCATTAGGTTGCGCGTACACCTTAACGCACTACACTCTCAAAAGAAGCAGCCATGCACGTCTAAACGAAAGACTTAAGGTCATTAACACTTTAAGAAAATATCATTTACTAATCTTTATATAAAATAAACTATGCAAATCATAGGGCTTAAAAGCAAGCCTTAGCTCCCCTCAGATTCTAATTATCCTTAGGTCCCAGTCGACCAATAACAACGGATAAATAGGCAACAATATTAAAATATTGTTAAGGTGTTGAGGCACCAAATCCAATTTCCTACTCGAATTCCTAATTACAAACACTATCGTGGGGAGATAGATCAACGCCTGTCAGGTGAAGTGTAAACACCTTAACCTCATTCGCCCAAAAATAAAATGGTCGGCACAACACATGGTTATTTACATTTTGGTATTTTTCCCTAACAATTTTTGTGGTAGAAATTTTTATTTTAAAAAACATGGTCATATGAGCGGACAACAACACTACCATGTAAAACCAAATTTAAAGTAGAACAAATGCAATATTAAATAAGAATGATGAAGAACTACAGTAACAACGAAGACACGTCAATATGACACAAATAAAATACATAGAGACAGTCATAATATCCTTGTTCAAGGATAGAGACAATCTGAACATCATGGATGACCTGGCCCGGACGAATTTGCTCCCTCAAAATAATCACTGGATGATGAAAATGCTTCACTTATTGAAACACATTTTTGAAAGACTCCATAACCATCCCAAAATTCACAGAGACAAAATCTTTCAATTTTTGAGACAAGGAAGCATTCTTCTTGCATAAGAACTCCAACCCTCTATGAGCATATTCAATATCTCAAGTCCTTTCCTCAAACCTTCTCGACTGATGCATCACCTAACCGTTGGTAGTACCAGGAAGGTCGAACAGAGCCAAAGCTTTACGTACCTCCTGTAGAGAAGCATGAACTTTATGTAGTTCCCTTAAATAAGTATCTTGTTGGGATGCCAAACTGTTTACACTCCTCTCCAATTGGATCCTTTCCTCACGCATCTGGTGTGTCCAAAGAGATTCCCAACAGCCCAATCCAGCAAATATAAAATGAGAAAAGTTAGCTTAGCATAATGGGCCATGGATTTCAACTCCTCCCATACGGAAAACCTGGAGAGGCTATCAAAGAATGACTAGTAATCATCAAAGGGTGAGTCACAACGATCGGGAGAAGGGTCGGAGTGAGAACAAGGATCCACATGAAAATCAATGAGAGAAATATTTCGAGAAAGTTATGGGGAAGGAAGAAGACCCATAACAGGATCAGGTGGTTTATTCCCTGCTTTAAAACCTAAACCTCACTTCATACTCCATTGCATCTACACATAAATACTATTGTTATTCAAAAAACGAGCTCAACAAAGGGAAACCAACAATGAAGAATAAAAATATTTTGAGCTTACCAAAGTAAACTCGGTGACCTTTACGAAAAAGAGTCTCTATCAACAGGGAGATGTCTATCAAACACTTGTGACGCTTCTTGTGAGCTTCGTCCTAGGGGATTACACCCCTGACATAACCTAAGAGGTTAACAAAATCCAAAAACTTCTTCTTTTTAAAATAATCCTCAGCAATAAATTCACTGTCTTCATAAACATAGGATCCATTCTCCAAAAGAAAACTTTTCACCGACCAACAATGTGGAAACATTAGCTTACATTTACCTTTCACTCCCGTCTCAATTTAGCAAACAGTTCCGTGAGCACGTGGATGAATAGGGGTAACCAATTTGAATACTCTCTCAATATTCACATACTGACTTGAACGTCTAAGTGCTAACCTTGGAGGTACACCCACTTCTATCGGATTGGAAGCTCTCTTCCATCGCAGCTTCCATAACTATATACATTTCTGGTTCAGAAACGCAACACCTTATAAAAACTCTCAAGTATAGTTTATACTCTCAAAATAAATTATTGGGAACATGATTAAGTATTCTTGACTAAACTTGTATAATTCAACGATGTTTTTTCTCTTACCTTATCTCTTTTATTTTCCAGTAACTTTATTTACTTTGAATTTCCATTGCATATTTATTTAAATGGTTTTATAAAATATTTTCAAACTCTGATTTATGAAATGATTTTATTTTAAATTAAAAATTTCTAAACCTCCATAATTCACCCTCTCTTATGTATGGAGTCACATGTTCAATAGTTGGAAAGAAGGAGAAAGGGAATCATGTGACTTGATTACGAAAATTCTAATGCATGTTGGATTCAATTTAGAAATGGAATAGTCGATTCACATTTGATTTAAAATTAGGAAATACACCTTGAGTCAGATGTAAATCAATGACCAAAATGGAGTCTTGGTGCATAATGGCCCTAAGGAAAAAAAAATGGGAGTTTCCCTCAGCAACAAACATCCTAGCAATCAAGAACTTCAAACTTGGAGGACTTTAATTTTCAAATCCCTCAAACTCCTCCCACTGAAAAAATTCTCAAAAACATCCTAACAACGAACAAGTGCAAGACAAAACTATGAACTAGATTATAACCCAAGTTGCTTTTCTGGCTCATAACCTAGATGAATCGGGAGTAACTATTCCTCTTGGGCTTTTTGGTGACGATAATGATGAAATACACTCTTAGGGGGAGTAGAGTATACTCTTTTTATCAGTCAAGGGGAGCTTAACAACACTATCCTTTTATCTATATATTTTATGTTTTACCACTTCTCTAAGAGATGCACTTTCATCATCAAATAGAGAAGAATGTGGTGCGATGTGTTGTAAATGTATTGTATTCAATTGGTTTTGATGATGACAATTGAACAAAAAGAAAATCTATAAAGTATCATTAGTTAAGACACAAGCACAAGATAAAGAAACTCAAGTTCAAGTTAAAAGGGCTAGACAAATTTTAAATGAAGTGCTAAACAAAGTTTAATTAGGAAAATAAATTTAAATATGTGAAGCTGTTAAAGCTCGCCTGATCTTGCGCTTAGCTTTGTATCTAGTTTATGATCAGTTAATTATAACTGAAGCAAGAATAAGAATTGAGATATTAATTCAATACGTGCACACACACACACACGTACACACACACACACGTACACACACACACACATGCGCGCGCACACACGCACACACGTACACTTACACGCGCACACACACACACAAGTATTTCAAACTTCTCATCTTTTTAATTAAAAATTATAAAAACAACCCATCCAAGTTATTAAATAATCAAGAAGCTTGTTAGATCAATTAAGCCTTGCTTCTAATTGATTAAAACAACGTAAAATGCATTTAGATTCATTAACAAGGCTTTTAATCCATAAAGTGATGTTGAAATTTAAAGTTTCCCTTATTGGGTTAAGGTAATTGACTAAGACATGTATTTAATCTATGGAAAGGTTAAAAAGCCCATGAATGTTTTCCTTTTTTAACAATTTTTTCTACTTAATGGAAGTTTCTCGTCATTTTAAAATATACCAGTTTTTTTGAATTGAAGATATCTCATGTCTGTCTATGTCTTGTTTTTTTATAAAGCTATTTTTTACCATAGATGCCTTAGTGCCAAGAAAGTGAAAAGGTTCATCTAACAGTTGTTTATTCAATGGTGTATTTTTTTGTGATATTTTTGAAATAGATTTGAAGGTTGCAAGCTAAACCTATAAAAAGTTTGGTTAGGGTTATTGAGTTGAGCCTATGTAAAAGTTCTAGTAGTTTATGAAAGGTTATTTATGTAGAAGTTCTAGTTTATTTGTAAAAGGTTTTTTAGATGATCTTATATGAGAGCTCATGTTTTTTTGTAAGGTTGTTTGGGCTGATCCTCTGAAAAATTTCAAGATTGTTTTAGTGGAAATATCAAGGGGAAATTCCTGGCGATTGAAGTAGGCCATGTGGTTTAGGCTGACTAGGATAAATCTCATGTGTGATATTTCTATCCCTTTCTCTTTTCATTTATGTTATTTATTTTGCTGCTTATTTCTTTGTCAGTTATTTTTTCTAATATTCCATTACTTCATCTCTGATTATTTCTATTTTCTAATATAAATCAATTTAAATCAAATGGTTTTTATTAATAGATTTTTGAAATCTGAATATCACAGTTCACCCCCTCCCCCTATTGTGTCACTAAATACTTTTTTCAAAGACCGAAGTTTTTATAAATTATTTTTGAATTACAAGCAACACAATTTACCCTTCTATTGTGTTTGGAATACTTGGTCAACACTAAATACAACGGACTGACAGTTAACCATGGTAATACCTCATTTTTGGAAGTGCTTTGTTTTTTTATATTTACAAAAAGACGTTGCATTACGGTCAAACCATTTAACCGTGATTATAAATTCATGGAGTGACAAGGTTCGAATCCCAACTCCAACAATTTTCTACTTTTTTTTTTTACAATGAATGTTATCCTTATAATATGATAGATAAATTTAAATTAAAATACCTATCACCACGGCTGTTAATGTAACCATTATGAAAGGCGTGAAGAAAAGTTTTTAAATACGGCCGTGGTGAAATTGTTTACACATATATAAGCAAATTATCTCTCGCTTCTTGACAGTATCATTGTATCTCTCACAGCAAAACCCTAGAACACATTTTCTCTCTTTTTCTTGTTTGAGAGTTTATGGGTTTTTTTTGTTGTTGTATGTTTCACATGATTTTCATATTATTTACTTCGGTTTCACATGTTTTGTTGTTGGTTTGGATATGCTTTAGGTTTAGGTTTTGAAAAAAAATTTCTATTCCCTACGACCACTTGGACACCATCTAAAGCTATCCTACTCTCATATTTCAGATCCTTCTCTCAACATGAATGGTGGGAGAAAACTTATCCATGAGATTGAGGCTTCAAAAGAGGTTATTGATATGTTGGAGTTATGATTTAACAAAGCCAATGAAGCTGAAGTTGTTAGGGATCACATGAAGGTTGTTGAACCGTCTAGTGGAACATGCTATAAGAAGATTCTTACTAAAAATCTAATCCTGAAAAGATAAGGAAGGTGGAGGCTATTGTGAAGGACTTAATGAATCAGGATGCAATTGATTCTGAAATAGATGAAGACCTTGAGAACTGCACGAATTCAATTAGGCATGAAGATTGAAGACCTTGTTATGTTTCACATGTTAACATGTTGATAAATTTTTGTTAGATTACAATGTATTGCTAGTTAACTTTTCTGGGATCACATGTTAACCTTGTATTTTGATAAATTTTTGTTGGATTATAATGTACTGCTAGTTAACCTTTTGTTTGATTACAATGTACTACTAATTTATTTTTAACATGCTATTTTTTTTCATGGTGTTTGTAGAATTACAATTGATTCGTGTTGTTATGAAGAAAAAATACAAGAGAGGATGTAGCTGAAGTGAAAGATGCAAACTTGTGCAACAGACCTAGAATGACATCCATTCAAATTTAACACAAGTTTTCAACTTTCTCCTCAGTTTCATCATCCTTTCATTTTACAAGTTTGCATAGTATGGGTGTGGTTCACATGATGGTTTGTCTTAATTTTCCATAAATTTTTTCAATTAAAGGTGTGTATGTTATTGATAAATGTTGTTACATGTTGTTATTGTTGTTGTTGATGATGTTTTGGCTAGCAATTAGTTATGGTTCTTTACTTAGCAAGTGTGTAACGTCCTGATTTATTTTAATTTATTTTTTGTAATTAAATTGTGTGTATTTATGTGTTGATTGGTGTTTTTGTGTGTTAGAGGTACCCTTTAGTGTAGGATAGTGGGCTTAAAGAATAGAATTTAAGGTGTTAGGGGTGTGTGAGCAAAAGCATAGAGACATGGGAGTGGTGGGAAAGTTTCATTTACTATTTTTATTTAAATTAGAAGTGATTTGAATAAAATAATATTAGTGATAATAATGAAATGATTATTTTAATTATTATAGTAATGTGACACTATGGAATAAATGATTATTTTATTTTATTGGAATAAGGAATTAATAGAAATAATAATAATTATAATATTGGGATAAACATAAGAGTAGAGGGGTTAGAAGGGATGTTGCAGTACACGTGAAATTGGAGAAAAGAGAAGAACGTGAAGAGAGGCTGGTGTAGTGTACTTTAACTTAAAATTAGTTTCAGTACCTGGAATTAAATTAATTATTGTATGATGGTGTTAAATGACATGTGGTGTGTACAGGGCCATCTTTCAGGGTATGCAAGGAGACCTACCGCACAGGGCCTAAAAAATTTCAAGGTTAAACTTTATTTAAATGGGACCTCATAAATATTTTTCTGATTAATTTGTGATTAAATAAGGCCTCCATTTGTTTTGCCCTTGTTAAGCTGTGAATAACTTACACAAGGCCTCCAAAAACTTGAGACGTATATGGGTGTGTATGTTTAGGTGTGGAATGTGCTTGAATGCATTGTTGTTTCTTGCTATATTATTATCTTACTATTGTTGAATGTTTATATCATGTGTATGTTACATGGTGGCCAACATTGGCATAGTACATGACTATGGTGACTTGTGGTTGTTATTGCATGTATATAATATTGCATGCATCATGGTGTTGGACGGTGGTCTGTTTTGGTGAGCCTCAATCCTATGGTGATGGATTGGATGCGAGTAGCTAATTCCTATGGTGATGGAATTAGTGAAGTGTTACCTATGGTGATAGTAACGATTTTGGTGTGCTCAGATCCTAGGTGGGGATCGGAGTGAGTGAACCTGAGAGTTCACATATTGGTACCACATGCATTGAGTCATGGTGTTGAGTCTCATTGCATTGCATAGTTGTTGTGCTGTTGTGTTAAGATTTGTGTAGAAGTGTGATTGGTGAAATGGGTGATTACGCATGTAATAATATGATGTGTACTTATTATTATGCATAGCTTTATATAATTGTGATATCTCACCCCTTCTGTTTGAATGTTGTATTTTCATAGGCATCGTCCAGATAATCCATAATAGAGGCGTAAATGTGAGTGTAAGAGGGTGTTTTTCCTTTTGTTCTGTTGAGTCGGCATCTGCTCTGATGTGTAACACCGGGGGTGGAACGTTTTTATTTTTTATTATGTTTGGTGGAGTTTACCATGTTCATCTTTTATGTCTGTTATTTTTTATAATTATTATAAGAAATGGTGTTTTTAAATATTAAGATAATTGGTTGTCAATGTTTTCGCTGCAATAAAAATTGAAGTTCGACTTATGGATTTTTTTATTATTATTATTACTATTGTGAAATTCATATGTGTTACATGTTTAATTGCATGAGCAGGTTTATGTTGAAAGTAGCATCCTAAATGCATGTTGTGTTAATTTACTCTAATAATTATTTATAAATTACGCGGGTGTATTTAGGGTGTTACAAAGTGAACACATGTTTTCTACTCTCCCTTCTACTTTATCCTCTTCATAGCTTACAGGAATGGTTAGTTATCAATTTCTCATAATCTATGTTAATTAATTGATATTTTTGTTGATAAATGTTGTTAGTGAGTTTTTTTATATCACATATGATTTATTGTTTCACTAACCCCTCATTGAACTTGCATTCATTTAAATAAATTTTTGAGATAATAATTAGAAAAATTAAATTATTCTTGAAAATCAACTTAGACGATCCAATGTTTATTGAATTGCATGCATCTTGTAATTCATTATTTCCTCTTTAGCCTATATAATTTGATTCAATGCCACAAATTCTTCAAAACAATGATGATAAATGTATGTCAATTTGAGTCTTTCACACAAAAATTTGATGTTTACATAAACTAGAAAAAAAGAGGAAATCAAATTTTGTGTGAAAGACTTATAAGACATCCATTAATCATCATTACTTTGAAAATTTTGAGATTGAATCAAATTATATGGGTTAATGAGGAAATCATGAATTACAAGATGCATGCAATTCAAAAAACATTGGACCATTTAAGTTAATTTTCAAGAATATTTAATTTTTCTGATTATTATCTCAAAAATCAAATTGAATGGTTGTATATGGTTAATGAGGGGCAGGGAAAAACAAGCAATCCGATATTTTATAATAAACTCTTACACATACCACCACGGTTGGACCATATAACCATGGTAGAATGTTAAAATACAAGAGTGGATTTGCTTGGATTCAAACCCATGATCTATATATGATTTCATAACGGTTATTTTCTTTACCCGTTGTTATAGGTAGTGCACTATCTAACTTATAACCTCGGTCACTTGCCCGTTGCGGAAACTAGCATACATACAATCGCACGCTACCAAACAGCAGAGATAAAACCGTCATTATACGTGTTCCACAACCGTCATTAAATGTGTTTTCCATAATAGTGAATGTGCAACTCGGTTCTAAAGAAGATGACTCTAACATGCCTTGGGCTTTATAGGGTTGAATGAACCCGGGATGGCTTACTGTTGTATTGGTCAAATGGTTTTAGATGAAAATGAATGTCTGGCAGGATTTTTTGAGCTTCTTGAGTAGTTAACGTGACAAAATTGTCACATCAATTGGCTTGTATGGTCTCAAACTTCCTGTCGACTTTTTTCAAACCACATTTCTTACAATGCAAGAAAGTTGTGATGTGATGTGATACACGAGGTCATGCATTACTAGGTATATTTTATGTTTAATGAAATAATTAGTCATTACCGCAAGTTTCTCGGGTGGAGCAATTATTGTGACTCCAAAAATAGTGGAAAAAGGCATTATCCTTGACATTCTCATTGATTTTGAAGTTCGTATGCTGTCATTGGTTTGACTTCATTGTAGATTATAGTTATGGTTGATAAATATTGTCGAGGTTTATTCTCAATCACATATGTGTATGCCAAACTTATTCATGACCTAGCAATTAGAAATTTCTAGTGGTATTGGTCGTTGTGTCCTATTTGGTGTGCAAGATTTGTTGTTTAGATGCAATTTGAATGATAACTTTCAACAATAATTCCCTTTTGTTCTAGAAATTACACTACGGGAATAACTATTTCTCTTCATTGTGAGTTTTTAAATACTCCAAAGAGTGTTAAGTACGTACGTGTGAAGTTGAACTATTAACCAAAGCAATGCATAAAATAAAAAGATTAAAAATGAATCAAGTGCATAAAGTCCCTTATTTGATTGTTTGAATGTTATAAATAACTTACCAAATGTAGTATTTACAAAGGGAACTATCTTACTAGGCATAACATCGCGGCCTATAGAAAATGTTACCTCATTCGTCTATTTATACATACAATAATTGTTCCATAAAGTTTTTGACTATGTCAAGACTCTTAGTGACCACAAGAGGTCTCAATAAATTTGAGAAAGATTATAATGACTCATGTTTGCTTGTGTTTATACTGGTCTCAGCTTGCATCAACTAAGAGAACCTTAATTAGCATTATAATTGTCTATCTACTGACTTTGACTATAATATAGTCTATTGATTTTAATTGCTTGGACATTATTCCTCGTTGTATTGGCGATGATTTTGTAATAACACAAATGAGCTTCCTTTCTTTAGATTTTGTTGATTGTTGGTTGCAATGCATTTTTTTTCTTCCTTCGTCATAGTTTTATCTCTTTGGATTTTCTTAGGAAAGTTTTAATTCTCTCAAATTTAGTTCTCCCACTCTATTATTTTGGATTTTGGTTTACTTCTTCCAAATTTATTTTCCTATGATTTCTATTTGAATAAAATCAATGAGATTGTTGCTAGGTGGTGATATTGAGTTAACAACGGTGTTGTATTGTAATGTCAAGTTTGTCATTCCTATGCTCTCTAATTTTTTGCATTAAAAAAACCATATTTTTTTAGATGGAATGTTCGAGTAAGCATATAGAAGATTATTAAAATTATCTTCCATTTTTTTATATAAAATCCAGATATCATTTACGCGTAAAAGTCGAGACTGATTTTTCTAACCAGATAGGTCCTCAATGAGTGGCAAAGTCCTCCCTCAATTTTTATAGATAAATAAAGAACAAGGTTTAGAAGTTGTTGCATATTCATTTTATTCATTTTTCATTAAACATGCGTTGGCTTGGTGTATTTTATTTGCTCCATAGTTAATGAAACTTGTAAGTAATCAAGCAATTTACTACAAATAGTTTACTTGCCCAAGTTCCATTGTCTATTTAAATTTTCAAGTAGTACTGGCACAATGTAAGGATTGTACTTTGGTTTCATCCTTCGAAGAGAGAATGTTCTCTTGATTTTGCAACAAATATTCTCATCAATAAATGTAGTAACTAAACTATTCCTTCAACAAAAATAATATTTTATTATTTATTATTTTTTCATCAAATTATATTAGTGAGTGTACATGGGCTACTTCAACTCATAACATTTAATTTTTTTTTATTTTTTCATCAAATTATATTAATGAGTGTACATGAGCTATTTAAGTCATACAAATAGAATTACATTATCCAAAACTCAAAAATTTTGGAAATTTTATTTAATAAATCCCCCCTCTCTCTCTCTCTCTCTCTCTCTCTCTCTCTCTCTCTCTCTCTCTCTCTCTCTCTCTCTCTCTCTCTCTCTCTCTCTCTCTCTCTCTCTCAAAAAACCCGATAGTCAGAATGATATGCACACTTGATGATGTGGATGGATACTCTACATATTTTATTCATTTCTTCACCAATGATGTTGTATGTTTTACTTGCATGTTTTTTTAATCTATGGCATAAATAACTCATTCCTTCATTCATTCATTCTTTTTTGGTATAATTTTTGAAAATTTTAAACGAGTTTTGGTATCTCTGGCATAAACCATTCCTTCATTATTTGTTTTAATTGACATATATTTTCCTCCGGACCGATGTCTTATCCTGGACACAATCTATTGAGACACAATATGGTATTATTATCATTATCATCCGCTCTAATAGAGAAAATGGGCAAAGAATAGGAAATACAAATTGATCATGGGTTGTGAGCGAGGAGGAAATTACAAGAATCAGAAATCGTCAGAAAACACTTTTAGTAGAAAATTGTAATGTCCATTTATGTTGAGATTTGTGTCAAGCGGTAGTGGTTGGAAGGTAACTGTTAGATATGGTGTTCACAATCATGAATCATATGACAAAATCTCACAATCCACCGAGGTATATAGTTACACTTACGAAAAACACATATGAAAACAGTTGGAAAAGATATATAATGATGGTTGAATGTCTGTTGTTAGATAGCGTGTGGTTATAAGTGTGTTATATAAAACCACAGTCTATTGTTCGTTGTAGTAAACTAGAAAACACGCTACCTATAACCAGGGTTGTATGAAACAACTGTGAAATTATTTATAGGTCATGGGTTCAATACCTATCAACACCATTTTTGGCGTTTATTATTCTAGATAGTGCTCTACCTATAACAACAGTTGTATTAAAAACAACCGTTGTCAAATTATTTATTTTTTAATATATATTTTCTTATTTTAAAGAATTCCCAATTTTTTAACTTGACTTTTCTGAATCGTGTCAGACTAGAAACAAAAACAAGCCCATTTGTGAATCGTATCAAAACAAAAATTGTATAACATCAAAGACAAAATGGCATTAAGAACCAAAAATTGTATATTACATAAATACCAAAATAACACAAAACAACCTACAATTTACACATCATTACATCAAATAATAGTGTCTTGGTGTCTTGTCTCTTAGTGACTTGACTTTAAACACCTATAATTTCAAATAATAAACTTATAATAACTTATTAATAAAGATTAGAAAATACTTGTTAATTTTCCATATGTCTTCTTGATGATTGTTATGAGTAGCATGCACATCATCTCTATCAACTTCTTCATATGAAGTAGACACTTGTGTTGCGTAAGAAGGAGTGGAAGAAATATCAAAATTTTCATCACTATGAGGAATGTATTTTCCTTAGACAACAATTGACATTCTCCTCAATTAGTCTGAAGGTTTTATAACATAAAAAACTTGCTTTGCTTGAGTAGACATGATGAATGGTTCGCATTGCCAAGGTCAACCCGTGTGAATCCTAACTCATCAGTTTGTACACCATTGTTATTGGAAACCCACTTGCATTTAAATAAATACACTTTGAAAATAACATAATCAATCTCCAAAATCTCCTTAATGACACCATAGAACTACTTAGATGCAAATATAGGATTCTTATCTTTTGAACTAGATAAATACATAGATTTGACCTTAACCATAACCCCATTATTTAACATTGTACTACAATAATCTTTTTCTTTTGTATAAAAGGAAAAACTAGAAATGGCGTATGTTGTCCAATTTATCATATTGAATTTTGGCATGTACAACAACCATTTAACTATCTCGGATGTACTATCATCATTATAAAACCTTTCATTAAGCCAAATTATGAATTTCTTATTATGCTCTATCAATAACCACTTGTCAGTCATTTGGGGAAATGTTTTCTTCATAACTCTTTTATGAGTAGTTATAAAAGGTTGAACTTCATCAAGATTATTCAATATATAGAAATGTGTTTCAAGAACTTAATCTCGAGCAATTGACTTAAAATTTAAACCTTGAGTACCTCTACCTCCATATTTGTTAGCATGACGAGACTTTGGAATTTCTATAGACTCTATTTCTGACAAATAGTTTGAACAAAATTCAACAGCTTCTTCTGTGATGTACCTTTCAACAATCAAAGCTTTCAGTCGGTGATGATTCTTCGTATATCCTTTAAATATCTTCATGTATCGCTCTATTTGATACATCCATCTTAAATAAACTGGATCTAAAAATATGATTTCTCATACTAGATGAGCAAGTCAGTGAACCATAATGTCAAAAAATGAAGGAGGAAATTACATCTCCAACTAACACAAGATTATTATAGCATCGTCTTCTAATTCAAGAACTTTACTACACATATCTTTGAAGAATAAGCACAATCTGGTGAATGGATGCAAGGCAACATTTACATAAAACTCTAGCCCAAAGGACTGGTTAGTTTCTTTGATCAAGTCACTGATCTCATCCAACCTTTCTCTTCCCGCATGATGGTTGGTTCTTCATACCCCTCCTAGTCATGAACATCAAAATCTTTTTCATTCACCACAACAAAATATTTGACTTTTAAGTATTTCTCGGCATTAGCTTTGGTGAAAATGCGCTAGTTTGGAAAGATGGGGCATCTTGAGTAGGAGGAGTTGAAGATGAAGTGGAGGCTTGAGTGAGTCAGCTTCTTTTGGGTGTCATGGCTCCGCAAAAAGTTCACACAACAAAAAAAAACAAAATTGCAAGAAAATGTGAGTAGAAAGTGAGTAGAAAGTGAGTAGAAAATAGTAGAAAAAGGTATGTGCATGAATGAGATGCCAAAAATGGCATTTTATAGATTCTGATCGCAAGTCATTGCGCCCGCGTTGAGGTACATTATGCATGCGATTCCAATGGTTACCACACAGAGGTCACCTCAATGTCTCTTTACCAACATTTCTTTCAAAGTTCATATCGTGCTCGAGATGAAAGTCCAACCACATCGCACGCGTGTGGATTTCAGTGCTTGTTTCTTATTTTCTAATTCAATTTTCACGAGTTCTCTTTTTTATTCCATTCATTTTTATTTTTGCATTATACTTCTTCTCCGACACATACTACAAAATTAATACACAATTAAATAAAACAAAATCAACAAAAAATTAACTCCACAAAATATAAATTGTGATAAAATAAAATATGATGGGTTGCCTCCCATTAAGAACTTCTTTAAGTTCATTAGCTTGACTCTCTTATTTAAGGATCCGTGGGCATCAGAGAAACCTCATCTGATGCGCGATCACTTCCTACATAGGTCTTTAATTTATCGCCTTTCACAATAAAGGTGCACGAATTTATTGGATCTTTTATTTCGACTGCACCATTTGCAAATACTTTGTGTAACAATAAAAGGACTGGAAATTCTAGATTTCCACTTACCTAACAAAAGTTTCCATCGAGACTTATACATCAAAACATTTTGTTCTATATAAAATTCTTTCCTTACCAGTTTCTTTTATAGGGTTTATTTCGGTCTTTCTTTCATCATGTTTACCTGGTAACACTGAGGATTTTCCTTGTGGTGTTTTATTGCTTCAAATACGTTGAAGACAAATTTTTCATTGTTAAATATCGATATTATTTCTCATAGTGCTACATCAATTAGAGATTTACCTGTTTCTAGGGATGGTCTTCCCAATAGTAATGGTGTTTCAGAAACTTCAGAAATGTCAAGAATTAAAAAATTAAATGGGAATAATAGCCCATCACGCCTAACAATAGCATCTTCAAGAACTCCATAGGGATAGGTGATAGAACTGTCGGCTAGTGTCAAGGTCATCTGAGTGGGCTTTGAATCTCCACACTTCAACTTCCTCATTATAGATAGTGACATCAAATTGATGCTAGCTCTTAAATCACATAAAGAATAACTAATCGTTAGTGAACCAATGGCATAAGGAATAGTAAACCTACCTGAATCAATGAGTTTCAGTGGAAGCTTCCTTTGAATGATTGCATTGAACTTTTTCTCCCAAGCAATGTTTTCATCATGTTTCAACTTACGCTTTCTCGATAGGAGCTCTTTCGTGAATTTCACATAAACAGACATATGTTCAAGAGTTTTGCAAAATGGAATGTTGAACTGTATTTTGTTCAGCATCTTCATGAACTTTTTAAATTGGTCCACTTACTTTTCTTTCTTAAGTGTCTTTTTCAGATTCGGGTAAGGTGTTTTTATGTAATCGGGTAGCTCAAGAATAGGTTCACTCAAAATTTGTTTATTGGTTTTCTTGAAGGGTGAAATTTTATCAATGAATTAGTCAAAGGTGTATCCTCTAACTTCATCATCATTATTATTCTCACCTTTTTCTCCCTTAAAATTTTTCTCAGCTTCTTTTTCAACTAAAACACTACTAAAAAATTCGTGCTTAGTGACCGAAAAAGCCTAATAATCGGTCACTATAATGTTTAGCGACCAATAATGCGACTAGAAAATTTCGGTTGGAAAAGTTCTAGTCGCTAACCTTTAGCGACGAATTTAGTGACCATTTTCAGTTGTTTAAATAACTTAAAATGAAACAAAACTTTTGTCTCCAACAAGAATCAAACCAATGCACTTTCCTTTACAAGTTTTTTGTGTGTCCACTAGGCCATTTTCTTTTACTTGTTTAATTTACATTTAAAATGTATAAATTATAAATGAAATAGAGATTTCAAATATTATTTAAAAATATTCTTACACTAATTGTCATTAAAATCATATTTTATTTAAATTAATAAATTTTTATGAGTTAATTATTTATATAAATATATGTTTTATTTATTAAAATAATAAAAATGTAAAATTTTGACTAAAAAATTTAAAAAATAAAAGGATAAATTTGGGAGGGAAATAACTTAATAATGAAAAAACAAATATTAGAGACCGAAATTTCGGTCACTGAATTTTTTATGAATTAATTTATATAAAATGATTAGTTGTGACAGGAAATTATGGTCACAAAATATTAGTCGCTAATTCGGTGGCTAATTTGATTTTGTGACCGATTTAGTGACCTTTAAAATTTTACTAACATGATGTCTAATTTTGGTGGCTAATTCGGTCACTAGAGTGACCGAAATTTTTCAGCCACTAATTCGGTCACTAAAACCGAATTTTCTAGTAGTGAAACTTGTTTTCCACGCTTTTTCTCAACTTCCCTAGATTCTTTCTATTCCTCTCTAACTCTTGGTTCAAGAGGCACCACTCTATTTCTCAACTCAATAACTTTGCACGTTTTATTTTTTGGGATAATCACCGAGTTACCTATAAATCGCCCATTTGAACTAGCTTGGGCTGCCATTTGTCGATACAATCGACCGATTTGTATCTCTAAGTTCTTTATTGACACTTCAGTGTTCTTGTTCATGAGGATATGATCTTGTGACATATCTCTCTAATATTTATACATGCTTGTTTGAGTTTTATTCACCTGCTCAAAACTTGATTGAGTTGCTTTCGTGAAGTTAGTTAAGGTTTCCTTTAAAGGTGATAGTTTGTGTTGAGGTGCTTAAGAAATGTGTTAAACTCTTTGATTAGCATTCAGAGCCTGATTGTTGTTCCATTTGAAGTTCAGATTGTCTTCCCAACCTGGATAGTAGGTGTTGGAATAAGGATTATTATTTTGAAAATTAGCATACTAAACTTCGACACCCTCAACCTCTATTGTACAATTACCATTTTCATGTCCTTGTCCATAAAAATTACAAAGAAGCATCTGAATTTGGCTAACATTTTATTGGGCTAGTTGTGTTGCAGCTAACTGTTTAGAAAGTGATTTTATTTCAGCTGATAAAGTTCTGTTCGAATCAACTGCACGAATACCTTTTTGTTTCATCACTCATTCAGATACTCATTCTGACACATATTCTCAATCACCGTCTTCAACTCTTCATCATCTTTCCTCTCAATGTTCCTCTAGCTGAGGCATCGAGAAGCATTCTTGTTTGTGTTCTCAACCCATCGATGACGTGTTTCCTCTATTCTATAACATTCATATTAAAATTCGGACACTTATGGAGTAACAACTTGAATATTTCTCATGCATCAGATAATGACTCAGACTCTTCTTGAGCAAAGTTGGAAATTGTGGCTTTTCTCCCCACAAATTGAGCATTTGAGTAATACCTCTCTAGAAACTTATCTTCTAGATCTTTCTAGATATGAATAGTACCATTTGGGATGCATTATATCCAATCTTTTGCGCGACCTATCAAAGAAAAACCAAACAAATGTAATTTTACCTAATCGTCAGTGATGTCACCAGTTGGCTTGCACATTGAGCGTGTCTCGTAGAATTTAGAGAGATGCTCCCAAAGAACTATAATTGCTTTCCCATCAAACGAGGTTTCCTTCCAACCTGAAAGTACAAAATTCTTAATATCAAAGGTTACAGGATTAGCCAGTTGAAATCCTAACTAGATCAGTCTAACATCAGTTCTCCTACAATAGTCCCCCAACGTTTGTCGTAGTGGAAAAACCATCTCTACTTTTTCTTCTTTTACTTCTTCGGTAACTTGTAGTGCTTCTCATTTCGCTCTACGAATTATGCACATTGTTCTTTTGATTTCTGGGTCAATAGGTCTCAACGTCGAATCTGCACCTCGCATAAACAAATAAACAATACCTTAGAAGCATTGCACCACACAGAACAGAATCAGAGTAGAAATAAAAAAATTAAAATTAAAATAACTAAAATAAAATAAGAAAGTTAAAACTAAAATTACCAACAAGAAAAAAAAATAAAAATGCAAAATTAAAAACGTCGCACTGAATTGCCTTGTTGAAATGATCAACAATCTCTAGCAACAATGCCAAAAACTTGATGGACAATTCTAACAAGTGTATTAGTCTCGTCGAAGTAATAAATTAAATTCGTCTTCACGGAGATCGCAAATGTTAACAAGGTAATTATCATACAAATTAAAGTAAATAACAAGGGGGAGGGTTTCAAGATTGCTTTGGTACGGAATAAGAACGAGAAACTTTACGGAATAACATTCAATTATTAAAGGCGATTATATCTTTATTTCGACTCCCCTACTTATTATACATGTGGATGAACTATGTATTAACTTAATTACCAGTATGTTAAAGTCATACGGAGAATTAACAAGGCTGTTGCACTCAATTCCTTATTGTACAACTCGCTAATTTACACAATAATTCCCTAATTCCTTAGGCCAATTTAGAGCTAAGCAATGCGTTCTAAGTTCATTAATCCAAAAGTCACACCTTCTATTTACCTATTCCTAGTAAATTACAAAGTTGAATATTTACCCTAGATAGGATTGGAAGACTTGTGGTCAATAATCCCTACTCATGTGATATCGATTTATGCATTCGTCAATATACAAAAAAACATTAAATCAAGAACAATTAAATAATAACAACAACATAAAAGAATTTGATTAATCTCAAACAATCATATGATCCAACAAGGTACAAGAAGATTTGTCTCAAAAGACCTAATATAAGGAATCTAGCTACTCATAGTGCATGTAACAATTACCACGAGTTTAGATGAAGAATCTATGAAAAATAAAGAAGATAGATGTCTTCAACGACTTTTAAAACCCTCAAAATTATACCTTTAGAACTCCAAGTCGTCACTTTCTCTATTAAATTACAAACTCCTCAAAAAGCAGTCAAAAGGCCCTATTTATAGCAATTTCTATGTGACATGTTAACGGGCCATCGCGCCCGCGCTAGTAAGCATCGTGATGTGAGATCATTGCGTCCACGATGTCAGCAACGCGGCCGCGTGAAATCCAGAGGCTAAATGCTTATGTTTTCTTCCTTTTTCTTCAATATTTTTACTAAGTCCATATTTCTTCTATTTTTATATAAATTTTTGCTCACTTCTTCACACTACGTTTTCTCATTATTCCACCGGTTTTATTTGAAATTGCTCATATATATTACGTTATGATCATCTGTCATCAGAGTGCTTTATATTTTGAAATAAAAAAAAATATTGTTGTTGGGGATCAAACCAATGACCTTTATAATTGTCCCCTCGATGGAACAAAGACTTAGGGATAATGTGACAAATTTTCATGATGCTCTTCGTTACCTCGCATGTGAAACCAAGATAAAATTTCTTTCGCAACCGAGATAAAATGTGTTTTTTATATTGATGTTTGGGTTTGTACAGACTATTCTAAGGGACCCTAGAATTGATGCATCTCTTTTAGTAACTCATATGGATGTTGATGCATTATTCAATGACTTAAACAAGAAAAAAAAAGAATATGAATCAATTGAAATAGATTTAGATATACATTACATGTAATTTAGAACAATACTGAGGTTGATGGTGTCGAAATACAGATTGATTGTGTAATCAAATGTGATAATCGAATAAAAAAAAAATTGTAAGAGAAAAGAGACAATGAACAAATACTCACTCAAGATTCCTCTCAAATAAAATACATCTGAAAACGACCATCCAAAAAGAAAGAACATTAAATTTTTACGAGTTTCTTGAAAAATAAAAATTCTTCTAAAAATAATTATATTGTATCCAAACCTTTGGTGTTAAAAATAATCCAACATTTATAAATAAAAAAAAAAATCAATTGCTAGAAAGGTTCTATTGGAAGGCTGAGCTATAAATTAAAATACTACTAATATACTATTATATTAGATAGATGATATTTGTTTTTTGTTACTTGGATTGCAAGTACCAAGTAGGATTATTGAACACTTTAATTAAGAGAGAAAAGTAGTAATTGTCTTCTTTCAAATGCAAGTAGCCACACCACCTTCTATAACCTTATTATAAATTACAACACTCCAATTTTCTACTCACTCAATTGAGAGAGGGAAACAAAACACTACTTTTATCTTTTTTTTTTTTTCTTTTAAAAAATGCAAACCTAATAAACAAATTGACACCCCAACCTTCTTTCCCCAGCCTCCCCTCTCCCATTTGCTGCCTCTCTCTCCTAACCATCTTCTTTCTCCATGATGTCACGTGTATCCCACCCTCTCCCACTCACACGTACACAATGGGTCCCACTTCATCATTGCCTAAACCTAATTATCCCAGCAGTATCATCTACTCACGTGCCAAAGTCGGTTTCGCACGTGTCTATATCTCATGATGATATCACACTTGTGAACATTAATTTTGTCCTTCCACCTTTTTATTTTTAAACATTACTTTATATTTCTTTAATCAGTAATATTGCTTTTAAAGTTCACGTTCTAGTTACAAGTGTCGCACTGCTTTGGGAAAGTTGGAAGGAATAGGAACCACCACTTTGTTTTTTTTGTGGTTAAACACTTAAACTTTACACCCTTTACCTTTTTGGAAGCACTACTACGTGATCTTGTTTCAAGCAAGTAGTGATAATAATATACTTGATCTTTCACAAACATACATTAATATTAAATTATAATTGAAACATAGCATCTATAATACCTAAGTTGATTTGTTTTTTTTAAGATAAAGTCCAACATCAATCAATCAATTGACATGCATGTATTTGATATGTCAATCTATCATGGAATGTGTACTACGCGTGATTGTTTTCTTGTTTAAATATTTATATATGTCTATATTACATAGATTTGGGACCAAAAAGATGGTGTTTGCTCAATTTCATGCACTTTTTGATGGTGCTACCTTTCAATTTCACAATCTAGCTTGAGGGCTTTGTTTACATATGCGATTGCCTCTAATAATAACATTGCTAACTAACTTTATTTTATATAGAAAAGACTAAAATACAGTTTTGATCCTCCTGTTTGTTAAAATTCACGATTTTGGTCCCCTCATTTTAGTTTTTAACAATTTTGGTCCCTCACCCTCACTGTTCATGTACTGTTCATGTATGGACGTGCACTGTTCATGTACGGACATGCACTGTTCATGTACGGGCATGTACTGTACATGTACGGACCAGTTATTGTTTATCATTTTTTTGGACCAAAATTGGGGTGGGGGACCAAAACTGTTAAAAAATAAAATGGGGGACCAAAACCTTGAATTTTGACAAACAGGAGGACCAAAACTGTATTTTAGCCTATAGAAAATCAATATTTGTATTTTAATTTATCAGGATATGGAATATAGAATCGTAAATATATAAATAAACACCAGAAATACACAATGATTGATCACAAATTTTTATGTGTGGAGAGCCTAGGATCTATGTCGTTTTTATTCAACAAGTGTGAAAAGATTTGATTATGTGGGATATTAAATTCTTAATAAACTTCATAATTATTTTAATTTTTGATCTTCCACGCCATAAACGAATAATGCTATTGTGATTTTTTTTTCTAAATAGAAAAAAAAATATTATAAAAAGTTTAATATTTAAATGTGTTCATTGTGACAATTAGATTTTGTTAAGTTAGGAAATCAAAATTTTTTTAAATGATGGCGCAGAATCTTGATGCGTTGGAGGAGTCATTGAATTCTAGAAGATCTCCACCTTTGCACGACTTCAAATCTTTCATGCGCAGTCTTAATTTCATGAAGACTCTGAGATATATCAGGTTGCGTAAGCTTCTGTCATTGATGAGGATCCTCAATATTGAGTGAATGACTATGACAGTGGAAGTGTCACATTAGAAGTTTCATCCACCTTCTTGTGATCTTAAAACCCTAGAATAAGTTTATCTTTCTCTTGTCTTTGGATTGTTGCAGAAGATTTGAGTGAACTTCGCGGTGGAGTATCTTTCTTGCTAGAAGACCTAATATCAATTGAGTCAACGACGAAGGTAGGAGATGATATGGATGTTGGAGAACCTATGGCGTTTTCTACAGTTCGATCAGAAGTCACCTTCTTTGTCTGAGCGTAATTGTTGTTGTTATTCATGATTTTGGATTTGGAAAAAAAATTGACTCTGAAATTTCACAAGAATTAGAAGTCGATATGCATAGACGGTACCATTGTTCCGCCAGGGAACCATAAATACTTGGGGAAATGATATTGAAGCAGAATCTTGATGTGGTTGAACATATATGTGATGCGAGGACGCGAGTGAACATGCAAGATTAGTACTCTAACATCCAACTCAATATCAGAATGAAGAATAATGTGAGTTATGGTTCAGAGAGAATACCTTCAGTTTCACAAGAGATGTCTTATTTATGAAGTGTTGTTATGAATGTTCTCTACTATTACAACTTGGAACGTAAAAGTCGTCTGACATCTAACAATAGACATTAACCCCTAGCGTAAATTAATGTAGAGCTCTAGAGTAAAGTTACAATGTACCTTCAATGCTTAGAGCATCTCCAATGGTGCAATCCACTTTTGGGTTCTTTGTGGGACCCATCAAGACACATCATCTTCAAGCAACTCATTCAATTTTCACTCCAATGGTGCAACTCTAAAGAACTCATATTGGGTCCCACCACTTTACTTAATATATTAATATATTTTTCATATTAAATTTTATTTTATTTAAAATAATAATTTAAATTATTTAAATTTTAATTAATATAAATAAATAAAATAAAAATTAAACATAAAATTTAGAATAATAATTAAAATTAATCTCAAATACAGGACATATAATTAAAAATAATAAAATAAATAACTTCACATAATTCATCATTTAAATTTCATCATTCTCATGTCCAAAACGTTCCCAAACATGTTCGACTAAATCTCCTTGTAGTTGGCGATGAACTTGTTTTTCATGAAGACTTGCTCTTCTTTGTAGTCTTGTTGCAAGATTCGGATTAGGACCGTTAAATGTTTCATTCGTTGAGTTGTTGTCATCTACATTATCATAAGAGTAATCAAAATCACCTCCGTATGTGTGTCGTTCGTCTTCAACAATCATGTTGTGCAATATAATGCAAGCATATATGGTTTGCTTGAGGGTTTCCATGTGCCAAGCATGCGCTGGGCCACGTATAATTGCAAATCGAGATTGGAGCACTCCAAATGCTCGTTCCACATCCTTTCTAGCTGATTCTTGATATTGTGCAAATAGTTTTCTTTTTTCTCCTTGCGGCATTGGGATGGTCTTAACAAATGTAGCCCAATCAGGATATATACCATCCTCTAAATAATACCCATATTATATGGAGTCCCATTAATTGTATATTGCGCAGTAGCACCACGTCCTTCCAAAATATCGTTAAACACATTTGATTGATTTAGCACATTAATGTCATTGTTTGAGCATGCAATACCAAAAAATGCATGCCAAATCTATAAATCTTGTGATGCCACTGCTTCAAGCATGATCGTGGGTTTACCATGATCACCTCGAAAAAATTGTCATTTCCATGCAACAGGACAATTCTTTCATTCCTCATGCATACAATCAATAGAACCTAGCATTCCTAGAAATCCACGTGACTCCCCCATTTGTAAAAGATGTTCAACATCATTGTTATTAGGCCTTCTTAAATACTTAGCCCCGAATACCTCATTCACGCCTCATACGAATCTCTCTAAGCACTCAACTGCAGTGCTTTCACCAATTCGAACATATTCGTCTACAATATCAGCGGAAGATCCATATGCCAACATACGAATAACAGAAGTGCACTTCTGCAATGGTGAAAGACTCATTCTACCAGTTGCATCGACCCTAATTTGAAAATATTCATCATGATTTCCAAGGGTTTCTACAATTCGAAGAAACACATGCCTATGCATTCTGAACCTTCTACGGAATTGGGCACCCGTGTATACTGGATTTTCCGAGAAGTAGTCATTGAATAATCGTCTATGCCCTTCTTCACGATTTCGATCTATCACTGATCTTCTTTTTCGCCTTGATGAACTTCCAAATTGACGTTCCTTCTCGAGCATTGACAACAATAGTTCTTCATCTGTGTTGTCCATAACTTCTTCTTCAATCACCTCCCAAAAATGTTTGTTGAGGTTGTTTGAATCCATTAAAGTGATAGAGGGTTGATAGAAAAATGAGATAATAAAGAGAAAAAAAATGATAGGAAAATGATAGAAGAATGAGAGAAAGGTGGTAGAAAAGTGAGAGAAGATTGAAAGTACATATAAGGCTAGTTTGAATAACGGCTTGTTTGAATAACGGCTAGTTTGAATAACGGCTAGTTTGAATAATACTTAAATATAATAATAATTGAACATTGAATACTTGAACATTGAATAGTTGAACATTACATAATACTACATAATACTTAAATATAATAATAATTAAACATTGAATACTTGAACATTACATAATACTACATAATACTTAAATATAATAATAATCAACGTTATTGTTATTAGGCATTCTCCATCTTTTCCTTGACTAAATTGTTTTCTTCCTCCTTAAGTCGTGCTAGATTTTCCATTACCGCATTTCTTTTATTCATTGCATCATGCATGACACTAGAAGGAGGTTCAGTTGCATTTGCCTTTGCCTTTCCTTTTCGTTTTGCCGCCTTTTGTCCCATTGGACGCTCCATTGGAGATGATGAGTTAAACTCATAACTTGAAGGTGCCTCTGAGTTTGACGATGATGTGTATGCACCGCTAGCAGAATTCTTTGTTCTCTTTATAGAATTTTCGGTGGATGCTCCCGTCCATTTTGGTTCATCTTTTAAAAGCCACCATGCATACTCAAGATTGAATGATGCGCTTTCATCTTGAGCAAAATAAGCATGTGCATTGACTAAGATATATTTCTCCGACGCCCCACTTTTTTTGTCATTAACAGTTGTGTTGTAACACCCAACAAATTTTTGAACAAGGGTATTTATTCGATGCCATCGAGATTTTAATTGGCCTTGTAGCTTTTCTCGTGACTGCCCACGACGTTGGTTATAATTATCGGTGATTCTTAACCAAAAGCTGTCAACTTTTTGATCAACTCCAACTATTGGATCCTTTGAAACATTGAGCCATGCTTGCATAAGAAGTGAATCTTCTTCCCTTGTGAATACCTCTCGAGGTTTTTTTTTAACAGAACGTCTTTGTTCCTTTTCAATTGTAATATTTTCAAGACCAACTTGAGTTGAAAATTGTGGAACTTGACGTTCGGACATAAACCCATTCGGTGTTTCGGGTTCATTATGAGAAAAATTCAACCCATGAGTATTTATTTGAGGTATAAAATACATATTTGGGTTGTTTGGTGACGGAAAAAATACAGTAGAATTTGTTGGAGGTGAGGGAAATTGAGAATTTTGAGGATTTGGATTTTGATAATTTTGCATGAGATGGAACATAGATTGTTGAGAATTATATTGGTTAGGGTTCATTTGACTTTAACAATAATAATTTGAAGTAAGAAGATGAAAAATTGGGTAAAATATATGATCAATTGAAGGTTAAAAGATGAAATTGTGAGAGTAAAATTTAAAATGCTATGAGTAAAATGAATATTATTTACTTCTATTTATAACCAAATAAATTATTAAAAAAAAAAAAAGAGCCGTTGAACTCAACGGCTAGAAATTATATAATATTTTAATGAAAGGACCGTTGCATGTTGTTGCATTACAATGCAACACAAACTGAGTTGGCGGCACAATACAATGTACTTTTCAATCCAGCTGGCGGCACACCCACTATGCACCCAACGATGGAGATGGTCTTAGGTGGAGTAACTTGGACTGATGAATGAGTCATCTTCTTTTGTACCAATGATCAATTTAGAGAAAAAAAATTCCTCAAAACTTACTTAGTGCACAATGTACGACAAACATACATATGCAATGCGAAATTCTTCGACTATACATTGAGATTTCATAAAGGAAACAATTTACACATGTGAGCTATTGACAAGAAAATATAAATATAAAAAAATTTATGTAAAAAATAAAGTCAAACACTCAGTTATTTTACAAATCAGTTTTATAAGAATATATTAAATAAAATATAAAAATTTAACATATCGAACAACAAAGAATATTATTTTCCCTATTTTTTTATATATTTTTTTAAATGGATATAAAATATTTAATAATTCAATTATTGTCCAACAAGTGGAATAATAATATAGACTAAGATACATTTCATCTAAAAAGTACTTCGATCGTACATCAGAATCACCATGTCACAAATTTATCGTCAAGACATAGCTATTAGGCACAGACACACCTAAACACCTAGGTCCCCAACGCCTCAACGGTTAAACAACAATCAATAATGCATGTGTGTGCATAGGATATTCTAGTTACAACTAATTAATGATTATGGTACTTGAAATATAGTAGATGCGATGTCTCACATATATCACTGCCTATACATACACATTTCACCTTTCATTACAAACATCTGATGCCAAGTACTTTTCTCTATCCATTATCAATTAATTTACAGTTTAGATTGACATTTTCAATCAGCAATTTCCCACCGCGGTGCAGTGAATTGTAGGTAGTTGCTGAACTTTCAATAATGATAGGCAAGTACACAGATATAAAGTGTTTCAAATATGGCAGGGTTCAGTGACTCGTGAAGACTTTATAACTTTTTAATGTTGGTGTGTTTATGTTCAGATTGTTTGTGATGTTGATGGAAGATACATGGTGTGTTTTACAAGGGACGGTATATGAGTATTTAAAATAAAAACAACAATAAAGTTGGAAATTTTGGAGTTTTTAAAATCGACAATAGTTTTAAATTTTGATTTGCATCCATACTACAATAATTTCCACAGCAACGAACTACAATAGTTGTGTGCTTAAAAATCATATGTATGGTTGTATTAAGAATCATATCAGACAATATCGATCATGGATGCCTTTCAAAATTGTTGTTTTTTCTTGGGTGCTTTTGTAGGATAGGTTGACTACTAGGCTCAACCTCAATAGGTGAGACATTATTTAGGTAAACAATCGGGTGGAATGCGTTGTGTGTTTGGGGCATGATGAGTCGGTGTTTCACTTGTTTGTCATGTGTCATATTGCATCTTCTATGTGATATATGGTTTTTAAGTAAGTGGGTAGCTCTTTGCCTATTCTAGAGTAAGTCTTAGACGTGTTTCAAGAGTCGGGTAGAGGTAAGACGGTGGATTTCGGTCTAGTCATGATCTGACATGTTATGGTTTGGACTATTTAAAATATGTGCAGCAAAATTATTTTTTTTAGAAAAAATTTGTCGATTAACCACTACATGACCACTGTTATTTGTCTCTCTGGAAGTGTATTCACTCTCATTTGCCTGAGATTGACCTCTCTCTTTGAGAATGAAAGCAAGACCCTCTATTGAGCGTGAGTTTTTTTTCTATAAGCAAGATATATTGATTTTGAGTTCATAGTGGTGTGTTGGATGGTTCTCTCTCTCTCTCTCTCTCTCTCTCTCACAACTTGTTTCTTCTAGGGGTTTCTATGTTTCTTCTCCAGCAATTTAAAACCCTTGATTGTTTTTTGGTGGAGCTAGTGTGGCAGTTGTTTGGCTCGTGTTGTTGTTTTTGTGTGTTTTTTCTTTTATTTGACATTAGTTTTTCTTGAGTACTTAAGTTACTCATTTCTTTTGATGTATTGTGTTTTTTGAACTCTTTCTCACCTTTTATTTTATATATTATTTTGTGTCGGCCAGAGACCCAAATCACTGAGGTCTAAATCAATGCAAATTCATTCCACATGATACAAGGTATAAAAGTAATCTCACACGAAATGCAAGATACACTTTCCAAAATTCATATTTCACTACACTCATCTTAAACCTTGAACTGACTTAAGCGTCAGAGTGCTAACCTTGCAGGTCCACCTCCGCACCACTGTATCAGAGATCGACACTACCAATTTAGGATTCCGCATCAATAAATTATATCCAATTCCGATTCCAGAACATAACACACACACACACACACACACACAAATATATATATATATATATATATATATATATTATAAAAAGGTCTTTAACCATAGTTGGTAATGATATATCATCACGGATGATGAATTGCAGTAACGTAGGGTGTGGTAGTATGTTCCCTCTATACCACAACGGGCTCGTAACCGTGGTAAAAACATAGTAGCGCGTAACATATCAGTGTGGTTGTAGAAAATAACCATAGTAAAAGGTTGACAAAAATATAAAAATTTAAGTTATATTAGAAGAATAAGTTACACTAATCAATGTTGTAGGAGCTTTATACAACCTATTATCCATATTTTTCTCTTTAATGGTTATAATTTGTTTTAATACTTATAATTCTTCAACTAACACTTCCTTCACTATTAGTTCATTTTTCAAAGTATTAATTACTATGCAGCCAAAACTAATAGTGAAGGAAGTGATATCAGAAGAAATAGAAGCACTGAACCAAGTTTAAACCGTAAAAGAACAAGATACGAATAATGGGCTGCAAAAAGCTCAAAAAACACTGATAAGTGTAAGGTTTTTTCCAACATAACTCAATATCTCATATTACTATTTTATAATTCGATTTTAAAGGTTATGTATTTAGTAAAGGGTTGGTAAAACATTCAAACTTCATACGATATAATAAACTCATCTTCTATGACATATTGATTGAACGAAAAGAAAGCTACAGTGTGCAAGAAATAACATAAACAATAACACAAACCACAACATTTATCAATACAAACATCAACATAGAAAATAACTTATCTTAATAAAACGACAAGATACCTTCACAAAAACATCAACATACCGAATAAAAACACATCTACAATAACACAAACAACAACATTTATCAACAAAAACATCAACATACTACAACATAAATAACAAATCACCTTAATAAAACAACAACACACCACCATAAAAACATTAACATACCTAATAAAAAACATCTACAATAACACAAACAACAACATTTATCAAACAAAAACAACAACTTGCCTTAACATAAACAACAACTTACCTTAATAAAACAACAACATACCTAATAAAAAACATCTACAATAACACAAACAACGACATTTATCATCAAAAAACAACAACTTACCTTAACATAAAAAATAAATTATCTTAACAAAACAATAACATACCTCAAAAATAACTTAAACCTTTTACTAATCTCTACAAAAACCACAATACAAAAACTATAATCTCATCTTAACAACAAGAAAATAATAAACCTTATGTTTCACATGTATTTTAAACAAGAAAAAAAGGCAAAAAATTTGAACAACAATAACATCAACTCATAGAATGTTTCACGAACCTACCTTTTATTGAAAAGATACATGGAGAAAAAATACAAAGAAATAATCTATTTGCCTCGTCTTACAGAGATTCGTGAAACCTTTCCTTGATTCATAATAGTGGGAGAAATTATATTGGAGTTTTGAGAGATTGGGATAAGTTGAGAGAAGTTAGGGTTTCCTTTGAGCGCATTTTGTTCTGAACTAATATTAGTTAGATTTAATTTATAGGTAATATATTTTACCACGGTTGGCAAAAAGAATCGTGGTGAAATGTCATTATATTTAACTATGGTTCTTTATATGGATCATGGTGAAAAATGTTTACTTTTTAGGTTTAATACCCTTTATAGTTTCGTATCTTAACCTCGAGGTTCATTTTATTCCCTTAACTTAAAAAATGTTAATATTGATCTCTTAACTCTTCAAAATGTACCATGTTAGTCTTTTCATCATATTAGTGATGAATTTAGCAATTGCTTTAAATGTTTTTGTCGCTAATTAGACAAAAAACAATAACATGGTATTTTTTGAAGAGTTAAGGGATTAATATGAACCTTTTTTAAGTTAAAGGATCAAAATAAATCCCAAGGTTAAGATACATAACCAACTCTGGAACATTGCATAATTCTGAGTGAGATTTTGGGGAGATTTGAGTTATTTGGAAATAATTTGGTTTAAAATGATTCCAACTCGCAGTATAGAAAAATAAGACTTTATTGTTACTTCTTTGACAAAAGGAAACTAACCCTTGTCCACGTCCATTTTTCGTCTAGGTGCGGTTGACAGAAAAGAAATGAAAGAAAAGGATTTTCGAGGTAGAATCCACTTGCCCCTTATATTCGTACCAATATTGAAACACTTTAAAGAAAGCCCAAGTCATTGGATGGAGTTGAAAATGGGTAATGCATAGATGATAAAACACCTTTTCAAAAATGGTCAGTGGTAACCTTACACCTAGCTTCTAAAAAATCCAGCCATAATAAGGGATAGAACACCCCTCAAAAAAGTTGCAAATCCATTTGTTTGTAGTGATGGGATAAATCAACCAATTAGAAGATGATTTACCTCTACATCGGCATGCTCATTGGTAGTCTTTTGAATATTTGTAAAAACTATCCCCATGAATTTGAGATCTACCTAGCGGTACTTATTTGCGTCAATAGGTTCCAACAAACTTTCAAATCAAACCATGTTCATTTCCACACCATTAAAAGGGTCTTTTGGTCAACATCAATAAAAAAATTATGAAAAGAAACATAAACCCTAGTATAACTATGAATGAAGTCTTTCTCGAGAGATTGGATGAAGCAACCACTCTCGCACTCCATCTTCCTAGATAGAACAATGCCCAAATTAAAATAAGCACCGAGTAAGATCAAGTAGAGGTTTCCCTCACAGCAGGATCATCGTCATTATTCGAAGAATCCAACCTTAACCCATAACTACAGTTGGGCGCTTTCTGAGCATGGATAGGAGGATCCACCCCATAGAAAATGTCCATGAGGTATGGATTCTCGACTCCAATAGATGATGAAGACTTATTACTGTCATATTCGAGTGTTACATTTACAAGTGTATTCCCTAAATTGACCGTTATTGTATATGAAGGGAAGTACAGAAATACCTCAGGGAAGGTAGACAAACTCAAAAAAGATAGAGACACGGAGAAGTAAGATTCGTCGCAGGGAAAAGTTAAGTGGTTACAATCGCAAAAAAATTGCAAACAGAAAACGAGCTCAGAGTAGAAGACAAATTTTGAGTGTCAAACAAAGCGAAAAGAACATTTGAAAACTGATTAAACTTTTTATAGCGAAACGAAAAGCAACCAACAGTCCAAATTAGAGGAAAATGATAAGAAAAAAAGCGATGGCTCGATCATTCCTTGGGAATACAAGCGAACTTAAGTGAACTTGAATGCCCTGGAAGAGAGCACGATGTCCTAGGTTACATGCCTGAAAATCAGCATAACGTTTGAATAATGGAAATTGCATTTAATGCGTTTGTTCTCCACTATTTCTGCAAACTGCTTCATGTCTTCTCACTTCTCCTTAAAGATATCTTTGATGATATAAGACCAACATCGATGTCAAAGACTTCTGGGATGATGAATCACCAGACAAGCCTTGGGGACAACTATTCAGAGCCAACCAAAGACTCAATACGGGCGAAACCCAATTGTTAAGTCCAACATCACAAATCTATTAAAATTATCCATTATGTATGATTGACAAGGCCGACCCTGTAACTGGGCAACATGGGCCTCATATTTTATGGGGTCCTCTACACACTTTGATGTAACAGTTAATGTAAAAATTATAATAATCCTAAAATAATTTATTTTACTACTTACCAAATATTACTAATTGGTACTTTTTTAGTGTGCTCAGACAATGTTATATATTTAAAACTTGATTGATATACACTATATATTAATAATGAAACTTATTTCTCCAATGTTTTTCAACGTGGACGCGAGACTTAAATATATCTATATACTATTACTACTAATTACTACTAGAATATGTATTGGATAGAAAAAAAATGAATTTTTAAATATTACACTCAATATTTTATCATCATGCTTAGAACACTGAAAGAATAAAAAATTTGATTTCATTTTGATTGACATATAATATGTTAGACACTGTAGAATAACAGCAAGCCAATTTAATTGAATTATGGTGATTTTTTAAATCTAAATCTTTGTTTAATTGTCTTAGTTTAATTACTATTATTACTAATTAATGATATATATAATAGAAAGCTACATGACATTAGCTAAATAGAATATTGTTAGATTAAAAGTACAAAATAATTCCAACAGTAAAATCGATGACGTAAAATATAAAAGGAAGAATGAATCTATATTACATTTAACTTGTTTCTCTATCTTTTATCAAATAGCAAGTATAATAATTAAAATTTCACTTAGTTCTCAATGTTTTATGAAAGATCAAGTATAATAATTTTAAAAACAAAAATATTTTTATGTATAATAAGTTCAATTTTAAAATTCGTACAGGACCTCTGAATTGTTTGGACCGGCCCGGATGATTGACACACATGATACTTAAGGTATATTTATTTTCTCAAACTTTTTCACTTCACTTATCTTTGATTCTATAATTGACTTAGACGTTGAAGTGGTAAACTTACAGGTTCAGCCTCGCACTGCCATTTTTGAGATCCGCACCACCGCATCAAAAATCTCTTATCATTAATCAATTATAATTTTAGTTTCCATCAAAAGTCTCTTCTCATGTTCTTACATAAAAATGAGAAATTTTATCTCATTCATTTTCCCCTTTAACTTTTTTTTAATTTGTTCCTTCGATGTTAAAATATATACACTAAAAAGTCGCAACAAATCAAATTCCAATCAATACTCTTATTTTCATTTGGTCCCTAACTATATGAGCCGCAAAGTTGCACACTTACAGTTACGTTATGCCATTTCGATACCCATATACATTCAAAATATTCGTATTTGATTATGCTTGAAATAGAAAGTAAACACGATAATAAAGAATGAAATAATAAAAAGAAGATATAGAAGATAAGAAAAAGGTAAAGCTAAGAGAGCAATAATTAAGGAAAGATAAATAATAGATGGAAAAGAGCAATAAGAAAAGTACAAAAATGAAACTAGTGTACGAGGAAGCGTCAACGCCAAATTGTGACTGTCTCTTTTTCCATTTGAGATGGAAAATGAAATTATGCAAAGCAAAAGTTAGAGCACGACAAAAGAAAATTCATCACTATAGTCACGGCCATCTTCTATTACTTTTTACTTTAGAAAATGGAAATACATAAATTGAGATTAATTAGTCATAAAAACATTATTTAAAAATATAAATAAATATATATATAAACAAGAATCACCAGAGGTATCTTGCAATCGTCAAACAAAAATATTAAAATATTGATTTCGACAAACACGTCAATAAAAACAGTTGTTGAAATTCTGAAAATAATTAGTTATGTCATCCACTAAAAAAATGCACGAAATTATGAATGAATTATCTATAAATTGTATTAAAGAATTATTTTTTAAAATTTTTGAATAAAACTTGTAATATATTAAATTAGTTTTTTTTTGTATGAACATATTACTAATAATCATTAGAAATTCACACAATTCTAAAGTCTGAAATTCTAACTATATTGATAATGTTCATTTTAACAATATCAATTTTTATCGTTGATAGAATTTGCCGACATAAATCAAACAACTCTTAATCCAAATGGATTGATGGTCCATTTATAGTGTCGATTTTAGGTAATTTAAACTCAATCTTATATAACAAACCACCCTTTGTTATTTATTATTTTTTTAATTTTAATGTTATAAATAAAATCTAACTCCTTTTTCAATATGTCTAATCTCTTTATTATATGTAAAAGGAATGATAAACAAAATGCCACCCATGCTGTTTGAAAAGCAATGGGTTTATGGTCCCTCCCCCTCTTCTCTCCTTTCCTTTTCTATATGCTTCAACTTTTTCTCCTTTGCTTTTGAGCACACTTAAATTTTTACACGAGCTTGTTTTGAGGCGTGACCACTTCCTCACTTCACTCGATGCTTTCTTTACTTGTTTTTCCCCAAGTTTTGACTTAATCATTTCAAGTACTAATGTCACTTTTTGCACCTGCCATGTCCATATATGAACATACCCTTTTTTCTGTCTAGGGCCCTTTCTTTCATTTTTGGTCTTTTGTGTATTTGTATTATAATGATAATCAGTTAATTAACTAGCTAGGGTAATATACATATTTGAGAGGAGTACAATTGTTATCTTTGAGCTAGGTAAATGGTCAACCTAAGACTAAATAACATTAGTGACCGATTAGGGTTGGTTTCAAAATTGAGTTAATTCTTTTATTTTTGATTAAGTTGTCTAACAACTAAAGTCCACTTTATTAAAAATAAATATATTAAATACCAAATGTTTGAATTAATGTCTCTGCATCTGATGTTCTTTCCTATATAGTTATTAACTGATCTGTCTTAATGAAAATTAATTTAAAGTGAATTGATTTTGTTTGAATATTTTTACTTTAAAACCATATTTAAAGTAAATGCATTATCGAATAAATTTTAGAGTTAAAAACATATTCATCTTTTGTAAGACTTCTGAAATATCTTTTATAAAAAATAAATTTTAGATTTTGACTAAGTAATATGATTTGTTTCATGACATTTTATTCACCTCTTTTTTATGTGGCATGCCAATTTGATAATTTAATTTGTTTTCCAATTATTTTTAAGTAATTAATTAATATTTATTTATCTTTTTAAAGGTTCTAATATGACCAAATTGTTTCAATTGGATTTTCTAGTGATGAAATATTAACAAAAAATGTTCACACAATTTAGTGACCAAAATGTAGTAATTGTAAGAGCATGTTTGAAATTGTATGAACTCTTGGCAATTGGTGGTCTAATATGAATATTTTTTTTAGTAAAATAATATAAAAAAATTAAGCACAAAAAAATTGATCGCTATATGATAATAATTGATTACTAGAACATTTAGCAATCAAATTAGTGATCAAAATATTCATACAAACCCAGAAAACCACTTCTTTCCAAAACATGACACATCCATTCTCAGTTACTGCCAAATCGTATTCAAAATAACTCAGAATCACTAAATCAATTGGAAAAAATAATTGAAATGAAAAACTACATTAATATTTTTATTATGAACAAAATATCTCAAATTAATAGGATACTTCAAATCCAGAATTTGAGATATCCTTCAAACTTAAAATCTGAAAATTTTCTGATATAGAAATGGAACGAGGAGATAGAGTTTGATAATTTTAATTAAAATTGACTCTAATTTATGGTAATAGCATCACAAAGAATAATAACAAATAACTTTAAATTTATATATGAAATGTTTAAAAGATTCAGCCCCACTTTTAAAATCAAAATTTGTCCTAATCTGACAGTTCTCAAATTATTTAGCTAAGTTCTAAAAACATTTTTTATAATTTTACTTGAAAAAGATAGACTTTTAAAATAGTTTTTAGTGTGTGTAATTTATCCATACTAGCTACTTACGAAAGCACATTTTCGTTTTTCCAAAACACTAATCACTCAACTAAACACGATCAGACGAATTTTCACAATTTTTCTCTTTCACAATTTGAAACTTCAAATCCATTTGTTGAATATATCAATCATCTAAACACTTCACTTTAATCTTCTTGTAGATTAGACTTGAGATATCTTCAAGTTAGACGTCATTATCAGAGGGTATTATTGGTGATCATAAAATTCTAATTCTTTAGCTTGATTTGGAGGAATAACTTGATCAACCAACTTAAGCATTTTTTACCGCTTGAACTAGTTTTAGTACTTGCTTGTCTTCATGCTTTGTTGTCATCAAGATCACTTCAAAAGTTGTTACAACTTCAGGTGTTGTCATCATCAAAACCATAATGTTATCAGTTGGACCAAACATATCTTGCTTATATATGAGCTTTAATCACTTTCTGATTATACCTGCAAGTACATAGTTCCATATTTTCTCCCTTTTTATTATGACAAAGCATCTCTCGGGGATGTTGTAAAATAAAAACAAGTAGATAAAAATTTGAAGTGTTTTGACTCCCCTTACACAAGTAGAGAGTCTACTATACTCCCCCTGAGAGTATACTCCTTCCTCTTTGTCAAAATAAAAGAGGTGGGTAAAGATGAAAGACAAAATTTTAAATATGCAAGTACAATGTTCACATAGTCAAGCATTTAAAAGGGAAAAACATTTTATTTCAGTCAAGCGATTGGAATTTAAAGTATAAGAAAACATGAGATTGCACACAAGAGATGATATGATGAGATGTAAAAGAAGAGAAAACATACCTATTTATACTCACTTCCTAATTGATTAGAAGGGGGTTCTTATCGATTAGGTCATTCATTGCATGGAGGTTCACTTTGGAACTAGCCGTTGCGCTGATTTTCATAGCTCTAATTGATTAGCTCATTCGCCTAATCGATTATTTTTTGCGCTAGAATTTGAAATTTGAAGTTTGAAATTTGAAATTTGAACATATCTATACGATTAGGTCTTTATCTTGATCGATTATTTATTGCACTTTAAGCTTTTTGGACTTTTTGAGTCTTTGGCTGAGTTTTGTCTTGGCACTTATGCTTTTTACACCCTTACTCATTTTATTTGCAACCCTTTCTTTACAAAAACTAAAACCTTATCTATTTTATTTGTAAAAATATTTTTTTAAGTGATGAGCAAATATTAAAATCACTTATTTTAAAGGTTAATCAAAATTTCTTATGAATCAACCTTTATATTGTGTACTACATTGATTACCAAATGACTTTTATTAAGACTCCCCCTTTCGAGAAGACGAGAACATAATGTTGTATGTCCTTTTCTACGAATCATTGGATATGATATTTTATCAAACTCAAGATAGGTATATCCACTACATACTTATCTTCTCAACCTATTAAAAGGTTAGCTGATCATCTTAGATCAGAGATGTTGAGAGCGTCATCAATGAACACTTGCTTTGATCATGATCATTGATATACACCATCAGCGAACATCCTTGGATCACAAGCTTTAATTCAAAACAGACACTTCTGTATACTCTAAGGTATACACTATGCATTGTACAACTTCATTTAATATACACTACAACTCCATTAAAGCTGCAAAGTATCTTGGAAAACGTACAAGGTTTTCATCGTTGGTAACCAAATATTTTGGGGTCCTAGTACGTTAGTGGTTCTAAGAGATTTAGGGTTACTGCCACTAGACCTTTTCAATTTATCAACAAAAGGAATCTAAATGGCAAAAACTATTATAGTAACAACATTTATAAATAGGTCGATTTGTTTTCTTCCTATTAAATCCTTTATTATGTGTTTTATCGAACTTAAGCCATAATCCAGTTTTATTTTAGGAAGGTCTATGACTTGATAGAATCAAGTCATGTTTTTATTTCCCCTTAGTAAATTTACTTAGAGTTTCATACAAAACTTTTACTTCCTTTTTCATTGATACACAAGTCTCACATGCTCCAGATAGGTTTCTAAATATTAGCTATATCATGCTTAAGGTTTCCTTACTCTTTTCTAGAAACTCAAGATAATATCTAAGGTCTAAGTTACGCTTCTTAATATTATCATTTTCTTCTATTAACTTATCACTTAATTTAAACAACAACTTGTACCTAAGGTTGTCTCATGGTCATATTCTTCTTGAGATACTTTCATAAAAACTTCAAGAAGCGCCTTTGTATTGATATCGCACTCTTTGCCCACCATCGTCGTCAAAGATCGGGTCTCCCTTCTTCGTCCAGCACTCCACGAGTTTAAAACTGGTAACATATTTGACCAGCGTCTCGTAACTGGCCGTGTCTTGCTCGTCCATCATCTCTGGTTGGGCAAGGTAGTGGTCAGTACCCCAGGTGAAATGGCTCCCACTCCAACAGAAGGGGAACTTAAACACCCTGTCCTCCAGCAACTTCCCATGCTCGTCGTACATATCATTGCCGTCCTCGTCCGTTGTCACTGGCCAGGCGTACGTAGTTTCCTGGGCCTTCTCCGACACAAGTTCAATGATATACAACCTCTCCTTGAAGGTCCGGATAGACTCTGAGAAGGGCTTAAATAGTTTTCTAGCTTGCTTCAGCGAAACCCAGCCGTACTTTTTCCTCGAGACCTGCTTTTTAAGGTGGAAGATGGTGAAGAACAAACGGAGGGTGGCTCCTATCTTCAGGAACTCACACGTCAGCTCGAAAGCACAAATAAACGCCAACGTATCAGGGTGTAACTGCGATGGGGCCAAGTCCAGATGAACGAAGACGGACCGCTGAAAGTCAGTGAAGGGCAACCTTGGTCCTATATCCTTGAAAGCATATTCGCACATCGGGAACCTCTCCCCGTAATCTGTACATATGAGGTCGTCTTGACTGGGAAAGTGTACCTTCCACTCCCCTTCTGGCACTACGTTTGTGAATACGTCCCCAGTATAAGACGCGAAAGTGGACGCATGCTTGGCAGGCTTCGCAACTGTCCATTCCTCAGCGGAAGCATGCTCGGGATCCTCCCGGACTTCGCTGGGGACAGTTGAAACTTCAGTATCACTACTCTCCAAGGAGCTCTCCTCGGACGAGTCTATGAGAATCTCTCTCTCGGGCTCTTGCGCCATCTCGTTCACCTGAAAAACAGAGGAAAAAAGTGAATTCGACCGCAAAATTAAATCCATCCTTCCACCGCTAGTCAAGTGAAAGGGCGTGTAAAGGGCCAAGGACTGCCTATAAATAGAAGGGCATCATCATGACCCTAGCCTAGCCATCATGACGCATTTAATGCTGCACAAGGCTCGAGGCACACGTGGCATCACGTTTCTTCAGAATACCTCAACCGTTGGCCTCCCCGCACGCCGGGCAAATCGGACAAAGTTACATATCCTGAGGGCACCAAAACCTCCGGGCATCACCGAAACGCTCTATCTCGTCGACAGACGACGATCCCTTCAAAGTTCCTCGGGGCTGCAAGTTATCCTTAAGTCATCACTCCCATGCTCGAGAGCAACGACTAGGGGGGCTCCTGTTCCGGACTAGACCAATGGCTAGGCATGACCCAATCCACTTCTGCTTCCAGAATGGCCCAATTGCCTAAGTCCAGCTAGTGCGGGGCAACATTTACCTTTCTGCCCCTCTACCGGGCACATATGGACAGATGAACCTCAAGGTCATTTGCTCCTCCCCAGCAATCTTGCCCGTTACGCACGGCTCCACCATCCAAGAACAGTCATGGCGCCTGTGCCCAGAATTATGCCTTTGCTTGTGGCAACTGATAGTTTTGGGCATCTCTGCCCGTCATAACGGCTAGTTTTCGGCAGTTACCTATTCTATAGGAAACCGTTATTCCGCCCCTGAAAAATAGGGACCGTTGGCCACACGCTGGGGGCATTATAAAAACCCTCTCATTTGAGAGGGTCAAGTATTAAAAATCATCCTAAGAAACTCATACTTTTGTACTTGCCTTTCTCTCTCCCGATTCTTACTTTACCATCGGAGTGCCTTGCAGGTACACCCCCGTCCTCATCTCACCCGTCCAACATCACAGACGTTCCTCTTGGCCCACTTCAGGTTCTGATCAGCCTTCACGATTAGTGACGATTAAGAACAAGTATCCACTTCCAAGAATAGATGACTTGATGAATCAGTTAGTGGGTGCCCGTGTGTTTAGCAAGATTGACTTGAGGCCGGGTTATCATCAGATACGAGTAAAGGATGAAGATATTCAGAAGACGGCTTTCAGAACCCGATATGGACATTATGAGTATGTAGTAATGCCGTTCGGAGTTGCTAATGCACCTGGTGTATTCATGGAGTATATAATCGAAATTTTCATGCTTACTTGGAAAATTTTGTGGTTGTCTTTATTGATGACATTCTAATATATTCTAAGTCAGAAGAGGAGTATGCTGAGCATTTGCGGATCGTGCTGCAAGTATTAAAAGAAAAGAAGCTCTATGCTAAGTTATCTAAGTGCAAATTCTGGTTGAGAGAGGTAAGTTTTCTCGGTCATGTTATTTCAGGTGATGGTATTGTTGTGGATCTATCCAATGTAGATGCAGTTCTAAAGTGGGAGGCCCCGAAGTCGGTAACTGAGATTAGAAGCTTTTTGGGTTTGGCTGGTTATTACCGTAAGTTTATTGAAGGATTTTTGAAGTTGGCACTTCTGTTGACTCAGTTGACTTGCAAAGGTAAAGCGTTTATGTGGGATGTTCACTGTGAGAAGAGTCTCATTGAGCTGAAGAAGAGATTGACTATAACTCCAGTTTTGATTCTACCCGAACCTAATGAATTGTTTGTGGTGTATTACAATGCTTCTTTGATGGGTTTAGGAGGTGTGTTGAGGTTCCGTGATAGGATTTGTATTTCTGATGATCCTAAGTTGAAAAGAATGATTCTAGAAGAAAGTCACAGGAGTAGCTTAAGTATCCATCTAGGAGCTACAATGATGTATCAAGACTTGAAGAAGATATTTTGGTGGCCTGGATTGAAGCGTGATGTGGCTAAGTTTGTGTATGCTTGTTTGACTTGTCAAAAGTCAAAGGTGGAACATCATAAACCTGCTAGTTTGATGCAACTGTTAGATATTCCAGAGTGGAAGTGAGACATCATTTCTATGGATTTTGTGACTGGGTTGCCTAATACTCCGAGAGAGCATGATGACATTTAGGTAGTGGTGGATAGACTGACGAAGTTGGCACATTTTATTCTGATTAATATCAGTTTTCCTTTACAGAGGCTGGCAGAGATTTATATTCAGGTGATTGTGAAGTTGCATGGAGTTCCATTGAGTATTATGTCGGACAGAGATCCAAGGTTCACTTCCAGATTTTGGGAGAGTTTGCAAGAAGCTTTGGGGTCGAAACTGAGATTGAGTTCGGCTTATCACCCGCAGACGGATGGGCAGATGGAGAGAACTATACAATCTTTGGAAGATTTGTTGAGGGCTTGTGTGTTTGAACAGGGAGGTGCTTGGGATAACCATTTTCCATTGATTGAGTTCACTTATAATAACAGTTATCATTCCAGTATTGGAATGGCGCCTTTTGAAGCTTTGTATGGTCGGAGGTATCGGACGCCTTTGTGTTGGCATGGATCTGGTGAGAGTGTAGTACTTGGACCTGAGATTGTTCATCAGACTACTGAAAAGGTGAAGCTGATTCGGGAAAGGATGAAAGCATCGCAGAGTAGGCAGAAGAGCTACCATAATAAGAGGAGGAAAGATCTTGAGTTTCAAGAAGGAGACCATGTGTTCTTGAGAGTCACTCCAGTGACTAGTGTTGGACGTGCATTGAAGTTGAGGAAGCTTACTCCTCGGTTTATTGGTCCATATCAGATTTTTGCAAGGGTTGGACCTGTTGCCTACAGAGTGGCGTTGCCACCCAATCTGTCGAATTTGCACGATGTGTTCCATGTGTCACAACTTCGGAAGTATGTTCCAGATTTGTCACACGTGATTCCGATGGATGATGTAGAAGTAAGGGATAACCTTACGGTTGAGGCTTTACTAATACGAATTGAAGACCGCGAGGTGAAGCAATTGAGAGGTAAATAGATCACTCTTGTGAAGGTAGTGTGGGGAGGCGTTACCAATGGAAATTTGACTTGGGAGTTAGAGAGTCGGATGCAAGAGTCGTATATGGAGTTATTCGTATGAGGAAAATTTTCTAGGACGAAAATAATCTAAGTGAGGGAGAGTTATAACGCCCCGATTTATTTTATTTATTTTTCATAATTAAAATTATATGATGTTGTGTATATGTGTGTGATTATGTGTGTTTTGGTTGTGTTTGGGTTGCCCTTAGTATGGGGTAGTGACCTTAGAATTATAGAGAATAAGGTATTGGGGGTGTGTGACCAATCGTGTAGAGATGAGTGGTGTGGTTAGTAAGTAATTATTAATATTAGTTAGTAGTTATTTATTGGAATAATATTATATGGGTAATGACAATTAGATAATTATTTTAGTTAAATAATTTAGTTTGAATTAGTAGATTTAAATAATTAATTATAATTATTTTATTAATTTAAAAAGTGGATAATAAGAGTAGAGAAATAGTAAGGACAAAGTGGTCCATTCATGATGTTTAGTAAGGGTAAAGAAGGAAGAACATATTAGGGGTCTAAGGGTTATAGTAGGAAAAAGAAGAGAATTAGAAGGGATAATCATTTGAAGAACGATCATATTCTAGAGAAAAGAGGAACGGAAGAAAGAAGCAGAGCTAGGGCTTAGAGAATATTCGAGGAATCATCACTAAGGTAAGGGTGGGGTTCTTTGATCACTTAAGGGATGAATAATATATGTATGAGGGTGGGTAAATCGTTAGGTTCATCTCTATGCATCTCTCTAATTGTCTTGGTTGTTCTTGGTTGCGTGTTAGTGTCCGTAATAACATGTAAATGGTGCAAATTGATTTTGGTTGAATTTTGATTTTATATAATTATTCTATTGTATGATAATTGATGTGGGTTCTATGTGCATTCCCAGACTGTATGTTATTGGAATTGGAAAGTGTTGGGGGTTTGGACTATGTTGAATCACAACTGCAGGGATGCTGATTCGCACATTTTTGTTGGGCGAACGGGTTGTCTTGCCGAACGAAGTGATCTCGCTTGGAGCTCGCCGGGCGAAACTGAGAGGCGAGCGAAGGGTGGAAAATAGGTGCTACTGGAATTTGTATGGGAGAGGAATCTATCTTCGGCTTCACCGGGCGAGCATTGGGCGAAAAAGGAATTTCACCGGGCAAATGGGGATTTCGCCGGGTGAAGGAGAGTTCGTTGGCGTCTCGCTGGGCGAACATCAGGCGAGCAGAACTGGAACGAACAAAATTTTATAAAACTTTAAAAATTCATATCTTTTGATCCGTAGGTCTGTTCCAGTCGCCTTTCGAATCGTTGGAAAACTGGTTTCATGTACTTTCTGTTAAAATTATTTTCAATACCAGGATTCCAACTATTCGACACATTATTTGTGTTCCCGTGTACGTTGTGAGGTGTTGAACATTGGAATGTTGAGTTCGATTGTGCGAATGTGTGTTGTAGCTGTGGATTGTGATTGTTGCATGTTTTGGCAGGTTATTGTTGCGTTTTGGACAGTTGTGGTGTGATGTATTAGCTGTATGATAGTCATATGCATTGGTAGTTGTTGTATGTTGTCGTTGATGCATAACATGTTTGCATAAGTTATATGATAAGTCGTGTGCCCATGTGGGGTGTGAGTGCCTTATCTGGATTCCTTAAAATGGAATCGTGTTGTTGTTGTTGAGGTCATCGTGTGCCCATGTGGGGTGTGAGCGATTACGGGTGTTCATGTGCCCATGTGGGGTGTGAGCAACACATATAGAAATTCCGACAGGAGTTATGATCTTGAAAAAGGGATCGAATTGGTACCACATGCATTGAGTCGAGTTGTGAGTCTCATTACATTGCATCGTGTTGTGTTGTGGATTACATGATTGTCAGCTTGCGTAGGAAATTGTTATTGTGTTGATGTTGTGACGATAGGGTGAGTTATGCAATGATTATATGCCTTTATATTTATATTATGAATTTCTTTTGTTGATTTGAGAATCTCACCCCTTCTGTTTGAATGTTGCCTCCACGTAGGTAACATGCAGATAATCAAGAATAGTGCGGAGTTGCGGTTAGTGAAGACGAAGTCCTTCACTTTATGTTTTGAGTCGGCGTCTGCTCTGATGTGTAACACTGGGGATATGGAACGTTTGTTGTCATTTATTTCATTGTTGTTATTACTTTTGTTTAATTGATGTTTGTTATGTGGTTTAAACATGTTATGTTTTTAGTTGAGTTTCCGCTGCTACATGAGAAAAATATTTAAGTATGATTTTGTTGGTATCGTTAATGATAATTATGTGTTACATGTCGTATGTAGGAGCAGGTGTATGTTGGAGAGTAACATCCTATATGTTGAACTTTTATGAATTTTTACTCTGATAATTGTATTATTTTACGCCGAGGTTTAGGGTGTTACACCAATGTTCGTGGAAAAAATAATAAAGGTGCCTAGAAAAAGTCTTGATCAATCTTGTACGTGTGAGGAAATACGATCGTAACTGCCTTAATCCGATTATCCGAATGAAAAGGGGAGAAAATCTAAGAAAAGACTTAAGCCCAAAGCATAGTTATAGAGGTGATCGAAAGGGGGATTTAGGTCCGTGGTTTTACTGCAGTATGTGTTCTTGTAATACCTTCGTTAACGAATTATTACCTAGAGAACTAGTACTAGCCGATTGGAACAAAGGCTCACGTATGAGTATCGACACGCTTTATCTGCACAAGTTTTCTAATGGAAGTGCATCGTTTGATCGAAAAATTTGGTATGCAAGCTTGATGCTTAAGGTCAAGCAACAATCTAAGTTTGGGGGAGTTTGATCGGTGGTTTTTATGCTTTCATTTACCGTTAATTTTCGTTAATCTTGTCATGTTTTTATTCATATTTTATTTCCATTTACCGCATTGTATGCTTGGTTGTGTTGTTTTAATGTTTTTCAGGTTTAAATAAGGATTCAAGAAGAATGTCGGCAGAAAACTGGAAGAATCGCGAAGAATTGGGAAGAAAAACCCAAGGAACAATGGCCTGCTACGGCCACCCGTAGTGTGTGCTACAGGATGTAGCAGAGGAGCAGATGAATCCCAGTCTCAAAAGAAAGAAAGAAAGAGAGTCAGGATAGTGGTATGTTATGGCCACCCGTAGCACATGCTACGGGCCGTAGCAGACAGAGCCCAATAGCACCTTTTTCCAAGTCCAGATCCAGTGGCCTGCTACTACCACCCGTAGTGCATGCTATAAGCCGTAGCAGATAAGCGTTTGATTTTATCAATCTTTCCTTTTTCAGGGAGATTTGGCACTAATTGTTGATTTGGATATTGTTAGACCTGATTTTATTGTGGAATTAAATCTTATTCATTAGGGGAATAGAAAATAAGGGGAGATCTTTTCTATTTAAGAGGTTTTTTGGATTTTATTTGAGGACTTCGTCTTGGAACGAGAAAAGTGTTGTACCCCAAATTTTTCCCTTAGATACATTGATCTCTTGCATGTCATATTAGGTCAATCATGCTGCATGACTAACCCTTTTTATCAGGTTTTTGTTTGTGTTTGTTTCTTTTTATCAGGAGGAGATTCAAGAGGTGTTTAATCAAGATTTCAGATGGAGCATTGAATCAAGCAAGTCTATCAATTCAGGGATTATCTCCACAACACTCTCCATGATGCTCTCCATAACCAAATTTCTACCCACTTTATCTACCCTTAATTATCATTTTATTTCCAAACCAATTTCAATAATAAGTTATTAACCATTTTACTTATCTAAATTCATAAAAAATCCACTTCTTTCCTTCAAATCCATTTCCAAATCCAAATTGCATTTTTTATTCATCATTATCCAATTACCAAAGGCTTCATCCATTTTCCAATTTCATAACCAAGTTCAATTTCCATTTCCGTTCAAATTCAAGTTCCATGATCAAGGTTCAATTTCAAAAGCCAATTTAATTTCAAGTTCTATTTCTTTCCAATTTCAATTTCAATCATTCAAATTTTCTTTTCAAGTTCAAATCTCTGATTCAATTTCAAGTTTCCTTTTAACCCAAGTCATGTTAAAGTCCAAGTTCAAAAGGAAAAAGTGTGTCAAAGTTCTTTCCAATTTTCCATTTTAAGATTCAAGCCCAAGTTTACAATACAACATGATTAGCCAAAATACAACACATTCATTCATTCTTAATAAAAAAATCTCAACAGAATCCATTATTTCCTCAAGTACAAATCCGTTACAAAATTTACAAAAGTGAAATCCCAATATTTTGTAAAGCCCATTTGTTCTTTACATTATAGTTACAAGAAAGTCCATAAGAAAAAGAAAAAGAAAAGGAAAAGCAAGTAGCAGTAAAAACTACAGCGGCCACACACTACACCTGATACAAGAAAGCCAATTCCTTCACCAACTTGCTGCGTAAAACCTCAGGTCCCACCGTTTCAAACCGTACAAGCCTACCATCAAGGACCCTGCACAAGTATACTACTCCAACACGCCAGTTCACTCCAAATCGTACAAAACTTCAAAAATCGTATGAACCAGCACAGCAAAACCAAGACAATTTTCAAAGCAACCTTGACATTTTTTTAAAGCAACGACAACTACACATGCTGCTATCACCTGCACCAAACGAACAAGCCTGCAACATTCACCAAAACAGAACCCTATACTACACAAAGACTACATCCTGCTACCACATGAAAGCAACACCACTGTAACGATGACACTAAAAATCAGAACGGCTCTTTCATTTCAAATCTCACAAGCTAACGGTAGTATTTTTTAAAAAAGCTTACCTTATGTTAACATAAGCATAAATAGAGACGACTAGGGCCGACCAGGAGGGGGAGGGGGGGAACGAAAACTAAAAAGAAATGGAAGAGAAATTCTGAAAAACCTTCTGATTCTTTACCCCAAAACCGGACCAACAGCTTGAAATCGTGTCCCTCTAATTCAACATTGGCTTCTCACGAACCTCACCATGTTTTCTGCAACGCCACTCTTCTTCCATCCTTCTCCTCACTCAGCTTTCACCACCTTTGCTTAAACCTCTACTAATCGCTCAAATTCGACCTCAAAATCCTTTTCACTTCCATCTCCTCAACCACATCAACAATCGATCCTCTTCAATCCCAGTCAAAACCATTCACATCATCATCATCAATCTTTCATTTTTTTATTCAAACCTCAGTCAACTTTCCCCTCTATTGAGCCAAAACATAATTCATTTTTTTTACTCAAGTTTCTTCCTCAAATCAGAGCGAACAGGAACCTATCTCTCCAAACTTCACCACAAACTCAACCTCCGACAGCCCACAACCGCCGCTTCCGATTCCATTCTCCACCGCGAAAACCTTGCTGCCATCCCTAAATCACCTCTGCAAATTATCTTCTAAAACACACTCCTCCTTCGTCAATTCACAAATTTGTAAAGTCCACGATCAGTGTTGCTCTACAAATCCAGTAGGATTTACGACGAAAACTCCAAAAGAGCTACGAGAACAATGCACCACATCAATGAATTACAGCGTATGGCAGATGAAAAAAAGAAGAAGAAAGTAAGAGGACGAAGGTCGACGAAGGGCCTGGAACCAAACCTGAAAGAGCGCGTAAACTGCTTAAAGGAATCTCTTCGAGAGGTAACACCTGAAACTCATTTCTTGTTCGACTCCGTTGTTGAATAACACTTTGTACATCATCGTCAGTTTGTTTTTATGTCGATTGGCTATGGTTTAGCTCTATTTCACCTTTCTTGCACAATTTTTTGTGTTTGTCTAAATTAGGGTTCAGATTTAAGAATGGCTTGATTTGGAAGTTTGGAGACTCTATAGGAAAAACAAGCTTTAGATTCGGGTTCAGGGAAAGAAAAATGCGGGGGTTGGTTTTGTTTTTGTGAGGAAAGGAGGGTTTCTCGCCGGAGAAGGTGGTGGTTTCCACCGAGGATCTTCTTCTCCGGCAATCGACATAGGTTTCCGGCGACGTCTTTTATTCAGAAGGAGAGGGTTTGCATGACGTTTGGGAGAGAATGTGAGAGTTGTGGTTTTGATTTTCATCGTGTTTTTGAATCTTTTGTTTCTTCTTCCAGTCTACCACGTGTATCCCACTTGTTGGGTTTGGTTTCCAAGGCGGTGACACGTGTCACCGTTGTGGCTGTGTGATCTTCATCACCAGGCCATCTAAGTTGATCCAGTAGGTCTTGGGATGCTTGTCTTCACCGTATAGCTTCCGCCCTTAGCTTGTTTTCGTTTTGACTAAGTCAGATCTTTAGATCGGACGACCGTGATGTAGGGTGTGCGGGAGAGTATCATTAGACTCTCCCCATGGAATCCACGGGCCAAGTGCTTTTGGGCTGGGGTTTGGAATTGCTGGATGCACCCCCTCAGAAGGCCCATTTAGACTTCTGTTTTGTTTTTTTTACTTGTTGCACCCCCCTGCGTTTTTATTTCTTTTATTTTCCTATTTTCAAATATTTTCATCTTAAATCTTTTAAAAAAAAAAACCTTTTTATTTTATTTAATTTATTTAAAACCTTTTTTTCTTTATTTCAAAAAACTCCAAAAAGTGTTTTAATCTTTATTTTTGTTTTTAATTAGTAATTTGCTTTTAATTAGTAATTTGTTTCTTAATTGTTTATTTAAGCATCATTATTAATATATGAATTATTTCTTAATTATTTTTTAGTTATTTAAGCTTAATAATTAATATGTGAGTTATTTCTAATTGTTTCTTAATTATTCAAGCTTAATTGTTTCTTAATTGATTCTTAAATGGATAAATTTGTTAATATTATTTATGAGCCACCCTTATTGATTATGTGAGTGTTTATTCACTAATATTTGTTTAGGTCTTGAACTAACTTATCCCATGTTTGACTTATCATATATTTGACATTGATGTTAATTTTGTTCTTCCTTAAATATCATCTTTGATCAATATCTTGTTCCTTTATCTTGTGTTCCTTATGTTTGTCTTCCTTAAGATTGAAACATATTGATTTGTCTTTATTTACGTGTTGCTATGATGATCATGTCCATCTTATCCATACTTTATTATGAAGTACTTCTTGCCATACTCATGTTATTGTTGTTATTTTATTTATCTTTATTAATATCTCTTATTATTCTAGAACTATTATCTTCCCCCCATTCCAAAGGAAGGTGAACTAAGTTGACTCCTAAGTCATTAGCCCCCATCTTAACCTAAGTAACCTCTTAGGAGAAAACTTTATTTCTTGGCCTCATCAGAGCCATAGAAATCACAACTAGCTTTAGGAGAGAGTTCTTAAACTCTCAGTGATATTCATCCTAATGAATTATCACTTTCCCTACTGACTAAAACATAATCATAGGACCATCCAACTAGACTTAGAGAGTTCTTAAACTCTACAGTGAGCTTGTACTCATTTCCCCTCTGGATATTGGCCATAGTCAATAGTTCAGTAGAAGTAGAACTACGCATACTCTGATTCTATTCCCGAGGATACGTAGGCGTAAGGTGCGATGCCTTATCGAGTATACTTAGATACTAACCCCTAGGGTTTCAACCTTTAGCATAGAACCTTTAGCAAACATAAAATAACATTAACTAGAGGCTCCCGTAGAGTACTACGGACGTTTAGGGTGCTAATACCTTCCCTAGGCGTAACCAACCCCCGCACCTTAGATGTCCACCCTTTAGGTTTTTTTTAACGATCTTGAACCTTTCCTTTGGATAAATCAAAGTCGATTGTAAAAGAAATATGATGCAAATTAATTGATAATTTGTTATCCGATTTTCACCGCAACAGAAATGGCGACTTTACTGGGGATGTTAGACCTATTGCTAGTCCTTTCCTAAGGGGGTTAAGCCTATCTTGTTTTTGTGTTATTCATGTTTGCTTATTTACTTGTATATGCTTATGTATGCCATATTTGATTATATACTTGTATCTTTGTTCTTGCTTCATTATCTGTTCTATGGGTTGACATGGTATCTATGAGTGAGATAAGTCCTAACCCGGACTTGAGAGAACACATATGTTTAGGAACCGTGGACATAATCAAGGGAACTTCGAGGGAGAAATCCCAAAGGAGGGAACTTGAAGTCCACACTCAGTTGAGGCCCTCTTGGAGGTGGTAAATGTTGAACGAGCAATCGTGAATGCGTTACTACTTTTGACCTAGGAGCCAGAGATACTGATGACCTTTAGTTATCCCTTTACCCCAACTTGGCCTATTTAGGACGTAGTGCGATGACTGTGAGGGAGCAATCCCAAATGGTTGCTACGCGATACTACACTCAGATGAGACTCTCTTGAGAATTTTATCGATCACCAAGCAATTGGAAAGTCGATAAAATCTGAAAGATGGGTTGTCGACTCTGGGAAATTTTTTAGAACCTTGTCTTGCAGGTGAAAACCATAGTACATACCTATTGGCATGGTAGACCATGGCTCCATTCATGAGACCCCAAAACCTAGGATTTATATGTTTTGTTTTGTGTGCATATGTTTATGCTTGTGTGCTTTATGCATCTCTACATTCAAGCATTCTTAGCCCTTTGGTTTCGAGGAACTCCAATGTTTATTCCTTTTTCAAAGATCAACAAAGCTTGGATTTTAAAAAAACAAAAACTTCTTATGTTTTCCAAAAAAATTTCGCAACTTGCCTTTGAGGTCCTTGAAACCATTTGGCTTGCATTAGCATCTCATTTGCATCATGTCATAGCATGTGCATTTCCTCTCTGTCTTCGTCTTATGTCACAGTTTTCCCATCAGAATCGCTTTGAATCGTCACTCGACCCAAACTCGACAAAAGATGTCTGAGCAATACTGTGAAATGGACAGAGTCAACAATGAATTGAGTGAGCTCCGAGGAGGGGTGGGGCAGATTCTGGAAGTAATTTAAGCTATGAGTGCAAGGATGGATACACAAGCGACGGTGGTCTCCGAGATTATCACCACAACGGTAGAACCTCCCGTTACTATTGTGAACCCCACTTTAGGCATGCCTTTTAACTTTATGCGTGCTCCGGCTGTCACTTCTACTCAACAAGCTGTTCCCTTGGTTAATGAGGCTTTTCAAGCTATTCCTACCTTCACTCCAGCAGCAGTGCAAGCCCAGATGCACCCAGTTTTTCAGAATCCACATCCGGTTCATGATCATGTCAATATGTCCGAAGAGGGAGATAATTGACATGAAAGGTTGAAGAAAAGTGTAGAGACAATGTGGAGGAAATTGGAAGCAATGGAGAGGAGTAATGTATCTAATACTAATGCTAAAGACATGTGCTTAGTCTCAGGCTTGGTAATTCCACCCAAGTTCAAACTACCCAATTTCGACCTATACTCAGGTACGACCTGTCCTAAGTCACATTTGGTTATGTATTACCGACGAATGGCTGCATTTATGGATAATGATAAGTTGATGATCCACTGCTTCCAAGATAGTTTGAAAGGGGCTGCTGCAAAGTGGTATTTGACTTTGGATCAATCTAGAGTTCGTTGCTTTCAAGATGTATCTGATGTTTTTGTAAAGCATTATAGATATAACATGGACCTCGCGCTAGATCGTAGACAATTATTGAGCATGTCACAACGCGATACCGAGTCTTTTAGAGAGTATGCACAGAGATGGAGAGAGCTGGCTTCACAGGTAGAGCCACCTTTATCTGACAAAGAGTTGACTGATTGGTTTGTCGACACGGTGAGACCGGAACTCTATGAAAGGATGATCAGTAGCGTGTCTGCTAGTTTTTCCGATATTGTGGCTGTGGGGATTAAAGTAGAGCTTGGTCTGAAGAGCGGGAAAATGACCAAGAGAGCTGGTAGTCCAAGCGACGATGCCAAGAAATCCTTCAAAAGGGAAGGAGATACCAATGTGGTGATGACGAACAAAAAGAAGAAAAATCAGTACTGGAAACGTCAGCAACAACAACAGTGCTATTCTGTTCAGCAACCTTATGTGGCCGCCATCGCGCCAACATTCAACAGTCAAGCTTCTGTTTATCAGTCGGTTCCTCAACCACCAGTGTATCAACGAGCGCCCAACGCTCCTGCTTATCGCCAACAGACTCAAGTTTCTCGTCAGAATATTCCAGGAAAAAGAAAGGACGGAAGGCCTCCGATTCCTCCCATTCCTATGACGTATACAGCATTGTATCCTGTTTTGGTACAACAAGGATTAATAACTACAAGGTCATCAGGCCCACCTCCTGACCTGCTTCCACATTCTTATAATCCCAATGCTCATTGTGCATTCCATGAAGGTGCACCAGGCCACAATTTAGAAGGTTGTTTTGCTCTGAAGCATATTGTGAAGGACTTAGTGGAGAGAAACATTTTGTCTTTCGATGGCTCCCATCCTAATATCAAGAACAATCCTTACCCGCTCATGAGATAAGTAATGCTGTGGAAGATGTATCAAGACAAAGATGGACTGTGATTGAGCTCCTCTTTGATTTTCTGTATTTGATTCCCTAAAGCTGACAATCTTTTGGCTGTTTCAGCAAATTTTATTGTATTTCCTTTATACTTTGAATTTGTATTTGCTTATAAGCTTTGTTGTACTTTTAAATTGGCAAGGTTAATGAAATGTTTGTGCATCTTTTGGATTAAGTCCATTCGTTTCACTCATATACTTTTATGCTCATATAAAAAATATAATCTTCATCTCGTTTCTTTCCATTTATCAAACTTATTGTTAAACAAATATTGGGGAGGATGATGAAAACCTCATGTTCATAATTGCTGTGATATGCTTTCAATTAAACCTCGCCGAGGATGTAAGGTATTGTTTCAATTCCCAAATAAGAAAGATAATCCCTTGTTAACCCCTTCGAGCCTAGAAGTAGGAGTTTTCTTTCCTTACACATAAAAAACCCTTAAATCTCAACCTTGGGGGCAGGGTAGTTCTCAGTTTAACTCGATTATGCATTCAAACACGAGTGCTTCATATAAGGCGCCAGTCAGCTTTCAAATCAAGTGACTTTCTATTTTTGGAGATTTGAACATATATCTTGAGTTAACTGAGCGTAGGATTTTGAACCTTTATCTTTTGTCTCATAAACCATGAACCAGACCACATTACAACCCCTAAAAGACTTAATTGAGGCAAGGTTGTTTTGAAAGCATACTACGGCAAGGTTGAGTAACCTGACTCCTAATAATCTTTGTATTTTGCGTGTGTTGATCACTTCCAATGACTTGATTCACCTCGTTTTTTATTTAATCACTCCAATGTGTGCGTTTTCATCAATAAAAATTTTGTTTTCAAGAGCTTGCATAGATATCGCATTGAAATTGCCAATTTTTGATGGACAATACTTGTTTGCAAGACAATTCAATATTAAAGCAATCCCAACAATACATCCAGCTAGGGGATTCGACTTGATAAAGGAAGCTCAGTCAGGGGCAACCAAGCAGAAGTATTTGCCAATCTACCGAATCAGGGGCAGAACTTGTCAAAGTTCAAAATACTGGAGCAAGTCTTCTCCAGGTCTTCTTATGACAAGTGTGGACTCCAGTGACCCATCAGCAGGGGCAAGTGTTGTTCCCCAGTCGTTTCTACTATAGTTTGAGTTGGACAGAGGCAGTTATGTCGAGGCTGATGAACCTTTTCAAAAGTTTGAAGACATTGAAGCATCCGGTATGCCAATTCTTCTGTAAAATCCTTTTGATTACCTACTCCCTCCGTTCCATATTATAAGCAAATTTCACCTTTTTAGATTCATTGAATAATTAATGTATCTGGTTCATATATAGACCAGATACATTAATTATTCAATGAATTTAAAAAGGTGAAATTTGCTTATAATATGGAACGGAGGGAGTACCAGTTAATCAGGGGCAGTCAGGTCGAGATTCGGCAAATCTCTAAAAAACCGTAGGTCAACGATATCTCCTTCACATATCAACTAAGTTGACAGGGGCAAGTTTGTTTCCCAAATTGTCAAACAACCAGTCTGAAGCAAGTCCAAGGACCTTGTTGTGTGAATACAGCTAATCTGGGGCAGTTACACCGAGATCTCTCTAAGAGTTTGAAGAATATTGGAACACCTTGTATGCCAATTCTTCTATAAAATCCTCTTGTTATCATCTTCTGACAGACTATATAGCCTGGGGCAAATGAGATTTGAAGATGATCATTACGCCAGTAGGATGCAGAACTACTTTGGTTCTTGTGATATCCTCTGCTAACTCCCCGATAAGTTGTTACTTCAGCTAATCTTGACAATTCTCCATGGATTCTCCACCAACAAAGAAATCAAGCTCATGATGGCAATCCTCATGATGTTATACCTTAAGTGGATTACTTTTTCCACCAGTGAAGTTGTTGATTCTTCTTCATCCCCAGTATTGGTCCAACCTGTTGAGTTTGGCTGGGTGTCCTTTGCCGAGACGTTTATTTCATCTCTAGTTTCGCTTTCTGTCTGTTTTGTCAGCATAAGCATAAGCATGGCATAAGCACTCATATGCATAGCATTTTAGCATTTCTGCTCCCTTTTCTGGTGTTTACCTGTTTTTGTTCACTTTGGCGTTTATCTCCCCAAGTGACTGGGTTTGTCTATTCTCTCCAATAGAAAGTCAGCCCTAGGCATAAAGTGCCCATTCTTTTCTGAATTCCCCACAGAGTTTGATTCTCGTGGATGATGGTTGGTTCAGTTATCTTTTCCACATGTGGATAAGATAAATCCCCATTTGAGTTCTTTCCTCAATTGGAGTCTTGTTTGACCGCTTCTTTCTAGCTTGTCCCTAGATTGAACTTTGGTCCCTGGCAGGTGGTTTTTAAACCTATCTTTGAACGTGCATTTATTTTGCACTGTGTCTCGCAAGAAGCATCTTTTACAGATCCGCATTGAAGACAGAATTATTTCTCCAACATTGTTGTGATATCAACATATCTTTGAAGCAACAATCTCTTGAAAAAACTTGGCAGTCTCTTATAAGCAGCTTATCTATCTCTGGTACTATTCAGTCTTTTGCAACCATAATGGGTATTCCCCAGGAAGTTTCATCTTCAGCTACGCAACCACGGTACTAACCTATCATTCTATACCTTTATTGGGGCCCATTTTTTTTGTTCAATCTCCAATAAGGTTCTTCTTTTTTCAAAGTGCCAACCGGTCATGCTTGAACCTGTTGTTCCATCACTTTAGATGTCTTTTCCCAGTGAAGACCGTTTTTCGGTTCAACCTTCATTGCAGATTCTTTCTAGAATGTCATCTAGTCGCGTTTAGCCTTGATGATCAATCATTCTAGATACTTTGTTAGAGCCCATTTTTTGGTTCTACCTCCAACAAGGTTACTTCTAAAGCGCCAACCGGTCATACTTGAACCTGTTGTTCCATCACTTTAGAGGTGTTTCTAGGATGTCATTTAGTCACGTTAGACTTGATGATCAATCATTCTAGATACTTTATTGGGACCCATTTCTTGGTTCAATCTCCAATAAGGTTCTTCTTTTTCCAAAGTGCCAACCGGTCATACTTGAACCTGTTGTTCCATCACTTTGGATGTCTTTTCCCAATGAAGACCGTTTTTCGGTTCAAACTTCATTGCGGATCCTTTCTAGAATGTCATCTAGTCACGTTTAGCCTTGATGATCAATCATTCTAGATACCTTTATTGGAGCCCATTTCTTGGTTCTATCTCCAATGAGGTTACCTTTCTGGCTCATACCGGTTTTCCTCATAAAGCAGATTATGTGTTATCTCAACCAACTCTCAGGAATACCAGAGTCTATTCTTGGCTCATTAACCTTGTTCCCGTTTGGATTCCAGTTGGTTATCTTTGGTTATCGTGAACCGTTTGCTTATATCAGGTTATCTTGAACCTGTATTGCTCATTCCAGATGTCTCCTATCTGGTGCGCAGAGTTTGGCTCTGTCTTTCTGGTTGTTCTTGAGGATCCATCTTGAACTCTTCGGTACAATTTTCCCCAGGAAATCTTTGCTTGGTTGTCTGTCTTTTTTAGGTTGATCCCCGGATCAGGTCCTTTCTTTCTGGTTTCATGCCCAGGAAGAGGGTGGGTTTGTTTTGTCCCCAGTTTGTCTATCTCCCCGGTTTTCTTTCCCAGTGGAGATTGTTTTTGGTTTTTCCCCAGTGTTTCTTTGGAGTCTCCCCGGTCGGTCTCTTTTATTGGTTAGCTTGTATCCCTAGTGAGGTGTTTCTCATGGATACTAATCTTCGTCCTTCCCCAGTGAAGCTCTTTGGTCCTTTTGCTTCCTGTTTACCCCTTGGTGTCTCGTTGTGTCTGCATTTTTCTTGCATCTTTCATGGCATCATACCATCATATTAGTAGCATTGCACGTCTTTGTATCCAAGGGCAAAATTTTCGGTTTGCTATATTTAAATACCTTTTACCTTGGCGTCCCGAGGATCGTCGTTCCTCGCGCCATCCGGTGAAGATATTTAAATAGGGGCAACTGTTGTACCCCAAATTTTTCCCTTAGATACATTGATCTCTTGCATGTCATATTAGGTCAATCATGCTGCATGACTAACCCTTTTTATCAGGTTTTTGTTTGTGTTTGTTTCTTTTTATCAGGAGGAGATTCAAGAGGTGTTTAATCAAGATTTCAGATGGAGCATTGAATCAAGCAAGTCTATCAATTCAGGGATTATCTCCACAACACTCTCCATGATCCTCTCCATAACCAAATTTCTACCCACTTTATCTACCCTTAATTATCATTTTATTTCTAAACCAATTTCAATAATCAGTTATTAACCATTTTACTTATCTAAATTCATAAAAAATCCACTTTTTTCCTTCAAATCCATTTCCAAATCCAAATTGCATTTTTTATTCATCATTATCCAATTACCAAAGGCTTCATCCATTTTCCAATTTCATAACCAAGTTCAATTTCCATTTCTGTTCAAATTCAAGTTCCACGATCAAGGTTCAATTTCAAAACCCAATTTAATTTCAAGTTCTATTTCTTTCCAATTTCAATTTCAATCATTCCAATTTTCTTTTCAAGTTCAAATCTCTGATTTAATTTCAAGTTTCCTTTTAACCCAAGTCATGTTAAAGTCCAAGTTCAAAAGGAAAAAGTGTGTCAAAGTTCTTTCCAATTTTCCATTTTAAGATTCAAGCCCAAGTTTACAATACAACATGATTAGCCAAAATACAACACATTCATTCATTCTCAATAAAAAAATCTCAACAGAATCCATTATTTCCTCAAGTACAAATCCGTTACAAAATTTACAAAAGTGAAATCCCAATATTTTGTAAAGCCCATTTGTACTTTACATTATAGTTACAAGAAAGTCCATAAGAAAAAGAAAAAGAAAAGGAAAAGGAAAAGCAAGTAGCAGTAAAAACTGCAGCGGCCACACACTACACCTGATACAAGAAAGCCAATTCCTTCACCAACTTGCTGCGTAAAACCTCAGGTCCCACTGTTTCAAACCGTACAAGCCTACCATTAAGGACCCTGCACAAGTATACTACTCCAACACGCCAGTTCACTCCAAATCGTACAAAACTTCAAAAACCGTATGAACCAACACAGCAAAACCAAGACAATTTTCAAAGCAACCTTGACATTTTTTTTAAAGCAACGACAACTACACATGCTGCTATCACCTGCACCAAACGAACAAGCCTGCAACATTCACCAAAACAGAACCCTATATTACACAAAGGCTACATCCTGCTACCACATGAAAGCAACACCACTGTAACGATGACACTAAAAATCAGAACGGCTCTTTCATTTCAAATCTCACAAGCTAACGGTAGTATTTTTTAAAAAAGATTACCTTATGTTAACATAAGCATAAATAGAGACGACCAGGGCCGACCAGGAGGGGGAGGAGGGGGGGGGGGGACCGAAAACTAAAAAGAAATGGAAGAGAAATTCTGAAAAACCTTTTGATTCTTTACCCCAAAATCGGACCAACAACTTGAAATCGTGTCCCTCTAATTCAACATTGGCTTCTCACGAACCTCACCATGTTTTCTGCAACGCCACTCTTCTTCCATCCTTCTCCTCACTCAGCTTTCACCACCTTTGCTTAAACCTCTGCTAATCGCTCAAATTCGACCTCCAAATCCTTTTCACTTCCATCACCTCAACCACATCAACAATCGATCCTCTTCAATCCCAGTCAAAACCATTCACATCATCATCATCAATCTTTCATTTTTTTATTCAAACCTCCGTCAACTTTCCCCTCTATTGAGCCAAAACACAATTCATTTTTTTTACTTAAGTTTCTTCCTCAAATCAGAGCGAACAGGAACCTATCTCTCCAAACTTCACCACAAACTCAACCTCCGACAGCCCACAACCGCCGCTTCCGATTCCATTCTCCACCGTGAAAACCTTGTTGCCATCCCTAAATCACCTCTGCAAATTATCTTCTAAAACACACTCCTCCTTCGTCAAACCACAAATTTGTAAAGTCCACGATCAGTGTTGCTCTACAAATCCAGTAGGATTTACGACGAAAACTCCAAAAGAGCCACGAGAACAATGCACCACATCAATGAATTGCAGCGTAAGGCAGATGAAAAAAAAAGAAGAAGAAAGTAAGAGGACGAAGGTCAACGAAGGGCCTGGAACCATACCTGAAAGAGCGCGTAAACTGCTTGAAGGAATCTCTTCGAAAGGTAACACCTGAAACTCATTTCTTGTTCGACTCCGTTGTTGAATAACACTTTGTACATCATCGTCAGTTTGTTTTTATGTCGATTGGCTATGGTTTAGCTCTATTTCACCTTTCTTGCACAATTTTTTGTGTTTGTCTAAATTAGGGTTCAGATTTAGGAATGGTTTGATTTGGAAGTTTGGAGACTCTATAGGAAAAACAAGCTTTAGATTCAGGTTCAGGGAAAGAAAAATGTGGGGGTTGGCTTTGTTTTTGTGAGGAAATGAGGGTTTCTCGCCGGAGAAGGTGGTGGTTTCCACCGTGGATCTTCTTCTCCGGCAATCGACATAGGTTTCCGGCGACTTCTTTTATTCAAAAGGAGAGGGTTTGCATGACGTTTGGGAGAGAATATGAGAGTTGTGGTTTTGATTTTCATCGTGTTTTTGAATCTTTTGTTTCTTATTCCAGTCTACCACGTGTATCCCACTTGTTGGGTTTGGTTTGCAAGGCGGTGACACGTGTCACCGTTGTGGCTGTGTGATCTTCATCACCAGGCCATCTAAGTTGATCCAGTAGGTCTTGGGATGCTTGTCTTCACCGTATACCTTCCGCCCTTAGCTTGTTTTCATTTTGACTAAGTCAGATCTTTAGATCGGACGGCCGTGATGTAGGGTGTGCGGGAGAGTATCATTAGACTCTCCCCATGGAATCCACGGGCCAAGTGCTTTTGGGCTGGGGTTTGGAATTGCTGGACGCACCCCCTCAAAAGGCCCATTTAGACTTCTGTTTTGTTTTTCTTACTTGTTGCACTCCCCCTGCGTTTTTATTTCTTTTATTTTCCTATTTTCAAATATTTTCATCTTAAATCTTTTTAAAAAAAAAACCTTTTTATTTTATTTAATTTATTTAAAACCTTTTTTTCTTTATTTCCAAAAACTCCAAAAAGTATTTTTATCTTTATTTTTGTTTTTAATTAGTAATTTGCTTTTAATTAGTAATTTGTTTCTTAATTGTTTATTTAAGCATCATTATTAATATATGAATTATTTCTTAATTATTTCTTAGTTATTTAAGCTTAATAATTAATATGTGAGTTATTTCTAATTATTTCTTAATTATTCAAGCTTAATTGTTTCTTAATTGATTCTTAAATGGATCAATTTGTTAACATTATTTATGAGCCACCCTTATTGATTATGTGAGTGTTTATTCACTAATATTTGTTTAGGTCTTGAACTAACTTATCCCATGTTTGACTTATCATATATTTGACATTGATGTTAATTTTGTTCTTCCTTAAATATCATCTTTGATCAATATCTTGTTCCTTTATCTTGTGTTCCTTAGGTTTGTCTTCCTTAAGATTGAAACATATTGATTTGTCTTTATTTACTTGTTGCTATGATGATCATGTCCATATTATCCATACTTTATTATGAAGTACTTCTTGCCATACTCATGCTATTGTTGTTATCTTATTTATCTTTATCAATATCTCTTATTATTCTAGAACTATTATCTTCCCCCCATTCCAAAGGAAGGTGAACTAAGTTGACTCCTAAGTCATTAGCCCCCATCTTAACCTAAGTAACCTCTTAGGAGAAAACTTTATTTCTTGGCCTCATCAGAGCCATAGAAATCACAACTAGCTTTAGGAGAGAGTTCTTAAACTCTTAGTGATATTCATCCTAATGAATTATCACTTTCCCTACTGACTAAAACATAATCATAGGACCATCCAACTAGACTTAGAGAGTTCTTAAACTCTACAGTGAGCTTGTACTCATTTCCCCTCTGGATATTGGCCATAGTCAATAGTTCAGTAGAAGTAGAACTACGCATACTCTGATTATATTCCCGAGGATACGTAGGCGTAAGGTGCGATGCCTTATCGAGTATACTTAGATACTAACCCCTAGGGTTTCAACCTTTAGCATAGAACCTTTAGCAAACATAAAATAACATTAATAAGAGGCTCCCGTAGAGTACTACGGACGTTTAGGGTGCTAATACCTTCCCTAGGCGTAACCAACCCCCGCACCTTAGATCTCCCCCCTTTAGGTTTTTTTTAACGATCTTGAACCTTTCCTTTGGATAAATCAAAGTCGGTTGTAAAAGAAATATGATGCAAATTAATTAATAATTTGTTATCCGATTTTCACCGCAACAAAAAGATTTACAGAAAGAAATTGGAGAACACATAGGCTTTGGTGAAAGGAAGATTTTCATGATCGGATGCGATTGAAGATCCACTTTCATCCTAGTAACTGTAATGTCTACATCTTGTATTTTCTTTTCTGATATTATTATTACAATAACAATATCTTTTCCATAATTGATATTATCTCTTGCTATTTTTAATTCTTGCTCCGTTGGACAAACGAGTTTGATTTACGATTAACGATTAGGCTGGACCGCCGTTGTTAATGCTTTGCTTGAGATTATTCTATAGTATATATCACCTAGGACTAGGGATACCCTATAGAAACTGGACTATTCTTGATAAGTGAATGCTTAATTTCACCTGTAATTCTTTATGGACATAGGAATTAGGTTGAACGATTAAAGGTTTTCTCACTAAGGACTTAGGAGTAAACACCCTAAAGAAGCGGTAATTAATTAGTTAAAATAAGTTGATGTAGTGTTAATTCTAAGTTGTTACTGAATCAGATCATACACCATCTCTAGCATATTTTACTCATATATTTTTTCAACCGTTGCATCACTTAATTTATTTTATGTGCAATTGCTTTTCTAATTATACCAATTAACCCCAAAACCCCAATCTTTAATTTAGTTGAATTAAAATCAGAACTCTGTATCGTCAAGCAGTCCTTGAGATCTTTATTTGGGACTTTATCCCTTATAACTACAGAGGAAAAATAATACACTTTCTATTTTACCGATCAATTTAGAGGCGAAAAACGTTGATTTATTTGAGGTTGAAAAGGAGAAAGGTTGTAATCTTGATTTTGACTTGGCAGTAAAAGCGTTAAAGAAGGAAAAGTAGTTTATCAAAAACAGAGTGGGGTCAGGTGTAGTGAGGAGAGTTCAGGTGAAGTCGAGGAAAAGGGGGACGATGGGACATAATCTGTCGATACGTTTTCCAAAATAAAATATATGTGTGTTAAGGACCATGTATCTCTTAACTCTCAAGTGGGGGAAGTTAGCGGGGAAAGAAGGAAGATCGATAGAGGGCCTGGACTTGTTGTTATTTCTAGTCCCAAACTTAATAGAGCAAAAAAAGGGCTTATGAAAGATAAGCAAAATAATGGGCTTCAGTTGGAAAATTTATCAAAGACTTATTACTTCACTGCCCTTAGTCGTAAAAATCCTAAAGATCATTCCATTTATTCCTATTTTTATGATGATCTATCTACTTCGAAGGGGGAGGAGGAGGAGCGTTACAGGGGTGGATCAGTGTTGTGTTGAGAATCAACTCACGATTCTGACATTCCTCAAGAGAACAACAAATTTTGGGGAAACTTTGAATCCAATGTTGGGGAGAAAGTATGGAAGTAAATCTCTAATTTGGGTATTGTTTCAAAAGATATCAACAGAGATTACAAGAAAAAGATTATGGATATGGAAACAGATGATAAAGAGAGAAAGAGGTTCTTGAAGGAGTTATAAAAATGTTTCAAATGATTATCGGATCTCTCAATATTATAGGAGGAGGCAACAAGGTGAAGAGGAAAATAATTAGCCAGTTGATTAACGTGGGTAAAACGAATATCTTCCTTATTCAAGAAAATAAACTCAATTGTGTCGATAGATTCATTGTGTCGAGCTTCTGGACTTAGTAAAGGATGGGGTGGTAGTTTGTAAGTTCGAAAGGTCATTTTGTAGGCTTACTAACCATTTGGAAGGAAGACGTGATTGAACCGATATTTAGTTTCAAGGGGGACGACTTCCTTGGTACAAAGTTAAAGTGGAAGGACAACTTTTACTACATGGTTAACATTTCTTCCCCATGTTCTCTGACTCTCAAAAGGAAACTTTGGAAGGACATCATCGTGCTCAAGCATAAATTTTCTGATAAGGAATAATGCATTTGTGGGGATTTCAACTCAGTTGCTTGTCTTAAAGAAAGGAAAGGGTGTCTGAACTCCAACAGAACTTTAGAAGCATGTGAGTTTTTTGAGTTTATTGAGGACTCTAATTTGATTGATATTATTCATAAGGGTAACAAATTTAGTTAGTTTAGTGGCGACGAAAATTCTATGATCAAGATCGATCGTTTTTTGCTGTCTGATATTATTATCAACAAATGGGGTGTTGTTGGTCAATCGATTGGGAAAGGGGACATTTTATATCACTTTCCTATATGGATTATGACCAACAATATCGATTGGGGTCCCAAACCATTCAAAGTTAACAATTGTTGGTTCAATAAAAAAGAGTCCATCTTGTTCATGGAAAAGGAGTGGGAAAGCCTAAGGATAACTGGAAGAAGTGACTTTGTTCTAAAGGAAAAGCTGAAGTAGCTCAAAGGTAGCCTTAGAATGTGGTATGTGGAAGTTTTTGGGAGGATGAACTTGGAGGTGGAAGAAAAAAATATGTAATTAAGTTGTAGATGACCTATTATCTTATTGCAAGGAGAACCAGGTAGACAAGTTGGTTTGTAGAACAAGTAAAACTATTAGTAAGTTGTGGAAGAACCTAGTAATGAAAGAGAGGATTCTCATTCAGAAGTCGAGGATGAATTAGGATGAGATGCAGACACTAATAGCATATTTTTTTCACAGTATTTTGAAGGGAAGATCGAGGAGGAACTTCATAAGGCCTGTCACCACTGATAGGGGATTGGTAGACTCAGTAGATGGTGTTAAGAAAGAGATCACGAAGCACTATTTGGAGAAATTTAAATAACATGAATCAAACAAGCCCCAACTTTATAGAATCGAGTTTAAGGTTCTATCCGATCTTGATAATGGTATTCTGGAAGCTTGTTTTTCTGATTAAGAAATTAAGGGAGCAGTTTCGGATTGTGAAGGGTCGAAGAACCCAGGGCTAGACGGGTATAATTTTATGTTCATTAGGAATTGCTGTTAGTTTCTTGAGAATGGATTTTGCAGATTTTTCAAGGACTTTCATGGTAACTCGACGATGCCTAAGGCATTTTCCTCTTCATTCCTAACTCTTATTCCGAAAAATTAGAGTCCCTCTGGATTAGATGATTACAAGACCATTTGTTTGGTTGATTGTGTATACAAGATTTTTCTAAGTTGCTTGCATCTAGGTTAAAAAATGTTTTTGGATCCTTTGATTTTGCATGGCCAATTTGCGTTTGTTCATGGCAGACAATTTTTGGATGGCGTGTTGGCAACAAACAAGGTAGTAGATTATGCAACTAGAACTAAAACAAATTGTGTGCTACTTAAAGTCGTTTTCGAAAAGGTATAAGACAAGGTCAGCTGGGTGTTTATTAGGTACATGATGAAGAGAATGTGCTTTGGCAACATTTGGATGAAGTGGATGGAGGCTACAATCTTCTTTAGTCATATATCTATTTTGGTGAATGACAACCCTACTAAGGATTTTGAGGCTTATAGGGGCTTAAGGCAAGGTAATCCGTTATGTCGTTTTTTGTTTGTTTTTGCTTCAGAAGGTCTTAAGGGGTTGGTAAAAAAAGCTTCGGAATTAAGAGAATTCAAAGGTTTCAACTTTCAAGGTAGGTGCAATGTCGAATTGCTGCAATTCGCAAACAATACTCTTCTAATAGGCGAAGGGAGTTAGAATAACCTTTGGTTTATCAAGGGGTGCTTAGAGGTTTCAAATTGGTTTTCAACTTATATGTTAACTTCCACAAGAGTAGAGTTATAGGATTAATGTCAATCTTTATTTTCTGTTTGCTGTTGACAATTTTTTATCTTACAAGATAGAAACCAAAGAATTTATGTTCCTTGGGATTCTTATAGGCATAAACCCTAGAAGAATAAAATCGTGGAAGTTCTTGGTGGATAAAATCAGCTCTAGACTTTCAAAGTGGAAAGGGAGAATATTGTCTCTGGGTGGTAGGATCACTCTCATCAAATCGGTCCTTAGAAGTATTTTTATCTTTTTACTCTCCTTCTACAAAGCACCTGCTAAGGTTTGGAGAGATATCGAGAAAATTCAAAACGGGTTTCTTTGGGGTGATGACGCCGATCAGAGGAAAATTCATTGAGTATGATGAGACCAAATATGCAATCATTTTCTGTCGGGTGGTCTCGGAGTGAAAAACATCAAAAGCTTCAACCTAGCGCTTTTGCAAAAATGAAAGTGGAGATTCCTTGTGGAAAAAGAGTCGTTGTGGATCAAGATCTTAAAATTCTGGATATGGTGACATTCATCACAAAATTCTTATAGGAGAGAGTGACAGTAAAAGGAATCCTGAATCTGTCTGGTGGAAGGATCTTCTTTTATCTGAAAATATCATGTTGGGTTCCGGTTCTGTTTTTGCAAGAAACATCAAGTGCTCCATAGGCGATGGACTTTCAACTCCATTTTGGACGGCAGGGTGGATCGGCTCGGAGAGGTTCTATGAAACTTTTCCTGAACTCTTCCATATTAGCAGCAATAAATCTTTGGTGGTGGAAAACATGGGGAGATGGATGTATAATTGTTGGCAGTTGGGTGATCTTGGAATCGAAGGAGACTTAGGGATCATTCAATAGTTTTCACTGCAGGATCTTCGACTTCTTTTGGAAAATAATTTCCTTTTAAAGGAATCGATGGATAATTTTGTTTGGATGCCTGACTCGGTCGTGGTTTATTCTGTTAAATCAGGATACAAAGTTATCATGGCGGAATCATCACCTTACGTTGTTAACACTGAAAAGAACCGTGCTCTTTCTACTCTTTGGAAAGACCCCGTTCAGTTTAGTGTCAAAGCATTTGGGTGGAGGAGTTTTTCTACAGGTTATCAAGTAAGGATCAGTTGCAAAAAAGATGCGTTATTTCTTCTCCTGATGATCTTATTTGTGTCTTCTATTACACTTGTGAGTAAAATTTGGATCACCTTCTCTTCCAATGCAAAGTTGCAGAAGTCGTGGGGCAGAAAATGAAAGAGTAACTTGGTAACAATAGAAGGGTGGCAGGTACAGGGCAGTCAAATTTTTTAGGTTGGATCATAAATGTTAGGCTCAAAAAGCTAAATCATGGAAAGGAAGGAATGATATAGTTAGTTGTAGTGTGGAGTATCTGGACACACATGAATGCCATCTTGTTTAGTGGGACTATTTGCAACGTTTTGGATTTTTTATTTTCAATAAGCAATATATTAATAATCAGCACAAGAAGTGCAAAGTCAACAATACAGAAAACACAACACAACCAAAAAAACAAAACAGCCACACAACAAAACATTACCCCTTAACACAGGCAAGGGGGGCTGTATGCCAATCATACAACGAAAATTTGCTGACAGAGTTACCTAATAAATACCACTTCCAGCTAAAGTACTTGACAACATTAAGAATATCATCCACAGACAATCTTTTAAAATCAAAAGCAATACAGTTTCTACTATTCCACAGATACCAACCATTGTACACCAAATAACCAAAACTACCTTGTTATGAGACTTCCCAGTAGCATTATCAACATAACCAAGGACTGTAACAGCACTGTCAAATCCCCCTTCCCAAGTATAACCCAACCACCTACCTACACCACTCCACACATTAGCTGCTACCCTACACTTGAAGAACACGTGCCTTGAGTCCTCCTTCTCCAACTGACACTGAGAACATAACATATCACCACCATCAACGAAAATCCCTCTTTTAGCTAAGTTCAGTTTAGTAGCTACCCTATCCCTTAACAAACGCCAGATGAAAATGCTAACTTTGGACGGCAATTGCAACGACCAAAGCTTCCTCATGGCTAAGAGGGTTCTCTCCTCACAATTACTATCTACAAGACTCGACACGAGTAACGCATAGCAGGATCTGACAGAAAACTCATCAGAATACAGATCAACTAACTTCATCGGATCCCACTCAAAGGCATCGGCTTTACAAAACACTGGAGAAACGGATTGCAAAAGATCCACAAAGTCATCCCATTCCCTTTCCTCCACTGACCTTGAAACAATGACTCCACACTCAACCTTCCAGTGCCAGACTCCCCCCTCCCTCCACCCTGACCTAGCGACTGAAGCATTCTTAATTATAAACAACAATATTATAGAGATTAGGAAAAATCTCCTTCAAAGGAATATTCGTAACCCATCCGTTCTTCCAGAAAGCTATATCCTCACCCCTCCCCAAAGAGCATCTAATAGCTTCCACAAACCAATCTTTCCCATTCTCTAGATCATTAAATTGAAAGTTTGGAAATAGTCGATAATAGAAAATATTCCTCTATCCAACTGTATCTGCTACAACTTTTGTAAGAATCATTTTTCTTGTTTAGTTTACGTTGTTGGTGTGGAATTTTTCTTTTCTACTTTAATGTATAGTCGCTGTTTCTTTTGTAATGGGTATTGAATACCCCTAATACTCTTTTTATCAAACCTTACTTAAAAAAGTTGTATATTTAATTAATTAATTAATAATTACAACAAAATCTCTAGCGACTTTATGACCGCATGCAATTCAAATTCAAAAATGACTCAAAGTACTATATTTTAAAGAGACATAATGCATTTGTATATCCTAACCCAAATGATAAATGTTAATATTGTTTAATTGTACATCATCATCGAAATTCAAACTCAAAACCTTAAAATTTTATGCTTAAATTTAGAGTGATTATTGTCGCTTCATCTTCCCCAAAAAAATGGTGTTTATTATCAGAATTAAACAACTAACCTTAAGAACGAAATGATATATTTACATAAAGTGGTATTGTGTTAATTCAGCCACTGCACCCTATCACTTTTAGCTTTTCTTCATTTGTATTATAAAAGTCTGATGAGACTTGGGAGTGACTAATTTATAATAGATGCAAAAGAAGTTATTGCCAACGACCTAAACATAGTTTTTTTTTTCTTTTCTGTTTTACCTTTTGTTTATCTGAAAAGTTCTAAAATTAACCATGTTTAGTATGTGTGATAAAAAAACACTTCACATTTATGTAACTGTTTATTCCTCCTTAAAAAAAGTTAAAATGCACTAGTGTATGTTGTTACATAATCTTTTCCCTTGTTAAATCTCACACTATATAATTAGTTAATCTCTTTAAATAATAGAGAAAATCCTTACCTACTGATGTTAAGGGTTAACCTACCATTTCCCTAAATGAGGTATGTCTAGATACTACATGACGTTAAGCAACCAAGACCTGGCATTTTACTTTAAAATTAAGCTTTGTGGCTCTATCGCACTACCAAACCCTAGTTTATACTTTAAAAAACTTGGTTCTAACTCCCTATTCGTGCAAAAGGTTGAAACCTATTTAGGTACAGACGTATACTATGAGAGAAATCCTTAAATAATATCAACACGTTGTCCACATATAAATTAAAGTAGGAGCTTTTATTTATGTCACAAAAAAGACTCGTTCAAGACTTAGTCTGTTAATTTTAATTTTGTAAGCATATATATATATATATATATATATATATATATATATAACATTAGTCCATACACGCCGTACTATATAAATTAACTCTAAAACCAAATTAATAAGGAAATTACTTTTCTTTAGTTAGTTTTATATATACAATGTCTTCGACACATTTAGCATTTAGGTGTTTGAGCTTTTTTTTGTATTATTTAGTTAGTTTTATATATCCAGTGTCTTGACACATTTAATGTTGAATTGTAATTTCTTTTGTCAAAGTTTGTTTTTTTACAGAACTAAAGAAATGTCAAAATATTGAGAAGTGTGTCTCGACAGATATTTTGACTTAGGTCTAATTTTGTAGTGTTAGTAGAATTAGGTATTTTGGGCATTGCTTGAGGAGTAAGAAATGCTAAAATCTATAAATAGGGAGTAACCTTATTATGATTGTAACTTGAAGTGAATAATTGTAGTTTACAAAGTTTTGAGAGTAAAGAGAAACTCTGCAGAATTCACAACTCTTCTTCTGATTCCATTTCACGTTGAAACCCTAATTTCATTTCTTCCAATTCAGTTTTCTTTTCTTTTTTAATTATAATTGTGCAGCGATACAATCTTGCAACGAAGGTTGGTTGATTCACTCGAGTGAAGAGTGAAGAACAAGAGGAATTTGATCGGTGTAATTGAATCTTGTTCATCAAGATTGCAGCGGAACTTTCCATAGGTATTGGTGAATTACCAACATTTGGTATCTAGAGCACTGGCTGAGCGATTCGTGGGAAGCAGAACGTGATGACAATGGCGATGAATCATTTGAATGGACATTTTCCGGCAAGTCTCCTAATTCTGAAGGGTCAGAATAATGAGTATTGGTGTAAACAAATGAAGGTTGTTTTTTGTTGGCAAGATCTTTAGGATCTTGTGAAGTAAGGAGTAACACCACTAGCAGAAAATGCGTCGGATCAAGAAAAAGTTGCATACATAGAATTGAAGAAGAAAGATTATAAAGCTCACTTTATAATTCATCAATGTGTTGATTCTGACAATTTCGAAAAGGCCAGTGATGTAGAATTAGCGAAAGACGCATGGGAAATCTTGGAGAAATTGTTTGGAGGCGTAGAGAATGTGAAATATGTGAGGTTACAAACTCACAAAAGGACGTATGAATTGCTTCACATGGAAGACAATGAAAGCATGACTGATTTTTTCACTAGGGTTACCAAACTAGTGGATCAAATCAAGGTATATAGAGAAGTGTTGACATCAACATCAATTGTTGCAAAGATCTTGAGGTAATTTGCTCCTAAGTTCGACCACGTGGTAGTAGCTATTGAAGATTTGAAAGATTTGTCAACATTGACAAAGGAAGAGCTTCAAGGGGCGCTTGAATCTCATGAACAGAGAATGGCTGAAAGAGATGCAAGCAAGTCGAAAAGTGATGTGTCTTTGCAGGCACAATCATCAAAAGAAAAGAAAAGTAAAGGGAGGTGGTTCGACAACAAAGGTAGATAAGGCTATAATAATTCGACTGGTCAAAATCTGCAAGAAAGAGGCTGGTCGAATCAAAGAAAAACCCCATACCAAAGCAAACAAAGAGGTGTTGTTACTGGTAGAGGAAGAGGTAGAGGTCGAAAAACCTGACAAAAGTCACATTCAATGTTTCAATTGTCAAAAGTATGGTCACTACTCTAGTGATTGTCCAGAAAAAACAAAAGAACCAAGATAATGATGCAAAGCTGGCAAAGCATGAAGAAGAAGAGATGTTGTTGATGGTCACAACAAGAGATGAAGAAAGATTCCAGGTGTTATACCCCAAATTTTGACCCTAGATTCCATCATCATTCTAAGAGCATCATACATTGCATTTCTAACCCTAACCTTGTACAAGTTGCTTTTTGTTTTGTTTCATCTGAATTAGGGTTTTGAATCAAGAGAATCAAGATGATCTTTATTTGATCAGTTAATGTCTTGGATTGATCATCAACCTACCAAGTGTGCATAAACTCGAGAGGCCTCTCTCCATCAAGAATCAAGTGCAAATTGATCTCATTACAAGTCTATTAAGGCTCAACTTCATCTGACCACAAGTTAGGGTTTCATCGGACAAAGTCAACTGTGTCTTTGACTTTTGATCAAAGCATGATCTCAAGCCTTGGGACATGATTCAAGATGCTCAAATACATACTTGGAGCCCATCCATGATGTTTGAAAGGTTCAATAATGCAAGATCATTGAAGATCACACAGTCAAATTCATCTTATACACAAGCTTTTAACTGCAAAGTCAACTCTTTGACTTTTGAGATTTTTGGTCAAATTTGAAGTCCTCAAGCTATATTTCATAGAAACATGTTTGATCATGAAAAACCAAGAATTTGGAGCTTTCTTGCAAAAGGGGAAAAGTCGAAGAAGTTGGATTTTTTTTCTAAGTATGGAAAAAACCCTAATTTTGTGCCAACTTTGAAAGGTTATAACTTTCAATCTAAACCACCATTTTTTGTGTTCCAAAGATAAAAATAAAGCCCTTACAACATACTACAACTTTGTCATTTAGGTTCAATCTCCAAAAAGTGCATAGATTTTGAGTTATGAGGCCATTAAGTTAGTGCAAATCTTTCCACACTTAGAAAATTTTTTCAAGACAGTTTTGCTTCTAAAAAGTACCAAACTTTGTAGCCAGTTTTTACTATGATCCGTTGAGAATCAGGAAATTCTTCAAACATGAAAGTTGTAGAGCATGTTTGGGGCTTTTCAAAAAGTATAAGAACTCATCCATGTCAATTTTGAGCTAGGAGTTTCGAACACTACTACGAAAAACCCATTTAACAACGGTTGGGAATGACATATAATGACGCGGGCGAAGGCGTTGTTATGTAGATTGTTGTTGTAAGTTTGCTGTTTCTACAACGGTCTGGAAACCGTTGTTGAAAGGCAGGACGCGCGCCATATATCACAACGATTATGATAATAAACCGTTGCGATACATACACTTAGGTTCTGGGTTCGAAACCCATCAGTAGCGAATTTATATAAAACATAAATTACTTATGATATCGGTTACAATATATAACCGTTGTTGTAAGTACCCTAAGTTTATTATATTAAATGTAGATTGCTTGTTTTCCAAACACCTCACTAAATAAATATACATGGATTAAATTTGATGAAGATGTCTATAATCTACAAATTAAACTGTTCTTGAAAACCAACTTAAACAAACCAATGTTGTTTTCTTATTGCATTCGTCTCATCGTGCATTTCACGCTCTTTTACATATATTGTGGTTTATTGATCTGACTTCTTCAATATATCGCTATCTTCGATTATAGTTAAATTTCCATAACAAGACATTGGATAATTTTCCTCATCTTTGATTTAACTATATTGGAAGATGGTGATGCATCTAAGGAGCCAGATCATTATACCATAATCTATATATAAAAGAACGTGAGATAAATGATGAGAGGCATGCAATCAGAAAACAACATTGGTTTGTTTAAGTTTGTTTTCAAATACAACTTAATTTGCAGATTATAAGTATCTATGTCAAATTAACTGAATGTATTTTAAGTGAGGGTTAGTGAAACAAACAATCTACATAGAATATAATAAACTCAAACAAAATTCTATACCAGATCCAGATATTATAAACTCATATAATATGCTTGCTACCACCAGCAAACTTTAAGTGAGGGTTAGTTAAACAAACAATGTAAATAGAATATGATAAACTCAAACAACATTCTATACCAGATCCAGAAATTATAAACTGATATAATACGCTTGCTTCCACCAGCATCATCACCCTGTATCATCCCTTTAACCTAAAAGGAAACAAAGCAAACTTCAAAAATGAGCATCCTCAATTGAAAACAAACCCTAAAACCATAATCCAGTGATGAGTAAAGAGAGGAACAGGAATAACGCACCTTTTAATGAAACTAATCGCGGAACAGGAATCAATTATAATGTTGAACTAGTTTGGGAAGCCATGAAAAAGAAATATAAGGAGGAAGAAGCTTACACAAAAGCTTCATACTTCTTATACTTCTTTTCATTGCTTCTAAAACTAGATAAAGTTTGCTTACACTGTTGTTTCTTCATTTACTAACATCTTGTTCGTGATGCTATGAAAAAAAGGTACAAGGTGGATGAAGTTTCCATCATAGCTTCATACTTCTTATACATTTTTCCATAGCAACACAAACATTATGAAGTTTCCAAAGTATGGTCTTTGTTAAGGTAGTGAAAACGAATCTGAAAAAATGAGAACAATCAACAAAAACAACATGCAACAAACGAGATAATGAGAAATATCTAACAATAGATGGAAGAAGAAGAATACCTTAATGTATGAAGCACAAGATTCACGGCTAATGGTGAAAACGAAGAGAAAAAATGGGTTCTAGGGTTTCACTTTGAAGGCAACGGCGTTACTGTCAATTAAGTGAAAGTTATTTCGCTTATATATGGGTAAACTATTTCACAACGGTTAACAATAACAACCGTATAGATATGTATTTATTTATTATAAATATATCACTACGGTTTACCAGAATAACCGTAGTGATAACCCTTTTATCTGTGAATTTTAAAATAAATAAAAACCGTATACATAGGTATTTATTTATTATAAATATATCACTACGGTTAACCAGAAGAACCATAGTGATAACCCTTTTATTTATGAATTTTAAAAAAATAAAAAAGAAAAGGTGCGCCTTAACTTCTAACTTAATGCATCTGCAGTTTAAACATCAACAATGTAATTCACAATTCATAAAAACCGTTATTATACCCTTGAGATTTCTAATTAAAATAATGCGTGCGCATCCAGTACGCACTATAAGAATGGTGTATAGGATGCCTTTGTAAGCCTGGCGTTGTTGTTTGGCCGTTTTGTAGTAGTGGAAGAGGGGAAGTTGGCCCTCCATACTTGAAGTTTTGGTCATTTTCATGTCAAATGCAAGTTGCAAAACCAAACCAAATCTGCAATTCCCTTGATTACAGGTCTTAAGACTTGCAAATCCATACATAATCAGAAGGTTGTACAAGCATTAGAGGCATTACACATTGAATTAAGGCATTAACCAAGTGATTATGCCATTTTTGGAAGAAAGTTCACAATGCCATGTTGGAAAAGTGACTTTAATCACAAAGTCAACTTGTCTTGAGCTTCTAAATTGTTTTCTCTGCACAAAGCCTTTTCTTTACACAGAAGCAAGATGTCTAAACTCTCAACCACTCTAGGGGAGGTTTGAACCTTGCATTGGAACTTCAAAATTCATGGAATTATCACTTGGATTTCAACCAAACCATGAACTCCTCAAGTTGTAATTCTGTAGCACATTGATCCCTCAAGTTTCCCTATAAATAAAGGCTCATTTCAAGCCTCAAACACACAACGAAAAACCACATAAACTCCTCCTCAAACCTCCCAAACTCAGCATCTTGCACATCTTTCCTTTTGCCCTAAGAAAGTTCAACTTTGCACAAACAAAACTAGTTTCACTTCCACACCTCAAACCACCAAAACACCTGTTCAAACACATCACAAATCATCCCTTGAAAGTGTCCAAACGTTTATTTCCATCAGAAACCATCAAGATCTAAAAGTTAACTCTCAAAACCTCAAACTGTTGACTTTCTGCATTTTGCTACCCAAAACCCTATCCAGACCATTTCCAAAGCATCTAACACTTCCAACACACTCCATAAATCACCCCTAAGCTCTTCCAAACCATGCTTGGCATTTGTAACTTCATTTACTTGAAGTACCCTACTGGCACTTTTCTCATTCTTGCAAGAAGGAAGGCTCAACTTGCTCCAAGTGATTCCATCTGTTCTTAAGCATTCAGAAAGGTCCTTGGAGGTGTATTGAAGTTATCCAAATCATCAAAATACTTCTGTAGCAACTCTTGTGAAGATTTCAAGTTTGCTTCAAGAGGTAAGTTCACTTTAAAATTGAACTCTTTAAAACATGCCATATCTTGATGTACATTGAACATGAATTTGTTTGTTATGATGTATATGATGTTTTTGATCCATTAGCTGTTGCCTATCATGACAGCTTGTGACTGTGCCATTGAAGTTGCAAATTTGGACCTTTTGAGGTTTTGCTATTGTGTTTTGAGTTAGATGCATTTTTAGACAATTTTAATTACACCACTATGTTCCTTGTGAAAAAATATGAAAGTTTGGTTTTTATTTCATTAAGTTTCATTGAGTATTAAGAAAGTTATGATGGCTTTTGCAAATGATGAAAATGGTGAAGTTTCTTGGTTCAGACCAGCCATGGTGCCTTGGCTAGGTTTTCAGGTCAATGCTTAGTTTATGTTTTATTTGATGGGGGTGATACAATGGATGTATCACCACCCCAGTGGTTTTTGGCCTGCGCGTGTTTGTGTGTTTGACTGAAAGAATTGGGGTTCGAATCCCCCTCGCCCCAGTTCTTTTTATTTCTCTTCATTTCTGAGTAGGATTCATATATTATTTTATGCTTCCATGAATATTCAAAAAGTGCGCATTGGTTCAGTTGGCAATGTTTTGGGAAACAAGTTCAGTGGCGTGGGTTCAACACCCACCAATGCCACTCCATTTTTTTTAACACTTGTTTTTTTTGTTTTTCTTCACAACATGAAACCTCCATAACTTCTTCATCCCAAAACCTTTTTGACCCATTATTTTTGACAAATGTTCATAATGATGCCTACTTTCTGTTTGTAAAAATAAATTTTCAAAAATATTTATTTTTCTTGCAATTATGCATGCTTAAAGTGTACGGCTTTTTAGAGTTTCTTAAAGACTTCTTTTGATTCTTTGATTGATTTCTTTGATTTCCTTTGTACATATTAAATTGTATGAACCTCCTACACCTTGTATTATGTTTTGGACTTGTGCATCCTTGTTTTAACTTGACTTTGACATATTTTTAAGTGTATGTTTACATGTAAATGTATGTTGGAACTTTGATCATGCCATAAGTCTTACTTAGTCATTTTTGTCCTTAATATGTGACTTTCTTCCATGTTTACATGAACCTTGATGTGCATGTATGCTTTGTGTAGATTATACCATGTTCAAGTGTTCTTAAATACTTAATTTTTGTCTTAAATATGACTTTGTATACATGTTGTATGTCTAAACTTTTGTGACATTTCCTTCTTGTTCAAGACCATGTTTGAATCCTTAGCATGTATGTTTGGTTGTTACCTACTTGTCTTTAACATGTTCAACTTGTATCCATGATTGAGTGTTCAAGTAATGTCTTAAATTGTTCATATAATGTTTAAAATTTTGTCATCTATGTATGCTTACATGTCATCCGTTGTATGTTTGCATCTTCCACCCACATGTTATTGTCATGAACATGTCTCTTTGCTCATGTATGCTTGTTGTTCCCTTTACTTGTCTTAAATGTTTAAATTGTATTCATGATTAAGTGATGTTTTAACTTATACATGTTTACCTTGAATCTTAATTGTTACCATGTTAAGTAATTTCTTGACTTATACATGCCTTACTTCATCTTTGAATATTCTTCATATTAAGTGATGTCTTGACTGATACATGTTAACTTTGAACCTTGTTCTCATCCATGTTTAAGTGTTGTTATAACTTATGCGTGTCATACTTGAACTTTGAATTGAATCCTTGTGTAAGTGTTGTCACACATGTCCTATTGAATCTTTGAATCTTACCATGATTAAATGTTGATATAAATTGTCTATACTTGTCTTGTATTCATGATTAAGTGGTGTTAGTAAACCCTAATGCATGCTTGCCCTAATTATGTACTTAAACTTGTCATCCATGATACTTTAGTCTTGATAGAACTATACCTCATGTATGTTTAGGTGTTGTAACATCTTTGCTTGTATGTACTTACCTTGGTTGTTACCATGTTAATTTGTAACTTCATTAAACTTTGAATGTGTTCATGGTTGTTACCTTGATCTTATGACTTTGTCAAGTCTTTGCTTTAGATTTTGTCACATCTAGCCTTATGCTTTGGTTGTAATCACATGCTTTATCTTTGTCATATTACATTTAACATCATGTTTGAATGTTAATTTGAATACTTGCAATTGATATCATGTTTGAATATCATACTTATTCATCTCATCCATTTATTCATGCTTACTTTCAACTTTGTCAAGTTATTCCCCAAGTGATGCTAGTTTGCTACCTTTCATCTTCCTTTGTTGCCTTTTGTTTCCAAGGGAAAGAACTCTTCATTGACTCAATGTCATAGGTAGTTTAGCAATACCCAATTCCCCTTTGACCTTGTTAGAGTCATCAAGTCTTATAACTTAAACTTAGATTAAAATTTACAACTCTTTTGACTTTGTTAAAGTCATGTAAGTGCTAAGGCCATAAAACTTACCTTCCCCCTTGAACCTTGATCATAATCAAGTGTTCACTCATCCCTAGTGAGGTGAACTACAAATGCTCTGATTCCATCCTTGTAAGGATATGTAGGCACAAGACCGCGAATTTTTGGCGAGCATACTTAGTAATAAACCCTTAGGTTCCTATCCTCACCAACAAAACCTAAACACTAGACATGGCAAAACAATAGCAAACAATAACAATACTACCAAGAGGTTCCTATATAGTACTATAGATGCTTAGGATGCTAACATCTTCCCTAGGTATAACCAACCCCCGAACCTTACAATCTCTTAGCATTATTGTTACATTGCAACTTAGGGTTATATACGATCTTTTCTCTTTCCCTTGGATAAAATTAAGTTCGGTGGTGAATATTCAAAGATTTGTGATGCAAGTTAATTCAATAGCTTGATATTCAATTCTCACCGTAACAAACTTGGTGACTTCACTGGGGATATTCAAGAGGGTTAAGCCTAACTTGCTTATATTTGTGATATTATTTGCTTGTTATTTGCCTTGTTGTTTTATGGGTGGTTACCTTATATGTGGTGAGATAAGTCCCGACCTTGGACTTGAGCGCAAAATAAGATAGGAAGGTGGTACATTCAAGGAGGCTTATAGGGAGTTGATTCCCGGCCAAGCTAACTTGAGAAATCACAACTCAGTGGAGGCACTTTTGAGAATAAGTATTGTTGATCAAGAGATGGCGAAAACGATACTATTTCTTGATTGAGCCTAGAAAGCTGAGAACCTTTAGTCACCTTTAACCCCACTTGGCCTTGTTAGGAATGTAGTGCACTGACTATGAGGGTGTAGACCTAAAACATTTGATTCGCAATCCTACACTCAAAAGAGGTTCTCTTGAGAATATTATTAACTACCGAGTAATTGGGAAATTGATATTATCCAAAAGATGGACTGATGACTTTGAGAACTTGTTAGAACCCATTGTACATGTACATAATAAACCCTAGTACATACCTAATGGGAGGGGTTAACCTTTGACTTCATGAAAGCCTTTAAACCTTGTTTGTGTGTGTTCTTTCTATGTTTGTGCATACATGCATTCATAAACATCATTTTCATCAAAGTTTCATGGAACTTAGAAGCTCTTGTTTGCAAACATCATAGGATTGCCATGGATTGTGAAAGGAAAAAAGACTTTGAAGTACTTCAAGAGTCCTAAGTTGGGTGACCTAAGGAGATTGGGAGCTTTGGTTGCACACCAAGAAGGTTTCAAGAACAAATATGGGAAGTTGTTATCACTGTTGAAGACAAAGATGGAAGATGGACTTCTCTCTACACTACTTCAGTTTTATGATCCAGTCTATCACCGTTTCACCTTCCCCGACTACCAATTTGTGCCTGCATTGGAAGAGTATTCCTATCTAGTTGGGTTGCCTATCCTTGATGAGTCTCCATTTACTATCTTGAAGAAAGATCCTAAGGAGCAAGACATTCCCAAAGCCACACATTTGGGACTGTCTGAAATTCAAGCTAGCATGACCACTAAGGAGGAGTCTTTGGGTTGACCACAAATTTTTTGATAGGAAGAGCTCAATATTATGCTGATAACTTGAGTATGGATGAATTTGAGGCTATTATTGCCTTACTCATCTATGGTGTATTACTATTCCCTAGCTTTGAGGACTTCGTCGACATCAACACTATCAAGATTTTCCTAAAGAAGAACCCAATACCTACCTTTTTAGCAGATGCTTATCACTCCGTTCACCTAAGGAACTTTCATAGAGGAGGGATGGTCACATGTTGTGTGCCATTATTGTACAAGTGGTTTATTTCTCATTTGCCCAAGTCATGCTCTTTTTGGGATCTCGAGAATGGTTTGTGGCGGTCACAGAAAATTATGTCTCTTACTCACTATGATATTAATTGGTACAAATCATGTTTATGATGGGGTAATGATCATTGATAGTTATGGAGACTTTTCTAATGTACCTCTTCTTGGTACCAAAGGAGGAATCAGTTACAATCTAGTCTTGGCTCGCCGTCAGCTAGGTTATCCTTAGAAAGACAAATCCAATGGTGTCCATATGGAGAGTATTTTCTTCAAAGATGGTGAAGATTGCAAGGAGCTCAAGGAAAAGATTGTGTTTGCTTGGCGTCACTTGCATAGGAAGAGAAAGAAAGATTTGGGAAAACCTAATTACGTTTCTTTGGAACACTATCTCCAATGGGTACGAGATAAGGCCATCAAGCTAAAGATGCCTTATCCTCACCAAGAGCCCATGTATCTAAAGAAGGAGCCCACTCTGATTTTCATGTCTGAAGTAGAGAAGTTAAAGATCGCTTTGATCAAAGTGTAACAAGTAGGAGATAGTTGGGAGAACAAGTATCAAGTGGTCGTCGACGAGAACGCAAAACTCCAAATGCAGCTGCAGATGAAGACTGAAGAAGCACTCTCTAGTAAGAAGAGGAAGGCTCAAGAGGATTTATTTTCCTCTAGCCCTCAGTCAACTCCTTGGAAGCTGATCGTGGATAAGCTCATTCTCGAGAAGACTCGGATGGAGGAGCAGACCAAGAAACTCAACATGAGGCTGCTAGGAGAATCTTAGGAATTTTTTTAGCTTTTATTTAGCTTTTGTTTAGGATTCTTGTAAGAAGTACTAAATTTGTAATCCCCTCTTTTGATTAATGAAAATGAGTTTCTTTTGGTATCTCCATGATGTTTGCAAATATTAAAGTTTCACAAAACGTTTTGCATTGTATCTCGCACTTTGCATTTGTTGTCACATTTGCATTGCATTTCTTCAGTAAACTCATTCTGTCTTATCATCTCCAGTTTTCACACTGAATCCTCCACATCAGTACAACACCCGTGCTCAAGCTAGAAGAAGAATGACAGAACAAGAGCATGAGATAGACTGTGTCAACAATGAGTTGGGATGCCCTTATTTTTGCCTAGGCCAGTCAACCTAGCGGGTCTCTTTTTATGCGTAGTATCTTTTGACAATGTCCGCGTTCACAGGGTACGGGAAATCTTCACCGTCCATAGTAGTAAGCATCATAGCGCTGCCAAAAAATATTTTCTTGATTACAAATGGACCTTCATATGGTCCAGGTTCTTCATAATCAGTAACAAGCATAACATCCTCATCTGGGAACTCAAAATTCATAGACTGATAGTCATCCACCGCTTGATACTTATAGAGAACTGACTTTTTAATTTTGTTTTCGCAAAACATGTAGCAGTTAGCAAGAGTCGGCACCGACTTTTCTTTTATCCAATTTATTTAGGAAATGTGAAAAGAACAGGAAAGACCTTTTTGAAAAGATTTTGAGTTCGGGGGGTAAGTTATGAAAAGGGAAGGTGTTAGCACCCCTTTTCATCCGTAGTTATCTACGGGCTCTTAATTGCTTGCTCACTTTAACTTGCTTTTTTTGAAATGTGGTGTGTGTTTAGAAAATATTTTGTAAAAGTTGACTTTGTAATAATTCGTGTAAGAATGTATACAAAGTGTTTTTTTTTTAAAATATTTTTGAAAGTGTGAGGTGTGAAAAGTATTTGTTTTTTTTAGTTGTGAGCAAGCATTTAAAAGTTACTTACCCTTAATTTATAAGGTCTTTCTTGTACTTATCCTCTTCCTTGAGAGATAGTACTATCCATACCATTAGTGGGTAGGTAGTCCTATCTATTGGATGTGAAGGGACGGCGAAGGGTCATCGAATGGTCATAGAATGCAACATGTAAGGATACCTTAGCAATTCGAAGGGACTATCATCATTTTTCCGTAGGGTCATCGAGGGACAAGATCATTTTTTGTAGGCTACTTGAAGGGTCATCGAGGAACTATGATCCTTCGACTTGTTTGAATTCCATAGGCTATGCTGAGGACATATCTGCAATAGGTTGGGGAATGATCAAATTCCTTTATCTGTTAGGGGATCTATTGGGGAAGATTATCATGTCAAGCCGTCCGTTGGGGAGGTTTCTTTATGTACTCTACTGGGGACGCAATCTCGAATAGACCTGGCTGAAGAGAGAAATTCTGTCGTGAAGGAGATGTTGGAGAAATAAACTCCGTTGGGGAACTCTCTGGAGCGTGTTGTGGAAAGAATCAAACCTCTGTCTTGTTGGGCAATCCTTTGGGGATATGGGAGTGAATTGCTGGAAAGTATCCCAACTGTTGCTTGAGAGTATGTTAATTCTGCTGGGGAGTATATCTCTGTTGAGGATGATCTCCACTGGGGAAGCAACGCTGCTGAGGAATAAACTCTACTGGGGACGAGCTTGTGAAAATAACTCTGTAGAGATAGTTCCATGGAGATTTCTCTGTGGGGATATTACCATGACACTGGCTCCGTGGGGGTGATTCTGTTAAGATCTGTTGGATACAGGACTTGCTGGGGATTCCAACCTCCAAGAGTCTTTAGTAAATGCTGATTCTGTGACAGCAAACCGGGTGGAAAAGATCACTCCGGGCCTCAACTCTGCTATTGCCCCTATGTCTTCAAGTATTTCATCACTTGCTGTCGGTAGAAAATGATAAGATTGATATACGTTGTTTGAACGTAGTTGGCAATGAAAACTGGTACTGACTCGTAAGTGGATGGCGAATACTTTCTAAACACACAACAGTTATGGGGAATGATCATCGGAGATTATTCCCTCTATGCAGTATATAGAATTCTCTCCCCCAGCAGAATTTATTCAAGGATGCTATCCCCAGTAGAGTCATTCCAAACCGGATCTAAAGATTTATTTTTCCATCCCCAGCAACAGTCAGGGATTTATTTTCCCCAATCAGACGTTACTATTCAAAGCCACTGCTACCTTCAGCGACATTTCGTACCCATACATCATTTACAATACATCATAGTATATGCATACAAAACGAATATAACATTCTCATTTATTTTAATAGCATCATTACGCAATGCATTACATATATCATGACATTGCATAAAACTAACTTGGTTTTTTCAGGTTAGTTCTCAAACGGACAAATATTGTCAACAGTTTATCATCCTTCAGATACAATCAGTCGAAGATTCATTCTGATACTCCTTTGGATACAGTCAGGAGTAGACTCATTCCAGTACATCTTCTAGACACAGTTCAGATACAATCAAGACACAGATTCATTCTGATACTTATTCCAGTACATCTTTTAGATACAGTCGGTAGAAGACTCATTCTAATACTAATATTTTAGATACAGTCGGTCGAAGACTCATTCTAATACTAATTTTTCAGATACAATCAGGCGTAGACTCATTCTAATACGACTCTCAGATACAGTCAGGCAAAGACTCATTCTGATCTCCTTATAGATATAGTTAAAACATAGACTCATTCTAGTATATTCCTCAGATACAGTCAAACCTAGACTCATTCTGATACTCCTATCAGCAGTTACTTTGGATGGCATCTTTAAGCCCATTCAAGCAATACAATCAACCAACAAGTGTTACTTCGTGCATCCGTGAGTGCAAATTTTGGGGCACTTAAGTGTTCAATCCTCTTCCACCTTCAGATCACGAATGGCAGACATGCCAATCTAACTCCTCAGGTTTAAGAAGATTGAACAGGGGCAGCTGTTGTACCCCAAAATTTGCCCGCCCTATTTCTGACATTTAATTTATTTTTAACTTTGATTTTTTAAGTTTTTTTTTGTTCAATTTTACTAACATTTTAACAGTAATTTTTATTCAAAAATAGGTAACAGTTTACTTTAAATTGTTTAAATAACAAATAGTTGTTTGACCTTCATATGCTTTCAAGTGCATTTTTGTTTCGAATAAATGAATTGGCACAATTGGAAAGGAGATAAGGCTTGCAAGTATGAGGTCGCGGGTTCGAATCTCACACGTTACATTTTGAATTTGTTTCTGTTATTTGTTACTAACTTTCTTTCCATTTTAAATTATTTTCAAAAAATGACAAAAATTGTATTTTTTTTATTTTCGTTTTTAATTTTAAGGCATTTTTGAAAAATAATTATTTATTTGCTTTTATGTTCTTTTTACCAAAAAGGAGTGCAAAAATCATAATAGATACAAAAAAATATTTCCTTTTTTGTATACTCATTTCCTATTGGTCAGTTTGTGTCATTTTTGTGTCATACTTAGTCTACTTGGTGACCAAGGAAAAATCAGATACTATGTGATTTTATTCAGATGTTATTTGATCAATATGAATTAAGACTGATTATATTTTCCTTTTTAAACTTTTTAACCTAATTTTCTAGATCTATAAATACAGGTTGTTTTACACATAACAGGGGGACGAAAAAAAACACAGCGGCGGCGAGTCTATTTTCATTTGTGTTTGTTTTTAGTTACAATTAACAGGTACATGCTTGATCGGTTTGGTAACGTTGGCAGTTGATCGGTGTGGTTCGTTTCAATATATACATATGACATCGCTAAAGTAACCGCCATGCTTTTTCTGTATTGTTTAAATACGCATATTATAAACTTTCTGGAACGTTTACACATATATACATATTATAATATATAAGATACTTATTTTACTGATCATAGGATAGTTTTTTCTAATATAACATGTTTATCCTAATTGATTCAATTTTTTCTATATATATGATATGTTTATTGTGTATAACGTTTTTGTATTTACATGATACAACATGTTTAATTTTATAATCATAATATATAGTTTTTTTTATACTCGTAATATACACCAAGTTTTTGATAATCATATTGTTTAATATATCTCAGTTTTAATATTGTTTTATTTATTTATTTTTATTTATTTTTTGTTTTTCGGATCGAACGTGTCGATACGCTGTTTACATATAGACGTGTATAATGCGTGACATATTTTTATTCGATCCAATTGCGATGATCACGTTAAGTGTAGCAAGCTGTTAATTAATTTTATCAGTTTATTTGCAATTTTACTCTTTTAAATTGATTATCATTGCGTTTCAATTTTGTACACACGTCTGGTGGTTTGGTCTAGCGGTAATCCGTTTGTTGTTCACCAACCAATTCGTGTTTCGATTTGCAACTTTGTGTCTTAATTTAATTTTTTATTATGTAGTGGCTTATTGATCCAATTTGCGATGACTGCTTACGCGGTAGCAATTTGCTTTTTGGTTTGTTAATTCTTTTTTTATTAGATTTTTCGGATCGAATTGTGTCGATACGATATATGTATATTTATGTACGTGATGCGTGACATTCATGTGTAATTTGATCCGGTAGCGATGATCGCACTTCTTGCGTTAGCAACATTATTATTTAAGACGTATAAAATTTTAATTTTTCTATGCATTTTTATTTTATAATTTTAGATCCGCGCACTCTTAATACCTATTGCGATGATCGCATCTTTTGCGTTAGCGATATTCTCTTATTAATTCTCGAATAATTTTGATTTCATTTTTCTTAATTCTTGATGTGAATCTTGTTTCAATTTTAATCTTAATCTTGTTTGAATTTAGATTTAAATATTGTTATCTTTTTTTTATTATTAATCTGGTTATTAAGTTTGGATTAAAACTTTTGCTAATTACTGTTGAATTATTGCGTGTTTGAATTGTATATTTATCGCTCATTTTATCCCCATTGGCAAAATGTATCCCAATTCCCATGATGTGTAAAATAATTTTGTTGCTTTCCTTTATTTCGCTTATATCTTGCTACAATATTAAAACCTCTTTTTTTTTTCAAATATATCAAACAATTCTCGATTCAATAATCGAGCCCTTTTTTTTAAACCCTGTAAGTCGACTGCTTTTTAGCATCGCCATCGACCTAATGCAAACACATGCATCTCTAGGGTAACCTCTCTTCGTTTGCCTTACGAAATAATGGTCATGTCCCTCGAACGTAGGGATACTTTAGCAAAAGACGCTTACAAATAATATCATCAAAGTCCCTTCGATATAAAGATCATAGTCCCTCGATGACCCTTCGAGTTGCCTACAAAAAATGATCTTGTCCCTCGATGACCCTACGGAAAAATGATGATAGTCCCTTCGAATTGCTAAGGTATCCTTACATGTTGCATTCTATGACCATTCGATGACCCTTCGCCGTCCCTTCACATCCAATAGATAGGACTACCTACCCACTAATGGTATGGATAGTACTATCTCTCAAGGAAGAGGATAAGTATAAGAAAGACCTTATAAATTAAGGGTAAGTAACTTTTAAATGCTTGCTCACAACTCAAAAAAAACAAATACTTTTCACACCTCACACTTTCAAAAATATTTTCAAAAACAAACACTTTGTATACATTCTTACACGAATTATTACAAAGTCAACTTTTACAAAATAATTTCTAAACACACACCACATTTCAAAAAAAAGCAAGTTAAAGTGAGCAAGCAATTAAGAGCCCGTAGATAACTACGGATGAAAAGGGGTGCTAACACCTTCCCTTTTCATAACTTACCCCCCGAACTCAAAATCTTTTCAAAAAGGTCTTTCCTGTTCTTTTCACCTTTCCTAAATAAATTGGATAAAAGAAAAGTCGGTGGCGACTCTTGCTAACCGCAACATGTTTTGCGAAAACAAAATTAAAAAGTCAGTTCTCCACCGTATCACAGAACTGGCGACTCTGCTGGGGAATTGAATTTTGTATACTTCCAAGAGGGAATATTATCTGATGGGGATCAAAATTCCATAGGCTATGCTGAGGACATATCTGCAATAGGTTGGGGAATGATCAAATTCCTTTATCTGTTAGGGGATCTATTGGGGAAGATGATCATGCCAGGCCGTCCGTTGGGGAGGTTTCTTTATTTACTCTGCTATTGCCCTTATTTTTGGCTAGTCCAATCAACCTAGCGGGTCTCTTTTTATGCGTAGTATCTTTTGACTATGTTCGCGTTCATAGGGCGCGGGAAATCTTCACCGTCCATAGTAGTAAGCATCATAGCGCCGCCAAAAAATATTTTCTTGATTATAAATGGACCTTCATATGGTCCAGGTTCTTCATAATCAGCAACAAGCATAACATCCTCATCTGGGAACTCAAACTTCTGATACTTATTTCACCCGGTTCCATTCTAGCGCAATCACATTAAGCCCTTTGCCTTTACACGTATGTAGTGGAGTAGCCGGTTAGTGACTTTGATACTTCTCCACATACCATCATAACATAGCATGTTAACTAACCTTTTTAAGGATCTTAGGGATTTATGGCACACAATTTGTAGGTGCTATTATGGAAGGATTATCAAAAGCTAGATTTCTATCAAGGGGCAAGAGGATTCATTTTCCTCTAGCCAGATGCCTTCAAACTCAAAAGAACAGTATCCTGAATCAGAGGCTATGACCCACTTGATATGGCAAGCTTGATTCTTATAGAAGGACGTTCAAAGATGAAAAGTCAAAGTTCTTCAGACAAAGCTGCAACCAAATTCAATTTCTAATGTTGCAAACCAGATTCCATAACGATCCTTGAAAACATTGCATATGCATTTACATACATATCATAACAGGTTTCCACAACGGGTTTCTCATCTCCTCGCTGTTTATTTCAGCAGAAAATGGCATTAGAACAAGCTGTCAAGGATCTCCAGACTCAGAACACCCAATTCCAAGAGATGATCCTGAGCCTATTCAAGGGGCAAGAAGAGTTGAAAGCCCTCCTCACTAAGGACATGAAAAAGAAAAATCCTGAAGACAACAAGGATGATCAATTGGAACAACTGCAAGCTGAGATGGCAGAGATGAGAATCCAGATGTATGGTCAGATGGCTCTTATCCAAAACTTAGCTCGGGGGTAAGAAGAGTTGAGAGTCCTCGTCAATAAACTTCAAGACAACAGAGTCGGGGATCAGATCATCAGTCGGCCTCCAAGGAAACAAGCTGACTTGGTTGAGAAAAAGATGAGGATAAAAGAAGGAAAGAGATAGGTTACTACTGATAGTCTTTCAATTGAAGGAAGAAGGCCTTATAGGGTTGTCGCACCACCAGTTCAACAACAGAAAGATCAGCGTAGGCAGCATGGTGGTCAACGTACTTGGAAATCTAAACCTAAACGACCATTTACCCCGTTGTACATGCCACTGTCTCAGGCTTTGCAACAATTGCTCAATCAGAACTTGATAACTCTGTTGCCTTCATACTCAGCTCCAGCCAACCCTGCTCCTGGTTACAAACCTAACGCAAGATGTGCTTATCATTCTAATAGTCCTGGTCATGATACTGAAGACTGTGGTCCATTGAAACATAGGATCCAAAACCTGATTGACGAAGGAGTCCTCGAGTTCACACCAGATGGTCAGATTGAGTTCTTCTATCGCCCATCTAATATCGAAGCTGCAAGACACATCGTCTGAAGTGACAGGTTCAGGAAGGGAAGCTTTGAAATCATTTGAATTTTCATTTGTAATTTCTTTTGTTGGCTTAAGCACTTACTATTATGTCAAACTTTGGTTTTTTCACATTAATGCATTGTGTATGTTCGTCTTGAATTTATCCATTCGTTTCACTATATTTAAACTATGCTTCTTACTTCTCTTTTGTGATATTTAACTCTCGTTAAAGCTATAAGCCTTTAGAGGGTGGATGACGAAAATGATACCATAATTTCATACGGTATGCTTTTGAACAGACCGTGCTGACGATGTACATGCATTGTTTCAAATCCTAAACAGTGGAGTTATAAGGAAGTTAATCCCTAGTCAACCCCTTTGAGCCTAAGAAGTAGGAGTTTTCCTTCTCATGCAAATTAAAACCCTTAATCATAACCTGGGGCTGGGTAGTTCCTCAGTTAACTCAATTATGCCAGTTGATCTTTTGTACACAATTAGTGATGGTTCCCTGTAATCATTAAGTCAGGCAATCAATATCTATCAAAAGAAAAGCCCACTAAGTCAAAACCTATGAAGGAGACTTAGTAAAAATTGAGACATCCCGCTGACTGTGATCTCAAAATAAACAGTTCAAGCAAAAGTTAGGGATAACAAAGTCAAAAAGAGGTCACTACAAACCCTCAAAAGAAAAATGTTACGAAAAATAATGACTGCCTTTTCAAATAAACTTCCGGTTTTTGAACCATCACCAAACATCAGTGTTAAAATTCCAAAATCTCTAGGAATCTGAATGCATAGTTAACTGAGTATAGGACTGAAGAACATTACGGAGAATGGGTTGGGTACAAATAAACTTTGAGCCTTTATCCTTTGTTTCTTAAACCGTGAACCAGGTCACGTTACAACCCTTTAAAAGTCCTAGCTGAATCATGGTTAGTTCGAAGGCATACTGTTACCAAAAGGTATCCTGACTCCTTTAGGGCTTATTATAAATCTTGAGTTGACATCACAGTTTTTACAAACCTGGTTTTGCTAAATAATTCTTTTTCAAAACTTCAAGACAAACATAAGCGTTGCATTTTGAATATCATTGTTTGCATATAACTAAGTGTTTGACAGCAGAGAAGTTCACAAGATGAACATTCAATGAACAAAAGTCCTCCCGACAGACAAAGTTGCTTCAGAGGTGCATCGAAAAGCAGAAATATTTCCTCCACTGACTCAGTTGGTTAAAAGCCAATGTATACAAGGGGCATCGTCACTATCTTCCAATCAAGGGGCATATTATTATGGGGCATCCCGATTATTTCTCTTGAGGAAGCTCTTTTCAAATACTTCCATTCTGCGGCAAATCATCCTCCGCTAGGGGCAACGCTTTCTTTTCAAATCTGATCAGATCAAGTTCAGTTGCAAGCTCCTCAACCATTAACCAGGGAATACACGATCCACTGCAGTCTGGAAGCACATTCCTCCTGTTACATGGCATTGATCCCGAGTTTCAGTAAGAGCCATTGTGGGAGTTACTTGTCTATGCCAATAGTATCAGATGGTGTCAGTATCATGTCTTCGGATCCAGTCATGATAATTCCTAGAAATTGTTTGGGGAAGTCGAGACTATCGAAAGTTCTAAATACAGGTGATCTCGGGGGCAAACAAACTCTTACGTGCGAAGAGCCATTCGTAATCAAGAAGATATTTTCCGACGACGCTACGAGGATTACTACCATGGACAGCGAAGATTTCTCGCACCCTGTGAACACAGACATAGTAAAAAAAATACTACGCATGAAAAAGACCCGCTAGGTTGACAAGCCTAGGAAAAAATAAGGGCATCCTGGCGAACCAAAAAGGTTCGGGAAAAAAATTAGGGACATATATAAAAGAATTGTACACCCGGCAAGTCGAAAACCTGAAAAGGCGGCTTGGGCAAGAACGGGTATCCCGGTGGGCTAAAAACCTAAAAAGGCGGTCCAGGAAGAAGTTAGGGATTAAAGCGTACGACTATGTCCCGTTGGACCATCCACTTACGAGTCAGTACCAGTTTTCATTGCCAACTACGTTCAAACAACGTATATCAATCTTATCATTTTCTACCGACAGCAAGTGATGAAATACTTGAAGACATAGGGGCAATAGCAGAGTTGAAGCCCGAAGTGATCTTTTCCACCTGATTTGCTGTCACAGAATCAACATTTACTAAAGACTCTTGGAGGTTGGAATCCCCAGCAAGTCTTGTATCCAACAGATCTTAACAGAATCACCCCCACGGAGCCGATGTCATGGTAATATCCCCACAGAGCAATCTCCATGGAACTATCTCTACAGAGCTATTTTCACAAGCTCGTCCCCAGTAGAGTTTATTCCTCAGCAGCGTTGCTTCCCCAGTGGAGATCATCCTCAACAGAGATATACTCCCCAGCAGAATTAACATACTCTCAAGCAACAGTTGGGATACTTTCCAGCAATTCACTCCCATATCCCCAAAGGATTGCCCAACAAGACAAAGGTTTGATTCTTTCCACAGTACGCTCCAGAGAGTTCCCCAACGGAGTTTATTTCTCCAACATCTCCTTCACGACAGAATGTCTCTCTTCATCCAGGTCTATTCGAGATTGCGTCCCCAGTAGAATACATAAAGAAACCTCCCCAACGGACGGCTTGACATGATCATCTTCCCCAATAGATCCCCTAACAGATAAAGGAATTTGATCATTCCCTAACCTATTGCAGATATGTCCTCAGCATAGCCTATGGAATTTTGATCCCCATCAGATAATATTCCCTCTTGGAAGTATACAGAATTCAATTCCCCAGCGGGGTTTGCTTCTCCAACACTACAAATTACCCGACAGAGTTCTCTTTTCCAGCAAGATTTCTTCCATGGTTGCTACTCCCAGAAGAGTGGTCACCCATGTCCGAAACTTGGTCAGATAGTGCATCGGAGGATTATCCATCTCTTTTATGCCCAGTCAGGGTACATAAGAATCAAATCCTTCAATAAAAAGCACGACAAATGACCGACTCTCCTGACAGAATACTTCTATCCCCAAGCGGAAGTCAAATATCCCCAGCGGAATATTCCTAAACGGGAAGTTTGAATCCCCAGTAGAGTCATTCTAAACAGGATCTGAAGATTTATTTTCTCCATCCCCAGCAACAGTCAGGGATTTATTTTCCCCAATTAGACGTTACTATTCAAAGCCACTGCTACCTTCAGTGACATTTCATACCCATACATCATTTATAATACATCATAGCATATGCATACAAAACGCATATAACATTCTCATTTATTTTAAGAGCATCATTACCCAATGCATTACATATATCATGACATTGCATAAAACTAACTTGTTTTTTTCAGGTTAGTTCTCAGGCGGACAAATATTGTTAACAGTTTATCATCCTTCAGATACAATCAGTCGAAGATTCATTCTGATACTCCTTTGGATACAGTCAGGAGTAGACTCATTCCAATACATCTTCTAGACACAGTTCAGATACAATCAAAACACATATTCATTCTAATACTTATTCCAGTACATCTTTTAGATACAGTCAGTCGAAGACTCATTCTAATACTAATTTTTCAGATACAGTCAGGCGTAGACTCATTCTAATACGACTCTCAGATACAGTCAGGCAAAGACTCATTCTGATCTCCTTATAGATACAGTTAAGACATAGACTCATTCTAGTATATTCCTCAGATACAGTCAAACCGAGACTCATTCTGATACTCCTATCAGTAGTTACTTTGTTTATCCCCAAGCGGAAATGCTGCAAGTCTTGAATTTAAAGAATTTAAGGAAATGTTCATCTTGAATTTATCCATTCGTTTCACTATATTTAAACTATGCTTCTTACTTCTCTTCTGTGATATTTAACTCTCGTTAAAGTTGTAAGGCTTTAGAGGGAGGATGACAAAAACAATACCATAATTTCACACGGTAAGCTTTTGAACAGACCGTGCTGACGATGTACAGGCATTGTTTCAAATCCTAAACAGTGGAGTTATAAGGAAGTTAATCCCTAGTCAACCCCTTTGAGCCTAAGAAGTAGGAGTTTTCCTTCTCATGCAAATTAAAACCCTTAATCATAACCTGGGGCATGGTAGTTCCTCAGTTAACTCAATTATGCCAGTTGATCTTTTGTACACAATTAGTGATGGTTCCCTGTAATCATTACAAATGAAAAGGATGCTTAAGCCAACAAAAGAAATTACAAATGAAAATTCAAATGATTTCAAAGCTTCCCTTCCTGAACCTGTCACTTCAGACGATGTGTCTTGCAGCTTCGATATTAGATGGGCGATAGAAGAACTCAGTCTGACCATCTGGTGTGAACTTGAGGACTCCTTCGTCAATCAGGTCTTGGATCCAATGTTTCAATGGGACAAATCAGGGAAATGCTGCAAGTAATCTGTACCAAGATGGACACCCAACCAATTGTTGTCTCTGAGATTACAAATCATGTGATAGACTCTCTTCCTATTACTACTCCTATTACTTTACATCCATTTGGTCTTCCTCCAGGCTTTGTACCCCAGCCACAAGTGCATGTTACTACTCAACAAACTGTTCCATTGGCCGTTGATGTTCCCAACATAATTCCAACCTTTGTACCTGTTGTAGTGCATACTCGTGTGAATCAACCTTACTTTGATGGCCATCATCAAGTATATGATATACCTGATGGATCCGAGTATGAAGATGAAAAGCATGATAAGTTGAGGGAAAATGTGGAAATAATTGAGAAAAGGCTTAGGTCCATGGAAGGTGATCAAATATTTGGAGCTGCTGCCTGAGAGATGTGCTTGGTGTCTGGATTGGTGATTCCAACCAAGTTCAAAACTCCCAACTTTGACCAATATGAAGGGGCTTCCTGTCCTAAAAACCACCTCATTATGTACTATCGTAAAATGGCTGCCCATGTGGATAACGACAAGTTGATGATCCACTGCTTTCAAGATAGTTTGAAGGGAGCATCTTCTAAGTGGTATCTAAGTTTAGACCAATCACGCATTTGTTGCTTCCAAGATCTCTCTGATGCTTTCATTAAGCATTACAAATACAACATGGATTTATCACCAGATAGAAGACAGCTGCTGAGTATGTCACAAAAAAGTTCTGAATCCGTCAAGGAATATGCACAAAGATGGAAGGAAATTGCCTCTCAGGTAGAGCCTCCTTTGTCAGAGAAAGAGTTAGCAGACTGGTTCGTCGATACTGTGCGACCAGAGTTTTATTAGAGAATGGTGAGTAGTGTCACTTCTAGTTTTTCTGATTTGGTAGCTCTGGAAATCAAGGTAGAGTTGGGTTTGAAAAATGGAAAGATGAGTAGTTTAGTTGGAAGTTCCAATGGTGCAACTAATCATGCCAAAAAGCCTTCTAGTAGTTTTCATAAGAAGAAAGAAGGAGAAACTAATGTTGTTATGTCTGTCCATAGAAGAAACCAGTCTTGGAAGCATCAACAACAACGTCAGCAACAACAAAAATTCATCCAACAACCAGCGTATCTGTATGCCCCCTCAACCATATGTGGTAGTTGTTACCCCAACTTTCAATCAACAAGTGCATGTGTTTCAACAAGCTCCACCAGTTCCTCAGTATCAACAAATGTCCAATGCTCCTCAAATAAATCTTGTTCAACGCCAAAATAATCAAGGTCAGAATAGAAGACGGAGAGGGGGGCCTCATATAGCTCCCATCCCTATGACATATACAAAGTTGTATCCGTTTCTAATTGAGCAAGGCTTGGCAACTCCAAGGCCTTTGGGTCCTCATCCAGATCCACTTCCACCTTATTACAATCCTAATGCCCACTGTCCTTTCCATGAGGGGCTGCTAGACATGATCTTGAAGGTTGTTATGCCTAGAAACATATTGTAAGGGAGTTGGTCGATAAGAAGATTTTGTCTTTCAATGATAAAAATTCAAATGTGAAGAGTAATCCTTTGCCCGCCCATGGGGCATCTGTCAATGCTTTAGAAGAGGAAGTTGATGAAGTCTTGATCTTTGATGTGAAAGATATGAAAACTCCATTGCCATAATTTCGTTCTAAGTTGGTTGAAGTAGGTTTAGCCAAGGTGTGTCACAAGAATTGTTCCAAATGTGCTGTTCAGCCGAAGGGGTGTGAGGGAGTCCAAAGGGACGTCCAGATTTTAATTGACCAAGGTGTACTTTAGATTAGCAAGTGTGTGAAGAAGAATGAAATAGCTATGATTGAGCCAGTGTTCAATTTACCAACTCATGTGTTCAATTTAGCCGAGACTACTCACAAAGAGGTTGAACCTGTCTTTAATTTGCCTAAAACAGTTTCCAAACTTTCAGATCCAGTTGTGACTCCTGTTCAAAGTAAGAAGACTGTTCATGTTCCGAAATCATTTGTTGAGCGAAGACCCACTCCTTTTGCTTTCAAGAGTACAAAAGTTGTGCCTTGGAATTATGAAGTGGCTGTAAGTAATCAGAAATCTATGAATCCGGAAAAAAATATAAAGGTTGTCAATGATGAGGTGACAAACATAGCAGGGCCGAGCAGAATGACTCGTAGTGGTCGAATTTATAACCCTCTTATCTGTGTGATACCTCAGATGTCAAAAGAAACCACTACTACTGTTCCTTCAAATGACAAAGATGTTGTCTCTTTCGATGAAGATGAGGAATTCCTCAAGATCATCAAAAGAAGTGATTACAAGATTGTTGACCAATTACATCAGACACCATCAAAAATTTAAATACTGTCTCTCCTTATGTGTTCCCCCGCACATCACAGTGCTCTGCAGAAGCTTCTTGCTTAAGCTCATGTGACACAGGATATTACTGTTGAACAGTTTGATAATGTGATAGCTAACATCACTGTCTGTAACACATTAAGCTTTGATTGAGGAGAATTGCCCAAATAAGGTAACAATCACAACCGTACCATGCATATTTCTGTTAAATGTCAAGAGGACACTCTGGCTAGGGTATTGGTAGATATTGGATCATCGCTCAATGTGTTACCCAAAAGAACTCTTGAGAAGCTTGCGTGTGAAGGAGCAGAGATGAAACCTAGTGCTCTAGTTGTGAAGGCATTTGATGGTTCGAGGAGAACTGTGATTGGTGAAGTGGAGTTGCCCATTCTTATTGGTCCCCATGTTTTTGATATAACCTTTCAGGTTATGGATATCAACCCCAATTATAGCTGCTTGTTGGGAAGGCTATGGATCCATGCCGCTGGGGCAGTGACATCAACCTTACATCAGAAAATGAAATTTGTTGTGGACAACAAGCTGGTGACCATATTTGGAGAAGAAGACCTCTTGGTGAGCAATCTTTCTTCATTCAAATACATTGAGGAAGATGAAGACACATTGGAAACATCTTTCCAAGCGCTTGAAATTGCAAATACAGTCTTGTTGGAGGTAGAGGAGCCTGTGTAGAGGGTCATTCCATCTTTTCCATCTCTAAAAAGCACCATTTCCACCATTGAGGAGGGTAAACCAGAAGGCTGGGGTGAAGTGATCAACGTCAAAGTCAAGATGGACCGCTTTGGTTTGGGTTACAAACCAACTGCCAACAAAGCGTTAACTCCAATCAAGGGTCGTCAAAAAGAAATCCAAGAAGTGTTCGTCAGTGTTGGCTTCCAAGTGAATACAATTGAAGAAGATTCTGAAGATGAAGGCTTAAGCAATTTGGTGTACCGTTCTGATGTGGCTTTGAGCAATTGGGACTATGTGAATATCCCCGAAATCCTCCCTTTATCAAACTAATTTTGTTGTTTTGTCATTTTTAATGTTTTCAAAAATCCATAGTCGTGCCCAAGGCTATAGGATTATTTTGTAGGGCCCCCTTCTGATTTTCAAATCTTAATGAATGAGGGCATTTTGTTAAATTCCTGTTTTGTTCATTTACTGTTTTTTCTCTTTTCACTTTTAAAAGAAAATGGCAATCTTTCAGAAAACCACTAAAAAGAAGAAAACATTCTCTCATTACATTACATTTTGTTTTCATTTTAATAAACACAATTATCTAAAACATGCAGAATCATTGATACCCACATTAAATCTGATGACTCTCTAATCTCTCCTAACTTTGATGCACCCATCAATCAGGCCGAAGAAGAGGGTGAAGAAGATTGCGATATCCCAGATGAATTGGCTAAGATGCTTGAATATGAGTACACAGATCTCCATCCTCACCAAGAGCAGGTCAAAACCATCAAATAGGGCAGTGAAGAGGAGAGAAAAGAAATCAAGATTGGCACCACACTTGGGGACGATGTTAGGGCAAGGTTGGTCAAGCTTGTCCAAGAGTATGTGGATGTGTTCGCATGGTCGTATCAAGAAATGCCCGGTTTGGACACAGACATCGTCGTTCATAAACTACCACTCTGACCCGACTGTCCTCCCATGAAGTAGAAACTCCGAAGGACAAGACCAAACATGGCCTTGAAGATCAGAGAAGAGGTAAAAAGACAAATTGATGTCAGATTTCTTGTTGTTGTAAAATACCCTCAGTGGGTGGCCAATATTGTTCCTGTACCGAAGAAGGATGGAAAGGTTCGAATGTGTGTCGACTATAGGGACTTGAACAAAGCCATCTCGAAGGATGACTTCCCTCTTCTGCACATTGATACCTTGGTGGATAATACTGCTAGATTCACTATCTTTTCTTTCATGGATGGCTTCTCAGGATACAATCAGATCAAAATGGATCTTGATGACATGGAGAAAACTACATTCATCACACCTTGGGGGACCTATTGTTGTAAGTTCATGCCATTTGGACTTAAAAATACAGGTGCTACTTACCAATGGGCGATGGTTTCGCTTTTCCATGACATGATGCATAAGGAGATAGAGGTTTATGTCGATGACATGATCGCTAAATCCCAAAGCGAAGAGGACCATGTGGATCATTTGTTTAAGATGTTTGAGTGTCTCAGAAAGTTCAGATTGCGATTAAATCCAGCTAAGTGTACTTTTGGACTTCAGTCTGGAAGATTGCTTGGATTCATTGTTAGCCAACGAGGGATTGAGGTTGACCCAGATAAAGTCAGAGCCATTCAAGAAATGCCTGCTCTGCAAACCGAGAAGCAAGTCAGAGGTTTTCTTGGAAGACTAAACTACATCTCCAGATTCATCTTCAATATGACTCCTACTTGTGAGCCCATCTTCAACCTGCTCCGAAAGGATCAAGCAGTTGAATGTAATTCCGATTATCAGCTAGCTTTTTAAAAGATCAAGGGTTATTTACAAGAACCTCCAATCCTGATTCTGCCTGTACCATGCAAACCTCTCTTCATGTATTTGACTGTGCTAGAAGGGTCTATGGGTTGCGTACTGGGGAAACATGATGATACTGGACGAAAGGAGCACGCCATCAACTATTTAAGCAAGAAGTTTACCGAATGTGAAAGCGGATATTCACTTTTGGAGAAAACTTGTTGTGCTTTAGCATGGGATGCTAAGTGTCTCAGGCAATATATGATTTGTCACACTACTTTATTAATCTCCAAGATGGATCCAATAAAGTACATTTTTGAAAAGCCTGCTCAGACTGGAAGGCTTGCCCGTTGGCATATGTTGTTGTCCGAATACGACATCCAGTACGTAACTCAAAAGTCTATCAAAGGAAGTATCTTGTCAGATTACCTTGCAGAGCAACCGATTGAAGAGTATGAGCCTCTCAAGCTTGACTTCCACGATGAAGACATTATGTTGATAAAGAGAGATTGTGAAGAACCTGGTCTAGATGAGGGTCCTGAGCCAGGTTCCCGTTGGAAGATGATGTTCGATGGGTCCTCTAATTATAGTGGGCATGGCGTAGGTGCTATTTTGATGAATCCAGATGGTGGTTATACTCCATTCACAACAAGGTTATGTTTTGAGTGCACAAACAACATCGCCGAATATGAAGCATGCATTCTAGGCCTTGAAGCAGACATTGACCTTCAAATCAAAATTCTTGAAGTGAGTGGAGATTCAGCTTTGGTGATATAGCAAGTTAAGGGTGAATGGGAGACCCTAGATGAAACGTTGATTCCATACCGTGCTTATATTGTGGAGATGATCAGATACTTTGATGAGATCACTTTCCGACACGTCCCGAGGTCTGAAACCCATATTGCTGATGCTTTGGCTATGCTAGCCTCCATGTGGAAGGTTAGATTTGTTAATAAATGCCACTCATCCGGATTGAGCAACAGACTGAGCCTGCTTACTGGCAATTAGTTGAAGAGGAAACTGATGGAAAGCCATGGATCTATGACATCAAGAGGTATATGCAAAATAAGGAATATTCAGCTGATGCTATCGCTCTTGAAAAAAAGACTTTGAGAAGATTGGCGTCCAAATTCTTCCTTGCCAATGATGTGTTGTATAAGAGAAATCACGACATGGTTCTGCTTAGATGTGTTGATAGACGTGAAGCAGACCTGTTAATTCAAGAAATTCATGAGGAAACATTTGGAACTCATGCCAATGGTCATGCTATGTACAAGAAGTGTTTGAGAGCTGGATATTACTAGTTGACTATGGAATCTGATTGCATCCAATATGGCAGGAAATGCCAAATATATGCTGATAATGTGCACGTGCCTCCAACACTGTTGAATGTTTTATCATCACTGTGGCCTTTCTCTATGTGGCACATTGACATGATTGGAGCAATCGAGCCTAAAGCTTCCAACGGTCATCGTTTCATCTTGGTTGCCATCGACTACATCACAAAATGGGTAGAAGCTGCTTCCTATGCCAATGTGACCAAGCAAGTGGTTGCCCGCTTCATCAATAAGGAAATTATCTGTCGTTACGGAATTCCAAACAGAATCCTCACAAATAATGGAACTAATTTGAACAATAAGACTATGAAAGAACTATGTGAATCCTTCAAGATCGAGCACCATAATTCTTCGCCTTACCGTCCGAAGATGAATGGAGCTGTTGAAGCTGCTAACAAGAACATCAAGAAAGTCTTGCAGAAGATGGTCAAGACTTATAAGGATTGGCATGAAATGCTACCCTTTGTTTTGCATGGATATCGGATCTCAGTCCGCACTTCAACAGGGGCAACCCCATTCTCTTTAGTTTATGGCATAAAAGTCGTTCTCCCAATCGTAGTGGATATACCATCCTTGAGAATATTGATGGAAACCAAGTTGGAAGAGGCGCAGTGGATCCAAAGCAGATACGACGAGTTGAACCTCATCGACGAAAAACGGATGCAGCCATGTGCCATGGGTAGTTATACCAGAAGAGGCTTAAGAGAGCATTTGGCAAGAAGGTTCGCCTGCGTGAATTTAAAGAGGGAGATCTAGTACTCAAGAAAATCTTGCCATCATAGAAAGATGCCCGAGGGAAGTGAGATCCCAACTACGAAGGCCCATTTGTTGTGAAGACAGTTTTCTCAGGAGGATCCCTAATTCTCACAACAATGGATGGTGAACAGCTTGCACATCCCGTAAACTCCGATGCAGTCAAAAAATATTATGCCTAAAAAACCCGCTAGGTCGAAAATAAGAAATGGCGACTTAGGCAATAATGGGTATCCCGATGAATCTAAACCTATGAAGGAGATCCAGGCAAAAATTAGGGATGAAAATAAAAAATAAAGCTCGCTAAGTTGAAAACCCGAAAGGGCAACTTAGGCAAATATGAGCGTCCCGGTGGATTGAAAACCCGAAAGGGCGATCCAGGCAAAAGTTAGGGACAAAAGGAATTTGACTGTATTAGATGGTGTTTACCAATACTGAAGAATCAGCAGAAGATCAATCCAATCGCTCTTGTCAGAAGCAAGGATCTGGAGCATCTTAGTTATTAGGGATTGTAGTCGTTGTTGGATTCAATGTAAACCTTTCCCTATTGCCGTTATCACAATTGTATTACTCCATGGAGCTTTTTTCCATTTGCAAGCTACCATTCTTTAATAAAATACAAACTTTGCCAATCATTTATTGTCATTTATATTTCTTCTACCTTTTTCTTGTTATGCAAAATTCCATTTATTTGTTAATAATGAGCTTTGAAAATGAAAAGGTTTTTGAAAAAAATGTTTTGAAAACATCTTGATAAAACATAAAATCTCTTTGACATATGAGAGGATAAAAAGGAAATCCTAGATACCCCAAGAAGTCTCATGGTTGCAAAAGTATTGTTATACCATTTGCAAACTAAAAATCCCCACTGAAAGTCTAAACTGATAGCACTCTTGGATTGATCCATTGATCAGATATGTAATCACCAAGTTTGAGGATGTCTCCCCAATGTCCATCCTATGGAATTTTTGTTGAGTTGCTGATGTTGAGGATTCATTCCCCCGTGAAAGTCTCCCCACAAAAATCTTTGTCTCTCCAGAAGTCAGCATTTGCATGTCGTGATCATTCACATCATGTTCAACATGCGCATTTAGCATTAGCTTCTTATATTGAGTTTGGTTATCACCATTTTTCTATCCCCATGAAGTCCAGTTATCATTACGCTTCGTGTTTGTTAAATCTATTCCCTTTGGTCGTCACCATATGTCTTTTTCCCAGTTGTCACTGGCATTCACCATTCTATTTATTCTTGGTGTCTTGAAATATTGTTTGTTACCAATATTTCTTTCCCCACTTAGTATGCTTAAGATCCAATTGTCATTGGTAAGTTGTTTTGGTTGTCACCAATATCCCTTTGAAGTCTAGTTGTTACTAGCACCAATCCGTCGAAAGCTAGTCTTGAAACCTTTGCTTGCGGTTTAAGTCCAATTGATTTGGCACATTCAGAAGAGTCTGATTACCCTATACCTTTCTTGATGGTTCCTGAAGATCATGTCTGAATTCTTCGTCTTAAGGAATTTACAGAAGATTGGATGTTTGAAAACTCCAATAATGTGTATTGTTGATCCTATTTCTATAAGGATCCTTTTTGACTCAATAATCCTATTGTTATGAGGATTCCCTCTTTGTCTGCCATCCCTATTGTTATAAGGGTACTGTCAACACATTCCTATTATTGTTATGAGGAACTTTGTTTTATCTCACATCGTTATGAGAAATTTTGGACCAATCCTGTTGTTATAAGGATCCTATTTCACTGATTTTATTGTTATAAGAAAATATGTTTCCTATTGTCATGAGGAGCCTATTTTGTTGATTTTATTGTTATAAGAATATGTTTTGCCATTCCTATTGTTATGAGGATTTTATCCTGCTTTGTATCCTATTATTATGAGGATTCTTTCTCCATCAATCCTATTGTTATGAGGATCTTGCTGCTCATCCTATTGTTATGAGGATCCTATTCTGCTCTGCATCCTATTTGAAATTTTGGTATAGCAGATCACTAAGATGTCGGACAGGATGTCGAGACACTTGATCTCTGCTTCTCACACAAGGATATTAAGGAGAAAAATGAAAAATGCAGCAAATAAAGAAACACATAGGAATTGTTAACCCAGTTCGGTGAATAACAACACCTACATCTGGGGGCTACCAAGACAGGAATGAAATCCACTAGATAGTATTAGTTCTATGCTCAACTCCTCCATTTACAACTTGTCACCTAATCACTACCCGTGCTATATTTCTACCTAAGACACTCCTAGGTATGAGACCCTTCTCAATTCCCTTTCAATCACAACAGTGACTAAACAATTATGACTCAATAAAACAGTCTAGCTCAAGTATTCACGCAATACAAGAGAGGCTCACAAAAGTACAAACCCTAGTACTCACTAACAGCCGTGTATCTTCTCTACCTATTATAGGTTAAATCCATCCAATTTATAACTATAAACAAGACTGGATTTGGGCTTCAAAAACGTATCAATTCTGCTCCACAGAATCTGCACCTTAATCTCCTCTAGAATAGTTTCTTCAATCCTAAGTTTCCTAAAGTGTCTCCACAGTTTGAAACATCATCTTCAAATTGTAATCAGAATCTCTAATTCCTCAATCTTGGATGCCACCTAGGAAAAACAAACATTCCCACAAAATCTGGAAATCAGAAAACCAAATAACAGTTATCACAAACTGTCACAGACAAATATGTCAAAACATCATGATAGGACATCTTGTCCAACATCTTGATCTACAGTAAATTCTCCATGTTAGGACATCTTGTCCAATATCTTGCTGACAAGTTAGTATTACCAAAATTGATGCCAACCTCAAAGGCTTGGACTCATCAATCTCCCCATTTGGTAGATTTTGGCTAAAACTAACTAAATGGAACTTGCAGACAGAAAACTACCTTCTGAGGCCTAAATGGAACTTGCAGACAGAAAACCACATTCCGAGGCCAAGAAGCAAAACATCAGAATAGTAGCAGAAAAATATCAAACAACTTGTCTCCCCCTCAACCAGTTTCTTCTTTTGCAACCAGCAATAACATACTCCCCCTCAATGGTTAGCAACAACAGTGGTTAGTAAAGTTAGTATTACTCCCCCTTTTTAGCCATAATATGACAAAGGTAGATAAACTCAATAAATAACCAAGCAAAAGCATAAAGTATTAAAGTACACAACAAACATATAAAGTGCTAAACATAATCCTGGGCATTAAGCCCTTACAAAAACCAAAAACTAATCAGCCTGAGAGAAGTCTTGAAAGTCCTCTCTGTCTTGATGGAAACACATATCCAATCACTTGAATAACATTCCCACACTAGGTGGATTGCTACAAATCTTCAGACAGGAAAACTCCAAGATTGCCTCTCAACACTTCAAATTGATTAGCATCCAAAGCTTTAGTGAAGATGTCTGATAACTGATTCTTTGAAATATTAATGGCACTCAAGTTGTCACAGAAGAGTGTCATAACATCTTGAAGGACATTGTATTCAATCATCATCTGCTTCATCCACATCATTTGAGAACAGCTGCTACCTGCAGCGATGTATTCAACCTTAGCAGTAGACAAAGAGACACAGTTTTGCTTTTTACTAAACCAAGAAATCAAATTGTTTCCTGGAAAGAAACATCCACCAGAGGTGTTTTTCCTATCATCTTCACTCCCAGCCCAATCAGCATCACAGTATCCTATTAACATAGAGTTAGAACTATGCGTATAGAGCAGGCCATAGTCACATGTACTATTCACATATTTCATAATTCTTTTGACCTGATTAATATGACTAACTTTAGGTTCAGCCTGATATCTAACACATACTCCTACGACAAATATTATATCAGGTCTGCTAGCAGTAAGGTATAGAAGACTTCCAATCATGCTTCTATACAGACTTTAATCAGCATTTACCCCTTTCTCATCCTTAGACATTTTCAAGTGAGTAGGAGCAGGATTCCTCTTGTGTTTGGCATTCTCCAAGCCAAACTTCTTCGCAATAGTTTTAGCATATTTCCCTTGACAGAGAAATATCGAGTCTTCCATCTGTTTGACTTGGAGACCAAGGAAGTAAGTTAATTCACCAACTAAACTCATCTCAAAATTAGATTGCATTTGCTTGACAAAGTGTTGGACCATCTCATCTGACATTCCTCCAAACACAGTATCATCAACATAAATTTGAGCTATCATGAGCTTTCCCTCCCTTTCTTTGACAAAGAGGGTTTTATCAATTCCACCTTTCCTGTAGCCATGGTTGACAAGGAATTTAGTTAGCCTTTCATACCAAGCCCTTAGAGCTTGTTTCAACTTATACAAGGCCTTGTTCAACTTGAATACATGATCTGGAAATGTAGGATAAACAAAACCTTTAGGTTGTTCCACATAAACTTCTTCATTCAAGTATCCATTCAGAAAGGCACTCTTGACATCCATTTGAAATAACTTGAATTTAAACAGGCAAGCTACTCCAAGTAACAGTCTCACAGACTCCAATCTAGCAACAGGAGCAAAGGTTTCATCAAAATCCACTCCCTCAATTTGAGTGTACCCTTAGGCAACAAGTCTAGCCTTGTTTCTTATGACTACACCTTGCTCATCAGACTTATTTTTAAATACCCATCTTGTACCAATCACATTTGACCCATTTGGTCCTGGCACAAGATCTCAGACCTCGTGCCTCTTGAACTGCCACAGTTCCTCTTGCATAGCATTAATCCAAAATTCATCAGCAAGGCCTCCTTGACATTCTTGGGTTCCAACTTTGAGACAAAACAAGCGCCAACAACAACATCTCGTGACCTGGTCATCCTTACTCCATTTGGATCTCCTATTATAAGTTCCTTAGTATGATCTTCCTGAACTTTGGTGGAGGCTCCCTTGTCAACGTTTTCAGTCACTGCAGGTTCATGATTGACATCATTAGTTTATGCAGCACCCTCAGAATCATCTTGTGATGTTCCAACATCCTCTGGGACATCTTCATCCCCCATGGGAAAGAATGATCTAATATAATCAGTAACTTCAGCTTCTATAGGTGAGTCATCAACCACAACATTTATGGACTCCAACACCACCTGAGTTCTTGAGTTGTAAACTCTGTAGGCTCTGCTATTTGTAGAGTATCCCAGGAAGATTCCTTTATCACTCTTGGAATCCATCTTTCTTCTTTTCTCACGGTCTGCCAGGATGTAACATTTGCTTCCAAAGACATGGAATTACTTCGCAGTTGGCTTCCTACCTTTCCTCGGCTCATATAATGTGGCAGATGTCCTAGATCTGATGGTTACTCTGTTCAAAATGTAGCAGGCTGTGTTCATAGCTTCAGCCCAAAAATGATAAGGAATTTTTTTGGCATGAAGCATGAACCTTGCGCATTCTTGAATTATTCTATTCTTTCTCTCAACCACACCATTCTGTTGAGGAGTGATGGGTGAAGAGAACTCGTGACTAATTCCTTCTAAAGAGCAGAACTCATTAAACTTACTATTTTAAAACTCCTTCCCATGGTCGTTTCTGATACTAACTATTCCACAATCCTTCTCTCTTTGAAGTTTTTGACACAGTTCTTTGAATACTTCAAATACTTATGACTTCTCTTTGATGAAATGCACCCATGTGTACCTAGAGAAGTCATCCACCACAACATAAGCATACCTCTTTCCACCAAGACTTTCAACCTGCATAGGTCCCATTAAGTCCATATGAAGTAGCTCTAATATTTTTGAGGTTGTCAGATGTTGAAGCCTTTTATGTGACATCCTAGTCTATTTTCCAATTTGACATTCGCCACAAATTCTGCCTTCATCTATTTTTAGATTAGGAATACTTCTGACAGCCTCATTGGATAAGACTTCTTTCATTCCTTTCAAGTGCAAATGTCCAAGTTTTTGATGCCACATCTTCACCTCATCTTCCCTTGACACCAAACAGGTGGAGGGACACTTTGTTTCATGGGGAGCCCTCAAGTAACAATTATCCTTCGATCTGGTACCCTTCATGATAAGTTCCTCTTTATCATTTGTTACCAGACACTCAGATTTAGAGAAGTTAACCTTGAGACCCTGGTCACACAATTGGCTAATACTTATCAAATTAGCCATCAACCCTTTGACATACAGTACTTTATCTAGACTAGGCTGTCCAGCATACTTCAGCTTACCAACACCTTTTATCTCACCTTTTGACCCATCTCCAAAGGTGACATAGCTAGTGGAATGAGGTTTAATATTAACCAAGAACTTCTTAACACCAGTCATGCATCTAGAACAACCACTATCAAAATACCAGTCTTCTTTGGCAGAAGCTATCAGAGAGGTATGAGCTATGAGGGCGACAGTTTGATTCTTAGGAATCCACTTCTTCTATCCATTAGCAGCCTCCTTTCTCCTTCTAGGTCGAGTTGATGATTTTGGATAACCATGCAACTTGTAGCATTAAGCCTTTATATGACCATACATACCACAGTGATGGCACTTCTTGTCCTGATTCTTTCTTCCTGGGAAGTTGGTCTGAGGACTTTGACGATGTTGAGACATCCTACTTGACATCAATTAAACATGCTTTCTTTTCTGTTGAACGGGGTTCACACCAGGCCTTTGTCCTTTGTTCTCAACTTGATCATTGTAGCCGAGACCTCTTCCATTTCCAGTATTTCTTCCTGAATTAAGAATTTCATCCAGCACATTTGAACTGCTATTGAGCATTCTTATGTACTTAGTCATGTTGTCAAGTTTGCAATTTAGAAACACAACTTCATCCTCCAGATCAAAGATGGTGGCCAAATGATTTAGTCTTTCATCACAAAGTTGGGCAATAAGATTCTACTGATCTTGACCTAATTGACACAATTCAGCATTTCTGATGCACACCTCCTTATAAGAGGCAGCTAGTTCACCAGGAGTGAGATCTCCAATATCTGATTCCATGTCCGAATCATATACTCCAGTAAGTACAGAAACATGTTTAGCAGTTTCTCCATCGCTCGATGAGTCATCTTCAGACCAAGAAGTGGATAAACATTTCTTCTCTTTTTTACAGAAGGTGGGACATTCACCTCTTGTGTGTCCAAACACCCCGCACTCATAACATTGAATTCCCTTTCCTCTGTTGGGTTTCTTATCATTGCTAGTTCTTCTTCCAAAAAATTTCCTTCTATTGATGTCGGAAATCTGAGCCTTGACATTAGATCTAGACTTCTTATACAGTTTCTTCAACAGTTGGTGATACTATTTTTCAAGAAATCCCACAGCTTTAGATAATTCCTCATTAGAGTCACACTCTTCTTGGTTAGTCACCAAGGATAAACTTTTCTTCTTTTCATCCTTCTCGCTAATAGCCATCTCAAAAGTTTGAAGTGATCTCACGAGCTCATCCACTTTCAGAGTGTTTATATCATGGGCTTCCTTAATATCAGTCACCTTCATATCAAATTTCTTGGGAAGAGACCTTAGGATTTTCTGAACCAACTTGGCTTCTAGAATTTTCTCTACAAGGTCACTTGATGTGTTGGAAATATCAACAATGTTCATATGAAAGTCTTGTATGCTTTCATCCTCTTTCATCCTCAAGTTCTCAAACTTAGTAGTGAGAAGTTGAAGTCTTGAAGATTTTACTCTCGGAGTTCCTTCATGAGCAGCCTTAAAGATTTCCCATGCATCCTTGGCAACAGTACAACTCTTGATCAACCTACAGATGTTCTTGTCAACACCATTGGACAAGGCATTCAAGGCTTTGGAGTTACCTTAAGCAAGCTTATCATCTTCATCATCCCAGTCTTCCTCAGATTTCAACTCATCAGTGGTCTTTCCATCCTTATCTTTGGCCTTTGGTGGGTCCCACCCTTTGACCAGAGACTTCCAAGCTTTACCATCCATAGACTTGATGAAAGCCACCATTCCCACTTTCCAATATTCATAATTGGAACCATCAAGAATGGGTGGTCTGTTTAATATTCCTCATTCTTTATCCATTGAACCAGAAAGTATCGTTCCTAAATCTCACCCAGATACAGAGCAGGATGCCTGCTCTAATCCAATTGAAATTCTAGTATAGCAGATCACTAAGATGTCGGACAGGATGTCGAGACACTTGATCTCTGCTTCTCACACAAGGATAATAAGGAGCAGAATGCAAAATGTAGCAAATAAAGAAATACACAGGAATTTGTTAATCCAGTTCAGTGAACAACAACACCTACGTCTGGGGGCTACCAAGCCAGGAATGAAATCCAGTTCAGTGAACAACAACACCTACGTCTGGGGTCCTGCTTTTGTTTGATATTCATAGTAATACCCGATCATGTTTGAACCTGTTGATCAGGCACCCTGGAGTATCCCCAATGTTGTCTTTTTGTTATCCCCAGCGAGTCTTTACTCATTGTCGTCTTTGTCTACATTGTGCAGTTATCATTTCATCATAAATCATTATACTAGAGTTCATTGCATGTCAGCATTGTCCCCTAGCATTGTATGAGAGAGTCAGTTTTGTCTGTAGCATGGCATACCATTGCATGTAAGGGAAAACTTTTCGGTTATTTCTTTATTTAAATACCTTTCACTTTGATTCCATAAGGGTTGTCATCACTCATGCCCTCCAGTAAAGTTATTTAAATAGGGGCAACTGTCATACCCCAAATTTTGACCCTAGATTCCATCATCATTCTAGGAGCATCATACATTGCATTGCTAACCCTAACCTTGTACAAGTTTCTTTTTTGTTTTGTTTTGTCTGAATTAGGGTTTTGAATCAAGAGGATCTTTATTTGATCAGTCAATGTCTTGATTGATCATCAACCTACTAAGTATGCATACACTCAAGAGGCCTCTCGCCATCAAGAATCAAGTGCAAATTTGTCTCATTACAAGTCCATTAAGGCTCAACTTCATCTGACCACAAGTTAGGGTTTCATTAGACAAAGTCAACTATGCCTTTGACTTTTGATCAAAGCATCATCTCAAGCCTTGGGACATGATTCAAGATGCTCAAATACATCCTTGGAGCCCATCCATGATTTTTGAAAAGATCAAGAATGCAAGATCATTGAAGATCACGCAGTCAAATTCATCTGATACACAAGCTTTTAACTACAAAGTCAACTCTTTGACTTTTGAGATTTTTGGTCAAAATTGAAGTCCTCAAGCTAAACTTTATGGAAACATGTTTGATCGTTGAGTTTGATCATGAAAACCAATAATTTGGAGCTTTCTTGCAAAAGGGGCAAAGTGGTACAAGTAGGATTTTTTTCTAAGTATGGTAAAAACCCCAATTTTGTGCCAACTTTGAAAGGTCATAACTTTCAATCCAGACCACCATTTTTTGTGTTCCAAAGATCAAAATGAAGCCCTTACAACATAATACAACTTTGTCATATAGGGTTAATCTCCAAAAAAGTGCATAGATTTTGAGTTATGCCATTTTTGGAAGAAAGTTCACAATGCCATTTTGGAAAAGTGACTTTAATCACAAAGTCAACTTGTCTTGAGCTTCTAAATTTTTTACTCTGCACAAAACCTTTTCTTTACACAGAAGCAAGATATCTGAACTCTCAACCACTCAAGGGGAGGTTTGTACCTTGCATTGGAACTTCAAAATTCATGGAACTGTCACTTGGATTTCAACCAAACCATGAACTCCTCAAGTTGCTATTCTGCAGCACATTGATCCCTCTAGTTTCCCTATAACCACAAACGCACAACAAAAAACCACAGAAACTCCTCCTCAAACCTCCCAAACTCAGCATGTTGCACATCTTTCTTTTTGTGCCAAGAAAGTTTAACTTTGCACAAACACATCCAGTTTCACTTCCACACCTCAAACCACCAAAAAACTTGTTCAAACACATCACAAATCATCCCTTGAAGGTTTCCAAACCTTCATTTCCATTAGAAACTATCAAGATAAAAAAGTCAACTCTCAAAACCTCAAACTGTTGACTTTCTGCATTTTGCTACCCAAAACCCTATCCAGACCATTTCTAAAGCATCTAACGCTTCCAACACACTCCATAAATCATACCTAAATTGTTCCAAACCTTGCTTGGCATCTGTAACTTCATTTACTTGAAGTACCCTATTGGCACTTTTCTCATTCTTGCAAGAAGGAAGGCTTAACTTGCTCCAAGTGATTCCATATGTTCTTAAGCATTCAGAAAGGTCCTTAGAGGTGTATTGAAGCTATCCAAATCATCAAAATACTTCTGTAGCAACTCTTGTGAAGATTTCAAGTTTGCTTCAAGAGGTAAGTTCACTTTAAACTTGAAATTTTTAAAACATGCCATATCTTGATGACGTTGAACATGAATTTGTTTGATATGATGTATATGATATTTTTGATCCATTAGTTGCTTATCATGATTGTTTGTGACTGTGCCCTTGAAGTTGCAAATTTGGACCTTTTAAGGTTTTGCTATCGTGTTTTGAGTTTGAGGCATTTTTAGACAATTTTAATTGCACCACTGTATTCCTTGTGAAAAAATATGCAAGTTTGGTTTTTATTTCATTAAGTTTCATTGAGTATTCAGAAAGTTATGATGGCTTTTGCAAATGATGAAAATGGAGAAATTTCTTGGTTCAGACCAGCCATGGTGCCTTGGCTAGGTTTTCAGGTCAATGCTTAGTTTATGTTTCATTTGATGGGGGTGATACAATGGATGTATCACCACCCCAGTAGTTCTTGGCCTGCACGTGTTTGTGTGTTTTGCTGAAAGAACTGGGGTTTGAATCCCCCTCGCTCCAGTTCTTTTTATTTCTCTTCATTTCCGAGTAGGATTCATATATTATTTTATTCTTCCGTGAATATTCACAAAGTGCACGTTGGTTCGGTTGGGAATGTTTTGGGATACAAGTTTTGTGGCGTGGGTTCAACACCCACCAAGGCCACTCCATTTTTTTTAACACTTGTTTTTTTGTTTTTCTTCAAAACTTGAAACTTCCATAACTTCTTCATCCCAAAACCTTTTTGAACCATTCTTTTTGTCAAATGTTCATAATGATGTCTACTTTCTGTTTGTAAAAATAAATTTCCAAAAATATTTATTTTTATGGCACGTATGCATGATTAAAGTGTATGATTATTTAGGGTTTCTTAAGGACTTCTTTTGATTCCTTGATTGATTCCTTTGATTTCCTTTGCACATGTTGAATTGTATAAACCTCCTACACCTTGTATATACCTTGTACGATGTTGTGGACTTGTGCATCCGTGTTTTAACTTGACTTTGACACATTTTTAAGTGTATGTTTACATGTAAATGTATGTTGAAACTTTGAACATGCCATAAGTCTTACATAGTCATTTTTTCCCTTAATATGTGACTTTCTTCCATGTTTACATGAACCTTGATGTGCATGTATGCTTTGTGTAGATTATACCATGTTTAGGTGTTCTTAAATACTTGATTTTTGTCTTAAATATGACTTTGTATACATGTTGTATGTCTAAACCCTTGTGACATTTCCTTCTTGTTCAAGACCATGGCTGAATCCTTATCATGTATGTTTGGTTGTTACCTACTTGTCTTAAACATGTTCAACTTGTATCCATGATTGAATGTTCAATTAATGTCTTAACTTGTTCATATAATGTTTAAACTTTTGTCATCTAAGCATGCTCACATGTCATCCATTGTATCTTTGCATCTTGCACCCACATGTTATTGTCATGAACATGTTTCTTTGCTGAAGTATGCTTGTTTGTTACCTTTACTTGTCTTAAATGTTTAAATTGTCTTCATGATTAAGTGATGTTTTAACTTCTACATGTTTACCTTGAATCTTGATTTTTACCATGTTAAGTAATGTCTTGACTTATACATGCCTTACTTCATCTTTGAATCTTCTTCATATTAAGTGATGTATTGACTTATACATTATAACTTTGAACCTTGTTCTCATCCATTTTTAAGTGTTGTTATAACTTATGCATGTCATACTTGAACTTTGAATTGAATCCTTGTGTAAGTGTTTTACACATGTCCTATTTAATCTTTGAATCTTACCATGAATAAATGTTGATATAACTTGTCCATACTTGTCTTGTATTCAACATTAACTGTTGTTAGTAAACCCTAATGCATGCTTGCCCTAATTATGTACTTAAACTAGTCATCCATGATACTTTAGTCTTGTTAGAACTATACCTCATGTATGTTTAGGTGTTGTAACATCTTTGCTTGTATGTACTTACCTTGGTTGTCACCATGTTAATTTGTAACTTCATTAAACTTTGAATGTGTTCATGGTTGTTACCTTGATCTTATGACTTTGTCAAGTCTTTGCTTTAGATGTTGTCACATCTACCCTTATACTTTGGTTGTAACCACATGCTTTATTTTTGTCATATTACATTTAACATCGTGTTTGAATGTTACTTTGAATACTTGCACTTGATATCATGTTTGAATATCATACTTATTCATCTCATCCATTTATTCATGCTTACTTTCAACTTTGTCAAGTTATTCCCCAAGTGATGCTAGCTTGTTAGCTTTCATCTTCCTTTGTTGCCTTTTGTTTCCAAGGGAAAGAACTTTTCATTGACTCAATGTCATAGGAAGTTTAGCAATACCCAATTCCCCTTTGGCCTTGTTAGAGTCATCAAGTCTTATAAGTTAGACTTAGGTAAAATTTACAACTCTTTTGACTTTGTTAAAGTCATGTAAGTGCTAAGACCATAACACTTACCTTCTCCCTTGAATCTTTATCATAATCAAGTGTGCATTCATACCTATTAAGGTGAACTGAAAATGCTCTGATTCCATCCTTGTAAGGATAGGTAGGCACAAGACCGCGAAGTTTTGGCGAGCATACTTAGTAATAAACCCTTAGGTTCCTATCCTCACCAACAAAGCCCAAACACAAGACATTTCAAAACAATAGTAAACAATAACACAAATACTAGCAAGAGGTTCCTATAGATTACTATAGATGCTTAGGATGCTAACACCTTCCCTAGGTATAACCAACCCCCGAACCTTACAATCTCTTAGCATTTTTGTTACATTTCAATTTAGGTTTTTATACGATCTTTTCCCTTTCCCTTGGATAAAATAATGTTTGGTGGTGAATATTCAAAGATTTGTGATGCAAGTTAATTCAATAGCTTGATATCTAATTCTCACCGCAACACCAGGACCAATGGTACTTGGACTCGGGATGCTCATCACACATGATTGGTAGGAAAGATTGGTTTGTCAATATAAAACCCTTATTGAAGAACATGGTAAAATTTGCAAATGACAATACTCTAGAAACTGAAGGTATTGGTGATGTTTTGGGTATGAGGAAAGATGGAAAGAGGTCAGTAATTTCCAATGTATTATACATACCAGTCATGAAAAGTAATTTGCTCAGCATAGGGAAGTTGGTCGAAAAGAACTACAAAGTGTTGATTGAAGACAAGATGATGAGAGTTCTCGACTCAGGTGTGAAAATGGCTGGTTTACATCCTGAGTGAATCGTACACTCAAAGATAACACAGAGTCGCCACCGAACTTTATTTTGTCCCAGAGGATAGGGAAAATATCAATAAAACCAAAGGGGAAGAGAAACGGGAATGGGGGTCGGTTATGCGAAAGGAAGGTACTAGCACCTTACGCATCCGTCGTACTCGACGGGAACCATTTCGCTTGCTTCTAGGCTTGGATGGGCTATCTATCTAAAGGCTTCTAGCTAAAAGAAGAGGAGAAAGAGAGAGAAAGGGAAAAAGAAAGGAAAGAAAGAAAGTGCTCGCGGAGGATTGTGGCCCTCGTGCCTACGTACCCTCATAATGCTATGAAGAAATCAGAGCGTCGTAGTTCATGGAACCGGGGGACAGAGAGGAAAAGAAGAAAGGGAGAAGGAAAGGAAGGTGGAAGTGTGCTCGCCAAGACATCGCGTCTCGTGCCTACGTATCTGACATTCGAAAGAATGAAGAATCATATATTCCGTAGTTCGGGGAACCGAACGGAAAACAAAACAAGAAAGAAACAGGAAAACAAAAGAAGTGGTGTCAAAACCAAGAGCAGGAGTGAAAGAAAAACTCTACTGGGGAGGACCACACAGTAAGAGCGAACAAGAAGCTAGAAAAAGAACAGTGTTAAAACCAAGAATGAAAGAAAACTCCGCTGGGGATAACAAAGAGGATTGGTGTCGAAGCCAAGAAAGTAAGAGCAAAAGGAATAGAAAAAACCCCATTGGGGAAGAAAAGATCAAATAACTGCTGGGGATCTAAATAAAGGGATGGTGTTAAAACCAAGAAGAAAGGATGCTCGGTATACTAACTGGCTGGCAATGGTTAACCGAAGAAGAGAGTAAGACCCTGGCGGGGAAAAGAGACTGGTGTCAACAGATGGACTGTGATAAACCAAGAGAGAGAGTGTTGAACCAAGAGAAGGTGTTGGACTCTGAAGGGTGTCGGTCTATTAACTGATAAACAGTGGTTAACCGAGGAAAGTAAAGATTGCCACTCTGTGGGGATAGAAAAGCATTGGTTTTATAGAGAAAACTGTGATTAACCAGAAGAACGGGTGTAGGACCGATCGAAGGTCGTAACCCAAAAGGGGTGTTGGTATTGACTGAACAAACAGTACTTGACCAACGAAGAAGGGTATTGAACCAAAAGTGGCTACTAGCCCAAGGGTGCAAGTGTTCGAACCAATGAAGGTTACCAACTGCGGGGGAATCGGTGATTAACAGAACACTGTGATTAACCAAGATAAATGAGTGATTAACCAAGAGGAGGTGATTAACTCAAAAAGGGGTTCAGTATTTTAACAGACGGACTGTGGTTAACTGAAGAAAAGGGTGATTAACCGAGAGAAGGTGATTAACCCAAGGAAACTCAGTATGTTAACAGACGGACTGTGATTAACTGAGAAGGAACGCAAACATTGGTGTTTTAATTGACAGGCAGTGATTAACCAAGCGAAGGGAGAAGAACCAAAAGAAGGTTGCAAACTCCGCAGGGGATTCGGTTGTAACAGGAGTATTGTGTTTAACCAAAGAAAGAGAGGAGAGACTCTCCAGGGGAATCAAAAGAACAGTGATTGACTGCAAGAAAAGAATAGGGTATTGAAACAAAGAAAGCTTGCTAGCCCAATGAACCAAGGATCTTAACCAAGAAGAATGGTGATAGATCAAGAGAGAGATTGAAAGAGATAGGAGTGATCAAGGATCAAAAGAGATTGCAAAGGGATAAGAATGATCAAGGATCGACTCGACTGGGGAAAGAAAGCACACTATCGCCTGGAGATAGAGATGACTAAGTCAAGCACAGGGTCATTCGTCCCCTACCTGAAGTAGTCAGAATGAGAGTAGGAATTCTCCCTTCTCATTCCTTCTCTAACACACACAGGGTGTAATGTAGAAATTGAACCGGACGGCCCAATAGCTCCAAGTTGTACAGTGCTCCCGCATGAAGAAATGGACAGCGTAATAGCTCCAACTTGTACAATGTTCCAATGTAGGGCGCAGCGCAAAACTCCAACTCCACGGGGGGAAAAGAGAGAAAAAGCTCTAAAGATATCCTAAAGAGAGGAAAGGGGAAAAACCAACTAATCAAAACATGGTTTCGATCAATTAATCAAAGGGAAAAGTCATGCTAATAATTTTCCAAAGAGGATGAAAAATCATTAAAGCAAAAGGTGTGAATTATTGATTAAGCAAGATTAAGCTTATCCACGAGGAATAAACTTAATGCAAAACTGAAATGGAAGGCGCAAAAGAGTGCCACATGATCATCAAAATGCAACACAAAATCATGTATCATGTGAATAAAGGTAGTGCAAGAATGATTATGTTCATACAATGCTAAGAATATGAAACAAATGAATAATCGAAAATGTGCATCGAAAGTTCATGAATATGTCTCAACCAGAAGTGAAATGACACTTAAGACATCCATAAAATCAAGCATGATAATCAATGGAAGTTAAAAGGAAGAAAGCATAGCAAACACATTTGAAAATGCAAGAAAACGACCATTATGTACAGTGGTAACCGGTTATAACATATCTGCTAACCGGTTACATGCTTGAAAACTTGGGTTTTTAGTGAAAATTGCACTGTGTAACCGGTTACAGCATATGTGCTAACCGGTTACATGCTTGAAAACTTGCGTTTTTAGTGAAAATTGCACCGTGTAACCGGTTACAGCATATCTGCTAACCGGTTACCACTGTAACAGAGGAAAAAATAACAGCAAAAACAACTTTTCAAAAGTGATTTTCAACACTTAATCACTTATGCCAACCACCACATGCTAGGGCACGAATTTGTGCACGAAAAATGAGCTTGAGAACAACAAATAAGCAGTGATAGAACCAATTAACACATCAAGATCATGGATCAAAAAAATGCCAAATCATTTCACACGCAAAATTATCGACTACATCGCGAATGATGCAAAAATGATCGAAACAGTAAAATTAGTGAGATCCACCAACCTACAAGGCGGAGATGTGCCTTGGTAATTGTTGCAAAGTGTTCTTGATGCAGAAAATTAAAGAAAACCAGAGGAATCTTCAATTTGGTGACAAAACGTGTCGAAATCGAGCAAAATACGATAAAGCTCCAAAATGCGAATTTGAACCGTTGAATGTTGAAGCAAATACTTGAGATTATTCCACAAGCTGCAGTAACTCCAGAAATCCAAGTATAATAACAAGAAGGATGAAGGTTGAGCTCAAGAAATAATCACTTTCAATGTGAAAAGTGATTATCCTTCAAGAATTAAGAGCTTTCAGTTAGGTTTTGGAAGAGAATTGAGATGAAGAAGAAGAAGTAGTAGAGAAATTCTGAGAGAATATGAGAGAATTGAGAGTGAAATTGTGAAGGATTTGTGTGAGGAATGTGGGAAATGATGGAGAGAATGGTAGAGTGAGTGAAGGTGTGCTTATATAGATTTTTGGTTTGGAGTGTGAGAGGTTTGGACTTAGCTTTGGACTTAGCTTTGGGTGGTTTGGAGTTAGGGTTGGACTTAGTTGGGCTTGACTCACTGAGTCAAGGTGGTTAACTCGGTTAGTTAGAACCAACTCGGTAACAATCCCAATGTGAATTTCCTCATCCAAAGGTTGGCATGCTTGTAAAACAAGGAACATGGTGCACTTAATTTGGAGTGAAGCATTAGAATAAATGCACTTGGATTGAATTGAATAGCCTTGAAATGTCTAGAGAAGTCTAGAATATTCTACATGCTGCTAGAATATTGTAGAATCAATGACCAAAGAGTGTGCAAGGAGGCTGTCCCAAAAATGCAGCAGAAACCGAAATTTTGCACAGAGTAACCGGTTACAACATATGTGCTAACCGGTTACTTGCTTGAGAACTTGCGCTTTTTGGTAAAAAATACACAGAGTAATCGGTTACAGCATATGTGCTAACCGGTTACTTCAGCCAAATTTCCACAAATTTGCTAAAAAATGATGCTGAAGTCCCGCTTTCGATTTTCCACCTCTTGCCTTGATGAATAAACATGGAAACCTTTATTTTGAGCTTATCTTGATGATGTAATGGCCTTGTGAGGATGTGATTAATCGGGCTTGGAGAACCTGAAAATCCTACAACAAGGAACACAAAGAGAAAAGTGCGAATGCGTATGCCGACGATGCTAATGCACATGCTTATGCAAAAGACAAAAGAGGGAGGTCAAATTTCAGGTTACGATAGATGCCCCTATTTAATCCTCTTGGACCTGAATGTACGAATTGCGCTAGCTTTTCGATGATTCGAGGTAAAAGGGAATTAAATAAAAGAGTAGCTCGAAAATTTGGCCGACGGCGGCAAAAGGAGAGTGTTAAGGAAGAACAGATAAGTGCAAAGTTGGCTGAAAATCTGCTGGGAGATAAGTCAGGCAAAAGAGAGGGAGTATGATTGATGCATATGCTATGTATGCGTTTCTACGTGATGTTTGGTACCATGCAATGCAAAGGCACAAGGTAAGGCATAGTGTAAAGCCGTTAGGTAGAAGATCGTAGCAAAACGACTTCGACACCTTTGGTCGGGGAGAGGACCCGTAGATAAAGACAATCTCTGTTGGAGAAGAGAGTTCCCAAAGGATGATGATTCTGTCAGGGAAAGAAACCGAGAACGTCTCAGGTTTCTAAATCACCATGGTCGTCCCTGTTGGGGATGAAAGAATCAAATCAATCCTTCCTACCAAGACTGGCTCTGCATGGGGAAATACATCTTTCCAAATCATGTTGACTTTGCTGAGGAGAACCCACTGCTGCTGGGGCCAGATAGTTTCAAATGATTGGAGCTGATGTACAACCCTTGTTGGGGAAAAAAGAGCAAAGTGCCTTTGCTGGGAACACTTCGGCAACCTGCCCAGAGACATTACAAATTTGTCGGAGAAAAGATGTGTAAACAAGCTTTTCGATAAATCGTAATGGCGCTCGCTGGGGGGAATGATGACGCTGCTGAGGAACTACTGAGGAAACAACAACTTCTTCATGGGACCATCATATTGCCAGCCAGGCGTTAGGCTTACCAATGGACATTACTGATTATCCTGCAGGCGTTACCAGTAACACATGCAATGCATAATGCTTTCTCGATTGATTTAGCTTTTTATTATTCTCAACATTTTTTAGTATTATGTGATCACAAATAATTGTTTATTTTGCAAACAAAATACTGGAATGAAAATAATTTGAGATAACAAAAAATGCATTTTATTGAATGTAAAATTTTGTACATAAAGTGTGTATAAGGATGCAAAATCCTTGATGAGGAAATTTGCAATAAAAGTGAAAAATAAGTGTAAATGGCAAAGGGAAATCATGCTTTGCATTGATTACAACATTGGCTACCATCCACTGTAAGTCTAGGTTCCAACGCTTTTGCACCAGTTGATTATGATTGGACTGTTCTTTCACCGTCTGAGGTCTAGCTGTGATGAAGAGAGGCTCAAGTGTTCATAGTCAATGCCTTTATCCCTAATTTTTTCCTGGACATATTTTTTCTTATTTTTTTCGTCCACCGGGATACCCATTTTTGCCTAAGTTGCCCTTTTGGGTTTTCAACTTAGCGGGCTATCATTGTTTTTTCATTGTCCCTAACTTTTGCATGGACATCTCGTTTTTTTTTGGTCCATCGGGGCGTCCATTTTTGCCTAGATTGTCCTTGCGGATGTCAATCTAGCGGACTCTTATCCATTTTTTTCAGGCATAATATTTTTTGACTGCATCGGAGTTCACGGGCAATGGCAACTCCTCTCGTAGTTGGGAGTCCACTTGCCTCGTGGATCCGCCTGAGAAGGCCTTCTTAACAACAAAAGATCCTTCATAGTTGGGAGTCCACTTGCCTCGTGGATCCGAGTGAACAGGTGAATATCTCTTGAGCACGAGTTCGCTTTCACAGAATGTTCGAGGAAGAACTTTCTTGTCAAAAGCTCGCTTGAGGTGTCTCTGATTCAATTGACCATGACAAACGGCTGTAAGGCGCTTCTCTTCGATGAGATTCAGCTGGTCGTATCGTAATTGAACTCATTCAGCTTCATCAAGACCTGCTTCCATGATGACCCTGAGCAAAGGAATTTTTACTTCAATGGGTAGAACTGCCTCCATACCATACACAAGCGAATACAGAGTTGCCACAGTAGAGGTGCGAACCGAAGTTCGGTAGCCATGTAGTGCAAATGGAAGCATTTCATGCCAATCCTTGTAAGTCTTGACCATTTCCTGGATAATCCTCTTAATGTTTTTGTTTGCTGCTTCAACGACGCCATTCATCTTGGGCCAATATGGTGAAGAGTTGTGGTGCTCGATCTTAAATTCTTGACACAACTCCTTCATCATATTATTATTCAGGTTGCTTGCATTGTCTGTGATAATGTTGCTAGGAATGCCAAAACGATAGATTATCTCTTTCTTGATAAATCTGGCAACCACTTGTCGTGTAACGTTTGCATAGGAAGCAGTTTCAACCAACTTGGTGAAGTAGTCGATAGCAACTAGAATGAATCGATGACCGTTGGAAGCCTTCGGTTCGATCATTCCAATCATATCTATACCCCACATGGAGAATGGCCAAGGTGCAGTCAAAACATTTAATGGAGTTGGAGGCACATGGATCTTGTCTCCGTAGATTTGGCATTTGTGACATCTTTTGGAAAAGTTGTAACAATCTACCTCCATTGTCGTCCAGTAATACCCAGCCCGAAGGATCTTCTTGGCCATAGCATGACCTTTAGCATGTACACCCTCGCAGCCTGTAACACCCTTTTCTACCCCACGAATAAACACGGCAAAATACACAAAACATCAGAGTAATAATCACCTCAAAGGGTGCACATTTCTCAATAAACTCAAAATAACACAATTTCCCTATACACCAAGGGACTTCCATCAAAATTAAATCAAAAGCCTTCACATGGCAGCGGAATTCAAAACTTCCAATTAAAACGGTTTTCAACAAACGTCATAATAATTCAAATAAAACCACATCATCAAATAACACCAAAATAAAGAAATAACATAGTTCGACTCAAAGGACCCCAACCCGATGTTACACTATCAGAGCAAGACCCTCTAAATCGACCAAAGCAAATAAACTTCAAGTCCTCGAAGACGTCCACGACTAAACCTGATCACCTGCACGTTACCCACGTGGAGGCAACATTCAAACAGGCAGGGTGAGTAATCACAATTCAATATAAATCATATAAAGAAAAGACATCAACATGCAACAGTTGTTTTCATCAAATACTACAGCTTCTCACCCTAAACATCATATAAAGCATCATATAAAACATCACATAAAACATCACATCACCAATATCACTCATATGCAATCATGCGATGCCACCAAGAATGAAATGCAACGTCATAGAAATGCATGTGGTACCAAATCTTCATAATAATGGACATTAGGCCATCAACCCTCCACAAGGGAGCACGTCACAAAATACTCCAATCCGCACAATAGGATTGAAGCCACCACTGGACCGAAGTCCTAAATCGTCACTGGACCGAAGTCCTATCATCGTCACTGGACCGAAGTCCTATCATCATCAATAGACCGAAGTCTAAATGCTATGAATGCATGATGCACAACGTCATAATCATCATCATCAACAAAAGTTATTACGTGCATCATCATTCATCAAACTCACATATTCGTCATATCATCAAATACATCAAAACATCATTAGTCTTCATTTTGTAATCATCACCATAAATCATGGTAATTCACATCAAAATAGTCATGTATCATCGTCATAAAATCATCAACACATCTCATAGTAGTTCACATCATCAATTAAACATCAACATCACATATACTTAGCTTATAACTTCAATATACATCATGGTAATTCATATCATCAATTAATCGTCAATTAAACATCATAAGGTGCATCATCATTCATCCACAAAAGTCATCACTTATATCATCATTCATCAAAACCTCATGTTAATCATATCATCATGTACATCGTCAAAACATCATGATTCATCATCGTCAAATCATCAATATACGCATCAAGATAGTCATGTAAAATCATCAATATACTCATGGTACTTCACATCGTCATTTTATCATCAAACATCGCACATGAACATCTAATAATCATCCATAACATCATATCATCATCTAATCACCAGACCATCATTTTCATCACTAATTAATTCATCATATAACACATTAACACATAGCAGAAATTCACGACAACATCAAAGCATCAATATAATATAAAACAAATATTTTTTTATGAATTTTTAATCAATAAAAATGATATTTTTCAGTTCCAGGTCGCGCTAAGCGCGCCCCACCCGCGCTAAGTGCGCTACTCACTGCCTCGAAGAGGCAAAATTTCTTCAGAACGCGCTAAGCGGGCTCCGCGATTTCTGCAGAAAAACCTTGCGATATCAGCACTTCCCCATCTGCGATTCCACACTCCAAAACCCAAATTTTTCCTCAAATCATCACAGATTATGTTATTATAACCTATAACTATCATATATACATCAATAACAACAATCATCACATAGTAAATCATCACCATTCATCATCCCTAACCTCAATTCCTAGGTTTTCCCACAAAACCCCAATAACCCACAACACTTAATCTTTATATCACAAATATTATAAAGTGATACTCCCCATACCTTAGAGTTTTGTTTCTTTTGATCTTCTCTTGAATTTTCGCCAGAAATCTTCTATGCCCTAGCCTCCCTCTCACTTGTTCTTCAGAGCACCTTTTCCTCTTCCTCAAGAAAAATGCGAATAATGAGTTCCTTTCACTATTCTCTCTTAAAATACCCCTAAATGTGCTCTTCCCATCTTACCCCCACTAATTCTCCTCAAATGTCCACTTCGCCCTTAATTCCTCTAATATTATTTAATTTAAATAATAATACATCATATTCCATAAAATATGCTATTATTTAATTAAATAACCCAAAACTTCACAAAACACCGACACCGGCACGAAACACCAAAATTCACATCAAATCACGAATATAATATTTAAATAAATTAAATAAATATTCTTACGAAATTTGGGGTGTTACAACTCTCCCTCACTTAAAGAATTTTCTCCCTCGAAAATTACCTCAAGGGAATAGAGTCGGATACGACTCCCTCATCTGATGTTAACGTTCCCAAGTCCAACTCTCACCAGCTGGTCCACCCCACAACATATTCACCAAAGTTATGTCTTTACTCCGCAATTGCTTCATTTCTCGACCATCAACTCGCACAGGTAACGCTTCCACAGTCAAATTATCCCTTACTTGTACATCATTCATCTGAATCACACGCGACGAATCCGGAATGTACTTCCTCAATTGAGACACATGGAACACGTCATGCAAATTCGCAAGTGACGGCGGTAAAGCAATTCGATATGCTACCTCTCCTATCCTCTGTGATATCTGATACGGACAAACAAAACGTGGAGTGAGCTTCCTAGACTTCAAAGCTCGACCCACACCAGTCACTGGCGTCACTCTTAAAAACACGTGATCTCCCTCTTGGAATTCAAGTGCTTTCCTCCTCTTATCATGGTAGCTCTTATGAAGACTCTGTGAAGCTTTCATCCTCTCTTGGATCTTCTTAATCTTCTCAGTCGTCTCTTGCACAAATTCAGGTCGGAGTACAACACTCTCGCCTGACTCATACCAACATAACGGAGTCCTACACCTCATTCCATACAAAGCTTCATAAGGCGCCATTCCAATACTAGCATGAAAACTATTATTGTACGTGAACTCAATCAATGGTAAATGGCTATCCCACGATCCTTCATGATCCAACACACAAGCCCTCAGCAAATCTTCTAAAGATTGAATAGTCCTTTCTGTCTGACCGTCCGTCTGTGGATGGTAGGCAGAACTCATCCTCAACTTAGTACCCAAAGCATCTTGCAAAATCTTCCAAAATCTCAATGTAAACCTCGGATCTCTATCGGACACAATACTCGAAGGTACCCCATGTAACTTCACAACCTCCTCAATGTACATCTCGGCTAACTTCTGCATGGAAAGATTAATCTTCATCGGTAAGAAATGAGCCAACTTAGTTAATCTATCTACGATCACCCAAATTGAATCATTTCCCTTAGCAGTCTTCGGTAATCCTACCACAAAATCCATGGCAATACTATCCCATTTCCATTCCGGAATCCTCAACGGCTGCATCATACCTAAAGGCTTCTGATGCTCAACTTTCGACTTCTGGCAAGTCAAACATGCATAAACAAACTCTGCAACATCCTTCTTCATACTTGGCCACCAAAACAACTTCTTCAGATCCTGGTACATCTTCGTAGCACCGAGATGAATGCTCAACCCACTTCAACGTCCTTCTTCAAGAATGCTCTTCTTAATATCTGGGACACACACCCTGTCTCTGAACATCATTACATCATTCTCGTCAATTCGGAAACCTCCTCCGTTACCTTGGTTGATTAAAGTCAATTGGTCAACCAACTTTAAATCAGATTGTTGTCCCACTCTGATTTCTTCCAGAATACTACTAGTCAACTTCAACATTCCCAACTTCACACTGTCAGGAGTCGCTTCACACACCAAACTCAAATCTCTGAATTGCTCAATCAATTCCAACTCTTTCACCATAAGCATCGACATATGCAATGACTTTCTGCTCAAAGCATCATCCACTACATTTGCTTTGCCCAGGTGATAACTCAAATCAAAATCGAAATCCATCAACAGCTCTAACCACCTCTTCTGCCTCATATTCAATTCCTTCTGATCAAATAAGTACTTCAGACTCTTATGATCACTAAACACTTCAAATTTAGAGCCAAACAAATAATGTCTCCAAATCTTCAACACAAACACCACAGCAGCCAATTCCAAGTCATGGGTAGGATAATTCCTCTCATGAACTCGCAATTGTCTCGAAGCATAGGCAATAACTTGTCCATTCTGTATCAATACTCCACCAAGGCCCATCTTCGACGCATCACAATACACCACAAAAGATTCGCTCAGATTAGGCAAAATCAACACTAGAGCAGTAGTCAATCTCTTCTTCAATTCCACAAAACTCTCTTCACAAACTATATCCCACACAAACGCTTGACCTTTTCGAGTCAACTGAGTCAAAGGTAGTGCCAACTTAGAAAAGCCTTCAATAAACTTGCGGTAATAACCTGCTAATCCCAGAAAATTTCGTATCTCAGTAGCAGACTTCAGAGTCTCCCACTGTAACACGACATCAATCTTAGAAGGATCAACAGCAACACCACCACTTAAAATCACATGGCCAAGGAAACTCACTTCCTTCAACCAGAATTCACACTTCGACAACTTTGCATACAACTTCTTCTCTTTCAACACTTGCAACACAGTCCTCAAATGCTCAACATGCTCTTCTTCGGATCTAGAATATATCAAGATATCATCGATAAACACCACCACAAACTTATCCAAATACTCATGGAAAATCCGATTCATGTACTCCATGAACACACCAGGTGCATTAGATACACGAAACGACATCACAATGTATTCATAGTGTCCATATCTCATTCTGAAAGCCGTCTTCGGAATATCATCTGGCTTAACTCGGATCTGATGATAACCCGACCTCAGATCAATCTTGCTGAACACACAGGCACCTACTAGCTGATCCATCAAATCGTCGATTCTCGGTAGCGGATACTTATTCTTGATAGTCACTTTATTCAGCTGCCGATAATCAACAGACAACCTCATACTTCCATCTTTCTTCTTCACATACATCACAAGAGCACCTCTCAGAAAAACACTTGGTCGAACAATTTCCTCTCAAACAATTCTTCAAGCTATTCCTTCAATTCACTTATTCAGAAAAATATATTATGTATGCGAACACCGACATCGAGCTTGCATCGAGTACCAGGTCGATAGCAAGTTACACTCCACACTACAGTGGTAATTCACTGACATCTCATGGGAACACCTCCAAATAGTCACACACCACCGCATCCCTTATGCCTTCCCAAAAACCCAACATCATAATGCCTTTTCACCATCTTTTACAGACTTACCCACTTGCTTCGCAGAACCAACAACTTTTCACCTTCGTCAAAATTAGATTCAGGTGATCGTCAGGAATTACACACCACTGGCATATCACTAGTCACCACACTGTTCTCTATCCTTCAAAAAGCAGACATCAACAATACCTGGTCGTTCTCTTCAAGGTATTCCCACTTGACCGACAGGAAAAAAACTCTAATTCGCCTAATCTTCAAATTTAATAGTCTGCATTCACTCATCAAAACCATCCGTAAGCACTCGGCTTAACCCCAACAATTCACCGCGCACACTACTCAAGCTCGCAAGACACGTCCATCCCATCCACATGATCCCGTCTATTATCAACAAGAGATTAAGGGTGATCAGTTCCTCAATTTGTCAATAATAGTCGACTATCACGAGGCGGTACGAACTATCTTACCAAACCGTCGTAGCATCCAACACTGCACTTAGCCAACGCTCCACACTTGAAACACCTTGGAGAAGCACCATCTTCTCCCCCACTTGTTTCAATCCCAACCTGCAAATGGAAAACAAAACAAGAATCGATAGTGTTTTTACGCACATGTCGCACACTAGGGAATAAACAACATTAGATAACCTGGCCGGACGGACCGACCTGCTCTGATACCACTAATGTAACACCCTTTTCTACCCCACGAATAAACACGACAAAATACATGAAATATCAGAGTAATAATCACCTAAAAGGGTGCACATTTCTCAATAAACTCAAAATAACACAATTGCCCTATACACCAAGGGACTTCCATCAAAATTAAATCAAAAGCCTTCACATGGCAGCGGAATTCAAAACTTCCAATTAAAACGGTTTTCCACAAACGTCATAATAATTCAAATAAAACCACATCACCAAATAACACCAAAATAAAGAAACAACATAGTTCGACTCAAAGGACCCCAACCCGATGTTACATTATCAGAGTAAGACCCTCTAAATAGACCAAAGAAAATAAACTTCAAGTCCTCGAAGACGTCCACGGCTAAACCTGATCACCTGCACGTTATCCACGTGGAGGCAACATTCAAACAGGCAGGGTGAGTAATCACAATTCAATATAAATCATATAAAGAAAAGACATCAACAAGCAACAGTTGTTTTCATCAAATACTACAGCTTCTCACCCTAAACATCATATAAAACATCATATAAAACATCACGTAAAACATCACATCACCAATATCACTCATATACAATCATGCGATGCCACCAAGAATGAAATGCAACGTCATAGAAATGCATGTGGTACCAAATCGTCATAATAATAGACACTAGGCCATCAACCCTCCACAAAGGAGCACATCACAAAATACTCCGATCTACACAATAGGATTGAAGCCACCACTGGACCGAAGTCCTAAATCTTCACTGGACCGAAGTCCTATCATCGTCATTGGACCGAAGTCCTATCATCATCAATAGACCAAAGTCTAAATGCTATGAATGCATGATGCACAACGTCGTAATCATCATCATCAACAAAAGTTATTACGTGCATCATCATTCATCAAACTCACATATTCGTCATATCATCAAATACATCATCAAAACATCATTAGTCTTCATTCCGTAATCATCACCATAACTCATGGTAATTCACATCAAAATAGTCATGTATCATCGTCATAAAATCATCAACACATCTCATAGTATTTCACATCATCAATTAAACATCAACATCACATATACTTAGCTCATAACGTCAATATACATCATGGTAATTCATATCATCAATTAATCGTCAATTAAACATCATAAGGTGCATCATCATTCATCCACAAAAGTCATCACTTATATCATCATTCATCAAAACCTCATGTTAATCATATCATCATGTACATCGTCAAAACATCATGATTCATCACCGTCAAATCATCAATATACGCATCAAGATAGTCATGTAAAATCATCAATATACTCATGGTACTTCATATCGTCATTTTATCATCAAACATCGCACATGAACATCTAATAATCATCAATAACATCATATCATCATCTAATCACCAGACCATCATTTTCATCACTAATTAATTCATCATATAACACGTTAACACATAGCAGAAATTCACGACAACGTCACATCATCAATATAATATAAAACAGATATTTTTTTTAGGAATTTTAAATCAATAAAAATGATATTTTTCAGTTCTAGGTCGCGCTAAGCGCTCCCCACCCGCGCTAAGTGCGCTACTCACTGCCTCGAAGAGGCAAAATTTCTTCAGACCGCGCTAAGCGCGCTAGACCGCGCTAAGCGGGCTCTGCGATTTCTGCAGAAAAGCCATGCGATAACAGCACTTCCCCATCTGCGATTCCACACTCCAAAACCCAGGTTTTTCCTCAAATCATCACAGATTATATTATTATAACCTATAACTATCATATATACATCAATAACAACAATCATCATATAGTAAATCATCACAATTCATCATCCCTAACCTCAATTCCTTGGTTTTCCCACAAGAACCCCAATTACCCACAACACCTAATCTTTATATCACAAATATTGTAAAGTGATACTCCCCATACCTTAGAGTTTTGTTTCTTTCGATCTTCTCTCGAAGTTACGTTGGAAATCTTCTATGCCCTAGCCTCCCTCTCACTTGTTCTTCAGAGCACCTTTTCCTCTTCCTCAAGAAAAATACGAATAATGAGTTCCTTTCACTATTCTCTCTTAAAATACCACTAAATATGCTCTTCCAATCTTACCCCCACTAATTCTCCTCAAATGTCCACTTCGCCCTTAATTCCTCTAATATTATTTAATTTAAATAATAATACATCATATTCCATAACATATGCTATTATTTAATTAAATAACCCAAAACTTCACAAAACACCGACACCGGCATGAAACACCAAAATTCCCAGCAAATCACGAATATAATATTTAAATAAATTAAATAAATATTCTTACGAAATTTGAGGTGTTACACAACCCTCATGTATGGACCTTATGATCGTGTTTGCTTTATGTCTATCCACGCATCTGAGCAACACGGAATCATAATTCCTCTTGTACAGTATATCACCACTTAAGAAAAATTTGGCGCAAAGCCGCCTAAGAGCTTTCTTATCAGTGGTAGAGATACCCTCGGGATATTCCTGTTTTTCCAGATATCTTTTAATGTCGTAGAACCAAGGCTTGTCATCAGACTCGTCCTCGATTGCTAAATAGTGTGCTGGTTCGTTCAAGTGATCAATGCGGATATGAGGAGCTTCATTCTTCCACTTGACCTTGAACATGGATGCTAAGGTGGCAAGAGCATTAGCTAGTTGATTTTCCTCTCTGGGGATATGATGAAAAGAAATCTCATCAAAGTAAGGAATTAACTTCGCAATGTGTTGTTGGTACGGAACCAGCTTGGAATCCCGGGTCACAAAATTCCCTCTGACTTGACCGATGACCAAGGCAGAATCTCCATAGACCTCAAGAATCTTGATTCTCATGTCGATAGCCACTTCAATACCGTAGATACATGCTTCGTATTCAGCCATATTGTTGGTGCACGCAAAGCATAATCTGGCAGTGAAGGGTAGGTGAAAACCTGTTGGAGAGATGAGGATAGCATCGATTCCATGACCTTTAGAATTATAGGCACCATCGAACACGAGCGTCCATCGCGCCCCTTGTTCGGGTACTATGTCAGGGTCTGGAGTCTCATAATCTCTAATGAATAGAACATCCTCATCGGGAAATTCAAACTCCATCTGTTGATAACCCTCTATAGGTTGATGAGCAAGGTAGTCAGACAAGACACTCCCTTTTATTGCCTTCTGGGTAACATGTTGGATATCATACTCAGTTAACAGCATCTGCCACCGAGCAATCCTTCCAGAGACAGGAGGCTTTTCAAATATGTACTTTATTGGATACATTTTGGATATCAACAAAGTAGTATGGCAAATCATGTATTGTCGTAGGCGTCGAGCAGCCCAGACTAGAGCACAACAAGTTTTCTCTAAGAGTGAGTATCTGGTCTCATAATCAGTGAACTTCTTGCTCAGATAGTATATTGCATGTTCTTTTCTGCCAGTGTCGTCATGTGGACCCAATACACATCCCATCGATTCATCGAGAACGGTGAGATACATGATTAAAGGCCTACCAGGAACCGGCGGTGCTAAGATCGGTGGTTCTTGCAAGTATTGTTTTATTTTGTCAAATGCTTCCTGACAATCATTATTCCATTTAACCGATTAATTTTTCTTAGTAATTTGAACATTGGTTCACAGGTAGCCGTCAAATGGGAAATGAACCTTGAGATGTAATTGAGTCTGCCCAGAAAGCCACAGACTTCTTTTTCTGTTTTGGGAGGCGGCATGTTCTGAATTGCCCGAACCTTATCAGGATCAACTTCAATGCCCTTCTGACTAACAATAAAGTCCAACAGTTTACCAGATCGAACTCCGAATGTGCACTTCGTAGGATTCAACTGCAATCTAAACTTCTGGAGTCTGTCAAACAGTTTCTTCAGATGAACTAGGTCATCATCTTCAGTTTTAGACTTGGCAATCGTATCGTCCACGTAAACCTTAATCTCTTTATGAATCATATCATGAAAGAGGGTTGTCATGCCACGCTGGTATGTTTCCCCTGCATTCTTTAGACCGAATGGCATGACCTTATAGCAATATGTACCCCATGGCGTGATGAAAGTAGTCTTCTCCATATTAGTTGGGGACATCTTGATCTGATTATATCTTGAGAAACCGTCCATGAAGGAAAAGACAGAGAACTGCGATGTGTTGTCTACCAAGACATCAAGGAAAATCATCCTTCGGGCTTGCCTTTTTGAGATCTCGATAATCCACACACATTCTGACTTTACCGTCCTTCTTAGGAACCGGGACGATATAGGCAATCCATTCAGGATATTCGGAAGTGGCCAGGAACCCAGCATCAAGCTGCTTCTTCACCTCTTCTCTGATTTTGAGTGCCATGTCGGGTCTGGTCCTTCTGAGTTTCTGCTTGACAGAAGGACATCCGGGCTTGAGTGGTAAGTGATGCTCAACAATGTTGGTATCTAATCCAGGCATATCTTGATAGGACCAGGCGAAGATATCAATATACTCTTTCAATAACTTGACCAACTCGGAGTGTACATGCTCTGCGAGAGATGCGCCAACCTTGACTTCGCTTTTGACCTCATCAGTACCAAGATTGACAACTTCCACTGGCTCTTTGTGTGGCTAAATATCTCTATGCTCATGCTCAAGGAGCCTTGCTAGTTCAGGCCGTAATTCACAATCTTCCTCACCATCTTCTTTGGCTTGGTAAATTGGAATTCCAGAATTACAATGGATGTTTGCCATGTTGTTATCAATACTTTTATTAGTTCTGCATGTTTATGAATAGAATAAGCTATTTTGAAAAGTGAAAAAGAAAAGAAACTTTTTCCATTTATTTGTGAAAAATTAAAATAAAGAAAGAAAATAGAGCATGATTTTGAATGCAAAAACTTTTATTTATTGACCACAGAGTATTGCAAAAGCGCGAGTCCCTTTACAAGCTATCCATTCGTCTCGGGCGAGGACGAGGGAAGGAGAAAGCAAAATGCATTACATGGTATATGGGAAAACCGCAGGAATCACAGTAGATGTCCAATTGTTGAGCTTGAAACCCGGCGGACTTTTGCACATAAAGCCTAAAGTCTGATTACTAGGACCAGCATCGTCAGCAACTGCCACGATGTCACCTTGTTGGAAACCCGCGCTATTGAATTTGATTAAGTTGTACCGCTTCTTATCATAGGAACCAGATTGACGACCAAGACGATAACCCAATCCGAAACGGTTACGTTTCTCAACCACATCAATCACATACCCCCAGCCTGACACAGTACCCTCCTGGATAGTCTCCTTAGCACTCTTAGCACACGCTAAAGTCAATTGTGGTGATCTAGTTTGACTAGTTGAGCAGAGCTGACATCTTCGAACTCGCGACACTACAACGGCACCTCAGCTATGCCTTCCTCGGTCTCAATGTATCGAAAAGATGATAACTCGCTTACAATCAAATCCTCCTCACCACAGACGCTAACAAGCTGATCATCAAACATGAACTTCAACTTCTGATGCAAAGTGGAGGTAACTGCCCCTGCAACATGAATCCATGGACGAACCAATAGGAAACTATACGCCGGATTGATATCCATCACTTGGAAGGTAATGGTAAACAAATGCGGCCCAATATTGATGGGTAAGTCCACTTCTCCAATGACTTGCCTTCGAGACCCATCGAAGGCTCTGACAACTAAGGCACTTGGTCTCATCTCGTTTCCTTCCACAAGTAATTGACTCACTATGCCCTTAGGCATCACATTGAGGGAAGAACTGGTATCCACCAGAACGCGAGATAATAGGATATCTGTGTAGGTTACAGATATGTGCAGCGCTTTATTGTGGGCAATTCCCTCAGGAGGCAATTCTGATTCATTAAAACCCAAATACTGACTTGCAGTTATGTTGGCCACTACATCATCAAACTCGACGACGGATATATCATGCATAACGTGAGCACTGTTGAGCACTTTCAACAAAGCTGATCTGTGCGCAGGCGAACTAATGAGTAGGGACAAAATAGAGATCCTCGAGGGAGTCTGACCTAGTTGATCCACAATCTTAAAGTCACTTTTCTTGATCAACTTAAGGAACTCTTGATCATCAAGGGTCTCTTTGCTCTTTGAGATATCCTCAGACGGGATAGTCGGTACGGGAATGGCAGTAGATGCCCCTTGTTAAACAACAGGGGTTGCAGTTGTGGGTGTCTCCTTGGGAGAAACAACAGTTGGAACTTGAACAGGCTTTATAGTGACCCTTGGAGCAAACACTCGTGCGCTACGAGTCATACCTCCACCGCCTGTAACATTCACGATATCAGATTCGGCGAACCTTATCTCTTGACCTCCAGAAAACACAGTTGACCCATACTTCCAAGGCACCTCCTTGGAATTCTGATATAGAAACGGCTTCGGTGGACAAACAACGATGGGTTGCACCTTCTTCTGCTTAGGGGATTCCACCGGAACCTTTCTATAGACGATGGTGAACAGCTCGATAGCGGCAACTTCCTCAATAGGCTTAGATCTAGAAAATTGCACTTCACCATGGTTCATCAAAATGTGGACACAACCCTTCAACCTTCGACACTGGTTAGGATTATCGTCACAAATCTGACACTTACCATGCAATCCTTTCAATAACCCATGTTCATTCAATTTCTTGAAAACCACAACCATCGAGGTCTTTACCTTGTCAACATCCATGATTAATTCAGCCCTGGAATTATCCTCAATCATGTTAACTACAGGTCCATTGTGATTCGGCAACGAATTATTCTGAATGTTAGGTCCCTCCTCAGCGAAAGTCAGAACCTTCTTATCAATGAGTTCCTGAACTTTGGTTTTGAAAACAAAGCAATCCTCTGTTGTATGTCCTATGTATCCAGCATGATAAGCACAGGATGCATTTGGATTATGCTACGGGCCAAATGGAGGAATTGCAGGCGCAATCTGTTTGGGGACAATTGCGCCTTGGTGAACCAAGTAAGGAAATAATTCCGTGTATGACACTGGAATTCTGTCAAAATTCGGACGCTTACGGTTTCCTTGATTGTTGTTGTTCTGACGGTTCTGATTCTGCTAATTTTTGTTGTTCTGTTGATTTTGTTGCTGATTCTGAGCATTCTGAACTGGTTGTTGTGGATGATATTGATATGGAGGTTGTTGATACTGTGCAGCAGCAATGTACGGATATGGGTAATACGGCATGGGAGCCATGGGAGCTTGATACTGAGGAGAAACTTGAGCTGTCACAGCGTTGGCTTCACCTTCCTTTTTCTTGGACTGACTGTTCTGAGAATTTCTAGTGGTCGGCTGCTGGGAAGCAGCTCCAGGAATCTTTCCGGTCGTCAAACCATTCTTAATCCGTTCACCAATCGTCACAACATCAGCGAAGTTCGATGAAGAACTACCCACAATTTTCTCGTAGTAAGATCCTTGTAGGGTACCATAAATATGTCAACCAACTCATTGTCAGAGAGAGCCGGTAGCACACGAGATGCCATCTCACGCCATCTTTGTGCATACTCCTTGAATGTTTCAGCTGAGCTTAAAACTACAGGTCGATTCATTTTTTATCCTATTAAAGCTGATGAAGGAAGGGAAATAGATGTCTCCAATTAACCCTGCTTTGCATACTGAGTTTAAACAGCGGTCTGTTAAGTTACGAATGCTATCAATGTGGGGGGCCTTTGTACTGGTTATTTGTATTTTCGCCAATACAGTTTTCTTTCTTTTTATCTAGACGGAAGGTTTTTGGCAGGGAACAAGGATTAGGATGTTAGGACTGATGCTTTTTGATTTACTGCTTTTGATTGACGGAGATATGGGATTTGGGTTTTTTGTTGATTGTGCTCGCTAAGATCTTTTCTTTCGATCTTATGCCTACGTATTCCCGTTTACCGAAACAGGGAAATCAGAGCGTTCGTAGTTCCTCCTATTCTATGGGAGGAAATGGTTGTTTTGGTGTCTTGTTCATAGCCCAAGACGTGAAGCGAAAGGTAGTTTGTATCTTGTTCAAAGCCCAAGATGTGAAGCTGAAAGGTCCATTTGTATCTTGTTCAAAGCCTAAGATGTGAAGCTGAAGGTCCCCACTTTAGAGAGAATTTGTCATCTCTAAAGAGGGGGGTTGTATGTTACAACTGTTTTATAAAGAAGAATTACTTTAACCAGGTTTTGTGAATCCGGCAATGCCATAATTTCCTTTATAGGGGGTTTCAACCTGAAGGAGAAGACTTTAACTCAGTGTAGAGCAATGCTATCTTTCCTTAGGAATTTCTCATGCTAAAAGAGGGACAGTGGCATGGATGTAGATGATCCAGAGGCTTGCCGCTTACAGCGATTAGATGAAGAGGAAGAAGTTGTTGATGTTTGTGTATTATGAACGAGGCACAGTTTTGATGCTAAAAGGTTGATTGGATCAACCAGTGGTTTTCTTATACAAAGCCTAAGAGGAGGCTATTATGTGTCTCGTACAAAGCCCGAGAGAGAGGCTAAAAGGTTTTGACTCAACGATGGAATCTTTTGGTATCTCGTATAAAGCCCGAGATGGAGGCGATCTGACTCAACAAGAGAGTTTTTGTATCTCGTACAAAGCCCGAGATGGAAGCTAAAATTTGTTTGGCTCAATAAGAACCTTTTTGTATCTCGTATAAAGCTCGAGATGGAGGCGAAAGGGTGATTGACTCAACAAGGGAGTTTTTGTATCTCGTACAAAGCCCGAGATGGAGGCTATGATGACTGTTCAGTTAAGTGACAGGTCCAACATACTGATTTTGAAAGAGAAAATCAGTTCTTATATGAGTAATGTTGTACTCATGGATTTGATTCAAGGATCCGGGTTATCTCCTGTTCTTTAAGGAAGTGGGAAATCCAAAGGGTATTGAGACTGTCCGAGTCTACGGGTTTCCTTCCTATTTAACGAAGGGGTCACTTGAGAATGTCTTTGAGACTCAAGGAAGTTAGACTGTCCAAGCCTAGAGTGTCATCTTTTGTACTATGCTTTGAGAAACAGTAGTAGACTCTATGAAAGGACTGTTCTATGAGGATGACTAGGTTCTGTTCCTATACCTCTAGGAGGTCGTCGGGATAATTTGTACGAAGCCCAAGAGGAGGCTGGAAACTTTTAAGAAGCCGACGTGTCCTTGTACTAAGCCCAAGAGGAGGCTATCATTCCCGGAGGAAGAGATCATTATACGAAGCCTAAGAGGAGGCTGTGAATACTTCCAAGAAGCCGTAGGTTCCTTGTACTAAGCCCAAGAGGAGGCGGGGTTGCTTTTAGGAAGCCTGTGGGTCCTTGTACGATGCCCAAGAGGAGGCCGATGCTTTTAAGAAGCCCGTGGGTCCCCAAACCCCGAGAAATTCAAGGCAATGCTATTCACCGAGAATAGATCAAAGTCAGGAAAGTTCGAGAATTTGGAAGAAACTCCAAGATGCCATTCACGGAGAATACATTCATCTTGGGGAGTAGAGTTTCTTGACAATTCCTAATGAGGACAGCCGAAGAGAAGACTGTATCTGGTGATCCTATTGGGGATCTAGTTGTCTATTTCTACGAATTAACGAAACGGCGTCACCTAGTTCTAGACGTAGTTGCCGGGGAAACTTGAAATATCTATACTATTATTACACAGTTGATATGAGTTATGAAAGAAGACTTACAGTGAAACATCCCCACAGTATAGTTATATGTATATGAAAGCGGTAAACGAAAGCAATAACCACTTACTCGGTTGTAGAGCTTCCATTCTGTTTGGTTAGTTGTTCAACAAAGATAGATTGAAAACAACAGTATATTCAAAATCAAAGGAGAAAGTGCTTTGAAAAAGAAAGATTTGGGGCTTATAGAGAGGCCCAGGGTTTTATCAGTGAGCGCATTGTTTGAATTTGTACAGAGGGACTTATACAAGTGATTGGGGCCCAAAAAAGGTTTTCTGTACAAAAAGGGTTAGGTCTTACACTCTAATAGAGACCCAAAGGGTTTAAAGAAAAAGAGTGGGGCTTATAACACGAGGGTAGGCCCAGATGACTTTTCGTTTAAAAATGGCGATCGCGCCGAGATTTTCTTTTAACGCAGAGGGACTTATACAATAAGTGAGGCCCACAATTGTTTTGGTTAAAAGGGGATTGGGTCTTACACTCTATTAGAGGCCCAAAGTGTTTTTGAATGGGTCTTATAGCTCAAGGAGAGGCCCAAGGTTATTTTTCAAAAGGGCGATGATCGTGTCGTTTATTTGAAAATGTACAGAGGGACTTATACAACGAATGAGGCCCAAAATATTTCTGTACAAGTGGGTTGGGTCTTACACTCTCTCAAGAGGCCCAAAGTGTTTTGAAAATGATTTATGAGGGTTGAATTAATCCAAAACCCTAATTTGTTTTAAAAAATGTATTTAATTGAATAAAAATTCAATTAAAATGATCAAAATTGTTTAACATATGGAAAACAAATTGTGATCTTGGATTAATGCTTAAAAAATTAAGTATTGACCTACAAAATAATTAGAAAGCATTAAAAGTTGCAAAATCAATGTGGAAAAAATATTTAAAATGTCAAAAATAATTAAAATATTAATTCTTTGCAAAAATATCAATTATATGAAATAAATAATATTTTTGGGATTTTTTTGGGAAAATAAAATATTTTAACATTTTTGTGAATTATTAAAAAAAGAATCAACTCAAAATCATTAAAACTCAGAGAGAAATTAATTTTTGAATCAATTAAATAAAAACCACAAAATTCAAATATTTGAATTTCTAAAAATGGCGCCAAGAACAAGCTGAAGAACACGCGTGTGTTCTGGGTTTCTCAGATTTGCATTTTCCATCTAATCTCACTGAATACGTAATCATATCATGCAATCCACATATCATTATGCTCGTCTCAACCTCACGATCATGTCTATAACACTTAATTTCATTTAAATTAAACATAAAACATGAAATCACGAAGAAACCTCAAGAACCCTAATTTTTGCATGAAGGCTAGGATTTTTTATACACGATTCAAACAATGCAATTAATTGAGGGAAAACATTCCATGCATGATTATGAACATATGGCCAAATTATTGTGCGAGGAAATATGCATAGATTGAGAGATGACCAAGTTTATGCTTACCTCTAGGTCGTGACAGCAAGTGCAATGTGATTTTTGATTTGGAGGTGTTACATATGAGTTGTGATGATCTGAACAGCTTCCCTACACCCTGTGGAGTGTGTTTGAATGCTTGGACTTGATTGAAATTGGCTGGAACGATTTGTGGTACCCCAGCTGCAACTTGATTGAAAGTTTGAGCAACCAGTTGGTGATTTTGTGAAATCAGTGTTCCAGATGTTATGTGAGTGTTTGGATCACTTCTATATGATGTATGTGAGGTGTGTGAGTGATTGGTTTGATTGTAAAAGCTCCCAAACTCAAAACCCGATAGCTACCTTGCTAAGAAAGGCATTTTTGCCAAGAGAAAGAGATTTTGAGGAAAGCATCTATTAGATGGCTTTGGTGTACTTAAACTGATCACAATTGAGCTCTATTTATAGTAGAGCAAGTTTGTTTTGCAAGGAATAGTGAATGGCAACTGGTAAGTAGGTTTGACCAATGTTGTCCAATGGAAATCTAAGTCTCCTCTAGCCATTGACTAGAGGTTAGGGCACAGAGCTTTGGTTCCCTTGGTCTTGGATAAGTCTTGACTGATTTCAAATGAGAATGGCTCAGTCCATGCCACCTTGATGCTTCCATTGAATGCTTCAATCCAAATTTGGAGTCTTGTCCCTATTTTGGCCATTCTAGGTTCAACATGCTATTTCTTGTTCCATGGACTTTGGAGGCTTGGCTCAGTGATTGTCCCCTTTAGATTCAATCCTCTGAGGTGTCCAAGTGGATAGGAGCATTTGAATTTGGCTGATTTTGGAAAATCGAGCAAAGTTGCAAATTCTGCCTTGCCTTGACAGATTTCAGCAAGGAAAATTTCCAATGTCATATCTCATGACTCAAATGGAATTTGGCAATGTTCTTGGCCATTTTGGAAAGCCCTTACATGATATAACAACTGTTTGAACATATTTGGTTTTGATCTTTTTTGAATCCAAGTGAAAAGTCCCTCTACATTTGGCAAAAAGTGAAGACAGATTTGGACTTAGTGAAAATTTCACTAAGTGTTGGAAAAAGTGACATTTTCACTTTTCAGCCATTTTGATCACTCCATAACTCCAATTCCTTAATGAATTGGACTTAGGTCTAGTTGAAGTTTTTGTAGAGGGTAATGAGGGCTACAAATCCATCTTTGGATGAGAAAAAATGGCTTTGTGGTTTAGGAGTTATGATCCTTCAAAGTTGGTACCCTTGTCACTTTATTTTTAACTTAGAAAATTTTCTAAGTTTTTATGGTTACCCCTTTTACAAGTTATCCCACTTTTCTTGATTTTTCTTGATGAATGATGATTCAAATCATACATTAACATCATTTTAGGGTTAAAAATCCATTTTGGTGAAAAATCTCAAAAAGTCAAAGTTGACTTTTGTGCACAGTTGACTTTTTATCAGATGAATTCCAAACTGTGCAATTCTTCAGGAAATCATGTCCTTGACCTAAATCAAACTTGATGGACATGTTCCATGGGTGTCATAGGGTATATTGGGGCATGTCCTAGGGTTTGGGAGCATGTCCTGGTCAAAAGTCAAAGTTACAGTTGACTTTTCCATTAAAACCCTAATTGTTGTGCAGATGAAATTGAGACTTGTTGCTCAAGCTTCTTGGATTAATCCATTGTTCCAAATGGATCAATATAGTTCATTAGAGACCCTCAAACCCTCTCTTGAGGTCTTGGCTCATGATTTGTTCCAAAAGTCAACTTAGGGGTGAATTAGGTCAAGAAACCCTAATTCCTGATTTTTGATGTATGCATCCCCTGAGGCAAAATTAACTTGATGAATGGGTCTATGAAGTTCCATGGAGTACGTTAGGTTGTGTTTTGGATCATTGGCTTGTGCCCAGATGAAATTTTTCATCTGGAGGCCCTGGTCGACCAAAACCCTAATCTGGTGATACTGTCGATCTTGAGACTTGATCCACATAGAAGGGAGCAACCTTGTGCTTAATCCTTGAAGTGGGAGTCCTTTTGATTCATTATGGATATTTGAGAGGTTAGACAAGTTGAAGATCATGTCATTCCTTGATTGATCCTTTGTCTAAGGCTCTGAGAGGGCTTGAAACCCTAATTTTGATTGTAGTGGATGCTCACCCATCTTTGGGGAGACTGATGAAGTATGATGGTTCATCCACATTGTGATGATGATTTGCACAATAATGGGAAATCTTAGTGGTCAAAATTTGGGGTATGACAGATGCCCCTATTTAATTTTCTTGGACCCGAAGGTGTGAATGACGAAGGTATTCGGGCATTCGGGGTGCAAGAGGATTAAATATCGGAATACCCGAAATTTTGATGGTGGTTATGAATGGTAGCTTACGCATTCATCTTCTTTAGCTAAGAAATGATGCTCATAAAAGGTAAACTTCCCCTCGATCCTGGTCTTCAGCCAAGGAACTGGTCTCAGTTTTTGAAATAAACTTCCCCTCGATCCTGGTTTCCTACCCAGGAACTGGTCTTAGTTTCTAAAGTAAACTTCCCCTCGATCCTGGTTTCCTACCAAGGAACTGGTCTTAGTTTCTAAAGTAAACTTCCCCTCGATCCTGGTTTCCTACCAAGGATCTGGTCTCGGTTTCTTTTGTCAATAAACTTTCTTGACAAGGAACGCTGTTAGTAGCGGTTTCCCTTCAAACTTCTCGCCGAATTTTCCTGGGGAGATGCCATTTGACGAAAAAGTTTGATGTCAGACTTGCTGGGGAACCCAATTGTCTGAATTGTAGAGGTACACAAACTTCTCTATTTGGAGACGACATTTGTCGATTCTACTGGGGGAAAGCGAGTCTCTTGAGAGACTGTTTCCACTTGGGGATCTTACATCATACTTTTCTCGGGATCTTCCCGGAGAAATGTCATATGATGGGGTCCAATTTTGAGGTGCCGATGACCTTTTCATCAGCGATCTTTTCGAAGCGAAACTCGCATGCTGCCGAATCTCTGATTAAGAGGCTTTCTCTGGGGATTTTCCTTAATCCGGGAAAGCAAGGATATCATCTTCAATGGCGAAGAGTGATATTTGTTGAAAGTTTTCTCTGGCATTTCAGAGGTTCAAGTTATCAAAGTGGTCAAGGACCGTCTCTAATCCAGAGATAAACGGGAGAGAGATTGCTTAGATGATTCACTTCCTAATGAGGAAAGGTCTGACAATTCGATTGAGAGAACTTTTATCACTAGGGGACAAGACCGACTAGAGTGATGGTGATGCAATATGAAATGTATATGCAAATCAATAATGCATGTATGTCTATGCTGACAAAACTGACGCGACACACAAACTAAAAGATGAACATGACTGGATACTCGGCCATCGCGGGGCGTATAGAGATATCGCTGGTTCAAGATAGCAATTCCACCTTGCTTAGGAGAGATAGTCCCTGCGGGGAATACCGTTGATCGGGCTTAGGAGATAAGAACTTGGCCGAGGATGTCAGATGGAATAGTCGCATCCGACACTGTTGATCCTTCATTCAGGCGCACTGGCGTAGAAGGAGTACTTTGATTCTGCACTTTAAAGTTTGCTTACTTCTGGAGAAGCGGTCAATGTTCTTCTGATGTTCAACAGTCAAAAGAAATTGCAGTCTTTATTTGAAAAGCAGAAGATTTTTTAACAAGTAAATTCATTTTTGTTTTATTTCAAGAATCGTTAATCATGTTAACAACGTCGTTCTGTAAAGCTAAAACAAATAAGAATTACAAACAAAAGCACAAGGGCTCAAATTTTATTGATGTGATGGAGATCAGCCAAACGCTTGATTCCAAGGAGTATATACAAAGTTAGAAAATGGTAATTTACAGGGAAAAGGGCTACGTTGAAACATAACAACCACTATCCTTCTACCAACTTTGAATTCGGGGCATCTTGAGCTTCTGTCGAAGATGACCTTGACTGGAGTTTTCTGACAGATGATGTAACTGCTGCTGCTGAGGGACTTGCCTCTGTTGAACATAGTTACTTGCCATTATCCCTAATTTTTGCCTGGATTATACTGTGACGTTTCCAATCCACCGGGATGTTTTTTTATATGTCTCTAACTTTTGTCTGGACCGCCCTTTCGGGTTTTCAATCCACCGAGACGTTTTTTTTTTTAGGCAAAGTATTTCTTGACTACGTCAACATTCGTGGGGTAGGCAAATTCCTCTCCGTCCATGGTTGCAAGTCTCAAGGCACCGCCTCAGAAAGCTTTCGTGACCACATAGGGGCCATCATAATTCGGAGTCCATTTACCTCGAGAATCAGTGAGAAATGATTGTATCTTCTTGAGCACGAGGTCTCCTTTTCTAAAGATGCGAGGTCGAACCTTTTTGTCGAACGCCTGCTTCATTCTCTGTTGATACAACTGACCGTGGCATAGTGTCGTGATTCGCTTCTCTTCGATCAGATTCAGTTCGTCGTGTCGACTTTGACACCATTCAGCTTCGGTGAGCTTCGCTTCCATCAATACCCGGATTGATGGGATCTCTACTTCTATGGGGAGAACTGCCTCCATGCCATATACTAGAGAGAAAGGGGTTGCCCCCGTTGAAATGCGGACAGATGTGCGATAACCGTGAAGAGCAAAGGGCAGCATCTCGTGCCAGTCTTTGTAGGTTACAACCATCTTTTGAACGATCTTCTTGATGTTCTTATTAGCCGCTTCTACCGCTCCGTTCATCTTGGGTCGGTAGGGAGATGAGTTATGGTGTTCGATCTTGAACTCTGCACACAACTCTTTCATCATCTTATTGTTCAAGTTAGATCCATTATCAGTAATGATCTCGCTTGGAACACCATAACGGCAGATGATATTGTTTTTGATAAATCGGACCACCACTTGTCGGGTTACATTGGCGAATGACGCTGCTTCGACCCACTTGGTGAAATAGTCAATGGCTACCAGGATGAACCGATGCCCGTTTGAAGCCTTAGGTTCAATCACGCCAATCATGTCGATTCCCCATATGGAAAAAGGCCACGGGGAAGAAAGAACTTTGAGATGTGATGGCGGTACATGAATTTTGTCGGAGTATATCTGACACTTGTGACACCTCCTCATGTACTTGTAGCAGTCGGATTCCATGGTCAACCAGTAGTATCCTGCTCTCAGAATTTTTCTCGCCATTGTGTATCTGTTGGCATGAGTGCCAAAGGATCCTTCATGAATTTCTTTCATAAGCATGTCTGCTTCTGGTCTGTCTACGCATCGGAGCAAGACCATGTCAAAATTTCTCTTATAAAGAGTGTCACCGCTCAGGAAGAAGTTTCCAGCCAATCTTCAGAGGGTTTTTCTGTCTTTTCTGAGTGCCCCAGATGGGTACTCTTGTTTCTGAAGGAAGCATTTGATATCGTGATACCAAGGTCTGTCGTCTATAACTGCTTCAATCGTAAAGATGTAGGCGGGCCGTTCAAGGCGCATGATGTCAATCTTAGGTATGTCATTCCATTGACCTACACTAATCATGGAAGAGAGAGTGGCTAATGCATCAGCCATGTGATTCTCATCACGAGGGATGTGATGAAACTCAACTCTGTTGAAGAAGGGTAACAACCTTCTTGCGTAGTCTTTGTAAGGAATCAGTCCTGATTGGTATGTGTTCCAATCTCCTTTTATCTGGTTAATAACCAGGGCTGAGTCGCCATATACGTCCAAGTTTTTGATCCTTAAATCAATTGCTTCCTCGAGACCCATAATACAAGCTTCGTATTCGTCCTCGTTGTTCGTACATTTGAACGTAAGTCGAGCGGTGAAAGGAATGTGGGTACCCTGAGGGGTAACAATGATTGCCCCAATTCCGTTTCCATAATAATTAACTGCTCCGTCAAAGATAAGTCCCCATTGGGAACCTGGTTCTGGCCCTTCACTGGGTAACGGTTCATCGCAATCTTTCATTTTTAGATACATGACATCTTCGTCTGGGAAGTCAAACCCGATTGATTCTTGATTGTCAATCGGTTGATGAGCCAAATGATCGGCTAAAATACTCCCCTTAACGGCTTTCTGAGCGTGGTACTCTATGTCATATTCTGATAACAGCATCTGCCAACGGGCAGTTCTTCCCGTAAGAGCAGGCTTTTCGAAAACGTACTTGATTGGATCCATTTCAGAGACAAACCAAGTAGTATGACGAATCATGTACTGGCGAAGAAGTTTGGCTGCCCAAGACAAAGCACAGCAAGTTTTCTCGAGCATCGTGTACCGAGTCTCGCAGTTGGTGAATTTCTTGCTTAGATAGTAAATGGCAGATTCTTTCCTTTTGGTTTCGTCTTGTTGGCCAAGTACACATCCCATCGAGTCCTCTAGAACTGTGAGGTAAATGATCAGTGGTCTTCCTTCCACTGGAGGTGATAGAATCGGAGGATTCAACAGATATTCCTTAATACTGTTGAAGGCGGTCTGGCAATCTTCTGACCAAACGCAATCCCGGTTCTTTTTGAGTAATTTGAAAATCGGCGCACACGTCGCGGTCATAAGGAATATGAATCTGGAGATGTAGTTTAAACGTCCCAGGAATCCTCTGACTTGTTTTTTAGTTTTCGGCGAAGGCATTTCTTGAATGGCCTTGACCTTGTCAGGATCAACCTCAATTCCTTTCTGGCTGACGATGAACCCTAAGAGTTTCCCTGAACGGACACCGAAGGTGCACTTGTTGGGATTCAAACGGAGCTTGAATTTTCTTAGACGTTCGAATAATTTTGACAGATGTTCAACGTGCTCACTCTCTATTTTCGATTTTGCAATCATATCATCGACATATACCTCGATTTCCTTATGTATCATGTCATGAAATAGAGTAGTCATGGCCCTTTGATAGGTTGCCCCGGCGTTCTTCAAACCGAACGACATTACCTTGTAACAAAAGGTGCCCCATGGGGTAATGAATGAAGTTTTCTCCATGTCTTTCGGCGCCATTTTGATTCGGTTATAGCCCGAGAATCCATCCATGAAGGAGAAGACTTTGAACTTTGCTGTACTGTCTACCAGCATGTCAATGTGTGGTAAAGGAAAGTCGTCCTTTGGACTTGCCTTGTTCAGATCTCGGTATTCGACACACATTCTGACCTTTCCGTCCTTTTTGGGAACGGGTACAATGTTGGCTAACCATTGAGGGTATTCAGACGTAGCGAGGAAACCCGCGTCAATCTGTTTCTGTACCTCCTCTTTGATTTTGATGGCCATGTCCGGATGAGTCCGTCTCAACCTCTGTTTTACTGGCGGACATTCTGATCTTAACGGTAAGTGATGTTCCACGATGCTGGTATCCAACCCTGGCATATCCTGATAGGACCAAGCGAATACATCGGGAAATTCTTTGAGAAGCTTTATCAAACCCTCTCTGGCAATTGGACTGAGCAGTGACCCAATCCTGATTTCTTTTCTCTCTTTTTCTGAACCCAAATTTACCGTTTCCAATGGCTCTTTGTGAGGTTCAATGGACCTTTCCTCTTGTCTAAGTAGTCGAGAGATCTCTTCTAGAATTTTGTCGTCATTTTCTTCTTCAGCCTCAAATACCGGAAACTCAAAGTTGGGAGAAGGCATCGGATCGTATGTTTCAACGGGGTTTAAAACAAGCAATCTGCATGACGTGAGAATTCGTGTTTAGAAGAGATAGGGAAAATGCAAGTGTGTGCAGTGTATTTATTTTACTGCTTGTTTTTATTTTTAATTGTTTTTTAGGATTACCATTTTCTGAAAAAAGCGAAAAGAGAAAACAGCAACTAATGCGGAAATTACAGAACGACGTTATTTTATTAATGAACAAGTCGATCCTTGAAACTACAGCCCTATAAAATAAAACTCTGTCGCTTCGGGCAAAGTGAAGAAGGAAATTTACAGAAAGTGAGCCCTATCAAAACATCTGTTTCACCTGGGCAGGGTGAAAGGTTAAAGATGGCAATTACTTTGACTGATAACGACCTTCGGAACCTCGACAGCAACCCATTGGCGGCGAACTCCTCGATGAATCACAAAGTCTGGCACCTTCCTCGATTTGTCTTCAGAAATAACGCTGATTTCTGGTGGAGCAGGATCATTGGAATCTGTTTCCCAGGCAGAGTTTTCGTAGGAGAATTCCTTTGTTGCATTTTGCATAACATTTGTGCTCTCAGCCGTATCTCCCCATCCAGTTGGCTGGATGTTTTCGAGCCTGATACGAGAGCTCTCGGGAGCAGTGTACTTGACCATGAAGTCGTATTTTCCACTCGGTTGTCCCAGAGTGTCCCAAACTTCTTTGGAACTGGAGGAGTCATCTCTCTCGATGACATTAACCTCAGGAAAAGCATAGTTGATAAATTCAAGTCCTGCAAACGTTGCGAATTCATCTTCATGTTGAGTAGTTTCTGAATGACCTGAGGGTTGCTCCCATGACATGGTGGGGACACAGGTATTCCGTTCAATGACGGTCAGCTGATTTTCATTGTTCGGCTGACTTTCTTGCCCCAAGTTTCCTGGGTAAGGCTGCCACATTGGCAGACCATCCATTGGGCCATAGTAGGTGTAGTCAAAGTTGTCTTTCATCAGAGTGTCCTCCTCTAATGAATTTGGCGGAGCACGACATCCTTCTGGATCACAATCCCCATATATCATTTCGACATCTGACCTTGGTATAAACCTCGGACTCTGTGCAGGATAGCAAAATGGCGTAGGCATTTCTTCCTGAGACATATAACCGTCCTCGTTAAGGTAGGACTTCCATTCTTCATCTGTGTCAGAGGGATCTTCCTCATTGATAGCATGTACTGCTTGATACACTGGGTGAAGGAAACCTCCACTGTGGAAGAAGTTTTGAAGGGAATGAAGACCTTCATCGTTGGCAGCTGTCCGGTACAGGTCGCAGAAAAACCAAGACCCTTCTTTGTTTTATTGTCAATAGGAATGACAAGTTGTCCCCATCCTGTCGTATCGGTACTCTCGACTGCTTTGATAGCATCATTGTATGAAGAAATGGAAGTTCCTTCTTTGAACTGATTGTTCTTGCTCACTGACAGTGCTTGGAACTGCGTTCCAATAACCTCCTCGGGTTCTATACCAGTAGATGATGACAAGTTACTCACGAGCAAGGCTTGTTCCCCACAAACCGTGACAAGTTGATCGTTCTTGACGAACTTTAGCTTTTGGTGGAGGGTTGAAGTAACCGCTCCAGCCTGATGTATCCAAGGTCTTCCTAATAAACAACTGTACGTTGCCCGGATGTCCATGACCTGGAAAGTGACTTGGAAAGTGTGAGGACCGATAGTTATGGGAAGATCAACTTCGCCGATAACTGTTTTTCTGGATCCGTCGAATGCTTTGACGACAACCTCGTTGATTCTCATCGGAGGGCCTTTGAATGATAATTGCATCAAAGTGGACTTCGGCATAACATTCAGGGCTGACCCTGTGTCTACCAGTACGCTGGCTAAAGCATCGTCCTGGCAGTTAACTGTAATGTTGAGTGCCATGTTATGACGGCGACCCTCTTCAGGTAATTCCTCATCACTAAATCCCAAATTATTGCAAGAAGTGATGTTAGACACAATACTATCGAACTGTCTGATTGTTACATCCTGTTCCACAAAGGCTTGCTCCAAGACTTTCTGTAGAGCCTCCTTGTGGGCTTCTGAACTGAGTAATAATGATAACACAGAGATCTTTGAAGGAGTCTGTAATAGTTGATCGACAATGTTGTATTCACTCCTTTGGATGAGCTTCAGCATCTCATCATTGTTTTTTGGAAGGTCGGGATTACTGGATTGACCGACTGATAGATCGGGAGCTTCTGTCTGAAGTTCCTTTTCCTTGTTAACTTCCCCAACCCCTCGGTTGAAGATTCTACCACTCCGTGTTACACGACTGATGTCTGCAATATTCACGACGGAGGGTAATGGAATTTCCTTTCCATTTTCAATTATTGTTGCACCGTATTTGTAAGGGATCGCCTTAGCTGATTCATACGGTAGCGGTCCTGGTAGATAGATGACTACAGGAGCCTTCTGATTTTTCTGACCATCGTAAGAAATCTCAATTCGCTCCCGGTTGGGAACTCTAGATTCGTCAAGTAGAGGGATGATGGCAAAAACATCCCTGGTATGGTGACGATCAGAGATGGTGACAACATCCTCAACTTGATTGGCAAGGTAATTCGGCGTCCAGTTGTGGGTCCAGAACCCGGATATGAACGAATTTCTCCATGGTCCACTTGCCCCTAGAGAGCTGCTCGCACAAGGTAGCACCCTTGGTTACTTTCCGAACAGACGCTACAACTGTCATAGTTGTGTGGTGGCACCTGGCCACGCCCACTTTGCATACTATGTAACCTCACTAGGTTAGCTTCCACTGATCGGACATCCTGACTTTGACGTCGAGTAGGATTCCTGTTACTGATACTAATCTGCTGAGTATCTTCATCCATATAAATTGGCATCCACCAATGATTTAACAAGTGCTGAAGTGCCTCCTGGACAAGGGTACAACCTCGATCATTTTCGCAACCTGCTTTATAGCTTTGATAGTCATGTGATATTAAGAATCCGAGTCGGACCTGCTCAGCATGTAATTCTACCAGGTTGGTATTCATCACGCGAATATCGAAGATCTGAACCATGTTGATCTGATAAGGGTTCCTATCATGGTAGTCTTGGATCTATCCAAGATCCATCTGACGCTGGAGGGCCTCTTGTATGAAAGAGCATCCCTGTTTGTTTACCGAGCAAGTCAGACAGGAACTGTAATCGTGCCGCGGCAGATTATGATACTGGCTTTGCCTTGAATGCATCGCCACCAAGTTGGCATTCATCGCACGGATGTCGTGGTTTTGAATGACGTTGGAATTCGTATAGACCATGTTAACTCCATGAACTCGGTGCTCTTGGATCCATCCGAGATCCATCTGTTCCTGTAGAGTTGCTTGCACCACAGAACATCCCTGGTTGTCTTTAGAGCAGATATCACACTGGTGATAGTTATGAGGTGGCACATGGCCATATCCACTCTGTCTACAATGCATCTTGACCAGATTGGTCTTCAACAAGAGTACATCGTGAATTTGATAGACATCGTTAGATTCTCTCTCAATCAGATTGACTACAGCTTTCTCGTGTTGAGGCAGCGGGTTCGTGAGAACATTGGGATTCGTATCTTTGAAAGATAGGACCCCGCTCCTAACAAGCTTTTGCACGTCGGACTTGAAATTGAGGCAAGTCTCTATGTTATGCCCTGAACCTCCTTGATGATAAGGGCATGTTTGATCCACCTTAAACCAAAAAGGCGGATTTTCCGGTACTGTAAGACGAGACTTAGTCTGAATGTGCCCCTTAGCCAGTAGTAATGGAAACAGCTCTGCGTACGTCACGGGTATAGGATCAAACCCTGATGGTCATGTTGTACGGTTGTTGTTATATGGAGGACGAGCCTGCTGAAGAGGCTGTTGTGTCCTTTGTTGATCAGGTTGGCTCTGCGCAACCTGAAGTTGATACGTAGGAATAGGCGCAGGGCTGATAGCAGGAGTTACAGCTGCTACCGGCTGATAACGTCGCCTTTGCTTTCCGAGAGAGATATTCCCAATATCTTGCTCTTTTTTCTTAGGGAGAGCACTACCGTATTTTTAAGTACCACTCGTCGATCCAGTGTCTTTTACCAAACGTCCTTCTCGGACGGCTTCCTCAAGACGTACGCCCATGCCGACCATTTCGGTGAAGTCAGTGGGCGCACTGGCAACCATTCGGTCATAGTAAAATGAGCTTAAGGTCTTTAAGAAGATCTTTGTCATCTCTTTTTCCTCAAGAGGTGGACAAATTTGAGCGGCAATTTCACGCCACCTTTGAGCATACTCCTTAAAGGTTTCCTTGTCCTTTTGCGACATCGATCTGAGTTGATCGCTGTCGGGTGCCATGTCCAAATTATATTTGTATTGTTGGACGAAGGCAAAGCCAAGATCTCTGAAAGTGCTGATCGTGGCACGGTTTAAACCCATGTACCATTTTAATGCGGCACCGGTTAAACTATCCTAGAAGTAGTGAATCAGTAGGTCCTGATTCTCCGTCTGAGCTGACATTCGCCGAGCTTACATCACCAGATGGCTTTGTGGGAAAGAGTTACCCTTGTACTTTTCAAAGTCGGGCACTTGAAATTTGTGCGGGACTTTCACATTTGGGACCAAGCAGAGATCTGCAGCGTCCTTTCCAAATAGATCCTGACCGCGAATGGCTTGCAGTTCCTTCTGCATTTCCAAGAACTGCTCCTGGAATTCCTCCATTCTATCGAACATAGTTTCCTTCTTACCAGAAGGTGTTGGTGGAATCTGTCCTTCCGGGACAGTGTGCACCACAGGGGGTGGTACCGTGACTACGGCAGTGAGTCTTGGCGTTTCCCAAAGTTTGTAACCTTCAAGAGTCTTCAGTATGCCCCTGGCATCTTCGCTTTCCCGAAGTTTGTAACCTTCAGGCCCAGCGGCTTCTGTTATGATTCCCTGATCTTCAGTGATCGGCGGAACATATCCTCCCGGGATATAGTTGACAGGCATGCCCCAGGGACGATCTTTCATCATCTGATACCTAGGATCATTCTTCTCCACTATGGGCATTGAGGTGATCTCTGAGATCACAGTTCTTTGTAGCTGAGCTTCTGCCATGGCTTGCATGTCGTTACAAAGCTTTCTCATATCCTCTCTCAGAGCGTCGATCTCTTCTTTCAACTCTCTGTTTTCTTCCTCAAGATCATCCATCTTTTTCTGACGATTGGCCCGAGTATTGTGCGAATGAGACAGTTTGACTCTAGAATCGAGACACAAACGTGAGTTTCGTAGGGAAGAAGAATACACGATGTGAGAATGATGAATGCAATGATTATATTAATTGTTTTTTTTTTGTTTAATCAAAATAAACTTCGACAATTAGATTGCAAATATCAAACAGTGGGGAAACCCCTTTTTATTGAATTCAAAGGATTACAGAAATGGAAATACAGTAGATTACAAGGTGCGGAAACAGAAACCTAAACTAATGGGTCCCGAGTCCTCTCTGAAGAGAAGTCGGGTGCTGATTCTGGTATCTTCCTTTTCTTTGACCGGGGCTCTTAGGCCGTTGTCGGGTTGTCATTCCTTTGCCAGGTGAAAGGAACGATCAAATTCCTTTGGTCATCCTGATTTTCTACAGCATGTTGCTCTAAAATTTCAATCAGAGCATCTTTCTCTTTCAGTAATTGTTGTATTTTGATGCACTCGACGTCGAGGGTGCGGTACTTGTTCTTCCAAGACCTTCTCTCCTTTTGAACTTTGTTGAGAGTAACCTGAAGCTTTTCAGTTTCCGTCATGAAGTACATGACAGATTCCCTCGGCGGAAGTATTCCGTAACGAGGATAAGGTATTTTTAGCCTGAGAGCTCTAATTTGTACCCAATGGAGATAAGGCTCAACCGAGACACAGTCCGGTTTTCCCAGAGACTCTCGTCCTTTCTTATGAACGTGTTTCCAAGCATGCACTATTTCCATTTTTAGTGCTCTGTCACTTTCTCCTTCCTTGAAGAAAAGACCTTCCAGATGAACACCCAGTGGGATGTGTCTCATCGGGTATCCCAATTGACGACGAACCAATACCGGATGGTAGTTGATTCCTCCTTTAGTTCCTATAAGGGGTACGTTGGGGAAGTTTCCACAACGGTCAATGATTTTGATTCCCTCATAACTCCTATTGCACCAATCTATATCAGAGTTGGTAAGAGACATGATCTTCTGCGACCAACGTAAGGCACTCTTGCAATCCCAAAAAGCAGCAGACTTGGGCAAGTGGGAGATAAACCATTTATAAAGCAGAGGTACACAGCATGTGATCTCCCCTCCGCTGTACAAATTCCCCAAGTGTACAGAATGATACGCATCTGCGAGCAAAGTCGGCACAGGGTTTCCAATGAGAAAAACCTTAATGGAGTTAATATCGACGAAGTTATTGATGTTGGGAAACAAAAATAACCCGTAGGTGAGCAAGACAAAGATGCTTTCAAAAGCAGTCACGTTTCCTATACTGGAAAAATACAGGGCCTTCTTTGTCAGGAACTGGGCTGGCAAACCTTGGATGCCACCCTTAGTGATTAGGTGAGTCCTGACCTCAAACTCGTCCAAATGAATTGCTCTTGCAATGGTCTGATTCTTTGGAATTTCTTCCAGTCCAGAAAATGGAGCTCGATCTGTAATGTGTAAATCAATCAGGTGAGAATACTCTTCCAGCGTTGGTGCTAACTGGTAATCCGGGAATGTGAAACAGTGATAAATCAGATCGTAAAACTGAATGAGCGCATCCATGATTCCCTCAATCACATGGACTCTTAATAGTGGTAACAGACCTCCGTACTTGGCTCTAAAAGCCTCAGGGTTAATGATCATCCTTGCTAACCTTCTCAAATCCTCTAGTTTTGGAACCTTGAAGGTGTACGTATGAGTTCTCCTTCTACCGAAATCCATTAGCGTAATCCTCTTCTCTGATATTTGCAATCACAGTCTTAGTTTAATTTGAAAAACAGAGAGACTAGAAGAGAAGATTTTTGAATGTTTTAATGTTTTATTAAATGAATGCATGAATGCAGCACACAAAAACATAGAAAAAACATGGGGTCAAAGGGTCGTTGTCATGAAGTCAAGGCTCTACCCATCCCCAAAGGTTTATACTAGGGTGATTTTTGTACCTGTACTCATTATCATCAGCTCCTCCCAGGAAAGCAAAACAACAAGCGGATCGCCAGCGAGTTGTAGAGCAATCTTAGAGTAAGTGCCATTCACCGAGAATAGATCACCAGCCTCAAATGAGGGTAGTATCGTGTAACAACTATTCCCGATAGTTTCCTCACTACGAAAGGGTTTGGCTCCTCAGCTTCTCAGACTTAACAACCGGCCCATTGTCTAGGTGAGAGAATGGGTTACGTTGGTCAGCCTCCACTGAGGTTGATGGTCGACCCCGTCGCCATCACTTATCTTAAGTGTATACTCAATCTTTCCACATACGGCATCACCCGCATTCCCATTAGCAGAAAAATAAACATGTATAACAATTAGGAACAACAGTATATATATTTGTCCTAAACATCCTAGACCTTTAAAGATATGAATCCTAAGTTCGTGACAGAAAATGGGTTCCCCGGCGGAAGCCCCAATCTGTGGTATCACACAAGAGGTAAAAAGGAAAAAAGAAAACAGAGAAGAGCCCCACGGTGGGCGCCATTTTTTCAGTAGCGAGCGATTTTGGACGCGGTTCTTAAGCGATGGTCGCTCTCTGCGATTGAGCTTAAAACTACAGGTCGATTCATTTTTTATCCTATTAAAGCTGATGAAGGAAGGGAAATAGATGTCTCCAATTAACCCTGCTTTGCATACTGAGTTTGAACAGCGGTCTGTTAAGTTACGAATGCTATCAATATGGAGGGCCTTTGTACTGGTTATTTGTATTTTCGCCAATACGGTTTTCTTTCTTTTTATCTAGACGGAAGGTTTCTGGCGGGGAACAAGGATTAGGATGTTAGGACTGATGCTTTTTTATTTACTGCTTTTGATTGACGGAGATATGGGATTTGGGTTTTTTGTTGATTGTGCTCGCTAAGATCTTTTCTTTCGATCTTATGCCTACGTATTCCCGTTTACCGAAACAGGGAAATCAGAGCGTTCGTAGTTCCTCTTATTCTATGGGAGGAAATGGTTGTTTTGGTGTCTTGTTCAAAGCCCAAGACGTGAAGCGAAAGGTAGTTTGTATCTTGTTCAAAGCCCAAGATGTGAAGCTGAAAGGTCCATTTGTATCTTGTTCAAAGCCCAAGATGTGAAGCTGAAGGTCCCCACTTTAGAGAGAATTTGTCATCTCTAAAGAGGGGGGTTGTATGTTACAACTGTTTTATAAAGAAGAATTACTTTAACCAGGTTTTGTGAATCCGGCAATGCCATAATTTCCTTTATAGGGGGTTTTAACCTGAAGGAGAAGACTTTAACTCAGTGTAGAGAAATGCTATCTTTCCTTAGGAATTTCTCATGCTAAAAGAGGGACAGTGGCATGGATGTAGATGATCCAGAGGTTTGCCGCTTACAGCGATTAGATGAAGAGGAAGGAGTTGTTGATGTTTGTGTACTGTGAACGAGGCACAGTTTTGATGCTAAAAGGTTTATTGGATCAACCAGTGGTTTTCTTATACAAAGCCTAAGAGGAGGCTATTATGTGTCTCGTACAAAGCCCGAGAGAGAGGCTAAAAGGTTTTGACTCAACGATGGAATCTTTTGGTATCTCGTATAAAGCCCGAGATGGAGGCGATCTGACTCAACAAGAGAGTTTTTGTATCTCGTACAAAGCCCGAGATGGAAGTAAAAATTTGTTTGGCTCAATAAGAACCTTTTTGTATCTCGTATAAAGCCCGAGATAGAGGTGAAAGGGTGATTGACTCAACAAGGGAGTTTTTGTATCTCGTACAAAGCCCGAGATGGAGGCTATGATGACTGTTCAGTTAAGTGACAGGTCCAGTATACTGATTTTGAAAGAGAAAATCAGTTCTTATATGAGTAATGTTGTACTAATGGATTTGATTCAAGGATCCGGGTTATCTCCTGTTCTTTAAGAAAGTGGGAAATCCAAAGGGTATTGAGACTGTCCGAGTCTACGGGTTTCCTTCCTATTTAACAAAGAGGTCATTTGAGAATGTCTTTGAGACTCAAGGAAGTTAGACTGTCCAAGCCTAGAGTGTCATCTTTTGTACTATGCTTTGAGAAACAGTAGTAGACTCTATGAAAGGATTGTTCTATGTGGATGACTAGGTTCTCTTCCTATACCTCTAGGAGGTCGTCGGGACAATTTGTACGAAGCCCAAGAGGAGGCTGGAAACTTTTAAGAAGCCGACGGGTCCTTGTACTAAGCCCAAGAGGAGGCTATCATTCCCGGAGGAAGAGATCATTATACGAAGCCTAAGAGGAGGCTGTGAATACTTCTAAGAAGCCGTAGGGTCCTTGTACTAAGCCCAAGAGGAGGCGGGGTTGCTTTTAGGAAGCCTGTGGGTCCTTGTACGATGCCCAAGAGGAGGCCGATGCTTTTAAGAAGCCCATGGGTCCCCAAACCCCGAGAAATTCAAGGCAATGCTATTCACCGAGAATAGATCAAAGTCAGGAAAGTTCGAGAATTTGGAAGAAACTCCAAGATGCCATTCACGGAGAATACATTCATCTTGGGGAGTAGAGTTTCTTGACAATTCCTAATGAGGACAGCCGAAGAGAAGACTGTATCTGGTGATCCTATTGGGGATCTAGTTGTCTATTTCTACGAATAAACGAAACGGCGTCACCTAGTTCTAGACGTAGTTGCCGGGGAAACTCGAAATATCTATACTATTATTACACAGTTGATATGACTTATGAAAGAAGACTTACAGTGAAACAGCCCCACAGTACAGTTATATGTATATGAAAGCGGTAAACGAAAGCAATAACCACTTACTCGGTTGTAGAGCTTCCATGTTGTTTGGTTAGTTGTTCAACAAAGACAGATTGAAAACAACAGTATATTCAAAATCAAAGGAGAAAGTGCTTTGAAAAAGAAAGATTTGGGGCTTATAGAGAGGCCCAGGGTTTTATCAGTGAGCGCATTGTTTGAATTTGTACAGAGGGACTTATACAAGTGACTGGGGCCCAAAAAAGGTTTTCTGTACAAAAAGGGTTGGGTCTTACACTCTAATAGAGGCCCAAAGGGTTTAAAGAAAAAGAGTGGGGCTTATAACACGAGGGTAGGCCCAGATGACTTTTCGTTTAAAAATGGCGATCGCGCCGAGATTTTCTTTTAACGCAGAGGGACTTATACAATAAGTGAGGCCCACAATTGTTTTGGTTAAAAGGGGATTGGGTCTTACACTCTATTAGAGGCCCAAAGTGTTTTTGAATGGGTCTTATAGCTCAAGGAGAGGCCCAAGGTTATTTTTCAAAAGGGCGATGATCGTGTCGTTTATTTGAAAATGTACAGAGGGACTTATACAACGAATGAGGCCCAAAATATTTCTGTACAAGTGGTTTGGGTCTTACACTCTCTCAAGAGGCCCAAAGTGTTTTGAAAATGATTTATGAGAGTTGAATTAATCCAAAACCCTAATTTGTTTTCAAAAATGTATTTAATTGAATAAAAATTCAATTAAAATGATCAAAATTGTTTAACATATGGAAAACAAATTGTGATCTTGGATTAATGCTTCAAAAATTAAGTATTGACCTACAAAATAATTAGAAAGCATTAAAAGTTGCAAAATCAATGTGGAAAAAATATTTAAAATGTCAAAAACAATTAAAATATTAATTCTTTGCAAAAATATCAATTATATGAAATAAATAATATTTTTGGGATTTTTTTGGGAAAATAAAATATTTTAACATTTTTGTGAATTATTAAAAAAATAATCAACTCAAAATCATTAAAACTCAGAGAGAAATTAATTTTTGAATCAATTAAATAAAAACCACAAAATTCAAATATTTGAATTTCTAAAAATGGCGCCAAGAACAAGCTGAAGAACACGCGCGTGTTCTGGGTTTCTCAGATTTGCATTTTCCATCCAATCTCACTAAATACGTAATCATATCATGCAATCCACATATCATTATGCTCGTCTCAACCTCACGATCATGTCTATAACACTTAATTTCATTTAAATTAAACATAAAACATGAAATCACGAAGAAACCTCAAGAACCCTAATTTCTGCATGAAGGCTAGGATTTTTGATACACGATTCAAACAATGCAATTAATTGAGGGAAAACATTCCATGCATGATTATGAACATATGGCCAAATTATTGTGCGAGAAAATATGCATAGATTGAGAGATGACCAAGTTTATGCTTACCTCTAGGCCGTGACAGCAAGTGCAATGTGATTTTTGATTTGGAGGTGTTACAGATGAGTTGTGATGATCTGAACAGCTTCCCTACACCCTATGGAGTGTGTTTGAATGCTTGGACTTGATTGAAATTGGCTGGAACGATTTGTGGTACCCCAGCTGCAACTTGATTGAAAGTTTGAGCAACCAGCTGGTGATTTTGTGAAATCAGTGTTCCAGATTTTATGTGAGTGTTTGGATCACTTCTATATGATGTATGTGAGGTGTGTGAGTGATTGGTTTGATTGGAAAAGCTCCCAAACTCAAAACCCGATAGCTACCTTGCTAAGAAAGGCATTTTTGCCAAGAGAAAGAGATTTTGAGGAAAGCATCTGTTAGATGGCTTTGGTGTACTCAAACTGATCACAATTGAGCTCTATTTATAGTAGAGCAAGTTTGTTTTGCAAGGAATAGTGAATGACAACTGGTGAGTAGGTTTGACCAATGTTGTCCAATGGAAATCCAAGTCTCCTCTAGCCATTGACTAGAGGTTAGGGCACAGAGCTTTGGTTCCCTTGGCCTTGGATAAGTCTTGACTGATTTCAGATGAGAATGGCTCAGTCCATGCCACCTTGATGCTTCAATTGAATGCTTCAATCCAAATTTGGAGTCTTGTCCCTATTTTGGCCATTCTAGGTTCAACATGCTATTTCTTGTTCCATGGACTTTGGAGGCTTGGCTCAGTGATTGTCCCCTTTAGATTCAATCCTCTGAGGTGTCCAAGTGGATATGAGCATTTGAATTTGTCTGATTTTGGCAAATCGAGCAAAGTTGCAAATTCTGCCTTGCCTTGACAGATTTCAGCAAGGCAAATTTCCAATGGCATATCTCATGACTCAAATGGAATTTGGCAATGTTCTTGGCCATTTTGGAAAGCCCTTACATGATATAACAACTGTTTGAACATATTTGGTTTTGATCTTTTTTGAATCCAAGTGAAAATTCCCTCTACATTTGGCAAAAAGTGAAGACAGATTTGGACTTAGTGAAAATTTCACTAAGTGTTGGAAAAAGTGACATTTTCACTTTTCAGCCATTTTGATCACTCCATAACTCCAAATCCTTAATGAATTGGACTTAGGTCTAGTTGAAGTTTTTGTAGAGGGTAATGAGGGCTACAAATCCATCTTTGGATGAGAAAAAATGGCTTTGTGGTTTAGGAGTTATGATCCTTCAAAGTTGGTACCCTTGTCACTTTATTTTTAACTTAGAAAATTTTCTAAGTTTTTATGGTTACCCCTTTTACAAGTTATCCCACTTTTCTTGATTTTTCTTGATGAATGATGATTCAAATCATACATTAACATCATTTTAGGGTTAAAAATCCATTTTGGTGAAAAATCTCAAAAAGTCAAAGTTGACTTTTGTGCACAGTTGACTTTTTATCAGATGAATTCCAAACTGTGCAATTCTTCAGGAAATCATGTCCTTGACCTAAATCAAACTTGATGGACATGTTCCATGGGTGTCATAGGGTATATTGGGGAATGTCCTAGGGTTTGGGAGCATGTCCTGGTCAAAAGTCAAAGTTACAGTTGACTTTTCCATTAAAACCCTAATTGTTGTGCAGATGAAATTGAGACTTGTTGCTCAAGCTTCTTGGATTAATCCATTGTTCCAAATGGATCAATATAGTTCATTAGAGACCCTCAAACCCTCTCTTGAGGTCTTGGCTCATGATTTGTTCCAAAAGTCAACTTAGGGGTGAATTAGGTCAAGAAACCCTAATTCCTGATTTTTGATGTATGCATCCCCTGAGGCAAAATTGACTTGATGAATGGGTCTATGAAGTTCCATGGAGTACATTAGGTTGTGTTTTGGATCATTGGCTTGTGCCCAGATGAAATTTTTCATCTGGAGGCCCTGGTCGACCAAAACCCTAATCTGGTGATACTGGCAATCTTGAGACTTGATCCACCTAGAATGGAGCAACCTTGTGCTTAATCCTTGAAGTGGGAGTCCTTTTGATTCATTATGGATATTTGAGAGGTTAGACAAGTTGAAGATCATGGCATTCCTTGATTGATCCTTTGTCTAAGGCTCTGAGAGGGCTTGAAACCCTAATTTTGATTGTAGTGGATGCTCACCCATCTTTGGGGAGACTGATGAAGTATGATGGTTCATCCACATTGTGATGATGATTTGCACAATAATGGGAAATCTTAGTGGTCAAAATTTGGGGTATGACACCAACCTCAAAAGCTTGGACTCATCACAAGTCATCTGAATTTCCAGGATCAATAACTTTACTATATATAGAATTGAAGAATAAGCACAATACGATTATACTTACCCTTAAATTTCTTGGTAAAATGCCACAGATAACCACTAGTAGAAGTTGCTGCATCAAGACATGACAATCATGAGATTTCAAGCCAACTAATTTGTGATCGATCTCTGACACAAGTTTCTTCACATTTGATGAGTACCATTGGGGAACTTTGATACCCTAAAAACAATTGCAGAAACTTTTTTTCTTTTATAGAAAGAGTGTGACATGCTGGTGGCAAATAGGTTCTATTTCCTACTTCTTTTGGGGCTAACTATTGTTGTATACCTATCACAACCATATCTTCGCGGGATTTCTTAGTATCTTTTGTCTCGCCTTTAATGTTGAAAAGTGTTCCAATCAGACTATCACATACATTTTTCTCAACATGCATCACATTAAGATAATGTCTTACAACAATACTAGACCAGTATGGAAGATCAAAGAATACCGACCTCTTTTTTCAAATATTTTTCTCCATGGACTTTTTTTGTTTGTTTCCAAAGACAACCTTAATGTGTTGTTTTTTCTATGAACTTCCTTCCCAATTAAGAGCTTTGGAGCGATATCAAACTCCTGCTCTCCATTAAAAGCCTTCCGCAATCTACGATATGAATGATTAGGTCTTAGAAATTTTTGATGCCCAATATAAACTGTCCTTTTTCTATTTTGTAATTGGTGGTGACATGTATCAACTTCATATATAAGACACGCTTTATGTCCCTTGACGTTGTATCCAGAAAAATTATTGTATGCAGGAAAGTCATTGATTGTGCAAAACAACATAGCACACAACTTAAAGTTATCACCTGTATACACATTATCAACATCAACCCATTTCTCCCACAAAAGTCTTAAATCTTCAATCAATGGCGTTAAATAAATATTAACATCAACCCATTCCTCCCATAAAAGTCTTAAATCTTCGCAAAATATCTACCACATTAGCATTCTTGAAAGCATCAAATCCAATATCATGAATGATGTCTTCTAGAGTATCATTCATAACTTCATCATCTTCAACTGCTTGTGACAGAGGTCTCTTTTTTGTCGCTTCACCATGTCATACCCATTTCGTGTAATTTTGAATAATTCCATCACAACCACAATGATTGAATATAACATCTCTATGATGTTTTTTTTTCGTATTAAAACAGTTTTTACAAGGACACCAAAAAATCTCATTATTATCAGGAAGATTTTTTTCAACGAAATTAAGAAATTGTTTCAATCCATTCTCATACTCTATACTTAATCTATTGCCTTTCATCCAACTGCGATCCATAATCACATAAAACTTTTGAAAAATAAAAATAAAAATAATACACAGCAAACAAAACTAAAGCCTCTTAACAACAATAACAACAACAATAACAACAACAATAATAACAACAACAACAACAACAACAACAATAACAAGAACAAAAATAATGGAGAATAACAAGAACAACAATAATGGACCAAAGCGACAACAAGAACAAGAACAACAATAATAGCATACCGAAGAATAATGGTGAGAGTTTTTTCGTTCGCTAGGGCTCCTTGGAGAATAAGTGTTCTTTCATTGGCTGGAGAAGAAATGTTCTTTCGCTAGGGCTCGAGAAGTGAATGAGGTAGATACTGAGGGAATAAAAAATATAAAGAGTATTTATCACGGTTATACTGAAAACCGTGGTAACATATCTGACGTAAAATCTATAAAAAATAAAGTCAACTTTTTGGTTTAAAAAAGAATAAAAAAATATAGAGTATTTATCTCGGTTTTCATGAAAATCGAGGTAACTTATCCGACGTAAAATCTATAAAAATTAAAGGCGCCTTTTTGGTTCCATATAAAACATAAAACTCCAGGAGTTGCGAATCGAATCTCAAACCATGAGCATATATTTATGTCGGTTTTTTATAAAATCGAGGTAACAGGTTGATTTTTTTTTTAAAAACAAGGCCCTCTTTGTCATAAAAAATGTTATTTGTTGTAGTGCCTAATTCTCTTTCTACCAATTCAGTTTTCTTTTTTTCTTTCATTATAATTGTGCAGCAATACAATCTTGCAACTAAGATTGGTTGATTCACTCGAGTGAAAAGTGAAAAACAAGAGAAATTCGATCGGTGTGATTCAATCTTGTTCATTAAGATTACAGTAGAATTTTCCATAGGTATTGATGAATTTCCAACATTTAAGGATATTAAAGAAATCAAATGAGAGCTATTTTATTTTTTAGTTTATTTTCCTTTTTAGTATAAAATTTTATATTATTTGTTAATTCAATTTTCTATCTTCCTATCAATGTCATTTCATTTCGATCTCATTTCTATTAAATAAAATTTTGTGATTTAGTTTTTTAAATTTTACAAAATAAAAAATGCATATTGGTGAATTATTTTTATAAGAAAATATTTCAAGGATAAAGGAACTTTGAAGGCTGAGAAGAAGATGGTGGTTGCAATGGCAATAAGAGCTGATGCTCTAAAATGATAGCTATGAGGGTCTCGTCATCACCCAAAATTTTCTTTGAATTTTACTTTGTAGAGAAGCGGGAGTAACTTCTAATACTTGGGTCAAGTATAAAATGTGTGAGACTCAAATTTGAATGATATATTGTTGGATGTTTTGTTCTACATTGACTATGAATGAACTAAATATTTGATATATTTGACAAGTGATCAATATACTTAATGCTTTAATATTTTGAATAGGGATGTGATATCTGTCTTTCCTAAAATCATAAAATATTTGCATGTTGTTATTCTTGACGCTCTTTCATATATAATGTTGTTATACTTAATCAGAAACATTGGGGGAATATTCGGCTCGTGGTAGTGGCAATATATATAGCCCAATAAATTTTGAATTACAATGATCTTTGAAAATTTAAGTTGAGTTATTTTATTCAAATAAAATTGACTATTTACTTTTAATAAACACATTTTTATTAAATGATATTGTTAAAAAGACAATCTCATTGGATTAATACCTTAAACTCGAATCCAACAGAATATGAAACTATTTAGTCCATCCCAATATTTCAAATTTTATATATATATATATATATATATATATGAGAAATGTTAACATACACTTAAAATTGGTGGGCTCCATACAAAAATATATATCTATTTTCTTTCTAATTTTTTTTCTTTATCTTTCTAATGTGGGCCCCATCCAAAATTGATGGGCCCCACACAAAAATATATTAAGGTGTATGTTGTTAATGCACACCTACATGGGTGCATTAGCATAACCATATATATATATATATATATATATATATATATATATATATATATATAAATAAGTGGACAAAGTAAAACAGTGTTATGATTGAGGGTTTGCCTATGTTCTTCTAGCTAGTCTCTAGATTATATACCTCATTCTGTTCCATGTTGACACAAATCAGCTGAAACTTAAAAAGAAAACTAGGGGCTTCTGTAACTAATTAATTCATGACTGACTTATCAGTATATCAAGCTTGTTTTCTCTTGCAAAAGAACACCTTAAAATTCCTTCGCACTAGCTAGGTAATAATTCCAAAAAATGTAGCTATCTTGAATGACAGAGATATATATAAGTCCAACAGAAAATGCCAAAAGTTTATTTTGAATTGCTTTGACAAAACGTAAGAATTATACCCTATATATTTAATTAGACAGTTAAAGGCCACAAGATAGATACCATATATGTATCATTATTTGATGGGTTTTGTTCTTGGGACAAGAAAATCAAATATGCATGTCCTTATCTTGAGGGTCACTATCCCTTAGAAGAACACTAGGGGTCCAATATTCTCCTAGTATGGACTATGGCTCCACCCTACATATTAAAATTATAATTCAACAATTTAGACTATTTAAGTTTAATATCAAATTATAATGAAATTTACACACAATCGTAAAAAAGTAGAGTGCAAACACTCGTATTAATGTTTAATCCAAACGATCAGGTATATCACGTCACATATCATCCCCTGTTTCTATAGAGGAGGGATAAAAATATAAGAATAGGAAAAAATTTCTATGTAAATACCGTTCAACCGATTAGTTTACTTGATTTTTTATTGGAAGTAGAGTTGACTCTGTATACATAATTACATTATATCTTAGTTTTTTAGGCCGTGGCTTCTACTTGATTCGGATGGAACCTAAAGTCCCGCTTTTTTTGGTTTTGATTTGATTTTTAAAACATTGTTATTATAAATAAATGTGCAATAATGTATGTTGATGTGGGGTTATTAAGTTGGTTAGCAAAAGGGAAAAAATTAAATGAGTTATAAAGAAAAAGTGAAAGATAAAAGGAAAACAAAAGCATATAAATAATGAAGATGTTGAGAGTGTTGGGCTTGAGAGAGGCCTTTTAGAGATGGGCCCATAAGGAAAACGACATGAAATAATTGAACATCTTGAAAGAATAGCACTTATGAGAACAAAATGGGTTGTGTTACACCATGAAAGGGTACGATGCCTCTAAAGTGGTCCTAAACTGGATCGTATAAGGGGTCCAGGTGGCATTGCAGTCCGGCAGGGTTCCCCATAGCCACGTGGGGAGTTGTGGTCCAAATGATCAGTATGTATGCCACGTGGAATTATATAAGAGGTGACAGGCTGTTGTTGTTCAAGAACATGGATGAGAGAATAGAATGAGACGATTTTTTTTTGGTGGTGTTATGTGTACATTTTACTTGTGGGTGATGTGAACCTTTGCAAGGAGGGTCTTATTCAATGAGTTTTGGTTTTGAAACCAAAGTGAAACATTCCTTTTTATTTGGTTGAATTCAATTTTTTTATTCATTTTAAGATATGCATTAGGATGAACAATTTTTTCATAACAATATAAATGTATTAAGATTCAACTTTATATCTTTATTTTTTTAATTTTAATTTTGGATATATTTACGAAATACATTAAAGAATTAGTATTAATGTGTATGCTTTTGGGTTATAATATAATGCTAGAAGATTTAAATAAAAGGTTAGAAGCGAGTTTTAGAATATATGGCGTTCGTCTATATTGAAATGAAACAAAGTATGTAGAATGTAATTTTAGTAAAAAGAGAAATGTTTCTAAAGTAGCCGTGAAAGTTGGAGTTCATCTCATATCACAAATTACGCAGTTTAACTAACTTGGGTATATAGTACGAATGATAGAGAAATAGAAGACGTAAATCATAAAATTCGAGTTGTATGATTGAAATAATGGAGGGCCTCAAGAATTTTATGTGATATTAAAGTATCGTTTAAATTGAACAATTTTTTTTTCAAATAGTTGTAAGATATGCGATGTTGTACAAGATAGAATACTGGACGGTTAAAAACTAACACGAGAATAGACTAAGTGTAGTAGAGATGAGTTGTTGCGTTGGATGTATGGTATGATTAAACAAAACAAGTTTAGAAATGAAAATATTAGTGAAAGTGTTGAGGTAACACATATAATAGAAAAGATGATGGAAAATATGTTTAGGTGATTTGGGCATGTAGAGGCAAAAATCATGGACTCTGTTGTAAGGAGGATAAATCATATAGAGAGTTGGCAAAAAATTAAGTGGACTGACCAATTTTTCATTTCACTCTTTAAGAATAAAGAGATCAAAAATACATTTAAACTACTACTACAACAACTATGTTTTATTGCACTAACTAGGTTCGGCTACATAAATCAAATTTTTTCATAATGTTCTATTTATGACCATATTTCTATCCAAATCGTTATTTTCGAGATCTTTCTTACTAACTTCTTGTTGTGTAAAACAATATCTTTAAGCAAAGTATAAAACGGTTTCTTGATGATCAAGAACCAAACAAGGGTTAGGGTTTAACTGAAAAGAAAACAAGAAGAAGAAGAAGAATAGAAAACCAAATATTGGGCAAATAAAATTCTATTTACTATTCACTTTCTCATTAACGTCACAAATAATTACAAGTGAATATCACAATTTGCCACACTCAACAAACTGAGTGTACTAGCCCATTTATAGACTAACTAGGTAATTGCATCCCAAGAAACCTAAACAATTGGATCCTTAACACAAGGCCCAATTCGACAGAAATATATTTCGACATTACAAACTAGAACAGACTTCGACTACAATTTGTAACAATCAGGCATCAACATGTGAGCAAGCTTCGACCTTCGACTGCATGTTTGCCTCCTGTCGAAACACATGAAAGCTCTCATTCGACACAACATGAGTTCGACCCAAATCTCACAAATCTCCACCTTGGATCTAACTCAGCAACAAGGGAATCAACTAGCTTTCATCATGCAGCTTTATCAACTGCATACAGTGGAAGAACTTGCAACTTGGCAACGTCTTGGTGATCATATCAGCAGCATTGTCTTCAGTCGAAACCTTCAGCACCTGGACTTCACCATGCTCGATTATCTCTCTGACGAAGTGCAACCTCACATCGATGTGCTTAGTTCGCTCATGATAGGCTGAATTCTTCGAAAGATGTATCGCACTTTGACTATCACATTTAACAGTGATACTTCGACCTTGAAGTTTCAGCTCCTTTGCAAAACGTTCAAGCCACAATGCTTCCTTCACAGCTTCAGTGAGGGCAATATATTCAGCTTCAGTGGTTGATAAGGCAACAACCTTCTGAAGCGTCGCTTTCCAACTGATTGTTGTGCCAAACATTGTGAAAACACATCCAGAAATAGACTTTCCGGAATCCATACAACCTGCATAATCAGAGTCAACAAATCCTTCGATTTCGACTATGCTATCACCACCACAGGCTCCACCATAAATCAAGACTCTCTTCAGAGACCCATTTATGTACCTGAGAAACCACTTTACAGCTTGCCAGTGCGCCTTTCCAGGATTGGCCATATACCTGCTCACAAGGCTCACTCCATATGCTATGTCTGGCCTTGTACAGACCATATCTTACATCAAAGAACCCACTACACTAGCATATGGAATGATATTCATATAGATTCTTTCAGCTTCAGTACTCAAACTTTGAGTATTACTAAGCTTAAACTGAGGATTTGTAGGTGTCACAACAGGCTTTGAATTCGACATACCAAACTTGTCGAGAAGCTTCCGTAGGTATGTCTCCTGAGATAAGCCCAACTTCGGCTGCTTTCTATCTCTCTGGATGACAATCCCAAGAATCCTGGCTGCAGCTCCCAGATCCTTCATTTCGAACTCCTTACTGAGTTCAGCCTTCACCTTTATTACATCCTCAACACTGTTGCTAGCTATGAGGATATCATTCACATACAGCTGCAACATAACAAGTGAGTTTCCAGGTCGAAATCTGAAGTAAACACAGTGATCGAACTAACTTCTAGTGAAACCAATGTGTGCCATGAACTTGTCGAATCTCCTGTTCCACTGTCGAGGAGATTTTTTCAGGCCATACAAAGACCTATTCAACTTGCACACATAATCTTCTTTACCCTTTTCTGCATACCTTCAGGTTGACGCATCAGGATCGTTTCATCTAGATCACCATACAGAAATGTTATCTTCACATCCATTTGCTCAAGTTCCAAGTCGAACTTTGCCACCATGGCCAACAGCATTCGAATGGATCTATGCTTTACAACATGTGAAAACATATCATTGAAGTCGACTCCTTCTTTCTGAGTGAACCCCCTAGCAACCAGCCTCGCCTTAAAGTGCTTCGACATTACTCCTTCGATTCCTTCCTTGACCTTAAAAATCCACTTACAATTGACTAACCTAGCTCCTGCAGGTTTCTCAATCAACTCCCAAATGTTATTATCATGAAGAGATTTCATCTCGTCATCCATGGCTTTTCGCCATTCAGTCTTGTTTCGACTCCTTATAGCTTCCTTGTAATTTCTAGGTTCTTCGTTAAGTACCTCACTTGCAGAGATTAAGGAAAAAGCTATAAGATCTACATAACCAAGTCTCTGAGGTGGCTTGATAACTCTTTTTGACCTACCTCTTGCCAGTAGGTAGTCATCGACAGTTTCCTCAACCTCTTCAGCATCTTGCTCTTCTTCTTCGACTTCATCTGGGCCATGCACTTCAGCATCACTATGCTCCACCTCAACAGGCATCTCTACCTGTTCCAGCTCCTCTTCATAGATTTCTGCACTTCGACCAACATCACCAGTTTTCTTGAAAGCCATTTCGACCTCATTGAAAACTACATCACGACTTGTGATACATCTTCTGTGGCCTGGTTCTAGGCACCACAACCTATAACCCTTGACTCCCTCAGGATATCCAAGGAACATGCATCTCAGAGCTCTAGGTTCGACCTTGTCTTGCCTAATGTGAGCATAGGCTAAACAGCCAAATACTCTCAGTTTGTCGAGATCTGGTTGATGACCCGACCAAACTTCTTCAGGTGTCTTCATTCCCAGCACAGTCGAGGGACATCTATTTATCAGATAAGCTGCTATCGAAATAGCCTCTGCCCAAAACACCTTCTTCAATCCAGCACTAACCAACATGCATCTAACCTTTCAAGGACTGTTCGATTGAATCTCTCAGCTAAGCCATTTTGTTGAGGAGTACCTGCTACAGTCTTATGCCTTGCAATCCCAGACTCAACACAGTAACTGTCAAACGCTTCGTTGCAGAACTCAAGGCCATTGTCGGTTCTCAGCCTCTTAACCTTTCTGCCAGTTTGAGTTTCAACCAGAACCTTTCAACTTTTGAAATTCTCAAAAGATTCATCCTTCGTCTTCTGAATGAATACCTATAGCTTTATGTAATAGTCATCAACGATGGATAGAAAATACCTTGCACCTAAGTGTGAAGGATTCGTTGCAGGCCCCCAAAGATCAGCATGAATGTAATCGAGGGATCCATGTGTTCTCTGCTTTCCTTTGTTAAACTTCTACCTACAGGATTTACCAAATACACAAGATTCACAAAACTCCAGCTTTTCGACTTTGTCACCTCCTAGCAGGTTCTGCTTCCCCAATTCAACCAGGCCTCCTTTGCTGACATGGCCCAATCTCATGTGCCATAATTCTGTCTTCGACATAGGTTTCGCGGATACAACATTTGTCGAACCACTTACAACCTCAGCCTCAAGGGTATACAAGCCTTGGTTCTTCACGCCTCTCAAGACTTCCTTTGACCCCTTCATGACTTTCAGGATACCTTGCTCTCCTTGGAAAACATATCCCTTTCTGTCGAATTCACCAAGAGAAATTAAATTCCTCTTAAGATCAGGTACATACCTAACCCCAGTCAATAGCTTTATTGACTCATCATGGAGCTTGAATCTAACAGATCCAATACCTACAATCTTGCAAGCTTTATTGTTCCCCAGCAACGCTGATCCACCATCTTGATCACATAATTCTTCAAACACATTCTTGTTTGGAGTCATATGCCAAGTACATCCAGAATCCATAATCCATTCTTCGCAAGAGTTGATGCTCGACACCACAAGGACATCAGATGATTCATAACCATCTTGCACTATAGCTGCATTCTCATTGTCCTTACCTCCATGATTATTCAGGCGCTCAGGGCACACCTTTCTTGTGTGACTCTCCTTCTTACAATGATAACATTTGATACTAGACATATCACCACCATAAGACTTCTGTTGAGCCTTTCCTTTCTTCTTGTCAAACCTACCATCTTTCTTTGACGATCTTCCTTTCACGGACAATCCTTCGCCAACTGATGAAGGTTTCTTCTCCTTTCTTTCGTTCAAATCCTTCGAATACAAGGCTGCTTGAACTTCTTCAAAGGCCAAGGACTCTCTTCCATACAAGAGTGTTTCTTTGAAGTGAGCATGCGATCTGGGCAAAGCACACAACAACAACAGTGCTTGATCTTCATCATCGACCTTCACATCAATATTTTCAAGATCAAGAATCATCTTGTTGAACGAATCCAACTGCTCAGTCAAAGCTTTGTCTTCACTCATCTTGAATGAATACAAGGCTTGCTTCAGGTAGAGACGATTCACCAGAGATTTGGTCATATACAAACTTTCAAGTTTCACTCATAATCCTGAAGCCGTAATCTCCTTCGATACCTTCCGGAGAACCTTATCACCAAGGCTCAACAATATTGCATTATGGGCTTTCTCGATCATTGCCTTCTTTTCTCTTTCCGTCAACGCAACATCCATGGTTGCATGTCCCTTCAACGCTTCCAAACAACCCTGATGTACCAGTAGGGCTTTCATCTTAAAGCGCCACAGACCGAAATCGTTCTTTTCAATCTCATACTTTGTTGAAGACATCTTCTCCACGCTCACCGCACCAATTTGTTGTGTAAAATGATATCTTTAAGCAAAGTATAAATCGGTTTCTTGATGATCAAGAACCAAACAACGGTTAGGGTTTAACAGAAAAGAAAACAACAAGAAGAAGAAGAATAGAACAACAAATATTGGGCAAATAAAATTCTATTTACTATTCACTTTCTCATTAACGTCACAAATGATTACAAGTGAATATCACAATTTGCCACACTCAACAAACTGAGTGTACTAGCCTATTTATAGACTAACTAGGTAACTTGCAGCCCAAGAAACCTAAACAATTGGATCCTTAACACAAGGCCCAATTCGACAGAAATATATTTCGACATTACAAACTAGAACATACTTCGACTACAATTTGTAACAATCAGGCATCAGCATGTGAGCAAGCTTCGACCGCATGCTTGCCTCCTGTCGAAACACATGAAAGCTCTCCTTCGACACAGCATGAGTTCGACCCAAATCTCACACTTCTCTTATAAATTTTCAAGATTTTCATCTACCTATAGCTATTTGACTCTTCTATAATTATCTACTCTCCTTACCGCATAATCTACATGTCTTCTATCTAATTACTCAATCCATCTGAGAGAGAGAGATAGAGAGAGAGAGAGAGAGAGAGAGAGATTTTCTAACATCTTATTACTTCATCCATTTAATCAACCGAAGTAGTACCTCTTATTTAAGCACCTTTATTTTATTTATTTATTAAAACACTTTCACTACGGTCCATACTAACAACCGTGGTGGTAGATTAATGATTACACGTTTTGAATCTCAACACCAGCAATTTTCCATTTTTTTGTTACAAAAAATGACGTGTCCCTTTAATTTGTATATTTATACTAAAATTAAAATACTTTTCACCACGGTCATTTCTTTCAACCATAATGAAATATGACGTTAAGTTTACAATCTCATAGAGTTTAGTTTTCACAATCTCATATAAAGTTTAGTTTTCACAATCTCACAGAGTTTAGTCTATACAGACCATTATAGGTTTTACAATCATAGATACACTTTGTGTGCAATATTTTCATTCATTTTTACTACGTTGAAATTTTTGGCATTAAAGTTCATTGTTAAGGTTCAAACATATCATTTACTTGATAAACTAAAACTTAACATTAATCTTTAAACCAAAATTTTCAATATACTGTATTAACTTATGAAGAATGCAATATGAAGTTTGAATACATAATAGTTAAGTTTAGTAAAAAGGTGAACGACATGCTTGTTTAGTTTTATAGACAAATTCATAAATAATTTTACCACGGTTGTGAAGAGAAACCGTGGTATATGTATAATATATCACTACGGTTGTTTTAGACAACCGTGGTGAAAATTGTTTCTCTAAAATTAAAACATAACGTGTATTAGTTTTTTCCTTCATAACAAAATAATACCCTAGGGAAAGAACAGAAGAATGCAATTGCAGAGTGTCGCGCCGCGAAAAAATACAGAGTCGCCGCCAAACTTTATTTATTTCAAAGGAAAGGGAAAATATCGGTAAAACCCTTAAAGAAAAAAGAGAATGGTCGTCGCAACCAAGAGCAGATTCAGAAGTCGATTAAGTAAGTGGAAGATATTAGCACCCCTCACATCTGTTGTACTCAACGGGAACCGTTTTGATTATTTTGCACAGATGGGTGTTATTATCTAAAGGTTACTTACGATTGATTTTAATTAAGGGAAAAAAAGTTTTTAATAAATGTGCTCGCCTACATTTCTAAATCTTGTGCCTACGTATTCCCATAGTGCAAAGAGAAAACCAGAGCTCCGTAGTTCATGGGGTAGAAAATAAGTGTTTGTTGGTTGTTTTTATTGAACGATGTTAACGTTCGCGTTCTAGCAGTTAAACTTTACTCCTATACTCGCGCGTGGGAGGTTTAAGCGTTGTTTGTATTGAGGTAGAACGAAAATAACATGTCCTTTATGAAAAGATTTTGAATTCCCTTGGACGAGAAATTGAATTTTATTGGTTCTAACTGATTTTAGCCTGAAGACATATATTTAGACAGGGAGGCCTACAACAGTGTCTAAACATTCAGGGAGAGAGAGTCTACATCCTCCTCCTTTTTCTTCCTTAAATTATGAAAATTGTCTTGATTTGAATTGTACTAAAGTCTATGAATGGAGGTGAATACTTTGAAAAACTAGGCCATTCGTCCCGTATCCAAAAAAATTCAGAACAAGGATAGGAATACACTCTTTTATTCTTCTCCATTTATTGAGGCTCCTGGTACATAATTCGCATCGTATTTTTTTAAAGTATTTTTTGGTTTATTTTCAAAAATGGCTTTAGTTTTATCATGATGTAAAGAAAAGAAAGAATATTGCAAAGGAGTAGATGAAACATCAAAATAATTGCAAGTTAGCTCTTATAACCAAAGGGTTTTTTTGTTGACGATTAAATTCTAAATGTATACTCATGGTTAATTCTTAATTAATCAATCAAAAGAATTAATTAATTGACTAACCAAAATGAGGGAACTAATCCATATAGTAATTGATATTCACTTTGCCTACTCAAGAAGTTAAGTCACAAAAACTAAGAAGCATGAAATAGAAAATATATACAATAAGGAAGTAAAAGTAAAAGCGATAAAATAACTCAAAACGAATGAATATAGTAAGTGGCACTACGCCAAAAATATGATTAGACAGCACCAAAAAGACAACGCTTTTATGCAAAAGCGCTGCTAAAAAGAATAAAAAAATTTCGCTAAAAAAAACGCCTTAAAAGAAAGGCTTTAGAAAGCGCTTTCCAAAAAGCGCTGTAAAAGAATGTAAAAGAGTGCCACCTTAGACAGCACTTTCAAAAAAGCGCTGCTATATGTATCACTTTAGAGAGCGCTTTTAAAAAGCGCTGTCTAAAGGCCACCTTAGAAAGCGCTTTCAGAAAGCGCTCTAATAGGGCTCAATTTCTTTTCACTTTAGAAAGCGCTTTATAAGAAAAAACGCTCTCTAAAGTCATTTACTAATTATACTGAAAAACATCAAGAATCACAAAAAATGGCAAAAGTGGGGGTCGAACCCACGCCCTTTAGGTAGGGAATGGAATTTTAAATTATATTAATATATCAAATTATATTTAATATATTTAAATTATATATTTTAACTTATTTAAATTATATTTAATATATATAAATTATATTAATATATAATTTAAAATATATTAATTTAAAATATACTTTAAATTATATTAATATATCAAATTATATTTAATATATTTAAATTATATTTTAATTTATTTTAAATTATATTTTAAATTATTCAAATAATATATTTAAATATATATGTTTTAAATACAAACATTTTAACTTATTTAAATTATATTTAATATATATAAATTATATTAATATATAATTTAAAATATATTAATTTAAAATTTACTTTAAATTATATTAATATATCAAATTATATTTAATATATTTAAACTATATTTTAATTTAATTTAAATTATATTTTAAATTATTCAAATAATATATTTAAATATATATGTTTTAAATACAAACATTTTAACTTATTGAAATTATATTTAATATATATAAATTATATTAATATATAATTTAAAATATACATTAAATTATATTAATATATCAAATTATATTTAATATATTTAAATTATATTTAATATATATAAATTATATTAATATATAATTTAAAATGTACTTTAAATTATATTAATATATCAAACTATATTTAATATATTTAAATTATATTAAATTATATTTTAATTTATTTTAAATACAAATATTTTAACTTATTTAAAATATATATTTATAGAGTGAGAATAAACAATGGATGAGGGCGTAGTACCGCTGGTCAAGGAGGTTTGTGTATGTGTTTGTCATGCTTTGAGTCTGGGGTTCGAATCCTCCTCGCCCCAGACTCATTTTTAGATTTTTTGACAAGGCTTCTAAAAATAGCCTTTAGAAAGCGCTTTTGAAAAGCGCTGTCTAGTCACCTCACCTTAGAAAGCGCTTTAAGGAAAGCGCCCTCTAAGGTCTTTAAGTCTCCTCACCTTAGAAAGCGCTTTAAGAAAAGCGCCCTCTAAGGGCTCACTTTAGAAAGCGCTTTTTAAGGAAAGCGCCCTCTAAGGTCATTTATTAATTAAAATATAAAACACATTTTATTTAATTGTCTGAAACTGGTTCTAATCATTTTCTTCTCTCGACCCTTGCTCTGCTGAAACCCTTTGCTGCCGTCGTTCAAGAGCTTGATTTTCCGTCGTTCTGCTGCCGTCGTTCATTGTCGTGACCACTGCTGCCGTCGTGACGAAGAAGAGGTACATTGTTCTTACTTCTAACATTGTTCGTTGTTGCATGTTATTTTTGTTCGTTGTTGCTGTTCATTGTTCGTTGTTACTTCTACTGCAACTTCTTCTTTTTTTAAAACTATTTTTGTTGTTGCTGTTCATTTTTGTTGTTACTGTTGTTCGTTGTTGTTGTTGCTGTTCGTTGTTCGTTGTTGCTGTTGATGTTTAAACTAGACTGTTATTTTTGTTGCATGTTACTGTTGTTACTGTTGTTGTTGCATGTAGATATGAATTTAAATTATTGTTGTAGTATTGAACTGGTATTGTGTGGATTTTGGTGTTAGTTATGCTTGGATGCATTAGGTTAGTGGAAATGATATTAGAATGATAATGTGGTGACTTAATTGAGCTATGGCATGCTTGTAATTTGAAACAAAACTGTTAGTGATTGAAATGGATTTGTTAGCATAATGGAAATGTGATTGATGTTATTGAATTGCAACTAAGCTAATGTTAGGAGTGGTTAATTATACTAAAAAGAATTAGGAACTGTTAATTATTTGAAAGATGGTGGCCTTGTGCTAGTTTGTCAACTTGAATTGCATATTAATCAAGATGTTGACATGTTGTGATGCATAATAATTTTGAATGCTATGTAAGATTGTTTTGGTGTGAAGTTTGGACTGTTTGGAAAATGAATTGTTGCAATGTGAAGAATTAAAAAAACTAGACTGTTGATGATAAAGTTAGTGAAGTAGGTTAAATTGATACTAGAGAGTTAGTGAACTTATTCTTTTGTTGCTTTTAAATGTTGGTATTTGACTGTTATTTCTTTCTTACAGGTAAAATGTCTAATAACCAGGAAGACACCCACGAGACACATGATTCAGAGGAAGCTCAGAATGAAGCTTCGAATGTAGAACATGAAATAAAAAGAGGAAAAACCATTATGAAGAGCATCATCCGTGCTACAGATAAGGGGATGAGATTTGATGTACATTGGAGTCAACAGAACCAACTAGTTGAGCCTAACGGTTCAATGTTGGCTTCATACATTGGTTCACTCGTCCGTCAGCATATTCCAATCACTTGTGATAATTGGAGGAGTAAAGCGTTGGATGCCGGTAAAGAAAAGATATGGACCGAGATAGAGGTACTTACCAAATATGATTGATGTTATTAGATTTTTGTTGACGATTAAGTCTTTAATTTACTTATACTAACACACTTTATGTTTATATGTGCATGTTTTTTTGTAGAGGTCCTTTAATATTGAAGAAACCCGAAAAAAGTATTGTCTTCAATTGGCCGGAAAGAGACACAGAGGGTTTAGAGCCTTGTTATCAAACAAGTATCTTAGGGATGAAGACAAAAATTTTGTTGAAGGAGAACTTCCACCGTTGTATGCGGATTTGATTACACCGGAAGAATGGAGCCTTTTTGTAGACAAACGGAAAACCGAAGAATTCAATGTAATGTTATCTTGTCATGTCTATTGATTGTGTTATATATTTTATTCATTAGTTTGTTTTGATATGACTTAAACTTGTTTATCCAGAAATTGAGTGCCATTAACCGCGAAAGAGCATCAAAGCCCGCGTATCCATACAAAAAAGGGCGTTTGGGATATGCACGGTTACAACAAAAATTGGTAAGTATATATATTAATGCTATGATTTTATTAATTGTATTATTGTGTTATAATTGATGAAATTAGTACATATCTAAATGTGTAGTTAGAAGAGTCTAAAAGTGAATAATCATCACTTCCGAACCATGTTTTGTGGAAGGAAGCTCGCGTGGGTAAGGGTGGAGCTGTTATAGAAGATGTTCAACATGTTTATGAAGAATGTGTAAGTATAACATTATGTCTCAAAGTTAATTGAAATTTTATTAAATTATAATTAATTTTTAATCCCCACTAATTATTTTCGATATGTCAATGAATTTCAGGAGAATATATCTAAATCCATACCCGCAGATGAGGCTGATTGCAGGAGCGTTCTTAGTCGAGTACTAAATGCTCCTGAGTATCCCGGTCGGGTGAGAGGTAAAGGATTTGGTGTGACTCCATCATCCTTGTATAAGCAATCAAAGAAAAAAAATCCCACCAACCAAGAAATCATGCAAACTATGATGACACTACAAGCGAAAATCCAAGCATTGGAGCAGGATAAAGAGAGATATGAGGCGGAAAGGCGCGGTTCCGGTTTGAAAGATGCTAGTGACAAAGCTAGTATCAATTCTCCAATTAAAATTCCCGAGGTAATTAGTACATAATTAACACATTTATTTTATTTGACCTTTATACATATTAACATTTACATATTTATTATTGCTTCAGGGCATTTCATCTTGCCAGCTGTATTTGTCGTTTCCGACTTATCGCATGGTTGGCAAGGGAAAAGTGCATAACATTGCGGGAGCGTTACTTCACCATCATCCGCTCCCACAAGGTTATCTGAAAGTGTCGGTTGATATCGCTTTAGATACGGATGCGTTACTACCGATACCAGACTCGGTTTCAGAGGTTACATTGCTGCGGGATGCAATAGGTTCGTTTGTTGCATGGCCGTTAGACCTCATTTGCATAGGTGATGAGGTATGTTGAAAACCATTACGAATCTCTTAGTATTCAAATGTCAATTCTGAACGATTATGAAAATCATTCTGAACCATTACTTACATTTTTTTTCATGGTAATGTTAGACTCCTACAAAACCCGCAGCAAAGAATAAAGGGGTTTTGCTGCAAAACGAGTCTGTTGAATCACACAGAGAGGTAGCTTTTAAGTGTTATTCAATTATCCGAATTCATGATTTTCTACTTTACCTAACTTATATGATTGTTAGGTTACTGCTCAACCTTCCCAACAGACCGGCAAGAAAAAAGCTCCTACAAGGACTGTGAAGGAAAAAAGTAGACCTCACTTTCAGACGTGTCTAGGAACACTTTTGGAAATGTCAAATTTGATGCAAGGTGCTATTCGTCAAATCAACATGGACGAAGGTGTTTTTGGTTTTCCTCATTCCGAGATAATCGGAAAAGAGGACATGGAGCAGGTTCTGAATCATACTGAATTAGGCATCGGTGTTATGCATTCATACATCTGGTACTCCAATCAATCTATTATTTATTTAGTTGAACAATTTATTTACACATTTCAATGATAATAGTCTAATGTTTATTATGTTTTTATTTAAGGTGCACGTATGACAAATTCTTGCGGGGGACGAATTTGGCAAACAAATTTCGTTTCTTCTCTTGCAGCCTTGTGAATGCACCGAGAATTGGTACGAATGCAATTGATGTAAGAGACCACTTACTTGAGCGATTTACGGCCAGCACCACAGAATGTCTGTTTCTTTTACCGTATAATACTGGAAACGGGTAAGATTTTCATTATAATTTCATTCTAATCTTTAATTTGTATCTTTTGCGTACAAATGATCCATCTAAACTTTTGTTATACTTTATAGTGGACACTGGTTGTTGGTTGCAATTAATCCTATTACAGAAGTGGTCTATTATCTTAATTCATTGGATACTGATTGGTCCACATATCAGAATGTGAAGGATGTGGTTGACACGTAAGTGAGACTGTTCGTAATATTCGTGTGTATTTGTATATCTAATTATTTCTGTGACATTGTTCTAAGTTTACGTTTTTCTTTTATAGAGTTATACTACTATACCGTGCACAAAGAGAGACTCGAGTAGCACGGGCTAGGTCAACCAATATTACATGGGTCAAAGTGGAGGTATATTAGTTTTCACAATATTGTTTATTAGTGATGCTACTTAATAACACAAAACATCTATATATTATTTCTTATTTATTTGTGTATGTGTAGTGCCCTCGTCAGCGTAATGGCATAGACTGCGGGTACTTCGTTTTGAGGTTCATTCGAGAAATCATTCAAATGGACTAATTGGAGATTCCTAAAAGGGTATGCATGGTTTTATAACTTAGGATTTATTTTAATATTTATCGGATATGTCATATAATTTATTATTTTTAACTAAATAATGCGTATTTTGTTTTGTTATGTAGTATTTCGAAGATATGGCGTGTTCTTCTTACCCAAGGAAACAATTGAATTATATTACGGAAGAATTGTGCGAATTCTTTCTTCTAAACAAAATTTATTGAATGTATAGTTTTGGGAATGTAAATTTTAGTTTTGTGAATATAAGAAAATTCTGTTGTAAATTCAATTCTGTTGTAAATTCTAGTTTTGTGAATAGAAGGAAATTCTGTGTTTATTGAAATGTATATGAATTCTGTTGTTCAAGAATTCTATTTATTGAAATGTAAAAAATTCTGTTGTTGCAAGAAATTCTATAAGAAATGCAGGTTTGAAACTATGCAGGTTTCTGCATAAAAAAAATGGTTAAAATGGGATTTTTAAAAAAAATCTTTAAAATTATACGTAGACAAAAGAGAGCGCTTTTGAGGAAAAAGCGCTTTCTAAAGTTATAGGAAAAAAATCAATAAAATTATAGGTATACTTTAGAGAGCGCTTTTAAGAAAAAAGCGCACACTAAAATCCTATTTAGAGAGCGCTTTTAGGGAAAAAGCGCTCTCTAAAGTTATATTAAAAAAATCATTTCCATATACATTAGACAGCGCTTTTAAAAAGCGCTGTCTAAAGTCCAATTTTAGAGAGCGCTTTTTAATAAATAAAAAAGCGCTGTCTTTACCTACGACAGCGCTGGCTTAGACAGCGCTTTTAAGCGCTGTCATAGGCCAAAAAAAGCGCCCTCCTTTCCCTTGTTTGGCGTAGTGTGGTGTGGTAACAAAAAAAATGCGAAAAGGAAAGATTGGACCAACTTCACCGGAGCTAGTCCGGCACCGCCACCTTCGGCAACGCACCAGTAAACTTCAGATTTACTCTTCTTTACAAACATTTGCACCCGAGTTAAATGCCTCTCAGTATATTTCCTCAAAATATCCGTCAAAACTTCAGCCGAAACCGTACTCTTCTTGTTCCTCTTCATATATAAATTTTACTAAAATGATATTATTATGTTAAAAAGATTTCATTTTAAATTTTTTCTAAAAACTCAAGATGTGTTGGGTCGGCCTTGTGATGTGTATAATAATTTTTTCTTAATAAAATTGTTGTTATTTTCAATTTTAATCAAATTATTGATATAATAATAAAACATAAAAACGATAATACAAAGAAATACTATAAAAATGATAAAAATGAATGAAAATAAAAATAGATATGTATTTCTCTCTCATCTTTAAATGTATTGTTTTCTCTTTCATGTTTTTAATTGTTGGATTAAATCAATGGTTCAAAATTGCACATTAGAGAGGGCATGAGAGAAAAAATGGGAGAGGATCCAATTCCATATATATATATATATATATATATATATATATATATATATATATATATATATATATATGAATCCAACACATCGCAAAGAATATGAAACTGTTTTACTTTATACTTTGTACTAGACAAAATATCCATGTAAATCATCTGCGTATGTAAACAAAATAACACACACACATACACACTCACAATCTCAACATGTTAATATTAATATTCATTGTGATATATATATATATATATATATATATATATATATATATATATATATATATATATATATATATATATATATATATATATATATATGAATCCAACACATCGCAAATAATATGAAATTGTTTTACGTTATACTTTGTACTAGACAAAATATCCATGTGAATCATCTGCGTATGTAAACAAAATAGCATACACGCATACATACTCACAATCTCAACATGTTAATATTAAAATTTATTGTGAAATATAACACATAAATCAATTATGACATACGATACTATGTCACACTACATCACATACAATTAAAATCATCAAAGCAGTAGCACACAATATAATCATCACAAATACTTGCATCACACATAACACATCACAATAACTCTAGAACTAGATAAATCATGATGGCCAGCCCATGTGAAAATACTGAAACACAAACTTTTCATCCTATCTAAGCCTATGCAACGCACCAGTGACCTATTGTGTGAACAATCGAATGCTTAATTTTGAAAGAGTTTTTTTCATATTTCGAAAGCCAAGTATCTTGTCCATTAGAGTGGTATGCACCTTATCACTCTCAAAACCATTACTTTTTATACCCAAAACCTTTGTTTATGGGAACCGTTTCTGAGCAATAATGGTGAATGGATAAAAAGGTTCATTGGCGATAAATATTGAATCACTTGAACAGAAGGAGTATTTAGCAACAAGTATAGTATTTAAACACTTAAAATGTTTGAAATTCTAGCAAGAAAATCACAGATGTTTTGAGAGATGTCGAGACATTGATTTCTGCTTCTCTGAATAAGGGTAAAACAAGAATATCCAAATACTGCAAATTCAACAGTGTTATGACAGATATTGAGACAAATGTCACAACACTAGTAATCACAACAGAAAGGGCACATCCCACTACACAAACATTCAGCCATCTTGATGCTGATGTCAATAGTGATGTAACTGAACATCAGAACACAAAGTCATGCAAGGTGTTATGACATCTGCAGACTGACAAAACAATTTATCCAACCATTTAAATTGTGCAGAATTTTAAATGCAGAAAGATAAATAACTCAATGAATTGTTAACCCAGTTCGGTGCAACATCACCTACATCTGGGGGCTACCAAGCCAGAAAGGAAATCCACTATTAGTAGTATCTTTTCAGAGCTAAACTCCCCTGTTTACAACCCCTCACTTAATCCCTACCCAGTGTAATTTTATCTAGAAAACTATCTAGATATGAGAAATCACCTTCTCACTCCCTCTTTTCTTTTAGAGCAATACAAGGTCAAGACTCTTGACCATGAACAATACTAGGTTTTTCTTAAATTCTTCAACTAAGAACAATATACAATTCATTACCTACAGGTTTCTGAATATGAAAACCTATGTCTACCACAATGTATCAAACTGATACAAAAGGTGACTTACAAAACAAGAAAGTACACGACTCTTAAAACCCTAAAACTCATTAAGCACCAATGTGTTTTCCACGCTTTTCTTAGGTTAAATCCATCCTATTTATAACCATAAATTAGACTGGATTTGGGCTTAAAAAACGCAGCAATTCGGTTACACTGAATCTGCAACTAATTCTCCTCTAGAATAGTTTCTTCAATCCTAAGTTTCCTAAAGTGTCTCCACACTTAGAAACATCATCTTCAAATTATAATCAGAATCTCTGATTCCTCAATCTTAGATGCCACCTTGGAAAAACAAATAGTCCCAGAATAATCTGAAATCTGGAATTAAAATAAAAGAATTAAAAACTGATAGACAAAGATGTCGAATCAATAGATAAGACATCTTGTCCAACATCTTGATCTTCAGTTAGTTCTTCATGTTAGGACATCTTGTCCAACATCTTGCTGTCAAGTTAGTTTTACCAAAATTGATGCCAACCTCAAAAGTTTGGACTCATCAATCTCCCCCTTTGGCAGATTTTGGCTAAAACTAACTAAATAACCCTTGCAAGCACAAACACAAAGAGTCAGAGGCAGAAATCAGAACAGCAGCGAAAAACTAAAGCCTCACCCTCAATCAGAACAACAGTAGAAAACTAAAGTCTCCCCCTCAATCAGTTCCTTCTTCTACAGCAATAGACTAGAATTCTCTCCCTCAATAGCAGCAGTCAACAGTAGTGGTTAGTTAAGTTAGTATTACTCCCCCTTTTTAGCCATAATATAACAAAGGTAGTTAACTAACTAAACAACCAAACATTAACACAAGAGTTAAAAGTACAGAACAAGCACATGTAGTGCCAAAAGTTATCTTGGGCATTAATCCCTTACATAACCACAAAAAAAATGAATACTACTAACAAACATCATCTTCAGTAGCCTCATCATCCTCTTCCTCTTCTGCTCCATGAAGATCATTTTAATGAAAACGTAAATTGAGGAAGATAACTTCAGCAAAAATGAAAATGCACCGTCCAACTCAGTTTTGATTGTTTCTTCTTTAATGAGAACTGTCCAAAGAATATGCATGTACCGGAGAAACATGTTTTGCACGCCCTCTTTAAGGCACGTTTTCCACCGTCCAAGAAACACCGTCCATATAGAGCCACTTGTAAACAAACACGAGTCCTAAAAAATGTCTTGACACCCAGTCAGACCTTGTCAACTCTCTCTTGTAAACTTTGAAGCATAGTCACAGTGCCATAATGTCAAGACATTATGTCTGACATCTCCCATTTATCAACACAGGCTCCCATGAACCTTATCTCAATCTGAAGAGAAAAATAAATTTTCTCAGACAAACTCAATGTCTCTCAGGACACTCTTAAAAAGAATGTACAAAACTGATTCAATCCACTGACTTCCAAAGGCAGGGCCATAAGTAAACTGCCAAGTCTAACACGATCAAAACCAGTAGCACAATGTCACGACATCTTGTCTGACATCACAACCGCCCAAGAGATACATAAACTGCTTGATCCTCAAGCAATCAATATAAAGAATGTACCACTGCAGCAATAATCTATGGACAAGAACTTAACTCCCTCTGTCATAGATAAACATTGCTCCTTCGATCATCAAATGAAATCACTTGAATAACTTCATATTTACTCAGAGGAAAGCAGCAGCTTTAAACTCCTGGTTCAACATACCTGCTGAACTCAATCAAACACTGTAAAATCAATCATGATTCTTACAGATCCAGATACCCTAGCTCCTTGAGAATACATCCAGATACCCTGAACTATTCACCCAACCAGAACATATCTGACAAATGGCCTTACGCATCCACACAAGTTATCATAACTCCTTGGATAGGCAAGATGTCATGCACACTCGGCTTGACACTACTAACATACTCTAGAACAAAATTCTCAGTATGTTTGCTTCACAAGATCCAGACTGACACTATCTTTTCTAGAGTCACTTCCAAGAGAAGAAACCACCTCCCCACAAGCATTTTGATCCCAACATAAATCAGAGCACTAGGTGTTATATCCAACTTATGCATATGACCTAGCACACTGACTACTTCACACTATGATCCAGAGCAGTCTTGACCATTACCTCCACATCATACTCCAACATGATTAGATAAAACACTTCTGAATCAAATTGTGAGCATCAAGCTTCACAATCCTGATTCCAAGCCATCATGTATGACATCAGCTCCTTTACCACTCACTTTGGTTCTTGAGACACCAACCACATGACTTACTATTTCCATAGTAATCCATACATTTTATTCAGATACATATGAAGATCTCAGTAGGACACAGTAGCAGCAGCTTAACAAATCATCACAAACGCCAGAATACCATAGAGAGAAATAAACTCTCCTGTAGCTTCCTCAGAGACATAATGTTCAGACATTTTGTCTGACATTACAAAGACAACAATCATTCTTAAGCACCTTAAAAGATGATTCTTTCATCAATCAGTCAGACTACAAACACCAAGTCATGGACAGAAACTACTTCTCCTTTGACTTTCTGTCTACTACCCTTTTGCACAGATCCATCAATAGCCGGGACAAAAAGATTCTTCACCATTACCATTTTCATGACAAACAATCATACACCATGCTTCATCATGACGAGAAACAACCTCCATAACATGAACTCCACACTCTCTCCCACAAACATACTCAGATAACCGTGGTTATTTGACACAACTTCCTCCAAAAGTGATCAACCAGAGTTCCTTTCTCCATAACCATGATCCTTTGATCCCCCAATATGATTGGACCTTCCAATTCTAAATCCTCCTTGTTTTTAGACAGAGTTCTGGAGAGCTCATACCAAACACCTTGATGAACTTCTAGGTGAAAGGTATGAAATCACCAATCAAATGCACCTCCTTTGAGTATCAACCACAACATGATTGTGAGCTAACCACTTTATCTTCATGGTTGTCACCCTTCTTTACTCTAGATCCACAGATCAGGAATCAAAGAGAATTCTTCAGAAGACCACACTCAGGTAACCCATTAATATCCTTGAAGAACCCCACACTAGTTTTTAAGGATAATATGACAAATGCTCTACAAGGATTCAAGATTTCCACACTCAAGAGAATGCTTTGCCATTGATAGATCCTGACTTCATATCCATCATACTTTAAAGATAGAGTCTCAGATAATCAGAGGCATCAGAAGCTTCACTGCATAGAACTCCTCCTTCAAGCTCCAGAAATCTCCAGATGTCAGATGATAAGACATGTCATCTGACATTACGCCAACACAACTCAAATGCGTCACAAGAAACACACTTGGCAGACATGTCCATTCCAAGAAAAACAGTGCATTCTCCTTAACACCTGATTGGATTGTCTTTCAAAAATAAATCCTCTATCAGAGATCAAAAGACAAGCTGTTAGAGAGATGGTAGAAAAAATAAATTGCTTCCTTGACGTTAAATCATCATCAGGGTATCTTATTGATCATCCTCTTCATGGTACCATCTAGAGATTACTTGAACTTCTACAAAGACTGGCATCTTCAGATCAAATATCTTGATAGACACAAGATAATCTTCTACCCCAACTTGACTTCTATCTCCAAGAAGCTGCATGGAAAAAGCTTTCACAATCTTGCTTCTTCAATAGAACCTAGTCAATTTTATGGACATAGAACACCTCACTGTATTCCAAGAACAAATATTTCTGAGACCTCACCACCAGAAACACACAATGAACTCCTAGAGTTCTTCCATCAGAGATATATGCAGCAGAAGATAAATCAAGACAACTTCAAAAAACTCCAAGCAAGATGTCAGGACATCTTATAGGGCACCAACCTCCTCTCAGAAGATGTAATAGTATCAACATCAGCAGCAGTGGTAGAAACTTCTCAAAGTATCAATCAACCATCAATAGTTGTTTGTCTGGAACAACCTATCCCACAGCACCAAAGGACGGTCTGATCATGCAACCTCCTTCCTTGTTCAAAGACCAGAAAGTGTCTTCCCTATAACTCATCCAAAAACAGACGAGGATGCCTGCTTTGATACTAATTGAAATTCTGGCAAGCAGATCACAGATGTCCTGAGAGATGTCGAGACATTGATCTCTGCTTCTCTAAACAAGGGTAAAACAAGAATATCAAAATACTGTAAATTCATCACAGTCTCATGACAGATATTGAGACAGATGTCATAACACTAGTAATCACAACAGAAAGGGCACATCCCACTACAGAAACATTCAACCATCTTGATGCTGATGTCAATACTGATGTAACAGAACATCAGAACACAAAGTCATGCAAGGTGTTATGACATTTGCAGACTGATAGAAGAATTTATCCAACCATTTAAATTGTGCAGAATTTTAAATGCAGAAAGATAAATAACATAATGAATTGTTAACACAGTTCGATGCAACATCACCTACATCTGAGGGCTACCAAGCCAGGAAGGAAATCTACTATTAGTAGTATCAATTCAGTGATAAACTCCCCTATTTACAACCCCTCACTTAATCCCTAACCAGTGCAATTATATCAAGAAACCTATCTAGATATGAGAAATCACCATCTCACTCCCAATCACCTCAATGATAAACAAACACTCCTAGTTCCAGGGAATGCCACAAGAAATAAAAAAGAAATATGTACCCTCTTTCCTTTTAGAGCAATACAAGGTCAAGATTCTTAACCATGAACAATACTAGGTTTTGCTTAAAACCTTCAACCAATAACAATATACAATTCATTACCTACAGGTTTCTGAATATCAAAACCTATGTCTACCACAATGTATCAAACCGATACAAAGGGTGACTTACAAAACAATAAAGTACACGACTCTCAAAACCCTAAAACTCACTAAGCACCAATGTGTTTTCCACATTTTTCTTAGGTTAAATCCATCCTATTTATAACCATAAATTAGACTAGATTTGGGCTTCAAAAACACAGCAATTCTGTTACACAGAATCAACAACTAATTCTCCTCTAGAATAGTTTCTTCAATCCTAAGTTTCCTAAAGTTTCTCCACACTTAGAAATAACATCTTCAAATTATAATCAGAATCTCTGATTCCTTAATCTTGGACGCCACCTAGGAAAAACAAATAGTCCCAGAATAATCTGAATTATGGAATTAAAATAACAAAATTAAAAACTGAAAAAAATAGACAAAGATGTCGAATTGACAGATAGGACATCTTGTCCAACATCTTGATCTTTAGTTAGTTCTTCATGTTAGGACATCTTGTCCAACATCTTGCTGTCAAGTTAGTTTTACCAAAATTGATGCCAACCTCAAAAGCTTGGATTCATCAATGTTGATGATTGAAGAGCTTTGCTGCATTTTGAAATATGAGGGAAACGATTTAAGAAGAACAAGAAAGAGTTATGGTGCCATTTGCAAGTGTATTCGAAAATAGAAGCTCGCGATTTGTGTGGTATGGTGTTTGAAGATTCCAGGTCCGTTTTTGAGTTATGTAACGGATTTTATGAGTTTTTCGGCGAAAAATCCAGAATCTAGAAAGGTGAGTTTTGTTTGTTTTTCTGTTTCAATTCCTCTTTTACTCTACTATGATTTTGTTTCTTATTGGAGCTCTACTTTTCCTTGTGAATTGAAGTACCGTAACTTGCACACCAAGTGTTTGGTGGAATGTCTGGACCGACTTCTTGCACTTTTCTGTCTTGAGATCTCTTGGTTGCAGGTCTGTGTTACTGTTATTGTGTTGTGAACAATTATGGCTAGCGAATTCATGGAGAATTGATGTTGTATGAACCATTTTGCAACTTGGATGCCAAGTGTTTGGTAAATTGTATCAACCAAGTTTCTTTTCCTTTTTTGCTTCGGTTTCTTGCGAATTTAGAGGTTGACTTGTTATATTATTGTTGATGATTGTTGTGTGGCGAATTCTTGGAGGTTATGGTTGTTAATTGTTATTTTGTAGGTGATGGCTTCTCTGTAAGTGTACCGATAGTGTCGCAGTAATAAAAGATCGAATCCACAGGGATTGTGTTCGAACAAGAAAATAGTTGTGCAATGTAAACTAAAATAGTAAATAGGGGGTTCAGGTTGTAGAGTGAAAAAATAAATAAGAGTTTTAAAACAGAAATATTAATACGGTCAGGTTATGTATCGAATCCCTTTATCCTCTCTTGCTGATGTATGATGCCTTGTATGAATGGTCTTATCTCTATAATCTCACGACGAATTAATGAAACCGTTATAACCGAACCCTCATGAAATAAGTCACTAATCACTATTCGAAGCTTCCTATTCCTAGTCCACCAGTGTAAGCAGGATTAGGTGATGTACAAAACATTAATTTCCTATCTCACTACACGGGGTCTCCTATTCCTTTTCAATCAGCGTAAGTAGAACAGTTTCCCTAGGTCCAACACATAGGCTAAGGGTCAGTAATTCCTATGTGTCCAATATCAGATTAACATAGTATCTCAAATAAAAAGTATTAAGAATGAGAAACAACTGAATAAAATTATAATTTAGAGCATTCATACAATGTCAAACCAACATATAAGGCCAAAAGATTGAATAAGGTTCATCATAACACAACCTAACCTAGAGGAGCTTAGCTACTTATAATTCACATAAGAATACCATAATTGATAGATGAAAATAACATATGAAATCCTTTGAAGTAATGACCTCCAATTATACCCTAAAAATACCCTTGATTCTCTCAAAACCGTGCCTTGTTCTCCCAAATTCGTCACCCTTGTCCAAATTCCAAAAATCCCCTTAAAAAGAGCTATGAATAGGTCAGAACGCATCATAAAATCCCAGAAAAAGTGTCCATTGCGCGCATTATACATATATCACACACGCGATGTAACTCATACATGCCTATCGCGCATGCGATGCTACACGATGGTGCGTGATTATTTTAGTAGCTACGTAAAAATTCACCCTTTTCACCAGAATTTTCACTGTCCCATTCTTCCATACTTGGCTATTTTTCACTCATTCTTTGGTATTTCTTCTTCCTTTTGGATCCTCTTTCGCTTGTTTTTCTTCGATTTTTCGCTTATTTTATGCAATGATGGACTATCATCACAACCCCAAATTTGAATCACTACTTGTCCTTAAGTAACTCACTTGTAACTGCACATTTCAACATACAACAAGTCATAAAATAACAATTGAACATCACCATATATTTTTTTCGTTACATGACTATTGTTCCAGCTTTCAAATTCTATCAGGCAAATTTGGAAAATGTCTTCAAACATTGAAGAGTACTCAACCTGTCTCTCGGCTCACTTTACTCGCTCAATGGATAGGGTTATCACTTAATCAACATGCAAAATAAATTCTACATAGCTTGATCATGTTCTAATACAATTCATCATAGAGATCATAACACACACATTAGAGGTCTTTGCATGTTGTAACTTGGCTTATGTTCGGGTAGGACATTTCTAGGAAAGTGAGTTTAAACCTTTGAGTTAGGTACCTAGCTCTCCTTCTATTTTCATACCCCTTTGTTCCTTCTTAACAATACTAGAGATTTGGTCATTCTTTCTACTTTTTCTCTTTTATTATTATTTCTTTTTGAAGAAACTTTTTTTTCACTTCTTATACAAATTTTTGAATTTTTGTGACTAATTACCTCTATTACCCCAATCCCAAACTTAAAACTTTGCTCATTTCCAAGAGCAACCCCAAACTTAATCTTTTCCATACAACTAAAGAACTATAACTCTACCTAACTCCAAGGAGAGGGTGGAAAGAAATAATCTTTCAAGTCATTTGGCTAAGAGTTGTAGGCTATGTCACCGAAAGAAAGGCTTAGGCCCAAAATGGCTAGAAAAAGGATATTTCTAATACTACAGGGTGGCTACAAAGGCTCAAAGTTATAAACAAGGAACTTACCTCAGTGTGTGTCAATCAAACTAGAAAACTTAATTGGAAATAGATCAAACTAGATAAAATAAAATTGCATGGATACACTCAAAAGAAAGAAAAATGAAAAATGGAAATTATTTAGACTCAAACCTTACTAGATGATGTTTATGAAGATTGAGTACAAGTTCTTTGATTCTTTTCTCTTCCTTTACCTTCAATTCATCAATTTCTTTCATCATGATCAAGTCCCTCTCTTTTTTTTTCTTGGATTATTTGCTCAATGCTACAGTTAAAACTCGTAAATGTGAAGGAAAAAAATAGTTACAAATTTGTTTATTAAGAACAATTTTTGATAATACAATGGTAAGGGGAAGAGCACTTGAAGCTAACTTCTCTGGTTGGATCTTTCAAAAACATAACATACTACTGCAAAACAAACAACTGGATAAAAACATGGGTTGCCTCTGTCGTTACGCGAAAAATACAGAGTCGCCGCCAAACTTTAATTATTTCTGAGGAAAGGGAAAATATCGATAAAACCCCTAAAAGGTGAAGAAGATGGTCTCGTAACGAAATTCGGTTTCAGATGCTGATTATGCAAGGGGAATTTATTAGCACCCCTCACATCCTTTGTACTCAACGGGAACCATCTTGATTGTTCTATGTGCGAATGGATGTTACTATCTAAAGGTTACTTTCTAAAGGGAAAAAAGGGTTTTTAAATTAGTGAGCTCGCCAAGATCTCGCAATTTTGTTCCTACGTATCCTCACAGTGCAATAAGGAAATAAGAGCTTCGTAGTTCGAGGTAGAAAATAAGCGGTGTTGGTTGTTTTTATACCTTGAAAAAGGATTTTTGGAATGATGTCCTAAGGCGCAAAAAGAGTTTGATGAGTTGATGTTGATTTTAAGGTTTTAAAATGAAAATTTGTTGTGATTCGAATTGCACTAAAGTCTATGAGTGGAGACGAATACCTCAAACGATCAGGTCAGGCGTCCTGTTGTAGCGCGGATTTTTGCGTGGTTTCGAATCACTATCGCTTTGGGGTACTACAGTTCGATTAATTTTTTATCCTATTGAAGCTGATGAAGGAAGGGAAATAGATGTCTCCAATTAACCCTGCTTGCAAACTGAGATCAAACAGATGACTGTTGGCTTACAGATGCTATTAAGATTGTGGGTCTCTCTTAGGTTATTTTGTTAAGAACACAGTGTTTAGGCTATTGGTTTGATGCTAGGACTGATGCTTTTCGATTGATGTATGAAGGTACGGAATTTTGGGTTTTTTATTAGTGTGCTCGCTAAGATTTCTTCAATCTTATGCCTACGTATTCCCATTTAACGAAACAAGGAAATCAGAGCGATCGTAGTTCCTCCTATTCTATGGGAGGAAAAATGTTGTTTTGGTGTCTTGTTCAAAGGCCAAGACATGAAGCTAAAGGGGTGATTTGTATCTTGTTCAAAGCCCAAGATGTGAAGCTGAAGGGTTTTGACTTTAGAGAGAATTTGTCATCTCTAAAGGGGATTTTTGATCTGTTTATCACAACTGTTGCGTGACGGATTATAAAGGAGAATTACTTTAACTGGGATATGTGGATCCAGTAATGCCATAATTTCCTTTATAGGGGATTGTTAACCTGAAGGAGAAGACTTTAACTCAGTTTAGAGTAATGCCATCTTTCCTTAGGAATTTCTCATGCTAAAAGAGGGATAGTGGTGTGGATGTAAATAATCCAGAGGCTTGCCACTTACAGCAATTAGATGGGGGAAAAGGAGTTGTTGATGTTTGTATACTGTGAACGAGGCACAGATTTTGATGCTAAAAGGTTGATTGACTCAACCAGGGTTTCCTTATACGAAGCCTAAGAGGAGGCTATTGGCCCAACAAGAGGGTGTTTTTATGTGTCTCGTACGAAGCCCGAGAGAGAGGCTAAAAGGGTTGACTCAACAAGAGAGTGCTTTTATATATGTCTTGTACGAAGCCCAAGACGGAGGCTCAAAGGTGATTGACTCAACAAGAGAGTCTTTTATACTCAACAAGGGAGTGTTTTTGTATCTCGTACGAAGCCCGAGATGGAGGCTAAGAAAGGTTTGACTCAACAAGAGAGTCTTTTATACTCAACAAAAGAGTGCTTTTGTATCTCGTACGAAGCCCGAGATGGAGGCTAAAGGTTTGACTCAACAAGGGAGTCTAAAAAGGTTAGCTCCACTAGGGAGAATCATTGTACAAAGCCCAAGAGGAGGCTAAAAGTAAATTGACTCAACAAGAGAGTCTTTTAGTATCTCGTACAAAGCCCGAGATGAAGGATAAATATATTGGTGACTGTTTCAGTTTAGTGACAGGTCCAGTATGTTGGATAAAAGAGAAAATCAGTTTTTATGAAGGGAACGATTAAAGGTATTGTTGTGCTTTAGGATTGATCAGAGGATCAGGGTTATTTCCTGTTCTTTAAGGAAATGGGAAATCCAAAGGTTATTGAGACTATCCAAGTCTACGGGTGTTTTGAGAAATCGATTCTCAGATAAGTGACTGGTCTTTGTATGATGCCCAAGAGAAGGCTGGTATGTTAAGGGATGAAGGTCAACCCATTAACAGGTCTGACACTTGACTCAGAAAGATAGCTCTAGCAAATTGATGACTAGGTTATGTTCCTATACCTGTAAAGGTCTCTGGGTACTTGTACTAAGCCCAAGAGAAGGCATGAGAGCTTTTAAGAAGCCTAAGGGTCCTTGTATAACGCCCAAGAGGAGGCGGGGATGACATTCACGGAGAAAAGATCATCTCTGGGGAGTTAGAGTTTCTTTGACAATGTATAATGGTGACCGTCTGAGAAAGGATTCACTGAGAATGCTGCCTTTCACGTCTCCATATTGTTTAACCCCAAGAGGAGGGAAGACTGTGTCTGGTAATCCTATGGGGATCTAGTTTTGTTTGTATTTAAGAGTGACCAACAGGGCTTTACCTAGTGCTAGACATAGTTGCCGGGGAAAACTCTAAATAACTATACTAGTATTACACAGTTGATATTTGACAAGTATATAAAAGTTTGTGAAAGAAGACTTACAGTGAGCAGCCCCACAATACAGTTATATATATATATATATATATGAAAGCGGGTAAACACTTACTCGGTTGTAGAGCTTCCATGATGTTTGGTTAGTTGTTCAACAAAGAAAGCTTTGATAATAATATTATATTCAAAATCAAAGGAGACCCAAAAAGGTTTTATCAGTGATTGCATTGTTGGGGCTTACAGTTCAAAGAGAGTCCCAAGGTTTTATCAGTGATTGCACTATTATTTTGAATTTCTACAGGGACTTATACAAGTGACTGAGGCCCAAAAAGGTTTTCTGTATAAAGGGATGGGTCTTACACTCTCTCAAGAGGCCTAAAGGTGTTTAAAGAAAAAGAATGGGGCTTATAACACGAGGGTAGACCCAGATGATTTGTTTTTGAATTGGCGATTGCGCCGAGATTTCTCTTTTAACACAGAGGGACTTATATAATGCATTGAGGCCCAAAAAGTTTTGGTTAAAAAAAGGGGTTGGGTCTTACACTCTATTAGAGGCTCAATGATTTATTTTTGTACAAGTGGTGGGGCTTACGGCTCAAGGAGAGGCCCATGGGTTTTCTTGTTAAAAAGGCGACGATCGCGCCGAACTTTTGACGGTATCGGGAATTATACAATACACTGAGGCCCAAATTAGTTTGGTTTCTAAGAGGGATTGGGTCTTACACTCTATTAGAGGCCCAAAGTGTTTGAAAAAGTTTGATGAGGGTTGAATTAATCAAAAACCCTAATTTGTTTTCAAAATGTATTTTAATTGAATAAAAAATTCAATTAAAATGATCAAAATTGTTAAACATGTGGAAAACAAATTGTGATCTTGGATTAATGTTTCAAAAATCAGGTTTTGATCCACAAAATGTTTGGAAATCACTAAAATTTGAAAAATCAAGAAGGAAAAAATATTTTAAATGTCAAAAACAATTAAAATATTAATTCTTTACAAAAATATCAAGTATATGAAATAAATAATATTTTTGGGATTTTTTGGGAAAATAAAATATTTTATCATTTTTGTGAATTATTAAAAAAATAATCAACTCAAAATCATTAAAATTCAGAGAGAAATTAATTTTTGAATCAATTAAATAAAATCACAAAAATTCAAATATTTGAATTTTCAAAAAGGGCGCTAAGAACATGGCAAGAACACGCGCCACCCTCTGTTTCTGCAGATTTGCGTTTTCTATCCAATCTCACTGAATACTTGATGATAACATGCAATCTACATATCAATCTACTCGTCTTTACCTCACGATCATGTCTATGGTCTTTAATTTCATTTATTTTAAGCATGGAATAAGAAATCAAAGAGAAACCTCAAGAACCCTGAAATTTGCATGAAGGCTCAGAAATTCCATACATGATTCAACCAAAGCTATTGATTGAGGAAAAATACTCCATGCATGATTATGAACATATGGCCAAATTATTGTGCAGCAAAAAATGCATGGATCATAGAGTTAGAAGAGCTCATGCTTACTGATAACACTATTTTTGTGTGTTACTCTTACCCAATATTTGTGACATTTCTAGTTCATGATTTCACTTTTATAGCATGGGTTTAAGGTGTTTTAGCATGATTAAGGCTTTAAGCACTTTATGTGTTTCTTTTACATTTTCATTATGTTTGTGCTCTAAAAGGAAGATATATGATGATGAGAAGAGGCATGACCCCAGTTGCCAGAGCCTGGAGCAACATGAGGAGCTATTTGGAAAGCTGATGGTTTAATCAACCATTTCACCTAGAGAGTTGGAGATTGATGATAAAAAGCCAAGAATGACTAGGGCTCACGTGGCAGCATTATGAAGAGCAATGGAGCAAAAGGAAGGGATAAGATCAAGAAAGCTAGAGGACAAAAGATAGTACGATGGGGACCACTCAGCAGAGGACGCCCAGCACCAACACCACCAGTCGTTTGCTCTGCTCCACCAGCCGTCTACTCTGCTCCACCAGCCTGCTCTAGCCGCCTGCTAAAAGCAAATTTGTCTCCCACCAACATCTGTACCAGATTGCTTGCAAAGGAAGGATTGATGGACAGCTGTCCCACGTGAAGGATTTGATTTGGGCCTAACGTTATTTTCCTCAAGAGACCCACGATCCAAGAAAGGAGGAACCACCACTTCCACTCATCACTATTTAAAGAGGGCTTGTGCATTGAAGACAGAGAGAGACAAGAGATTCCACACACAACAATATTTATTTTCCGTTTTTAAAGTCATTTTCAGTTTTCAAGAGTTTGAGTATTAGTAGAGAGTATTCTTTTCTTCTCCAGACCTGTGCGCTCTGCTGAGAACTGTTGTGACTGAAGAGAGATGCTGTTGTTTATCCAACGCATGAGATCTCCAAGTTATTAGTAGGTTGCATTTCTTTATCACACTTTGTAAGATGATGTTTCCTACTAATTTCATTCCAGTAGTTTGTACTCAGCTCACTATGAGCTAAACCTTTGTTTGATGAGACTAATGAAGTTACTATAAAAGTGTTTTTTATGTTGATATGATGTGTTGGCTAGTGTCTTATTTTGTTATGTGTTTTTATGCTATAAACTTGGTTCTTAGAGTGATCAACTAGGAAAAAAGTAAAAGCTTGTTGTTGAGAGAGATCCAATAAACAAGTGGATTTCATAACAAAATTGGTTAATAAAGTAGGATAGAGATATTCATTTAATTCAACTTGCTTAGAAATAAGAAGTTGAGACCATAAATATTTTTCAGAATTAAAACCAGACGTATTTTAGGGTTACAAGTGAGACTTGGAGATTTGTTCCCTTGCCCTAGTTATACATGTTTTTGATGTTGTAGAGATACACCCCTAGATCGCGTTCTGACCTTTTGAGGCACGACACTTCACATCATAAAGACATTTCAACCAACAAGTACTAATGGATTTAGCTCATAAACTATTCTCTCTGATATTTTAACTCCTTTTTAGTTTTAAGGTATTTTAGTTATTTGTGTGTGCTCTTGTTCCTTATTCTCATATTTCTGTTACCTTGCTCATACTTTTCTTAAACGAAGAAAGCTAATATTAGTAGTTCAAATACTTTACACTTCCCTGTGGGTTCGACCTTTATTTTATCACTTGCTACATTACCAAGCATGTATACTTGCGTGTGACACCTTTACCCTATTATTCAAAAGAAACGCATTATAAAAAAAAAATTTAGAGTAAAGCTTCTTGGGTAATTAACAAGTTTTTGGCGCCGTTGCCGGGGAAGTGAAAAAGTTTGAAAAACTATTTTTTTTTCATTAAAACTGTATTTGAGCTTTTAATGTTTGCTGTGATTTGGTGATACTACATGCTTAAGCTATTGCATGTGCAGGTCGTTACAACCAGTTTACAGTGGTTATCCTGAACCTGAAAGAATTCTCAAGGCACGAATAAGATTTGTACGTGCTCAGCAAATATCTGGAGATTCCTCAACTTCAGTTGTGGCTGAACCTAAAGGAGTAGTGTACGAGGAGGACACGGAAGAAGAAAGCTCATCGTCTTCTTCAGACAAGTCATTACACGAGACAATCATGGCAGAGCCAGACATCATTTGTATTGCCAATGACCGAGCGCGAAACATCAGGGATTATGCTGTGTTTGATCCAAATGCTATGAATACTGGCATTGCTAGGCCAGCTATCACAGCACCACAGTTTGAGTTCAAGCCTATGATGTTCCAAATGTTGCAAGCCGCTGGTCAATAGCACTTAAAACAATTTCTGGATGTTGCTGACAATTTCAAGATCCTTGACGTGCCCATGGATACCTTTAGGTTGAGGCTGTTTCCATATTCTCTAAGGGATCGAGCCAAGAGCTGGCTTAATTCTTTGGAACCAAATTCCATTACTACATGGAATGCCTTGGCAGAAAAATTTCTGGCCAAATATTTTCCTCATTCCAAAAATGCAAAAATGAGAAATGAAATCACATCATTTAGGCAAGGAGATGATGAGACGTTGTTTGACGCATGGGAAAGATTTAAGGAGCTGTTGAGACAATGTCCACATCATGGGATTCCCATCTGCATACAACTTGAGACCTTCTATAATGGATTAATTCCATCCTCAAGGAATATGTTAGATGCATCCAGTGATGGAGCTCTATTGTCTAAATCATATGATGATGGCTACAAGCTGATTGAAAGCATTACGACCAACACTTATCAATGGTCAGTCACAAGGGCCACTTCAAGTTTAACTCAAAAGAAGCCTGCTGGAGTTCATGTAATCACTGAGACCACAGCTCTTGCTGCTCAAGTGGCTCAGATCCACCAAATGATGAAGAATTTGATGAATCCTAAAGTGCCAAAACCTGACCCTGTTAAGGTGGTTACTGACGCTTCTGAGGTTGCTTGTGTTTACTGTGGAGGACCACATCTATTTGAAGAATGTTTTGCCAACCCTGTTTCAGTTAACTATGTTGGCAATCCCAACAACAACAGCAGATACAATAATCCCTACAGCAACACTTACAACCCAGGATGGCGCAATCAACCTAATTTTTCTTGGAGTAACAATCAAAATCAACCTAAACCGCAAGCAACCACACCTCAAGTTCCACCTGGATTTTCTAACCCTAACTATGCTGGGGTTAACCAGGGAAACAACCATCTGGAGAATGTGCTCAAGTCCTTTATTCAAGAAGCAAAGAATCAATTTCAAGCACAAGGAGTAAGTATCAAGAACTTGGAGAACTAAGTGGGCCAAATTTCTACGGCTCTAAGTTCAAGAAACTTGGGAAATCTTCCCAGCTCTACTGAGACTCATAGCACACAAACTGGAGTGAAAAATGTTGAGACTTGCCAAGCACTTAAGTTGAGAAGTGGCAAGGAAGTTGAAGAGACCATTACAAAGAACAAGGAGCCAAGTACAATTGTGTCTAAGCCCGACAGTCCTGGAGCAAAAGACAATGATGGAGAACCTTCTTCATCCAAACTGCAAAAGCACAAAGATAATGTACTCACTGAAGATTACACTTCTCTAGAAAATCAAGAAGTCATCACTGAAACTAACAAGAAGCAAAAGTTTGTGCAAGAAAGACCACCACCCCCTTTTCCACAAAGAATCAAAAAAATAAAAGAAGAGCAACAATTTTCAAAGTTTATGGTGATCTTGAAGCAGCTTCACATAAACATACCATTGATTGAAGCCATTCAACAAATGCCAAATTATTCAAAATTCATGAAGGATTTACTTACCAAACGTAAACGGGTGGGAGAGTTTTCTACAGTTGCACTTACACAAGAGTGTAGTCATTTAGTTTAAGGCAAACTCCCTCCCAAGTTGAAGGATCCTGGAAGTTTCACTATTCCATGCACCATTGGAGACACCTTTTGTGGAAAGGCGTTATGTGATTTAGGGGCCAGCATTAATCTCATGCCTCTATCCATATTCAAGAAGCTGGGGATAGCTGCTGCCAGGCCTACAACCATCACCTTGCAGCTAGCTGATAGGAGTATTTGCTACCCACAAGGGAAGATTGAAGATGTGTTGGTAAGGGTTGACAAGTTTGTCTTCCCTGCTGACTTTATCATTATGGATTTTGAAGCTGATGAGGATACACCCATTTTATTGGGAAGGTCATTCCTAGCAACGGGTAGAACCTTAAATGATGTTGAAAGAGGAGAACTCACATGAGGGTGAACGGGCAGCAAGTAGTGTTCAACATACTTAATGCCTTGTAATACCCAGAAGAGGAGGTGGTTGAGTGTTCTATGATATCTAGTTGGGAAGGTTTAATTCATAAAAACCTTCTAAAGGCTAATGATGTGTCAAAATTGAGTTAGGAAAAGTGGATAAAGAAGGACTAAAAGATGGAGTCATCTGTGGTCCCATGCCAAAGCAAGAGGAAGAGTATGTCAAAGTGATAGAATCCACCACCGTTGCTCATAAACAGCAGCTAACTTCCATTGAAGAACCGCCTGAATTGGAGCTTAAGAAACTTCCGGAGCATTTACAATATGCATATCTGGAGGCGGGACAGAAGCTGCCAGTTATCATAGTTACAAATATGCAAGAAGCGCAAAAAGAGCAACTGATTTCACTACTGAAGAGACACAAGAAGGAAATTGCATGGCAGATTTCTGATATTAAGGGAATTAACCCAGCAATATGCATGCACAAAGTTCTGTTGGAAGAAAATGCTAAGAATAGCATTGAGAGCCAACGAAGGCTGAACCCCATCATGAAGGAGGTTGTAAAAAAGGAGATTATCAAGTGGTTAGACGCAGGAATTATCTACCCTATCTCAGATAGTGTGTGGGTAAGTCCAATCCAGTGCGTACCGAAGAAGGGAGGCATGACAGTGATAGTCAACGAGAAGAGTGAGCTCATTTCTACTAGAACAGTTTCTGGTTGGAGAATTTGCATGGATTATAGGAAGCTGAACAAGGCAACAAGGAAGGACCATTTTCCCTTGCCTTTCATTGACCAGATGCTGGATAGGTTGGTTGGAAAGGAGTATTATTTCTTCTTAGATGGATATTCGGGCTACAACCAAATTACAATAGCCCCAGAAGATCAAGAAAAAACAACATTCACATGTCCATATGGCACCTTTGCTTTCAGAAGAATGTCGTTTAGACTATGCAATGCACCAACCACTTTCCAACGTTGCATGATGGCAATTTTTTCGGATATCATAGAGAATTCCATGGAGGTGTTCATGGATGATTTTTCAGTTTTTGGAGAATCATTTCAAGATTGCCTAAAGAATTTGGAATTGGTGATGATCAGGTGTGAAGAGAACAACTTAGTCCTCAATTGGGAAAAATGCCATTTTATGGTAAAAGAAGGAATTGTTCTTGGTCATAGAATTTCTAAAGAAGGATTGGAGGTAGATCAAGCAAAGGTGGAGGTAATTGAAAAACTACCCCCACCAGTCAATATTGTAGCGAGCGATTTTGGACGCGGTTCTTAAGCGCTGGTCGCTCTCTGCGGTTGAGCTTAAAACTACATGTCGATTCATTTTTTATCCTATTGTGAGCTGATGAAGGAAGGGAAATAGATGTCTCCAATTAACCCTGCTTTGCATACTGAGTTTAAACAGCGGTCTGTTAGGTTACAGATGCTATCAATGTGGGGGGGCCTTTGTACTGGTTATTTGTATTTTCGCCAATACTGTTTTCTTTTTTTTTATCTAGACAGAGGGTTTCTGGCGGGGAACACGGATTAGGATGTTAGGACTAATGCTTTTGAATTACTGCTTTTGATATGGGATTTTGGGTTTTTGTTTAGTGTGCTCGCTAAGATTTTTCTTTCAATCTTATTCCTACGTATTCCCGTTTATCCAAAACAGGGAAATCAGAGCGTTCGTAGTTCCTCCTATTCTATGGGAGGAAATGATTGTTTTTGGTGTCTTGTTCAAAGCCCAAGACGTGAAGCGAAAAGGTGGTTTGTATCTTGTTCAAAGCCCAATATGTGAAGCTGAAAGGTCTATTTGACTTTAGAGAGAACTTGTCATCTCTAAAGAGGGGGTTGTATGTCACAACTGTTTTATAAAGGAGAATTACTTTAACTGGGATACGCGGATCCTAGCAATGCCATAATTTCATTTATAGGGGGTTTTAACCTGAAGGGGAAGACTTTAACTCAGTGTAGAGCAATGCTATCTTTCCTTAGGAATTTCTCATGCTAAAAGAGGGATAGTGGCATGGATGTAGATGATCTAGAGGCTTGCCGCTTACATCGATTAGATGAAAGGGAAAGGAGTTGTTGATGTTTGTGTACTGTGAACGAGGCACAGTTTTGATGCTAAAAGGTTAATTAGATTAACCAGTGGTTTTCTTATACAAAGCCTAAGAGGAGGCTATTATGTGTCTCGTACAAAGCCCGAGAGAGAGGCTAAAAAGTTTTGACTCGACGATGAAGTCTTTTGGTATCTCGTATAAATCCCGAGATGGAGGCTATTTGACTCAACAAGGGAGTTTTTTGTATCTCGTACAAAGCCCGAGATGGAGGCTGAAATTTGTTTGGCTCAATAAGAACCTTTTTGTATCTCGCATAAAGCCCGAGATGGAGGCGAAAGGGGTAATTGACTCAACGAGGGAGTCTCTTATGTGTCTCGTATGAAGCCCGAGATGGAGGCGAAATGTTGTTTGACTCCGCTGGGGAGAATCATTGTACAAAGTCCAAGAGAGAGGCTAACTTCACTGGAGAAGGATCATTATACAAAGCCTAAGAGGAGGCTATGGTTACTGTTTTAGTTTAGTGACAGGTCCAGTATACTGATTTCGAAAGAGAAAACCAGTTCTTATATGAGCAATACTGTACTAAAGGATTTGATTCAAGGATCCGGGTTATTCCTGTTCTTTAAGGAAGCAGGAAATCCGAAGGGTATTGAGACTGTCCGAGTCTGCGGGTTTCCTTCCTATTTAACGAAGGGGTCACTTGAGAATGTCTTTGAGACTCAAGGAGATTAGACTGTCCATGTTTAGCGTTTCATCTTTTATACTGTGTTTTGAGAAACAGTAGTAGACTCTAGGAAAAGACTGTTCTATGAAGATGACTAAGTTCTGTTCCTATACCTCTAGGAGGTCGTCGGGACAATTTGTACGAAGCCCAAGAGGAGGCTGGAAACTTTTAAGAAGCCGACGGGTCCTTGTACTAAGCCCAAGAGGAGGCTATCATTCCCGGAGGAAGAGATCATTATACGAAGCTTAAGAGGAGGCTGTGAATACTTCTAAGAAGCCGTAGGGTCCTTGTACTAAGCCCAAGAGGAGGCGGGGTCGCTTTTAGGAAGCCTGTGGGTCCTTGTATGATGCCCAAGAGGAGGCCTATGCTTTTAAGAAGTCGATGGGTCCCCAAACCCCGAGAAATTCAAGGCAATGCTATTCACCGAGAATAGATCAAAGTCAGGAAAGTTCGAGAATTTGGAAGAAACTCAAAGATGCAATTCACGGAGAATACATTCATCTCTGGGAATAGAGTTTCTTGACAATTCCTAATGAGGACAGTCGAAGAGAAGACTGTATCTGGTGATCCTATTGGGGATTTAGTTGTCTATTTCTACGAATAAACGGAACGGCGTCACCTAGTTCTAGACGTAGTTGCCGGGGAAACTCGAAATATCTATACTATTATTACACAGTTGATATGAGTTTATGAAAAAAGACTTACAGTGAAACAGCCCCACAATACAGTTATATGTATATGAAAGCAGTAAATGAAAGCGTATAAACACTTACTCGGTTGTAGAGCTTCCATGCTGTTTGGTTAGTTGTTCAACAAAAAAAGATTGAAAACAACAGTATATTCAAAATCAAAGGAGAAAGTGCTTTGAAAAAGAAAGTTTTGGGGCTTACAGCTCAAGGAGAGGCCCAGGGTTTTATCAGTGAGCGCACTGTTGAATTTGTACAGAGGGACTTATACAAGTGACTGAGGCCCAAAAAAGGTTTTTTGTACAAAGGGATGGGTCTTACACTCTCTCAAGAGGCCCAAAAATTTTAAAGAAAAAGAGTGGGGCTTATAACACGAGGGTAGGCCCAAATGATTTTTCGTTTAAAAAGTGGCGATCGCGCCGAGGTTTTCTTTTAACGCAGAGGGACTTGTACAATAAGTGAGGCCCAAAATGTTTTGGTTAAAAGGGGATTGGGTCTTACACTCTATTAGAGGCCCAAAGTGTTTTGAATGGGTCTTATAGCTCGAGGAGAGGCTCAATTGATTCTTTGAAAAGGCGACTATCGCGCCGTTTGTTTTTGACGGTATCGGGACTTATACAATACACTGAGGCCCAAAAATGATTTGGTCAAGAAAGGATTGGGTCTTACACTCTATTAGAGGCCCAAAAAGTTTTGAAAATGATTTATGAGGGTTGAATTAATCAAAAAACCCTAATTTGTTTTCAAAAATGTATTTAATTGAATAAAAATTCAATTAAAATGATCAAAATTGTTTAATACGTGAAAAACAAATTGTGATCTTGGATTAATGCTTCAAAAATTAAGTATTGACCTACAAAATAATTAGAAAGCATTAAAAGTTGCAAAATCAATGTAGAAAAAATATTTAATATGTCAAAAACAATTAAAATATTAATTCTTTGCAAAAATATCAATTATATGAAATAAATAATATTTTTGGGATTTTTGGGAAAATAAAATATTTTAACATTTTTGTGAATTATTAAAAAAAGAATCAACTCAAAATCATTAAAACTCAGAGAGAAATTAATTTTTGAATCAATTAAATAAAATCACAAAATTCAAATATTTGAATTATTCAAAAATGGCGCCAAGAACACACCAAGAACACGCGCGTGTTCTGGGTTTGGCTGATTTGCATTTTCTCCTCAATCTCACTGAATACGTGATTATATCATGCAATCCACATATCATTATGCTCGTCTCAACCTCACGATCATGTCTATGTCCATTAATTTCATTTAAATTAAACATATAACAAGAAATCATGAAAAATCCTCAAGAACCCTAATTTCTGCATGAAGGCTAGGATTTTTGATACACGATTCAAACAATGCAATTAATTGAGGGAAAACATTCCATGCATGATTATGAACATATGGCCAAATTATTGTGCGAGGAAATATGCATAGATTGAGAGATGACCAAGTCTATGCTTACCTCTAAGCAGTGACAGCAAGTGAAATGTGATTTTTGATTTGGAGGTGTTACAGATGAGTGGTGATGATCTGAACAGCTTCCCTACACCCTATGAAGTGTGTTTGAATGCTTGGACTTGATTGAAAATGGCTAGATCAATTTGTGGTACCTCAGCTGCAACTTGATTGAAAATTTGAGCAACCAGCTGGTGATTTTGTGAAATTGGTGTTTCAGAAGTGATCTAAGTGTTTGATCAGCTCATATGTGATGTATGTGAGGTGTGTGAGTGATTGGTTTGATTGGAATTGCTCTCAAACTCAAAACCCGATAGTAACTTGCCTTAGAAGGCAAAATTGGAGTGAAAGAAGAGATTTTGAGGAAGGCATCTGTTTGATGGCTTTGGTGTACTCAAACTGATCACAATTGAGCTCTATTTATAGTAGAGCAAGTTTGTTTTGCAAGGAATAGTGAATGGCAGCTGGTAAGTAGGTTTGGCCAATGTTGTCCAATGAAAATGCAAGTCTCCTCTAGCCATTGACTAGAGGTTAGGGAACAGAGCTTTGGTTCCCTTGGTCTTGGATAAGTCTTGACTGATTTCAGATGAGAATGGCTCAGTCCATGCCACCTTGATGCTTCCATTGAATGCTTCAATCCAAATTTGGAGTCTTATCCCTATTTTGGCCATTCTAGGTTCAACATGCTATTTCTTGTTCCATGGACTTTGGAGGCTTGGCTCAGTGATTGTCCCCTTTAGATTCAATCCTCGGAGGTGTCCAAGTGGATAGGAGCATTTGAATTTGGCTGATTTTGGCAAATCGAGCCAAAATGCAAAATCTGCCTTGCCTTTGACAGATTTCATCAAGGCAACTTGACAATGTCATATCTCATGGGGTAAGTTGAATTTGGCAATGTTCTTGGCCATTTTGGAAAGCCCTTACATGATACAACAACTGTTTGAACAAGTTTGGTTTTGATCTCTTTTGATTCCAAGTGAAAAATCCCTCTACATTTGGCAAAAAGTGAAGCAAAATCTGACTTAGTGAAATTTTCACCAAGTGTTGGAACAAAGTGTGATTTCTTGATTTTGATCACTCTATAACTCAAAATCCTTAATGAATTGGACTTAGGCCTAGTTGAAGTTTTTGTAGAGGGTAATGAGGGCTACAAATCCATCCTTGGATGAGAAAAAATGGCCATGTGGTTTAGGAGTTATGATCCTCCAAAGTTAGTGTATTAGTGGTACTTTTTCCATAACTTAGAAAAATTTCTAAGTTTTATGGTTACCCCTTTTACAAGTTATCCAACATTCTTTGATTTTTCTTGATGAATGATGATTCCAATCATACATTAACATCATTTTAGGGTTAAAAATCCATTTTGGTGAAAAATCTCAAAAAGTCAAAGTTGACTTTTGTGCACAGTTGACTTTTTATCAGATGAATTCCAAATTGTGCAATTCTTCAAGAAATCATGTCCTTGACCTAAATCAAACTTGATGGACATGTTCCATGGGTGTCATAGGGTATATTGGGGCATGTCCTAGGGTTTGGGAGCATGTCCTGGTCAAAAGTCAAAGTTACGGTTGACTTTCCTCGCGAAACCCTAATTGTGGTGCAGATGAAAATGAGACTTGTTGCTCAAGCTTCTTGGATTAATACATTGTTCCAAATGGATCAATATAGTTCATTAGAGACCCTCAAATCATGTCTTGAGGTCTTGGCTCTTGATTTGTCCCAAAAGTCAACTTAGGGGTGAATTAGGTCAAGAAACCCTAATTCCTGATTTTTGATGTATGCATCCCCTGAGGTCAAATTGACTTGATGCTTGGGTCCATGAGGTTCCATGGAGTACATTAGGTTGTGTTTTGGATCTTTGGCTTGTGCCCAGATGAAATTTTTCATCCGGAGGCCCTGGTCGACCAAAACCCTAATTTGGTGATACTGGCGATCTTGAGACTTAATCCACCTAGAAGGGAGCAACCTTGTGCTTAATCCTTGAAGTGGGAGTCCTTTTTGATCCATTGTGGATGTTTGAGAGGTTAGACAAGTTGAAGATCATGTCATTCCTTGATTGATCCTTTGTCTAAGGCTCTGAGAGGGCTTGAAACCCTAATTTTGATTGTAGTGAATGCTCAACAACCCTTGAGGCATTTGGTGAGTCATAATGGTTCATCCATATTGTGATGATGATTTGCACAATGATGGGAAATCTTAGTGGTCAAAATTTGGGGTATGACAAATATCAAGGGCATTAGGAGTTTCTTGGGGCATGCTGGATTTCATAGGAGGTTTATAAAAGATTTTTAAAAAATCTCTAAACCACTATGCCAGCTGCTGCAGAATGATACTCCTTTCGTCTTCAGTAAAGAGTGCCTTGAATCTTTCAATCTTTTAAAGAAGGCCCTCATTTATGCACCTGTAGTCAAAGTTCCAGATTGGTCCAAGCCATTTGAGTTGATGTGTGATGCTAGTGACTTTGCCATTGGCGCTGTTTTAGGCCAAAGGAATAGCAAAGTGTTTCATACTATTTACTATGCAAGTAAACGTTGATAGAAGCACAAATCATCTACACAACCACGGAGAAGGAGCTACTAGCAGTAGTGTTTTCTTTTGATAAATTCACACCTTTCTTGGTCGGAACTAAGGTCATTGTGTATACGGATCATGCAGCAATTAAATATTTGATTGCCAAAAAAGACGCAAAGCCACGACTTATACGCTGGGTGCTTCTTCTACAAGAGTTTGACCTGGAAATAAGAGATAAAAAAGGAGTAGAAAACTCAGTTACTGATCATCTCTCAAGACTTCCTGAAGAAGTGCAACCTCAAAATAGTGGAGAGATTAAGGAAAGTTTTCAGGATGAGAAGCTGTTGGTGATTACTGATGGCATGACTCCTTGGTACGCTGACATTGTGAACTACTTAGTCAGTAGGGTTGTGCCACCAGAATTCAACTACCAACAGAGAAAGAGGTTCTTTCACACTGTAAAGAACAATTTCTGGGATGAGCCATACATATACAAGAAGTATGCAGATCAGTTGTTAAGAAGATGTGTTGACTATGAGGAGGCACGCCGGATCTTATCAGCATGTCACAAAGCCCCATATGGTGGACATTTTGGAGGAGTAAGAACTATAGCCAAGGTGTTGCAATCAGTTTATTTCTGGCCTTCTATTTTTAAAGATGCTCATGAATTTACTAAGAGATGTGACAGATGTCAAAGGGTTGGAAATGTGTCCATGAGACAAGAGATGTCGCTCACTAGTATTCTTGAAGTAGAAATTTCTGATGTGTGGGGCATTGATTTCATGGGGCCATTTCCTCCCTCTTTTGGAAATCTTTACATTCTTGTTACTGTGGACTACGTGTCCAAGTGGATTGAGGCAGTAGCAACACCATCCAATGATGCCAAGGTTGTGACTAAGTTCTTACTCAAAAACATTTTGACAAGACATGGCACGCCTAGAGCTATCATCAGTGATGGTGGATCTCATTTTTGCATAAAATTTTTGAAAACCTAATGGAAAAATATGGGATTAAGCACAAGGTTGCTACAGCCTACCATCCCCAAACTAGTGGAAAAGTGGAGTTGTCCAATAGAGAAATCAAAAGAATCTTGGAAAAGGTAGTTAACCCAACAAGGAAGGATTGGTCCAAACATTTGGACGAGGCACTATGGGCGTATAGGACTTCCTATAAAACCCCCTTAGACATGTCTCCATATAGACTTGTCTATTCGAAGGCTTGTCATCTACCAATTGAATTGGAACACAAGGCATTTTGGGATGTGAAGCAATTAAATTTTAATATTCAAAGTGCTGGCCAAGCTAGAATGCTCCAATTAAATGAATTAGATGAGCATAGGCTGTTCTCATACGAGAATGCTGAATTGTATAAGGAAAAGACCAAGAGGTGGCATGACATGAAATGCCAGAAGAGGGAATTAGTGAAAGGCCAAAAAGTTTTACTTTTTAACTCAAGGCTGAAGTTATTCCATGGAAAATTGAAATCAAGATGGTCCGGACCCTTTATCTTAGAGGAGATCTACCCCCATGGTGCAGTGGAGTTGTTAAATGAGAAGAATGGAGAGAAATTTAAGGTCAACGGCCAAAGGGTCAAAGCTTACCTTGGAGAGTCCTCAAGTAACACAAGGGATTCTCTCCATTTTGTTGATTAATGGGTTTTTGTGTTGGTCAGGCGATAAGACCTTAAAATAGCGCTACTGGGAGGCAGCCCAGCTTTATGCAATTTTTTTTTTGTTTTACATTGTACAGGATCATGATGTGTTCTACTAGCGTCAACGCATGACAATACCAGACATGCCAGCAACAGACTCAAGAACAGTGGAAGAGGAGGAATGACAAAGACTGAAGGAATAAAAAATTTTCCTAAGTCCAATGAGATTAATAATCATGCTGAGTTGGCGTTGATTATTTTTCTCTTGAATAATCAGGAAAAAAAATTTGAAACATTTTTCTTTGAAGGAAGAGAGAGAAAGAAAGCACAACATAGGGAGCAAGCGCATTCGGCTGAGTGAAGGAGCAGAGTTATGATGGCCAGGTCTGCCACGTCAGACACCTTAGCCACCTAAGCACGAAACCCCGCTTAAGTGTGTCTTTTCAGGTGTCAGCCCTAGGGTTTTCACTCCTTGCCCTACGAAACACCAAAATAGAAAAACTTCTCTCTCCACTTCAAAGAAACGTTTTATTTTAATATTTTCTTGAAACTTTTTGCAACCATCTTTACAACTCCTCCGCTTTTACCTATACACAAACGTCAGACAAAGACCCCTTCATCTTCCATTCCACCATTTTTCTCTGAAACCCTAAAAACTTCTCAACCCCTTTTTTCTCCTCTTTCACTTCAGAAAAATGACTCGCGACCCCCAAACCGGTCTCCGTTACAAAACCACTGCCAAGAAAAATACCACCCCCACCATTGATATCTCAAGTCAGGACGAAGATGAAACCTTCGTGAATGTGGAAGCTCACAGGCGTTTTACGGAGTATTTTAGCAAGATAAATCTTTTTTCTGAGCGTGGTTTTATTATGGACTCCTCTGAGGAAGGTCTGGGACTACCAGGAGATATTGGAATCACAATATCGAAGTTGAAATGGGAGCTTTTGTGCAAACAGCCCGGTGCTTACAACGCCAACCTAGTCAAGGAGTTCTATGCAAACCTCACCAATCCAGGACACAAACGGTTGGAGGTGATCATCAGGGGTACAAAGGTCGTGTACAATGAAGCAAATATCAACTATTATTTCAAACTGGATGCTGTTGAAGATGAGTACCAAAACTTGGTGTTACAATCTCAAGAAGATGAGTAAGACGCGTATCTGGAGTCATTGTGTGTCCAGGGAGCAAAATGGGTGGACAAAGCCGTGAAGAGGATGGACCTCAGACCGGAGGTAAAAGTTTGTTACCAATTCTTGAAAAATTCCATCATGCCAACCGCTCACAATGAGACAGTTTCTAGGGCAAACTTGGTACTCTTACACTGTATCACCGGCTTGAGACCCATCAATGTGGGAAAAATAATAGTGCAGGAAATCCATGCATGTTTAAAGAAAAAGGAAGGGATGCTCTTCTTCCCTTGTTTAATCACAACTCTATGCCGAAGACATGGTGTGTCTGAGTATGACTCATACAATTTTGGGGCCCCTCAACAACCGCTGGACAAGACACTAATCATGACACTCATGAAGCCTAAAGGAGTAAGGAAAAGAGCAGCTACTAGTTAAACCTCATATGTAATTGAAGAGAAACCAGACCCAGCATTAGAAATCTTGAAGCAGATGCGTAGGGATCGACAAGCATTCTTCGCCTACTAAAAGGCCAAGACAAAGTGGTTGGAAGAAATGTGGACTATGCAAGCCCCATCTAATGTGTTGAAGGCTCTAGAGTTTCCAGATCATATTTTGGGAAAAATGGAACCAATGGTTGCTGCTGAAGGAGAAAAGAGATCTATGAAAAAAGAGAAGGGAAAGAAGAAGAAGAAGGACAAAGAGGAAAAGAAGAAAGATGTTGGTGAGACTAGCAAGGGCGTGTCAGTAGACACCAGTCAAAGCCAGGTAAAAAAGAAGAAAAAGCTGAGAAAGGCTTATCCGTCTCCACCTCCAGAAATGAAGGAAACCCCAAAGAAGAAGAAGCTCAAGGCTGAGTGGAAGAAGAAGGAGCTAGTTGTAGTCATGACACCGCCTGCCAGCCATGTGACAAACGCCAACAAATTTGACCTGAATAAATCAGACCAGGAAGAGGAAGGAACAGAGAAGGGTGAACCATTGGAAACCATGTTATCAGAAGCAGAAAAAGATGATGAGGACTTAAACAAGGTGGAAGCTACTGAGGAGGAAGAAAGAAGTGAGAAAAAAGAGGATGTTGAGGAAGAAAGAGTGCAATCCGAAGGAGGGACTGAGGAGAAGGATTTGGAAGGAATAAGGAGATATTACTCCTCTACAGAAACTGAGAAAGAGGAAGTTGTAAAAGGAGACGACGAAGCTGACAGTGATGAAGCAGAAAAAACAGGAGCTGACCCAGAACCCCTCCCTGTCGTGGAACCGGAAGTAGTTAAAGAAGACAATGTTCCGGCGGAGCAGTCAAAGGAAAGTGGAGAACAGCCACAGCAAAAGGCAAAGAGTCCTGTGAAAACTGCTAGGAATGAGGCTGCTGCTGCTACAGCTGAAGAGGGAACTGACAAAGGCCCGGGAGTACAGGAGAGCAAGAAGAAAAAAAAGAAGCAACCTATGCAGGCTTCAAGGAAAAGCTCCAGGCTAAGGGCCTAAAGTGGTAAAAGTGGAAGTAAGCGAGCACTATCATGCCACCTCTCATCGCTAAACAGTGAGGACACTGTCCTTACTAAGTTTTGGGGAGGGCATCAGTACTCAACCTATTTTCACTTAATCTAGCCCTGTTTCTGTCTTTTATTGTCGTTTCTACCTATGACTGATGTTTTATGTCTGAGTTTGGATATTGTGTTTGGCTGGCCATGTTTTGAGCCAAATGTTTTTAATTTTCCTGTGGGGATGTTGTAACGCTCCCAGAACATGATGACCTGCAATTTGATGTTTTGTTTGAATGTTGTGCATGGCACTTTTTGGTGATTATTTCTTTCATGTTAAAATGTTGTGAAAATGGTGTGAATCATAACTTAGAAAAGGAAGAACTAGGGAATGTGGGGATCCAACTAAATCAGGAGCGTAAACTTTTAGTTTCTGGGCTCAAGAATAAAAAAAAGGGAATGAAGCTGTTAGGTGTTAGGGAAGCAAGGTGTAGGAGTTTCACCAAATGAGTTTGACAGAGGAGATTGATGTTCGCAGTCACGTCAGTACTAGTCTCCTAAACCAGCCAGAAAATTTTTTCCAAGAAAAATTGAATTGTGAAAATCAAGGGAATGGTTGAAATCCTAGGAATCACAAAGGGAAGGACAAGAAGATTTAAATAATGATTGAGACGACCACGGAAGGGACACACTTCACACAAAGACATGTGCAAAAAGTGGCAAAGACCACCAATAAAGTTCCTGTGCCCGAAACTGGAGGAACAACAAGCGTTTTCATCATAATATTCAGTTGAACTCACATGAGAAGATTCTGAGATGAGACGTGTTGCCAAAAAAGAAATATATATATATATATATATATATATATATATATATATATATATATATATATATAGAGAGAGAGAGAGAGAGAGAGAGAGAGAGGAAAAAGAAAGAAAACAAATAATAAGTATGGTACCAAATGTGTTACTCAAAAATATCAATTGAGAATCAGGACAGAATTCCCTAGTGAGACCAAAAGAGAAGAGACCCCACTCAAGAAAGTACACAAGAAAGGATCAAAAAGAGGAAATTGTGGCTTGTTTTCTGGAAGAGTAAGGTCGTGACATGAGACGTCAGTTTCCCTTTGGACTAGCAAAACTTTGGAGCAATTTCAAAGCTGAGCAACTCGCACCGATACTGCTTCCTTACCTTTCCAAATATTAAAGCCTCATCACCCTGCTAAGCCTGACTGAAGTTGTTGAGAACCAATTACACTTCCCTATGTCTTTTGCTGTCACATCACCTGAGGACAGGCGATCATTCAAGTTTGGGGGAGTGATAACACTATTTTAGTGTGTTACTCTTACCCAATATTTGTGGCATTTCTAGTTCATGATTTCACTTTTATAGCATGGGTTTAAGGTGCTTTAGCATGATTAAAGCTTTAAGCACTTTATGTGTTTCTTTTACGTTTTCATTATGTTTGTGCTCTAAAAGGAAGATAGATGATGATGAGAAGAGGCATGACCCCAGTTGCCAGAGCCTGGAGCAGCATGAGGAGCTATTTGGAAAGCTGATGGTTTAATCAACCATTTCACCTAGAGAGTTGGAGATTGATGATAAAAAACCAAGAATGACTAGGGCTCACGTGGCAGCATTATGAAGAGCAATGGAGCAAAAGGAAGGGATAAGATCAAGAAAGCTAGAGGAAAAAAGTACGGTGGGGACCACTCAGGAGAGGACGCCCAGCACCAACACCACCAGCCGTTTGCTCTGCTCTACCAGCCTTCACCAGCCATCTGCTCTGCTCCACCAGCCTGCTCCAACCGCCTGCTAAAAGCAAATTTGTCTCCCACCAACATTTGTACCAGATTGCTTGCAAAGGAAGGATTGATGGACAACTATCCCACATGAAGGATTTGATTTGGGACGAACCTTATTTTCCTCAAGAGACCCACGATCCAAGAAAGGAGGAACCACCACTTCCACTCATCACTATTTAAAGAGAGCTTGTGCATTGAAGACACAGAGAGACAAGAGATTCCACACACAACAATATTTATTTTCCATTTTTAAAGTTATTTTTAGTTTTCAAGAGTTTGAGTATTAGTAGAGAGTATTCTTTTCTTCTCCAGACCTGTGCGCTCTGCTGAGAACTGTCGCGACTGAAGAGAGTTGTTGCTGTTTATCCAACGCAAGAGATCTCCAAATTATTAGTAGGTTGCATTTCTTTATCACACTTTGTAAGATGATGTTTCCTACAAATATCATTCTAGTAGTTTGTACTCAGTTCACTATGAGCTAAACCTTTGTTTGATGAGACTAATGAAGTTAGTATAAAAGTGTTTTTTATGTTGATATGATGTGTTGGCTAGTGTCTTATTTTGTTATGTGTTTTTATGCTATAAACTTGGTTCTTAGAGTGATCGACTAGGAAAAAAGTAAAAGCTTGTTGTTGAGAGAGATCCAATAAACAAGTGGATTTCATAACAAAAGTGGTTATTAAAGTAGGATAGAGATATTCACTTAATTCAACTTGCTTAGAAATAAGAAGTTGAGACCATAAAGATTTTTCAGAATTAAAACCAGACGTATTTTAGGGTTACAAGTGAGACTTAGAGATTTGTTCCCTTGCTCTAGTTATATATGTTTTTGATGTTGTAGAGATACACCCCTAGATCGCGTTTTGACCTTTTGAGGCACGACAATTCACATCATAAAGACATTTCAACCAACAAGTACTAATGGATTTACCTCATCAACTATTCTCTCTGATATTTTAACTCCTTTTTAGTTTTAAGTTATTTTAGTTATTTGTGTGTGCTCTTGTTCCTTATTCTCATATTTCTGTTACCTTGCTCATACTTTTCTTAAACGAAGAAAGCTAATATTAGTAGTTTAAATACTTTACACTTCCCTGTGGGTTCGACCTTTATGTTATCACTTGCTACATTACCAAGCATGTATACTTGCATGTGACACCTTTACCCTATTATTCAAAAGAAACGCATTATAAAAAAAATTAGAGTGGAGCTTCTTGGGTAATTAACACTTACCTCTTGCAGTTGGTGATTGTGTTTTGTGTTAGAGGTGTTACAGCTTGGTTCCAAGGATATGGACAGCTTCCCTAGGTGCTCTGGAGTGTATCTGGATGCTTGGAGTGGATTGAATTGATCTTGAACTTGATTTGGCACCTCAACTGCAAATCTCTCAAAGGCTTGTGCAGATGGCTGGTGATTTTGAGAATCTGGTGTTCTAGATGTTGTTTAAGTGTTTGGATCACTTCTATATGATGTTTATGAGGTGTGTGTGTGATTGGTTTGGTTGGAATTGCTCTCAAACTCAAAACCCGATAGTGACATGCTTTGGAAGGCAATTTTGGAGTGGAGTGAAGAAGAAGATTTTGAGGAAAGCATCTGTTTGATGACTTTGGTGTACTCAAACTGATAACAAATGAGCTCTATTTATAGTCGAGCAAGTTTGTTTTGCAAGGAATAGTGAATGGCAACTGCTGCATAGGTTTGGCCAATGTTGATCAATGAGAATCCAAGTCTCCTCTAGCCATTGACTAGAGGTTAGGGCACATGCTGCTGGTTCCCTTGGTCTTGGATAAGTCTTGACTGAATTCAGTTGGAAATGGCTCAGTCCATGCCACCTTGGTGCATCCATTAAATGCTCCAAAACAAAATTGGAGTCTTGTCCCCTCTTTAGGGATTTCTAGATTTGGCATGCTATTTTTAGTTCCAAGGACTTGGGAGGCTTGGGATCAGAGTTGGTTCCTCCTTGGTCTCCCCTTGAGGTGTTCAGATGGATAAGTGTGTTTGTCATTTGCACAAATTTGGCAAATCGAGTAAAATGCACAAATCTGCCTTGCTTTGGCAGTTTTCAGCAAGGCATGTTGCCATTGTCATATCTCATGGCTCAAGTGGACTTTGATGAAGTTCTTGGTCATTTTGGAAAGCCCTCATATGATACAACAACTGTTTGATCATAGTTGGTTTTGATACTTTTTGGATCCAAGTGAAAAATGCCCTTACATTTTGAAAAAAGTAAGACAGATTCTGACTTAGTGAAAATTTCACTAAGTGTTGGAAAAAAGTGACATTTTCACTTTTTGTGATTTTGATCATTCCATAACTTAAAATCCATGAGGAATTGGAATGAGTTGTGTTTGAAGCTTTTGTAGAGGGCCATGAGAGCTACAAATCCAGCTTTGAATGGGGAAAAATGGCCTTGTGGTTTAGGAGTTATGATCCTCCAAAGTTGGTACCCTAGCCACTTTGTTCCATAACTTAGAAAAATTTCTAAGTTTTTATGGTTACCCCTTTTACAAGTTATCCCACTTTTCTTGATTTTTCTTGATGAATGATGATTCCAATCACACATTAACATCATTTTAGGGTCAAAGAACCATAATTGTGAAAAATCTCAAAAAGTCAAAGTTGAATTTTGTGCACAATTGACTTTTTGTCAGATGAATTCCAAACTGTGCGATCCTCTATGAAATCAAGTCCTTGACCTAAATCCCACTTGATGGATTGATTTCATAGGTGTTATAGGGTGTATTGAATCATGTTCTAGGGTTTGGGAGCATGTACTGGTCAAAAGTCAAAGGTACAGTTGACTTTTTCCGCGAAACCCTAACTGTGGTTCTGATGAACTTGAAACTTGGGAATCAAGCTTCTTGGATTAATCCATTGTTGTAAATATATCAATGTGATTTATTAGAGACCCTCAAATCCTCCTTTGAGGCCTTGGCTCATGTTTTGTCCCAAAAGTCAACTTAGGGGTGAATTAGGTCAAGAAACCCTAATTCCTTATTTTTTTTATGAGTGCATCCCCTGAAGCAAAATTGACTTGATGATTGGCTTCATGATGTCCCATGGAGCATATTAGGTTATGCTTTGAAGCATTGGCTCATGCCCAGAGGAAAATTCCAATCTGGAGGCCCTGGTCGACTAAAACCCTAATTTGGTGACACTGGTGATCTTGAGGCTTGATCCAATGAGACTGTTGCAGCCTTGTGCTTAATCCTTGATGTGGGAGTCCTCTTGATCCATTGTGGATGTTTGAGAGGTTAGAAAAGTTGAAGATCATGTCAATTCTTGATTGATCCTTTGTCTAAGAACTCTCAGAGGGCTTGAAACCCTAATTCTGATTGTCGTGGATGCTCACCCATCTTTGGGGAGACTGATGAGGCATGATGGTTCATCCATACTGTGATGATGATTTGAACAATGATGGGGAATTTTAGTGGTCAAAATTTGAGGTGTGACATATGCCCCTATTTAATCTTCTTGGACCCGAAGGTGTGAATGGCGAAGGTATTTGGCATTCGGGGTGCAAGATGATTAAATATCGGAATACCCGAAATTTTGATGGTAGTTAAGAATGGAAGTTCACGCATCCTTCTTCTTTTGCTAAGCAATGATGCTTAGAAAAGGTAAACTTTCTCTCGATCCTGGTTTTCAGCCAAGGAACTGGTCTCAGTTGCTGAAATAAACTTCCCTTCGATCCTGGTTTCCTACCAAGGAACTGGTCTAAGTTTCTGATATAAACTTCCCCTCGATCCCGGTTTCCTACCAAGGAACTGGTCTCAGTTTCTGAAATAAACTTCCCCTCGATCCTGGTTTCCTACCAAGGAACTGGTCTATGTTTCTGAAATAAACTTCCCCTCGATCCTGGTTTCCTACCAAGGAAACGGTCTAAGTTTCTGAAATAAACTTCCCCTCGATCCTGGTTTCCTACCAAGGAACTGGTCTAAGTTTCTGAAATAAACTTCCCCTCGATCCTGGTTTCCTACCAAGGAATTGGTCTAAGTTTCTTTTTTCAATAAACTTTCTTGACAAGGGACGCTATTTATAGCGGTTTTCCTCAAACTTCTCGCCGGATTTTCCTGGGGAGATGCCATTTGATAGAAAAAATTTGATGTCAGAGTTGCTGGGAAACCCAGTTGTCTGAGTTGTAAAGGTGTACAAACTTCTCTATTGGAGACGCCATTTGTCGACTCTATCGGGGAAAACGAGTCTCTTGAGAGACTGCTTTCGCTTGGAGATACTACATCATACTTTTCTCGGAGATCTTCTCGGAGAAATGCCATATGATGTGATCCAATTTTGAGGTGCTGATGACCTTTTTGTCAGCGATTTTTTCAGATAAAAACTGTTGTATTGTCGAGTCTCTGATTAAGAGGCTTTCTCTGGGGATTTTCCTTAATCCGGGAAAGCGAAAATATCATCTTCAATGGCGAAGAGTGACGTTTGTCGAACGTTCTCTGGTTTTTCAGAGGTTCAAGTTATCAAAGTGGTCAAGGAGCCAACTTCAATCCAGAAATAAACTGGAGGCGAGATTGTTCAGACGCAACACTTCCTGACGAGGACAAGGCTGACAACTCAATTTAGAGGATGGTTATCATTAGGGGATAAGACTGACTAAAGAGATAGTGATGCAATATGAATATGAATGTAAATCAATAATGCATGATGCATGTATGTATATGCTGACAAAACTGACACAACATATAGACTAGTAGATGAACACGACTGGATACTCGACCACAGTGGGGGATAAAAAGTATCACTGGCTCAAGAGAGCAATTCTGCCTTGCTTAGGAGAAGTAGTCCCTGTGGGGGAACAATTGTTGGTCGGTCTTAAGAGATGAGAACTCGGCCGAGGGTGTCGGACGAAACATTCACATCCGACACAGCTGATCCTTCATTCAGGCACACTGGTTTAGAAGGAGTACTTTGATTCTGCACTTTGAAGCTCAGCCATCTTTGGATAAGCGATTGAAAATGGTAATTTAAGGGAAAGGGCTACATTGAAACATAACGACCACTATCTTTCTACCAACTTTGAATTCGGGACATCCTGAGCTTTTGTCGAAGATGACCTTGACTGGAGTTTTCCGATGGATGGCAGGACTGCTACTGGGGGATATGCCCCTGTTGGACGTAGTTACTTGCCATTATCCCTAAGTTTTGCCTGGATTGTACTTTGAGATTTCCAATCCATCGGGATGATTTTTTATTATGTCTCTAATTTTTGCCTAGACCGCCCTTTCGGGTTTTCAATCCACCGAGACGTTTTTTTTAGTTTAGGCGAAGTATTTCTTGACTACATCAACATTTGTGGGGTAGGAAAATTCTTCTCCATCCATGTTTGCAAGTCTCAAGGCACCGCCTGAGAAAGCTTTCTTAACCACACATGGGCCGTCATAATTCGGAGTCCATTTGCCCCGAGAGTCAGTGAGAAAATATTGTATCTTTTTGAGCACAAGGTCTCCTTTCCTGAAGACACGGGGTCGAACTTTTTGTCAAACGCCTTCTTCACCCTTTGCTAATACAACTGACCGTGGCATAGTGCCATGATTCGTTTTTCTTCGATCAGATTTAATTCGTCGTGTCGACTTTGACACCATTCAACTTCTATTAGCTTATCTTCCATCAATACCCAGATTGATGGGATCTCTACTTCTATGGGGAGCACTGCCTCCATGCCATATACTAGAGAGAAAGGGGTTGCCCCTGTTGAAGTGCGGACATATGTGTGATAACCGTAAAGAGCAAAGGGTAGCATCCCGTGCCAATCTTTGTAGATTACAACCATTTTTTTGAACAATCTTCTTGATGTTCTTGTTAGCCACTTCTACCGATCTGTTAATCTTGGGTCGGTAGGGAGATGAGTTATGGTGTTCGATCTTGAACTCTGCACACAACTCTTTTATCATCTTATTGATCAAGTTAGATCCATTATCCGTAATGATCTGGCTCGGAACACCATAACGGCAGATGATATTATTTTTGATAAAGCAGACTACCACTTGTCGGGTTACATTAGCGTATGACGCTGCTTCGAACCACTTGGTGAAGTAGTCAATGGCTACCAGGATGAACCGATGTTCGTTCGAAGCTTTGGGTTCAATCATGCCAATCATGTCGATTCCCAATATGGAAAAAGGCCATGGGGAAGAAAGAAATTTGAGATGCGTTGGCGGTACATGGATTCTGTCTGAGTGTATCTGACACTTGTGACACTTCTTCATGTACTTGTAGCAGTCGGATTCCATGGTCAACCAGTAGTACCCTACTCTCAGAATTTTTCTCGCCATTGTGTGTCCATTGGCATGAGTGCCAAAGGATCCTTCATGAATTTCTTTTATCAGCATGTCTGCTTCTGGTCTGTCTACACATCGGAGCAAGACCATGTCAAAGTTCCTCTAATAGAGGGTATCACCGCTCAGGAAGAAGATGACTGCCAGCATTCTGAGGGTCTTTCTGTCTTTTCTTAGTGCCCCAGGTGGGTACTCTTGTTTCTGAAGGAAGCATTTGATATCGTGATACCAAGGTTTGTCATTTATGACTGCTTCAATCATGAAGATGTAAGCGGGCCGTTCAAGGCGCATTATGTAGATCTTAGGTAGGTCGTTCCATTGACCTACACTAATCATGGAAGAGAGTGGCTAATGCATCAGCCATGTGATTCTCATCACGAGGGATGTGATGAAACTCGATTCTATCGAAGAAAGGTAACAACCTTCTTGCATAATCTTTGTAAGGAATCAGTCCTGATTGGTATGTGTTCCAATCTCTTTTGATCTGATTGATAACCAGGGTTGAGTCGCCATATACATCCAAGTTCTTGATCCTTAAGTCGATCGCTTCTTCGAGACCCATGATACAAGCTTCGTATTCGGCCTCATTATTTGTGCACTTGAATGTAAGTATGGCAGTGAAAGGAATGTGGGTACCCTGAGGTGTTATGATGATTGCCCCAATTTCGTTTCCATAATGATTGATGGCTCCATCAAAAATTAGTCCCCACTGGGAACTTGGTTCTGGCCCTTCACTGGGTAGCGGTTCATCACAATCTTTCATTTTTAGATACATGACATCTTCGTCTGGGAAGTCAAACCCGATTGATTCTTGATTGTCAATCGGTTGATGAGCCAAATAATCGGCTAAAATACTCCCTTTAACGGGTTTCTGAGCGTGGTACTCTATGTCATATTCTGATAACAACATTTGCCAACAAGCAATCCTTCCCGTGAGAGCAGGCTTTTCAAAGACATACTTGATTGGATATATTTCTGAGATTAACCAAGTAGTGTGACGAATCATGTACTAGCGAAGACGTTTGGCTGCACAAGCCAAAGTGCAGGAAGTTTTCTCAAGCATAGTATACCGAGTCTCGTAGTCGGTTAATTTCTTGCTCAGATAATAGATGGCAGACTCTTTTATTTTTGTTTTGTCTTGTTGGCCAAGCACACAACCCATTGCGTCTTCCAAGACTGTGAGGTAGATGATCAGTGATCTTCCCTCCACTAGTGGTGATAGAATTGGTGGGTTCAACAGGTATTCCTTAATACTGTTGAAGGCGGTTTGGCAGTCTTCTGTCCAAACGCAGTCTTAATTATTTTTGAGTAATTTGAAAATTGGTGCGCACGTCGCGGTCATAAGGAATATGAATCTAGAGATGTAGTTCAAACGTCCCAGGAATCCTCTGACTTGTTTTTCAGTTTTCGGAGAAGGCATTTCTTGAATGGCCTTGACCTTGTCAGGATCAACCTCAATTCCTTTCTGGCTGATGATGAACCCTAAAAGTTTCCCTGAATGGACACCAAAGGTGCACTTGTTGGGATTCAAGCAGAGTTTGTATTTTCTCAACTGCTCGAATACTTTTGACAGGTGGGTCACATGCTCCTCTTCTGTCTTAGATTTGGCAATCATGTCATCGACATACACTTCAATCTCCTTGTGTATCATGTCATGAAAAAGAGTAGTCATGCCCCTTTGATAGGTTGCCCTGGCGTTCTTTAAACCGAACGACATTACCTTGTAACAAAAGGTACCCCATGGGGTAATGAACAAAGTTTTCTCCATGTCTTTCGGCACCATTTTGATTTGATTATAGCCCGAGAATCCATCCATGAAGGAGAAAACTTTGAACTTTGTTGTACTGTCTACCAGCATGTCAATGTGTGGTAAGGGAAAGTCATCCTTCAGACTTTCTTTATTTAGATCTGTAATCCATACACATTTTGACCTTTCCATCCTTTTTTGGAACTGGTACTATGTTGGCTAACCACTGAGGATATTCTGATGTAGCGAGAAATCCCGCGTCAATCTGTTTCTGTATTTCCTCTTTGATTTTGATGGCCATGTCCAGGTGAGTCTGTCTCAACCTCTGTTTTACTGGCGGACATTCTGATTTCAACGGTAAATGATGTTCCACGATGCTGGTATCCAACTCTGGCATGTCCTGGTAGGACCAACCAAACACATCAAGAAATTCTCTGAGAAGCTTTGTCAAACTCTCTTTGGCAGTTGGACTGAATAGTTCCCTAATCCTGATTTCTTTTCTCTCTTTCTCTGAACACATGTTGACTGTTTCCAACGGCTCTTTGTGAGGTTTGATGGATCTTTCCTCCTGTTTGAGTAGTCGGGAGATCTCCTCTGGAATTTCGCTGTCAACTTCTTCTTCAGTCCCAAATACCGGGAACTCAAAATTGGGAGAAGGCATTGGACCGTATGTTTCAACGGGGTTTAAAACAAGCAATCTGAATGACGTGATGATTTGTGTTTAGAAGAGATAGAGAAAATTCAAGTGTGTGCAATGTACTTTTTTTGAAAAACTGCTTGTTTATTTTGAATTGTTTTTAGGATTACCATTTTCAGAGAAAAGCAAAAAGAGAAAACATCAATTAGTGCAGAGATTACAGAACGACGTTATTTTATTTATGAACAAGTCGATTCTTGAAACTACAACCCTATAAAACAAAACTCTGTCGCTTTGGGCGAAGCGAAGAGGGATATTTACAGAAAGTAAGCCCTATCAAAACATCTGTTTCACCTGGGCAGGGTGAAAGGTTAAAGTAAAGACGGCAATTACTTTGACTTATGAACAATCTTCGGAACATCGACAGCAACCCATTGGCGGTGAACTCCTCGGTGAATCACAAAGTCTGCTATTTTCCTTGATTTGTCTTCAGAAATAACGTTGATTTCTAGAAGGGCAGGATCATTGGAATCTGTCTCCCAGGCAGAGTTGTCGTAGGAGGATTCCTCTGTTGTATTTTGCAGAGTATTTGTGCTCTCAGGTGAATCTCCCCATCCAGTGGGTTGGATGTCTTCGAGCCTGATACGAGAGCTTTCAGGAGCGGTGTACTTGACCATATAGTCGAATTTTCCACTCGGTTGTCCCAAGGTGTCCCACACTTCTTTGGAACTGGAGGAGTCATCTCTCTCGATGACGTTGACCTCAAGAAAAGCATAGTTGATGGACTCTAATCCGACGAACTTTGCGAATTCATCGTCGTACTAGATATTTTCTGAATGACCTGAGTGTTGATCCCATGACATGGTGGGGACGCAGGTATTCCTTTCAATGATGCTCAGCTGATTTTCATTGTTCGGCTGATTTTCTTGCCCCAAGTCTCCTGGGTACGGCTGCCAAATAGACAGACCATCCATTGGGCCATAATAGTCGTGGTCAAATTTGTCCTTCATCAGAGTGTCTTCCTCTAATGAGTTTGGTGGAGCACGGCATCCTTCCGGATCACAATCTCCATATATCATTTCGACATCTGACCTCGGTATAAATCTCGGACTCTGCGCGGGATAGCAAAAGGGCGTAGGCACCTCTTCCTGAGACATATAACAATCCTCGTTAAGATGAGACTTCCATTCCTCATCCGTATCAGAGGGATCCTCCTCGTTGATAGTATGGACTGTTTGAGGCACTGGGTGAAGGAAACCTCCACTGTGGAAGAAGTCCTAAATAGGATGAAGACTTTCATCGTTAGCAGCTGTCTGGGTGCAGGTTGCAGAAAAACCAAGACCCTTCTTTGTTTTATTATCAGTAGGAATGAAAAGCTGTCCCTATCCTTTTGCATTGTTATTTTCGATCACTTCGAGAGCATCTCTATATGAGAAAATAGAGGTTCCCTTCTCTGATTGATTCTCACTGCTCACTGAAAGTGCTTGGAACTGATTCCCAACGACCTCCTCGGGTTTTACACAAGTAGATAATGACAGGTTACTCACGAGCAAGGCTTGTTCTCCACAAACCGTGACGAGTTGATCGTTCTTGACGAACTTCAGTTTCTGGTGCAGCATCGAAGTGACTACCCCAACCTGGTGTATCCAAGGTCTTCCTAATAAATAGTTGTACGCTGCCCGGACATCCATGACCTGGAAAGTGATTAGGAAAGTGTGAGGACCGATAGTTATGGAAAGGTCGACTTCGTCGATAACTGCTTTCCGAGACCCATCAAATGCTTTGACGATAACCTCATTACCCCTCATCGGGGATCCATTGAATGATAGTCACATTAGAGTGGACTTCAGGATAATGTTGATGGCCGATCCTGTGTCTACTAGTTCGCGGGCTAAAGCACCGTCCTGGCAGTTAACTATGATATTGAGCGCCATGTTGTGACTTTTGCCCCCCTCTGGAAAATCCTCATCACTGAATCCTAAGTTGTTGCAGGAAGTGATGTTATAGATGATGCTATCGAACTGTCGTATTGACACATCCTGTTCCATAAAGGTCTGCTCTAAGACTTTCTGTAGAGTCTCTCTGTGGGCTTCGGAACTGAGTAAAAGTTATAACACTGAGATCTTCGAAGGAGTTTGTAACAGCTGATCAACAATGTTGTATTCACTCCTTTGGATGAGCTTCAGCATCTCATCATAGTTCTTTGAAAGGTCGGGATTACTGGATTGACCGACTGGTGGATTAGGAGCTTCTGTCGAATGTTTCTTTTCTTTGTTAGGTTCTCCAACTCCTCGGTTGAAGATTTGACCGCTTCGTGTTACTCAACTGATGTCTGCAATATTCACGACGGAGGGTAATGGAATTTCCTTTCCATTCTCAATTATTGTTGCACCGTATTTGTAAAGGATCGCCTTAGCTGATTCATACGGTAACGGTCCTGGTAGATAGATAACAACACGAGCCTTCTGATTTTTCTGACTGTTGTAAGTAACTTCAATCAGTTCCTGGCTAAGAACCTTTGATTTGTCCAGTAGAGGGATGATGGTACAAACATCCTTGTTCTGTTGATGATCAGAGATTATGACAACGTCTTTGATTTGATCAGTGAAGTAGTCCGGCGTCCAGTTGATTGGCTCGGGACTCGGACACGGGTGAATCTCTTTACAATCCAATTGACCTTGGAGAGCTGCCCGCACAAGGTAGCATCCTTGGTTATTCTCCGAGCAGACTCTATAATGTTCATAGTTGTGGGGTGGCACTTGGCCATGCCCGCTTTGAATGCAGTGCAACCTTACCAGGTTTGTTTCCATAGATCGGACATCATGACTTTGACACCGAGTAGGGTTTCCATTAAGCACACTGATTTGTTGCGTGTCTTCATCTAGATAGATTGGAAGCCACCAGTGGTTTAATAAGTTTTGTAAAGTTCTCTGAACGAGAGCGCACCCTTGGTTACTCTCACAACATCCTTTACAGTTTTGATAATCATGTGAAGTGAGAAAACCGAGTTGGACCTGTCTGGCATGTAACTCTACCAAGCTGGTATTCATCAGACGAATATCAAAGATTTGAATCATGTTGATCTGATAAGGATTTCTATCATGGTAGTCCTAAATCCATCCAAGATCCATCTGATGCTGGAGGGCCTCTTGTATAACAGAGCATCCCTGTTTGTTTACCGAGCAAGTCAGACATGAATTGTAATCGTGCCGCGGCAGATTATGATACTGGCTTTACCTTGAGTGCATCGCCACCAAGTTGACATTCATTGCACGGATGTCGTGGTTCTGAATGATGTTGGAATTCGTATAGGTCACGTTGACTCCACGAACTCGATGCTCTTGGATCCACCCGAGATCCAATTGTTCCTGTAGAGCTGACTGCACCACAGAACATCCTTGATTGTTTTTAGAGCAGATATCACACTGGTGATAATTATGAGGTGGCACATGGCCATATCCGCTCTGTCTACAATGCATCTTGACCATATTGGTTCTCAATAAGAGTACATCGTGAATTTGATAGCTGTCGTTAGACTCTCCTTCTATCAAATTGACTGCAGCTTTCTCGTGTTGAGGCAACAGGTTCGTGAGAACATTCAGATTTGTATCTTTAAAATATAAGATCCCGCTCCTAACAAGCTTTTGTACATCGGATTTGAAACTGAGACAGTTTTCTATGTTATGCCCTGGTCCTCCTTGATGGTAAGGACAAGTCTGATCCGTTTTGAACCAAAAAGGCGGATTTTCCGTTACTGTAAGAGGAGACTTAGTTTGGACGTGCCCCTTGACCAGTAATAATGGAAACAGTTCTGCGTACAACATGGGTATAGGGTCGAACCCTGGTGGTCGCGTTGTACAATTGTTGTTGTACTGAGGACGAGCCTGCTGAAGAGGCTGTTGTGTCCTTTGCTGATATTGTTGTTGATTAGGTTGGCTCTGCGCAACCTGAGGTTGATACGTAGGAACAGGCGTGGGATTAATAGCAGGAGTTACAACTGCTACTGGTTGATATCGTCGCCTTTGCTTTCCGAGAGAGATATTCCCAATATCTTGCCCTTTTTTCTTAGGGAGAGCACTACCGTATCGTTTCATACTACTTGATGATCCAGCGTCTTTAACCAAACGTCCTTCTCGGACGACTTCCTTAAGACGAACTCCCATGCCCACCATCTCGATGAAGTCACTGGGTGTACTGGCAACCATTCTGTCGTAGTAAAATGAGCTCAAGGTTTTTTAAAAGATCTTTGTCATCTCTTTTTCCTCAAGAGGTGGACAAATCTGAGCGGCAATTTCATGCCATCTCTGAGCGTACTCCTTAAAGGTTTCCTTGTCCTTTTGTGACATTGATCTGAGTTGATCTCTGTCCGGTGCCATGTCCAAATTATATTTATATTGTTGAACGAAAGCAGCGCCAAGATCTTTGAACGTGTCGATCGTAGCACAGTTTAAACCCATGTACCATTTTAATACGGCACCGGTTAAACTATCCTGAAAGTAGCGAATCAGTAGCTCCTGGTTCTTTGTCTGAGCTGACATTCACCGAGCGTACATCACCAAATGGCTCTGAGGGCAAGAGTTATCCTTGTACTTTTCAAAATCGGGCACTTGGAACTTGTGTGGAACTTTCACATTGGGGACCAAGCAGAGGTCTGCGACGTCCTTTCCAAATAGATCCTGACCGCGAAGGGCTTGCAGTTTTTTCTGCATTTCCAGGAACTGTTCCTGGAATTCATTCATTCTGTCGAACATGCTGTCGTTTCCACCAGAAGGTATCTGGGGAATCTGTCCTTCCAGGATAGTGTGTACCACGGGCGGTGGTATAGTTAAATGGCCGAGACTCTCGGTGTCTCCCGAAGTTTGTAACCTTCAGGAGTTGCTGCCATGCCCCTGGCATCTTCGCTTTCCCGAAGTTTGTAACCTTCAGGCCCAGCAGCTCCTGTTGCGCTTCCTTGATCCTCAGCGATCGGCGGAACATATCCTTCCGAGATATAATTAAGTGGCATGCCCCAGGGACGATCTTTCGTCATTTTGTACCTAGGATCATACTTCTCCACTATGGGCGTCGATGTGATCTCTGAGATCACAGTCCTTTGTTGTTGCATCTGAGCTTCTGCTAGAGCCTGCATGTCGTTATGAAGCTTTCTTAGATCCTCTTTCAGAGTGTCGGTTTCTTATCTCAACTCTCTGTTCTCTTACTCGAGATCATCCATCTTTTTCTGACGATTGGCCCGAGTATTGTACGAATGAGACAATTTGACTCTAGAATCGAGACGCAAACGTGAGATTCGTAGGTAAGAAGAATGCGTTTATGAGAATGATGAATGCAATGATTATTAATTATTTTTGTTTATTCAAAGTAAACTTTGATAATTGGATTGCAAATATCAAACACTGGGGAAACCCCATTTTATTGAATTCAAAGGATTGCGGAAATGGAAATACAGTAGATTACAAAGTGTTGAAAAAAGTAACCTAAACTAATGGATCCTGAGTCCTCTCTGAGGAGAGCTCAAGTGTTGGTTCTGGTACTTTCCTTTTCTTTGACCGGGGATCTTCGGCCATTGTCGGGTTGTCATTCCTTTGCCAAGTGAAAGGAGCGAGCAAATTCCTTTGGTCATCCTGATTTTCTACAGCATGTTGCTCTAAAATCTCAATCAGAGCATCTTTTTCTATTAATAGCTACTGTATTTTCTTACATTCCACATTGAGAATATGATACTTGTTCCTCCAAGACCTCTTCTCCTACTGAACCTTGCTGAGAGTAACCTGAAGTTTTTCCGTCTCAGACTTAAATAAAGGGCAGAGTCCCTTAATGGAAGAACTTCCTGACGAGGGTAAGGCATCCTCAGCTTGAGAGCTCTAGTTTGTACCTAGTGGAGATAGGGCTCCACCGAGACACAATCTGGTTTTCCTAGAGACTCTCGTCCTTTCTTATGAACGTGTTTCCAAGCATGCACTATTTCTGTCTTTAGTGCCCTGTCATTTTCTCCTTCCTTGAAGAAAATACCTTCCAGATGAGCATTACGCGGAACATGCCTCATTGGGTATCTAAATTGAAGACGAACTAACACTGGATGATAGTTGATTCCCCCATTAGTTCCTATAAGGGGTACATTTGGGAAATTTCCACAACGGTCAATGATCCTGACCCCGTCATAGATTCGATTGTACCAATCGATGTCAGAGTTGGTAAGAGACATGATTCTCTGCGACCAACGTAAAGTATTCTTTTGATCCCAAAATGCAGCAGACTTAGGCAAATGGGAAGTGAACCATTTGTATAGGAGGGGTACACATTATGTGATCATTCCTCCGCTGTATAAATTCCTTAAGTGTACCGAATGATACTCATCTGCGAGTAAGGTTGGTACATGGTTTCCAATCAGGAAAATCCTAATGGCGTTGATATCTACAAAGTTATCGATGTTGGGAAACAAAAATAACCCGTAGGTGAGCAAAACAAAGATGCTCTCGAAAGCGGCCACGTTCCCTATACTAGCAAAGTATATGGCTTTCTTTATCAAGAAGTGGGCTGGCAAACCTTGGATGCCACCCTTAGTGGTCATGTGAGTCCTGACTTCTGACTCGTCCAAATAAATTGCTCTTGCAATGGTCAAATCCTTTGGAACTTCTTCCAGTCCAGAAAAGGGAGCTTGATCAGTGATATGTAAATCAGTCAGGTGAAATACTCCTCCAGCGTTGGTGCAATCTGATAATCCGGGAATGTGAAACAGTTATAAACCGGATCGTATAACTGGATTAACGTGGACAAGATTCCTTCAATTACGTGGACCCTTAACAAGGACAACAATCCTCCATACTTGGATCTGAAAGCCTCGTGGTTGGTGATCATTCTCACCAAACCTCTCAAATCCTCTAACTTTGGAACCTTGAAGGTATACTTATGAGTTTTCCTTCTACCGAAATCCATTAGCGCAATCTTCTTTCTCTGACATTTGCAATCATTGTCTTAATTTAATTTGAAAAAGAGGGACTAGAAGAGAAGATTTTCTTTGTTTTAATGTTTTTTAAATGAATGCATGAATGCAACACACAAAAACATAGAAAAAACATGGGGTCAAAGGGTCGGTGTCATGAAGCCAAGGCTCTACCCCACCCCCCCAAAGGTTTATACTGGTGATTTTTTGTACCTGTCCGCAAAATCATTGACCCCTCTGCGATAACAACAGTAAGCGGATCGCCAGCGAGCTGATGTATCCTAGAGTGATCTCAGATGAGGGTAGTATCGCGTGACAACTATTTTCGATAGCTTCTGCACTACAAAATGGCTTAAGTCTACTAAAAACCTCAGCTTCTCAGATAACCCAGTCGACCACACTACTTTCAACAACCGAAGTCGTATAGGCAATGTATCTGCAAAGGGAGTCTCCACTGAGTTTGATGGTTGATCGGGGACTCTTAACTGGAATTCACTCCCAGTAAGATTACCCGCATTGCCATCACCTATCTTAAGTGTATACTCAATCTTTCCACATGCTGCATCACACGCATTCCCATTAGTAGAAAAATAAACATATATATCAATTAGGAAAAGTAGTATATATATTTGTCTTAATCATCCTAGACCTCTAGTCTTATGATCCTATACAGACAATGACTCCCCAGCAGAGTCGCCATTTCTGTGACATTTTGGTGAACTCAGGGTTTCTACCTAAGAGATGGGAAGAGAACAAGATCTTTCGCTCTCCCATTGTGGTTGCCATTCTGCTGGAGCGCAAATTTTTGTGTGGTTTTGAATCACTATCGCTTTGGGGTACTACAGTTCGATTCATTTTTTATCCTATTGAAGCTAATGAAGGAAGGGAAACAGATGTCTCCAATTAACCCTGCTTACAAATTGAGATCAAACAGATGACTGTTGGCTTACAGATGCTATTAAGATTATGGGTCTCTCTTAGGTTATTTTGTTAAGAACACAGTGTTTAGGCTATTGGTAGGATACTAGGACTGATGCTTTTCGATTGATGTATGAAGGTACGGAATTTTGGGTTTTTGATTAGTGTGCTCGCTAAGATTTCTTCAATCTTATGCCTACGTATTCCCGTTTAGCGAAACAAGGAAATCAGAGCGATCGTAGTTCCTCCTATTCTATGGGAGGAAAAAGGTTGTTTTGGTGTCTTGTTCAAAGGCCAAGACATGAAGCTAAAGGGGTGATTTGTATCTTGTTCAAAGCCCAAGATGTGAAGCTGAAGGGTTTTGACTTTAGAGAGAATTTGTCATCTCTAAAGGGGATTTTTCGTCTGTTTATCACAACTGTTGCGTGACAGATTATAATGGAGAATTACTTTAACTGGGATATATGGATCCAGCAATGCCATAATTTCCTTTATAGGGGATTGTTAACCTGAAGGAGAAGACTTTAACTCAGTTTAGAGCAATGCCATCTTTCCTTAGGAATTTCTCATGCTAAAAGAGGGACAATGGCGTGGATGTAAATAATCCAGAGGCTTGCTGCTTACAGCAATTAGATGGGGGAAAAGGAGTTGTTGATGTTTGTATACTGTGAACGAGGCACATATTTTGATGCTAAAAGGTTGATTGACTCAACCGGGGTTTCCTTATACGAAGCCTAAAAGGAGGCTATTGGCCCAACAAGAGGGTGTTTTTATGTGTCTCGTACGAAGCCCAAGAGAGAGGCTAAAAGGGTTGACTCAACAAGAGAGTGCTTTTATATATGTCTTGTACGAAGCCTAAGATGGAGGCTCAAAGGTGATTGACTCAACAAGAGAGTCTTTTATACTCAACAAGAGAGTGTTTTTGTATCTCGTATGAAGCCCGAGATGGAGGCTAAGAAAGGTTTGACTCAACAAGAGAGTCTTTTATATTCAACAAGAGAGTGCTTTTGTATCTCGTACGAAGCCCGAGCTGGAGGCTAAAGGTTTGACTCAACAAGGGAGTCTGGAAAGGTTAGCTTCACTGAGGAGAATCATTGTACAAAGCCCAAGAGGTGGCTAAAAGTAAATTGACTCAACAAGAGAGTCTTTTAGTATCTCGTACAAAGCCCGAGATGGAGGCTAAATATGCTGGTGACTGTTTCACTTTAGTGACAGGTCCAGTATGTTGGATAAAAGAGAAAATTAGTTCTTATGAAGGGAACGATTAAAGGTATTGTTGTGCTTTAGGATTGATCAGAGGATCAGGGTTATTTCCTGTTCTTTAAGGAAATGGGAAATCCAAAGGTTATTGAGACTATCCAAGTCTACGGGTGTTTTGAGAAATCGATTCTCAGATAAGTGACTGATCTTTGTATGATGCCTAAGAGAAAGCTGATATGTTAAGGGATGAAGGCCAACCCATTAACAGGTCTGACACTTGACTCAGAAAGACAGCTCTAACAAATTGATGATTAGGTTCTGTTCCTATACCTGTAGAGGTCTCTGGGTCCTTGTACTAAGCCCAAGAGAAGGCATGAGAGCTTTTAAGAAGCCGAAGGGTCCTTGTACAACGCCCAAGAGGAGGCGGAGATGCTTTTAAGAAGCCTGTGGGTCCCCAAACCCCGAGAAGTTCTAGACATGCCATTCACCGAGAATAGATCAAGCCAGGAAAGTTCGAGAATTTGGAAGAAACTCAAGAGATGCCATTCACGGAGAAAAGATCATCTCTGGGGAGTTAGAGTTTCTTTGACAATGTCTAAGGGTGATAGTCTGAGAAAGGGTTCACTGAGAATGCTGCCTTTCACATCTCCATATTGTTTAACCCCAAGAGGAGGGAAGACTGCGTCTGGTAATCCTATGGGGATCTAGTTTTGTTTGTATTTAAGAGTGACCAACAGGGCTTTACCTAGTGCTAGACGTAGTTGCTGGGGAAAACTCTAAATAACTATACTAGTATTACACAGTTGATATTTGACAAGTATATAAAAGTTTGTGAAAGAAGACTTACAGTGAGCAGCCCCACAATACAGTTATATATATATATATATGAAAGCGGGTAAACACTTACTCGGTTGTAGAGTTTCCATGCTGTTTGGTTAGTTGTTCAACAAAGAAAGCTTTGATAATAATATTATATTCAAAATCAAAGGAGAAAGTGCTTTGAAAATATTGTTGGGGCTTACAGCTCAAAGAGAGGCCCAAGGTTTTATCAGTGATCGTACTGTTGTTTTGAATTTGTACAGGGACTTATACAAGTGACTGAGACCCAAAAAGGTTTTCTGTACAAAGGGATGGGTCTTACACTCTCTTAAGAGGCCCAAAGGTGTTTAAAGAAAAAGAATGGGGCTTATAACACGATGGTATGCCCAGATGATTTGTTTTTGAATTGGCGATTGTGCCGAGATTTCTCTTTTAACATAGAGGGACTTATACAATGCATTGAGGCCCAAAAAGTTTTGGTTAAAAAAAGGGATTGGGTCTTACACTCTATTAGAGGCCTAATGATTTATTTTTGTACAAGTGGCGGGGCTTACAGCTCATGGAGAGGCCCAGGGGTTTTCTTGTTAAAAAGGCGACGATCGCGCCAAACTTTTGATGGTATCGGGACTTATACAATACACTGAGGCCCAAATTATTTTGGTTTCTAAGAGGGATTGGGTCTTACACTCTATTAGAGGCCCAAAGTGTTTGAAAAAGTTTGATGAGGGTTGAATTAATCAAAAACCCTAATTTGTTTTCAAAATGTATTTTAATTGAATAAAAAATTCAATTAAAATGATCAAAATTGTTAAACATGTGGAAAAAAAATTGTGATCTCGGATTAATGTTTCAAAAATCAGGTTTTGATCCACAAAATGTTTGGAAATCACTAAAATTTGAAAAATCAAGAAGGAGAAAATATTTTAAATTTTAAAAACAATTAAAATATTAATTCTTTACAAAAATATCAAGAATATGAAATAAATAATATTTTTCATATTTTTTTGGGAAAATAAAATATTTTAACATTTTTGTGAATTATTAAAAAAAGAATCAACTCAAAATCATTAAAATTCAGAGAGAAATTAATTTTTGAATCAATTAAATAAAATCACAAAAATTCAAATATTTGAATTTTCAAAAAGGGCGCCAAGAACATGGCAAGAACACGCGCCACCCTCTGTTTCTGCAGATTTTCGTTTTCTATCCAATCTCACTGAATACTTGATGATAACATGCAATCTACATATCCATCTACTCGTCTTTACCTCACGATCATGTCTATGGTCTTTAATTTCATTTATTTTAAGCATGGAATAAGAAATCAAAGAGAAATCTCAAGAACCCTAAAATTTGCATGAAGGCTCAGAAATTCCATACACGATTCAAACAAAGCAATTGATTGAGGGAAAACACTCCATGCATGATTATAAACATATGGCCAAATTATTGTGCAGCAAAAAATGCATGGATCATAGAGTTAGAAGAGCTCATGCTTACCTCTTGCAGCTGGTGATCGTGTTTTGTGTTAGAGGTGTTACAGCTTGGTTCCAAGGATATGGACAGCTTCCCTAGGTGCTATGTAGTGTGTCTGGATGCTTGGAGTGGATTGAATTGAGGTGTAACTTGATTTGGCACCTCAACTGTAAATCTGTCAAAGGCTTGTGCAGATGGCTGGTGATTTTGAGAATTTGGTGTTCCAGATGTTGTTTAAGTGTTTGGATCACTTCTATATTATGTTTATGAGGTGTGTGTGTGTGGTTGGTTTGGTTGGAATTGCTCTCAAACTCAAAACCTGATAGTGACTTGCTTTGGAAGGCAATTTTGGAGTGAAGAAGGAGATTTTGAGGAAAGCATCTGTTTGATGAATTTGGTGTACTCAAACAGATCATAAATGAGCTCTATTTATAGTAGAACAGGTTTGTTTTGCAAGGAATAGTGAATGGCAACTGCTGCATAGGTTTGGCCAATGTTGATCAATGAGAATCCAAGTCTCATCTTGCCATTGCCTAGAGGTTAGGGCACAGGCTGCTGGTTCCCTTGGTCTTGGATAAGTCTTGACTGAATTCAGTTGGAAATGGCTCAGTCCATGCCACCTTGGTGCATCCATTGAATGCTCCAAAACAAAATTGGAGTCTTGTCCCCTCTTTAGGGATTTCTAGGTTTGGCATGCTATTTTTATTTCCAAGGACTTGGGAGGCTTGGGATCAGAGTTGGTTCCTCCTTGGTCTCCCCTTGAGGTGTTCAGATGGATAAGTTTGTTTGTCATTTGCACAAATTTGGCAAATCGAGCAAAATGCACAAATCTGCCTTGCTTTGGCAGTTTTCAGCAAGGCATGTTGCTATTGTCATACCTCATGGCTCAAGTGGACTTTGATGAAGTTCTTGGTCATTTTGGAAAGCCCTCATATGATACAACAACTATTTGATCATAGTTGGTTTTGATACTTTTTGGATCCAAGTGAAAAATTCCCTTACATTTTGAAAAAAGTAAAACAGATTTTGACTTAGTGAAAATTTCACTAAGTGTTGGAAAATAGTGACATTTCACTTTTTGTGATTTTGATCATTCCATAACTTAAAATCCATGTGGAATTGGAATGAGTTGTGTTTGAAGCTTTTGTAGAGGGCCATGAGAGCTACAAATCTAGCTTTGAATGGCGAAAAATGGCATTGTGGTTTAGGAGTTATGATCCTCCAAAGTTGGTAGCCTAGCCACTTTGTTCCATAACTTAGAAAAATTTCTAAGTTTTTATGGTTACCCCTTTTACAAGTTATCCCACTTTTCTTGATTTTTCTTGATGAATGATGATTCCAATCACACATTAACATCATTTTAGGGTCATAGAACCATAATTGTGAAAAATCTCAAAAAGTCAAAGTTGACTTTTGTGCACAATTGACTTTTTGTCAGATGAATTCCGAACTGTGCGACCCTCTATGAAATCAAGTCCATGACCTAAATCCAACTTGATGGATTTATTTCATATGTGTTATAGGGTGTATTGAATCATGTCCTAGGGTTTGGGAGCATGTACTGGTCAAAAGTCAAAGGTACAATTGACTTTTTCCGCGAAACGCTAACCGTGGTTCTGATGAACTTGAAACTTAGGAATCAAGCTTCTTGGATTAATCTATTGTTGTAAATGGATCAATGTGGTTTATTAGAGACCCTTAAATCCTCCTTTGTGGCCTTGGCTCATGTTTTGTCCCAAAAGTCAACTTAGGGGTGAATTAGGTAAAGAAACCCTAATTCCTGATTTTTTATGAGTGCATCCCCTGAAGCAAAATTGACTTGATGATTGGTTTCATGATGTCCTATGGAGCATATTAGGTTATGCTTTGAAGCATTGGCTCATGCCCAGAGGAAAATTCCCATATGGAGGCCCTGGTCGACCAAAACCCGAATTTAGTGACACTGGTGATCTTGAGGCTTGATCCACTAGGACTGTTGTAGCCTTGTGCTTAATCCTTGATGTGGGAGTCCTCTTGATCCATTGTGGATGTTTGAGAGGTTAGACAAGTTGAAGGTCATGTCAATTCCTGATTGATAATTTGTCTAAGGACTCTGAGAGGGCCTGAAACCCTAATTCTGATTGTAGTTGATGCTCACCCATCTTTGGGGAGACTGATGAGGCATGATGGTTCATCCATATTGTGATGATGATTTGCACAATGATGGGGAATCTTAGTGGTCAAAATTTGGGGTGTGACACCTGTGTCCAAAACATTCTGAATGAAGGTAAGAATGCTCCATTCTCACTCCTTCTCCACTACTTAAGGCTCGTGGTGCACAATTCTAATCGTATTTTTAAGTGTCTTTTGAGTTTGTTTGAAAAAATTCCACTTGACGTTGGATCAAGGGTTTTTTATTTTTGTTTAAAAATGGTGAGGTTTTTCCTCGAAAGGGATACTCCTCTTTTTTCCCTTTTTGAAATTTCAACGCATGGTCAAATTAACTGAAAATTACCCTGCCCCAGGTTAACATTGAAGGTTTTTTCATACAGAAAAAAACTCCTACTCCTAGGCCCAAAAGGGTTGACTGGGGATTATCTTCCTTATATCTCCGGTGTTTGAGGATTTGAAATAATGCCTTACATCGTCAGCGTGGTTTTATTCAAAAGCATACAACCGTTAGTTTTGCGTCTTTCGATTTCATCCTCCTCCTTTTGATTTCTGCTCAATCATGAGTTTGATATAGATGAAAAAATATGAGTGAACATGAATGGATTAATTCAAAACATACATATTTATTTCATTATTATTATTATCAAGTGAAAACAAACGAGTTTTACAAGTGAATTTTCACTTAACAACAAAATATTACAACTGAAAATTATTGAATGACAAAATGATTGCTGGCGTGATTGGCCTTGTTTTCCATCCACGTACTGAAGTTATTCTGCTTGTAGAAGTTAATGACAGTTCCCTAGGAGGTTTTTCTCAGATTCTTCCCACTGATGCACCTTCTTCGGATCTACCTTTGCATTGGTTATGGAATTGTAGATGTGCACGCATGCGGGGGCATGCAATTGTTCTGTATGTTCAGACCATTCGGCATGAAGGTGATGGCTTTGGACTCAATCAAGTCTTGTACCTTGTGCTTCAGGGATCTATAATTCTCGATTGTGTGCCCGGGTGCCCCTGAGTGAAACTTACATCTGGTGCTTGCGTCATAACCGGGAGGAAGAAAGGTTGGAGGAGGTCCCAGCTCCCTTAATTGAACTAATGAGAGGTTGAGAAATTGAGGGAGTAATTGACCGTAGGGGATAAGAATTGGGTCAATCCTTTTTTTTGTTTCCTCTGTCTCTGCTATCTCTGCCGCTGATAGTTTTGTTGCTGAGGAGCATAGGGTTGTTGGTACTGAATTGGCTATTGTAGAGCCATTACCCAGGGTTGTTGACCAGATGAGATTGTATATACTAGCCTCAAATACTTATTTGGAGCTACCTTGGCTACTTGGTAGTACATCATATGGTAAGCTTCATCTTTCCCTTGGGCTATGGTGGCAGCGTTAGCCTCATCTTCCTTATTTTTGGTAGATCCATAATAAGGCTTCTTCGCTCCATTAGAAGTACCAGTATCACTTTATATCTTCCCATTCTTAAGACAATTTTCAATTCTTTCTCCATCAATAACCAAGTATGAGAAACCCGAAGAGCCACTCCCCACCATTCTCTCCAGATACGGCCCCTGAAAAGTACCCATGAACATATCAACGAGCACTATTTCCAGAAGAGAAGGTAGAACCTTGGCAGACAACTCTCTCCACCTTTGCAAGTATTCTTTGAATGATTCATCAGCCTTCTGGGTGAGACTCTGGAGCAGGGTCCTATTAGGAGGCATGTTAGTGTTATATTGATATTGTTTAATAAATGCTTCAGCTAAATCCCTCCATGTTCGGGTATGAGTGCATTCCAGCTGCATGTACCACTCAAGAGAAGTACCACTGAGGCTATCTTGAAAGAAGTGCATGAGTAATTTCTTATCATCAGAGTAAGTAGCCATCTTTCTACAATAAGATCGGATATGGGTCCTCGGACAAATAACCCGTTTATATTTTTCAAAGTCTGGAACCTTGAACTTTGCAGGAATCTTTACACTAGGAACCAAACACATGTCAACAGCGTCCAACCCAAAGGTGTTGGAACCTACAATAGCTTTCATTTTCTCCTATAGAGCATGGAAATTCTTCTTCATTTTAGCAATTGGTGGTCCAAAGGCATCATAAAAGGTGTCGTGATGATCATCTATCTCAACTGGAACTCTCCCAAGGACGGAAGGGTTGGCTGTAGGCACAAAATTCTTATTCACCGGACCCCTTCAAGAGTTGGATGAGCCCCAACAGGTGTATTCATAGGGATATGCACAAAAGGATTCACTAGAGGTGGTACAGGAGGATTTGCAGCAGCAGCCCTTAGGGCGGCTTGTCTGATTTCTTCTTGGCCCATGGCCATAGCTTGCATAGCTTCCATCAGTTGACCCATATGGGTCCTCGTGTTGAGTATATCCTCTCTCGATGTAGCTTAGTTCTGCTCTAATTGGTCCATCAATAATCTTCAGTTGTTATGGGTATTGTAGTGATGTCAAGAAGTCAGCTTGACGGTGGAAGCTTTTAGACAAAAAGGCCAAGTGGTAAGTTTTCTTGGTTTTTTTTATGGAATGAAAAATAATACATGGATGCATGCGAGAAGTTTTTTTCATTATTTTGATCTATGAATGAATGAGCTTCAAGTATAGATTCAAAAGTCTGAGGTACGAATGGAGGATAAAATTGATTGCTTTCCACACAGGGATCTCACCAGGTGTGATCTAGGGTTTAAACAAGGACCCCAGAGTCATAGAATCACATGAATGTTTACTGCTTACGGCAAAATCCATGTCAATCGACAACTCCATCAAATGAATCTACTCTGGGTGAGGTCTTCATATCGACCCACGTGAGAAAATCTTCTCAGGGACCCGTACTATGTGACCATCGACATTGGGTTCTAGACAAGGGTCTAAGAGTCGTGGATTTCCTTGACTGTTTGTCGCGTATGTCAATTTAATTGACATGCAACAACTCCATCAAGGAAAATTATTCTGAGTGAGGTCTTCGTACTGACCCACGCGAGAAAAGCTTTTCGAGGACCCGCACTATGAGACCATCATTCTTAGTTGGCTAAAGGTTTAAGGTTCTATAAAGGTCCTTAGAGTCAAGGATCCCAATGAAAACATTGACGTTTATGGTGAAAGCTTGTCGGTCGCTGTAACACCCCAAAATTTGCCTCCTTGTTTCTAACTCTAACTGGCTTATGTTTCTTTTCATTTTGCATTATCATTTGTGCATATCATTGGTTCTAAGCATGGGATTAAGGTATCTTGGTTAGCTCAAGAGGAGAGTATGTTTCTCAGAGGCTCAAGCAAGGGATCTTATTCAATCATATATGCATAGGGAAAGTTTATTCAAGGCAACAAAGGGAGGGATGCTCTCAATGTGACCATCATTCAAGTTACAAAGGCTTCTTGTGCCTTAATGCGTCCCAATATGTCCATCACTTCATCAAATGACTGAAATTAGCAAGAGATTTGAAGTAGATCAACCACTCATATCTTTTGGCCATCAAGCTTGGGTTTTTGAATATTTGGGGTATGTGACACCTTCATGGGCAAGAATTTTGAAGCCCCATCATCATCATGATACACAAATCATCTTTTTCAAAGGGATTCTTCATCTTACTCAGAGGAAATAGGGTTTTAAGCTTGGGTCGACATCTCCTATCTTTTTAGGACTGAAATTAGGGTTTTGGATAAAATCAGTTTATTTTTTATTCTTTGAGCAAGACTTGATTACATGGTCTTTTATATGTCCTAAAGTGTCTAGGGGTGGAAGATTGATCATCAATTTTTATCAAAAAAGTTTCAACTAATCAGACAATTGTGAATCATTTGAATTGGGGACAAAGTCAACTGTGCAGGGAAAAAGTCAACTCTTGACTTTTTGAGGTCAACTTTGTGTTTTTCATGTTAAATATGACCAATGGGTGGAATTTGATCAAGAAATGTCAAAAGAATCATCAAAAATCAAGAATTTAGAAAAGTTGCCAAAATTGGAAATTAGGGTTTTTAAGAGACTTACTATTTTTGGAAAGTTCTCATGTTGATCACCTACTTTCAAGGCCAGATTTCTCCATGTTTAAGGCTCCATTTTACTTTTCTTCAAACATGAAAGTTGTAGAGTTCATTTCAAGCTTTCCAGCCATATTTAGTTCATCTTCATTGGATCATTTTTTAGCAAGTTATGATTGTTAGAAGTTGGACATTTCAAACTTTATTTTCCAACACTTAGATTTTTTTTAAGTGTTGAAGATCAGCTTTTTGCCCAATCTTCAAGCTCATTTTTTAGTAGCTTCCAGGCTCCATTTTGAAATCTTGTCCACATGAAAGTTGTAGATCATGATCCCACCTTTCCAAAAAGTCCAAGTTTGCTTCATTTGGATCATTATTGTTCAAGTTATGGTGCTGCCAAGATCAAGGTTTCAAGTTGTGACATTGGTAAAAACTTAGAATTTTTCTAAGTGTTTTGGGACAGTTTTAGGATACACTTTCATGGTAATTTTTCACATCAACCCAAGCATTATCTCAAGATCATGTCAACACAAAATTTGTTCTTTGATCTCCATGCTTTCCATTGATCTCAAGAGTGTCTCAATTGGAGCTAAATTCATCAAGCTTTGCTCATGAAAAGTGGAGGTCTCCATATTGATTTCTTGGCATGTTTTGGTATAGGTTTTGTAGCATTCCTTGTACCATCATGATCACACGCATATGTCACTTGCCCAAAATGGCTAAACAAACTCACATTCTTATGTGTGCCATTGAGCATTTTTGTCAAAGTTTGGAATTGGGAATTTGCACAACAAATTCACTATCTCACGTGCAAAGCTGATCCCACTCATTCACACACTACATGCTGCATTCCCAAGCCAAAAAAATTAGGTCTAAAACTAATCCCAAACCACTCCAAACCACATGCCAAAGCTAGAACCCGAGCCTACACCACACATGTGCATTTTATCTCCAAGACAAGATTACAACTTCCAGTCCTTTTGCTTTGTACCAACCCTAAAAAACATACTACTTAAGCTCATCCATTCCAAAACTACCTCATTCTTGGCCATTCTCAGATCTGAAATCACTACATTCACTCAAATTTTCTCAGCTTCGAATCTCTTCATTCCAGAGGATTTCCTTCATTCTATTATTGGATTCACACTCACCGAGGAGTACTGAAGCAATCGGTGAAGTTTTCCTCAAGTTTCTGCAAGTTTTTAAGGTGCAGTGGACACTCTCTACTAGGTAAATTTCAAGATCTAGTTTCTCTCATTCTAGGAGCATGCTAGGATTATGTTGTGTACATCTGCAGTCCTACATGTGGTAGGCAATGTTTGTGCATCTAGTTGTGTTCATTCATGAAGTTTCAGATTGAGTGGTCAAATTTTCGTGCCAGCTTTTCACCATGAAAACATGCTTATTTGTGAAAAATATTGGTAGATTCGTGGTCAGCATGAAAATCTGTGTGGAATGGTGGTCGTGTTTCTTTTTTCTAGGTGGTTTCAGGTGGCTCCAACGGCCAGCTCGTCGGAGAAGACGACTGGAGCTAGGGCTCCGGCGTCTGAAGGTCAGGGATGATGACATGGTTGTTAGCGCGTCTTTTTGAATTTGAATGAAATGAGGTGGATGCATATGATCCGTGTGATTTGCTGAGTGGATGCCACCTCAATTAATGAGGCTGACTGGGCATACCACACGTGTTTTTTTTTTTTATTTCTGATTTATTCTAGACTGGTCTTGTACGCTTTTGTTATCCATACCCACACATGTTTGAGACCATGCACGCATTGTACTGATTTGCAGTTTATTTGAAAATTGATTTCTCACCCCCCTTGCCTTGTTCTCTTTTTATTTTCTATTTTCATTCCATTTTCAATTTGATTTTTATTTTTGATGTTCTAATCATGATAAAATCTGAAAAAAAATATGTTTTTGATTCCTTGGTGTCTTAAGATATTTTTCACATTTTTATTTTATTTTTTCCATTTTTTTTCTATTTTATTTTGAATTTAATTTGAGAAGTGTTTGACATGTTTACCCTTGAGTCAGGGTTTTACCTTTTGTTGCCTTTGATTGCTTTCATGACCTAATTTCCTTACCATGCTTTGACACATATTTGATGAATATTTGAGGGATGATTTTATGCTTGGATGTTGGATTGTTGATTGGTTCTTGATTGATTTTAATTGGTCCTCGATTATTGCTCGATTAGCTTACTATATGAGGTTGTTTGATCCAATTTGTGATGCATTCATGCAATTCTTCTTGAGTTATTTTTCCCACTAATTCTTGATGTATGTAACATGAGTTAGAGCCTATTTTTGGAATTTAATAAGTCATGTTTATATTTTTGGTTGATGCCTATATGTGACTTGAGTTTAAATGGAACATGCTTGATTACTTGACCTAGTTTGGTTCCTTTTTGACCAATTGTGCTTGAGTGAAGTTTGAGATGATTAATTGATGTGATTACATGCTTTATTAGCTTTATTGGAGCTTTGGATTCACTTTCATTTGATCATTTTTCTATTTGTGGTTGAATTTCTAAGTTGATAATATTTTGGCCTTGCTCCTTTGAAGTTTTGACCAAGTTCTTTGATATGCCTTCTTGTATGATCTAATGGATGCTTGTGGATTCTTGTATGCTTTGAATGACATGTTTGAGATTTTGATTCTTTTGATATGATGTCCTTGGTTGTGATCTCTTCTTATTATTTTCTTCACATGATCTTCTTTGTTCTTGTTATGAGAAGTGTGAACGGTGTTTGTCTAGCATTTTAAGCATGATGCTTGTGAATTTGTTTTGATATTCTTGAGATGGATATGATGTGATAAATTTGAATGTAATTCTGACCTTGATTCCATGGTATGACTTGCTTGATCTTATTTTCCTTGTGCTATACTTGAACACTCATTTCTTTGAAAATAATGATGGTGTATGCTTACCTAGTTTTGATGTATGTCTTGGAGTTGATCCTTGTTGTTTCCTCTTGCTATCCATGAGTTGATGTTTGGAATGATATACATGATCATGTTACTTCCCCTACTTGGATTCATACCCTAATCTCACATGTTTACTCTTTTGAGGTGTGTTTTACATGAGCTATGGGTTGACAAATGATTGAATGTTGTTAAGATGCATGCCTTGAATCTTCTTGCTCATTCTTTGGTCATTAACATGAGATGAATGCAAGGTGACTTAGCTACTGCCCTATCTTGGTTCTCATATCATTTGACTTCATTTCATTTTGCTTGATGGTTGATAATACTTCTTGATTGGTTTTAAGGCATTTGTGTGTGCATTGATGCATTGTTTTGCCTAATTGTTTTGACTTCCAATCTTGGAGTATGGTTTGAAGCATGTACACATTTTTGTTATATTGACATGGTTTGGATAGTTATCTTGTGTACTTGAATGTGATGCTTGCATTTCTTGATGTTTATGTCTTATTGCTTGAGCTTCACCATTGGGTTACTTGATGTTGCATCTTCTCCTTCATCTCATTCTTCTTTCTTTTCTTAAGTATTGAGACTTGTTCAAGTCTTGAGTTTGTTTTTGTTTGTGATTGATTAGGGTAATGTTTACTTGTGTTTGTTCACATGATCCCTTAGGATTCCTAGCTTGACTTAATTTCTGATTAAGCTTGAGGTAGGAGAGACATTAGGCTTTCAATCCTTTGCATGATAACCATTAGGATAGTCCCTTTTAAACCTTAACCTTAGGTCTATCTCTTTGCATGCTAAAATTAGGTAGAATTCCCTTTCTATCTCAACTTTAGGACCATTGTGTATGACAACATTAGGATTTAGTTCCCCTTAGTTGTTTTCTTTTCAACCTTTGAGTCCTCTATCTTCTCATCTTAAAACAAAAACAAAAACACTTATTAAATACAACGAGTATTGTGTGCCACGAGCCTTAAGTGCATGGGAAGTGATAAGCGGGGGTCTCTCCTTACCTTGTCTAGAGTGTTTTGCATGCGTCCCGTCTTGGGTCGATCTTGTGAAGCATTCGATCATTTGTCATAGACTTTAGTGCGATATGAGTTTCAAACTAACATAACTCACTTCTGTCTAAAAAACTCATGAACAAACTGCAAATCATTTTATCCTTCGAGATTGTCTGTCAAATCATTTTTTTAAAAAAAAGCACATTATTACCGTTCTACCGCAAACAGGCATCGACCCTAACTTCTGGAACACAAACTTAACGTCTCTCATAAAAAAATACTTAACCAATCTGTGGTCGTAAGGTCGAACTACGACTGCTCTGATATCCTCTTTCTTGTCTGATTGAGGATACGTAGGCACAAGACGACGATGTCTTGGCGAACAACCTTCCCCCATTCACCTGTAGTCCTCCGAACTACGTTGACTCTGACTTTCCCATTGCACGAGGGAATACGTAGGCCTAGGATGGAGAAGTCCTATCGAGTCTCCTTTTGTTTTTCCCTTTTCGTTTCTGTTTAGTAGTAGGCTTTAGATAACACACCCTTTGATTAGACAACAGGCGTGGATCCCGTTGAGTACAATCGATGCAAGGGGGTGCTAATACCTTCCTCTCGTATAACCGACTCCCGAACCCGGACTATGGTTGAGATGACCGTGTCATCTCCCTTTTGAGGTTTTCTTTGATCGTTTCTTTTCCTTACGTCGGGATAAATAACGTTCGGTGGCGACTCTTCTATTTTTTCGCCGGTTGTTTTTCGCAGTTGCGACAGTCGCCAACATCCTCAAAAGAATATACTCCAAGTGAGGTTCTCGTGTCGACCCTTACGAGAAAATATTCTCAGTAGCCCAAACTACTCAACCTCGTCTTATCTCATGTTTGCACTCTAGACTCGGGTAGAGAGTTTTTCCCTCAAGGTTTTTTGCAATCAAAGTATCCATTCAATACCACAACACCATAGAACCATATAGCTGATAAGATATGAATACTTAAAGCAACAAGAAAGGAAATAAATAAAGATAAAGCAAGTAAAGAGTAAAGATAAACACCCAAACATGTGAAGAAGGCAACCAAGACTAGGTTTGACTTGCTTAGGGAAAAGTTCCCAGTAAAGTTGTCAGTTATCGCTACGTGAAAAATACAGAGTCGCCACCGAACTTTATTTATTCCTGAGGAAAGGGAAAATATCGATAAAACCCCCTAAAAGGTGAAGAAGATGGTCTCGTAACCAACTTCGGGTTCAAAAGTTGGTTATGCAAAGGGAATGTATTAGCACCTCTCACATCCGATGTACTCAACGGGAACCATCTTGATTGTTCTATGCGCGAATGGGTGTTACTATCTAAAGGTTACTTGCTAAAAGGGGGGAAAAGAGTTTTTAAATTAGTGAGCTCGCCAAGATATTGCAATCCTGTGTATACGTATCCTCATGGTGCAATAAGAAAATCAGAGCTCCGTAGTTTGGGGTTGAAAATAAGTGTGTGTGGGTTATTTTTATACCTTGAAAAAAGGTTATTGGAATGATGTCATAAGGCGCAAAAAGAGTTTGATGAATAGATGTTAATTTTAGGGTTTTGGAAAAAGATTGTCGTGACTTGAATTGCACTAAAGTCTATGAGTGGAGACGAATACCTCGAACGACCAGGCCAAGCGTCTTGTGTTCAAAACATTCAGAATGAGGGTAGGAATACTCCATTCAGAATGGGATACATGAAAAATTACATGTGATATAGATGCAAGAAATAAAAGGTATCATTGTAAGGTAGCCCAAGAGAAACTCATGTGTGTGAAAAGTGTACTAAGCTAAGCATTAGATATTGGAATCAGTGTTACATGTCCCTTTGCCTTAGGGTGGTGCCATAAGTAACCAATCTTGAAATTAAAATCACAAGTCCATGATAATTCTCCATGTCAAGCTTAGGGTATACACAAAGTCCAATGGGTCCATAATAATCCTCCATGACAAGCTTAGGGCATACACAAGGTCTAATAAGTCCATAATAATTCTCCATGACAAGCTTAGGTGCATACACAAGGTCAAATAAGTCTTTAATAATCCTCCATGACAAAGCTGCTATAAAAAAAGTAGACTGATACGTTCCGGAGATGTACATCCGGAAGTGTTCATCTTCAACACGTTCCGGAGATACAACTCCGGAAGCAACGTCACTTTTTTCCCAAAATTTTGATGATTAATGTGAGCAATGTAGTGGACAAAGTGCAATCTTTACCTGAAATTTCATCTTCTCTTGCTCCCTGTGATTTGTTACACGAAAAAGTTGGAGTTTTGGAGTGAAAATGATATTGATAGTATAGGGTTTTTTTAGGTTGGTGAAGTGAGTATGGAAGAAGAAAAGACAATAATGGGGGAGTGATTATGCAGGTTTAAAATATAGCAGAAACTTCTGGAGTTGTATCTATGGAACATTCTGGCGCTAAGACGTTCCGGAGGTGAATCTCCGGAAGTTTCCATGAACTGAATTATTTTGAAGTTTTCTCAGCGTATACCAGTAGAAAATGATTCCGTATATATAGCTCTGGAAACAACCAAATTTTGGCAAAAAAAAAAGGTGGGTCCGGATGTGTATCTTCGGAAGCAGGGGGCATAATAGGAATTTCACTAGGTGCCTAAGAGTATCAAAGGGTGGATTAAGAAATTGCTCGTATTCAAAGGCTCTCTCTCCTTCAAAATTCAACGTCGGCCTCCAACTACCTTCGTCGCACCGGAGTTCATCACCGGCGGCGGGGGAGACTGAAATCACCACATTTCTATATCGTTTTAATCATATCTCTCTCCTCACCACTAATATGTTTCCAATTTCATTCAACTTCCAACCACTCAAGCAAATCGAAATGAAAGTCTTAAGAACCCTAAGCTACAAATCAGAAATTAAAAAGAGGACCACAAAGAACCAAAGCCTCTTCTGAGAGGGTTTTGACTCTTGAAGTTTCGTGCTACATTGTGGTGGTGAAAATAGAAGCAAATCAAGGAAGAAAGAGTGGATTATTTACCTGTCGGAGCAGTTCTGGTGACTCTTCAAAAGCGACGCTTGTCAAAGAGCTCAATAAACCTCCTATCAGATAATGTGCTTTCCTTCCTCAACTTCTCCTTTGAGTTTTAAATCTGCCTCTTCTTCTTTCTTCTTCGCGTGCACTTTTGTATTGTTGTTGCTTTTAGTTGTGTGAGGAGTGAGAATGTAGAGTTGTGTGTTCAATTCAGAGAGAGAGTGACAAGGAGCTAGAGATCTCAGAGCAGTGAAAATGGTGATGAATCGCGAGTGCATCAAATTGTGAGGGTGAGGTCAGATTTATAGGATTATGAATTAAGGTTAGATTAGTAATTGGCAATGAAAGTTAGTTAGGATAATCTGCAAGTTAGTTGTGAAATTACCAGCTGGAAAATGAGTCTGTTTGAAATTTAGTTATGATGCATTGTTATTAGCTTGTTAAAAAACTGTTATTGAGTTGTGTAAGCTTTGATTTCTATTGTAGTCATTTAGTAATGAGGTGATTTGTTATGGTAGTCCAAATTAGTTGTGACGTTGCCAACAAGTTGATGTATGTTAGAAATGGTTAAGAACCATGTTAAAAAAAAGTAGATTGGTTTCAAAGTCTATTAGAATTATGGTTGAACTTGGTTAGAGGTAGCATTGTTGTATTGGATCAATTGAAATTGGATGTTATTGCTAATGTAATTATGGTGATAGTTAGATTGGCCTGTGAAAATTTATGTTAGCATGATGTTACCTTTTATGCAACTATCTCGTGATGCCATTAGTCTTGTGGTTTGCAAATGGTGAAAGTCTATTGTAATTAGGATGCATTGTTAAATCCTTGTTATGAAATGTAAGTCAATCATGTGATGTTAAAATGCAGTTATGCAATGTTGGGAATTGTGTTTATGCAATTAAGTTAGTTTTAAAAAAAGAATGTTATGAATGATAGTTAGTTTTGAGCTTTAATGATGAAAATTCTATTAGCTTGTGATGAGTGAATATGTATTTGTTAGGTGTGAATGATTTGGATTAGAATGTGTTGTATTGAATTAGAAATGGTATGCTAATTGTGTTGTATTCATGTAGGGTTGGCGTACCATGATGGAAGAAGGCAAGGCTTTCATGGCACATGGCATCCCAAGGTGTATGGAGAAACTCAAGTCTCTTGCAATTGAAGGAAAGAAGTGAGGCTAGGGTTTTATGGATAGATAATTGACTTTGGTCCACTAGTTGACGCAAAAGTCAACAATTGACCAAAAGTCAACGTAGTTGAAAATTGTATTTTGTGTACCTTGTTTAAAATTTGGCTTTGTAATGAAATGCTTAAGTTTTTTGTTGTGAAATGAATGGTGTTATAAATGGATGTTGTATGACTTTTCTATTGATGAAAAACAGGTTTGTGTATGGTTTGAAAATGACTTGAATGAGTGTAGATTATTCTCCAATCAATCCAATTTCTCTTTTCCAAACTTTGCCCACTTGAATTTGAATCGATCATTTTGAGTCTTAAGTTCCACCTCACAAAATAATCAAATGCAATCATCAAATCCACCAGGAGCATGATTAATCATAACTAATCACAACTGAGCACAAGATGATACATGCCATCCCTAATCACAACTAGGACCAAGATGCCACACAAAGATCTTATGGATGTCAAAAGCCAATAATTAGGGTTTCAATGTCTTTCACCCAAAGAACCAAAAGTCAAAGTATCAATGCATGCCCTGGGTTTTTTATTTTAGTGGAACCCTAGCTCCTTGTTGGTCATAACCTCCAAAATCCCTTGAATCCATGATGTTTAATGCAGATGGTAGAATGAATGTGTTATGATGCTAATGAATATGCAAATGAATTATAAACCCATGGGCAAGTGAAAGCCAAATGAGAGGGCAAATTTAGGGGTATGACAGTCTCCCATGCAATGCTCTTTTAATGTCATTAGTTTGACACTTAACATCAGGGGTTAGACAGTATGAGGGAGGCTGTTTCGTTTGGAATCTCGCCACCATAGTAATGCTTTAATCGTTGTCCATTGACTTTAAATCTTCTCATATCACCAGGATCCTGAATTTCAATAGCTCCGCTTTGACATATCTCTGTGACCACAAACAGTCCTGATCACTTAGATTTCAGCTTACTTGGAAATAATATTAACCTCGAATTGAACAACAATACTTGTTCATTGACTTGAAAATTTCTTCTTACAAGGTTTTTATCATGATATCTTTTAGTCCGTTCCTTGTAAATGAGCACATTTTCATATGCAGACAACCACATCTCCTCCAATTCATCCAATTTCAAAAATCTTTTACTTCCCACTAATTTCTCATCAAAGTTTAGAAATTTTACTGCCCAATACGCCTTATGTTCCAATCAATAGGGAAGTGGCATGCCTTTCCATATACCCATTGATAAGGTGAGAACCCCAAATGTGTTTTGAAGGTTGTCCTGTATGCCCACATGGCGTCATCCAACTTAATTGACCAATCTTTTCTTGAAAATGCCACTGTCTTCTCCAAAATTTACTTCTGTTTTTTATTGGATACTTCCAATTAACCAAACGTTTGAGGGTGATATGGTGTCGCCACCTTATTCTTTACATTATGGACCCACGAAATCTATTCCGCAACAATCAAATAGTTCTACCTCAAGCATAATGTTTAACGACATTTCGTCTCATTTTGAGATGTTACATGTCTTATTGCATCCAATGCATGTAGACACATATAACTTTCAATGATTAGATAAGGTATGCCACCAAAACCCACTTTGTAGAACTTTTGCTGCCGTTTTCTCACCACTATGGTGTCCTCCATATGCCAAACTATGACAGTGCCACATAATGTTGTCTGCTTTATTATCTGCTACACACCTGCAAAGTAAACCATTAGGACTTCTCTTAAATAGATATGGATCATCCCATATTTAAAAATTGGCTTCTTTATAGAAGTATTTTCGTTGTTTCCATGTATATTCTTTTGGAACAACATTTGTAGCCTTATAATTTTCCATGTCGGCAAACTAAGGTCTTTCACTGATAGCCATTAGTTTCTCATCAGAAAATGTCTATGTAATATTGTGCTTATTGTTTGTCACCTCCTTATTTTCTAATCTTGGAAGGTGATCTGCCACCACATTCTCCACTCCATTTTTATCTTTAATTTCCAAATCAAACTCTTGCAACAGCAATACCCTTCGTAACAATCTTGGTTAGGAATCACTTTTGTTGAACAGATACTTCAAAGTTACATGATATATAAAAATAATAACTTTGGAACTAATTAAATACGGGAGAAAATTTTCTAAAGCAAATACTACCTCCAGTAATTCCTTTTCAGTAGTGGTATAATTAACTTGATTTTCATTTAAAACTTTTCTAGCATAGTAAATTGCATGGAAAAATTTTGCGCGTCTTTGGCCAAGTACTGCGCCAACAACATAATCACTAGCATCACACATAATATCAAAAGGGAGCTCGCAGCTTGGTGAGACAATAGCTGGAGCGGTTATTAATTTATGTTTTATTATAGAAAAAACGTATAAACAATATTTGTCAAACTTAAATTCATTTTCTTTGACCAGCAGGTTGCACAATGGTTTTGAAATTTTTGAAAATTTCTTAATGAATCTCCTATAAACGCCTCCATGCCCTAGAAAACTCCCGATTCCCTTGACATTTACCATAGGTGGAAGTTTTTCTATTACCTTAATTTTTGCTTGATTCCCTTTCGCAGAGATTTTGTGTCCAAGAACAATACCTTCAGTAACCATAAAATGACACTTTTCCCAATTTAACACTAAATTCTTCTCGATACATCTCTTAAGGACATTGTTTAATCGATCCAGACAACTATCAAACGATTTACCGAATATAGAAAAGTCATCGATAAATACCTCTATTGAATTTTCGATCATATTAGAGAAAATAAAAAGCATGCACTTTTGGTACGCTGCAGGCGCGTTACATAATCTGAAAGACATTCGTCTATATGCAAAGATTCCAAATGGGCATGTGAATGTGGTTTTTTCTTAGTCTGCCGGATCTACAGCTATTTGGTTGTACCTCAAATATCCATCCAGGAAGCAGTAATAGGCTTGTCCAGCTAGTCTTTCTATCATTTAATCCATAAATGGCAATGGAAAATGATTCTTCCGTGTGGCTATATTTAACCAGTAATAATCAATACACATGCTCTATCCTGTAACAGTATGGGTTGGGATTAATTCATTTTTCTCATTACAAATAACAGTGGTGCCCCATTTTTTCGGGACTGCATGCACTGGGTTTACCCAAGAACTATCAGATATAGGATAAATCATACTTACTTCCAGCAATTTAAGGACTTCTTTCTTACCATTTCTTTCATAGCTAGGTTTAATTGGTGTTGAAGTTGAACCACTGGATTGAATACCTCCTCAAGCTTGATTTTATGCATATAGTATGATAGGCTGATTCCCTTCAAGTCTGACACTCTCCATCCCAATCCTTCTTTATTTTCCCTTAGTACTCGCAACAACTTCTCTTCTTTAACTTTTGACAAAGTGCTACTAATAATTGCATGATGTTTATTTCCTTGACTTAGAAAGACATATTTCATATGTTTTGGGAGTTCTTTTTGTTCAGGATCTGCAGGTTTTTCTTCACTACTTCCTCCCAATTCTTCAAATCTCTTATAAGCACGATCTACATGTGCTGCTTGCAATTGTAGTACTAAGCACGATCTACATTTGTTGCTTGCAATTGTAGTACCACTTCGTTTACATCTTCATGCTCGTCATCTGATATTGTTTCTTCAATAGATTGTACTTTAACTTTTTCCATTGGAGATGACGGGTATTTTTCTTTTGAAACATTCTCTATCAACTCGTTAATTAAATTAATTTGGTAGCATTGCAAATCTTATTGAGCATGTTTCATAGCTTATATAACATTAAATATTACCTGCTATTTGTTGAATCGGAGAATCAACTCGCCCCTCTCCACATCAAACAACGCCCGCCTTGTTGCAAGAAAAGGTATTCCCAACAACAATGGTGTTTCAGCATCTTCTGGTATATCTAGTATGACAATGTCGGAAGGAAATAGTAAATCACCAACTTTTACTAAAACGTCTTACAAAACTCCATATGGATATGTGACGTATCGGTCAGCCAGAGTTAGAGTCATTTTTGTAGGTTTTGGTTCTCCATAATTTAGTTTCCTCATCATAGACAATGGCATCATATTTATGCTTGCTCCTAAATCACATAGGGCCTTGCTGATCTTTAATGGACCTATTGGAATAGGGATAGTGAACATACCTAGATTTGTTAGTTTAGGCGGCAATTTGCGTTGAATGATGACACTGCATTCTTTTGCTAAAACTACATTTTCATCATCCTTTAGTTTGCGTTTACCGTTCAAAAGTTCCTTCATGAATTTAGCATATACATGCATTTGTTCCAAAGCTTCACAAAAAGGAATGTTCACTTGTAATGATGTGAGCACCTCCATGAATTTTTTAAACTGCCCCACTTCCATTTCCCTTTTCGGCTTCTTTTTATTTAAAGGGTAAGGTGGTTGGACGTAATCTTGTAAATGAGGGTTTGGTTCATGTAAGATCTGGTGTTTTTCTCTTAAAAGGTGAGTCTTTGTTAATGAATTGATCAAGGGTCTCTCCCTTCTCAGGATTCTCACTTGAAACCTCTTCTCCAGTTGATGTGGGTTTTGGTTCCTCCTCATTATCCTTGTTCTTTTCCAATATTTTTTCTGTGTTTTCCAACGGGGGCTGAGGGAACTGTGCAATTTCTCGATTCTATCACATCATAATTTCCTTTTTCTTGGACTAAAAATATAATTTGTCGTGATAGATGGGACATTTGCCCTCGCATTCTTCTCATCGAATCCTCATGCCTTTCGCTTAACAAGTTATGTGATTTGTTAATTCTCACAAGTTCATTTTTAGTTACTAACATGAATTGAGTCAATGTATCTTCCAATGATGAGAGCTTATCTTACGTATCTAATTGTTGAACGTTCTGATGAACCCTCGTGGCGATAGCTTGCACTTCCCTTGTGAGTTGTCATTTACTGAAATTTCTTGCAAAATGTTCTTCCTCACAGTTAGTACATAAAACAAACATTACCTCATTTACAGATTCTGGAGTTTTCTTTGCCCTATTCAACTGTTGATTTAGCGTTTCTAACTTAGTGAAAAGCTCTTTGTATCCCCCTAAACTCAGCTTACTATAAGAACCATTTCTTGTTTCCCTACTTTGAATTCCTCTAGTATTTGCAAAGTTATATTCGTTTAAACTCATCTTCTCTATCAAATCCTTCACTTGTGGTTCAGTTAGCGTTCTAATTGTTCCTCCTCTCGATGCATCTAAAGCATCTACGCTTGCATTTGTAGACCTTTAACAAAAATTTTCATATGTTCCATACTGCTCATATTATGATTTGGACACCTACGTAATAACAGTTTGAACCTCTCCTAAGCATCATAGAGAGATAGAGTCTCTTGTTGTTCGAATTGAGTAATTTCACCTTTTCATTCTGTGAATTATGTCGTAGTGAATAATATTTCCAGAAATTTGTCTTTCAATTCTATCCAAGTTCTTATTACTCCATTTGGAAGACATAATAGCCAATCCTCTGCTCTCTCAATCAACAAGAAGTTGAATAATTTCAATTTAACATGATCCTCTGTAATACCTTTCGGCTGACACATCAATGTTGTTTCGCAGAATCTTGCTAGATGTTCCCACGGGTCACTATTTGTGTTCCCGTCAAATTGCTTATTTTGCAAATCCGAAAGTCCAGAATATTTGATGTTGAAATTAACAGGAGCTCATGGGACAAAACCCATAAAAACCTGTGATGCCCCAGTAGGCCTACAATAGTCCCCCTTAGTTTGTATTATTGGTTCTGCCATGGTAAGTGTCTCTGCCCTTGAACTACATACACACAAACAGAAAATACCTTAGTAACACTATGATAAAATAGAAAATAAATAGAAAATAATAAAAACTAAAATTAAAATAAAATGTTGCACAAGCGTTGCCCTGTTGCAATCAACAATCCCCGACAACGACGCCAAAAACTTGATGACTTCTCGACATGTGTACCGATAGTGTCACAGTAATAAAAGATCGAATCCACAGTGACCGTGTTCGAACAAGACAATATTTGTGCAATGCAAACTAAAATAGTAAATAGGGGGTTTAGGTTGCAGAGTGAAAAACTAAATAAGAATTTTAAAACAGAAATATTAAGACGGTCATGTTGTGTATCGAAACCCCTTATCCTCTCTTGTTGATGTATGGTGCCTTGTATGAATGGTTTTATCCCTATAATCTCTTTATGAATTAATAAAACTTTTATAATCGACCCCTCGCGAAATAACTCACTAATCACTACTCGGAGCTTTCTATTCCAATTCCACCAGCGTAAGTAGGATTAGGCAATATACAGAATGTTAATTCCCTGTGTCACTACTCTGGGTCTCGTATTCCTATTTAACCAGCGTAAGTAGAACAGTTGCCCTAGGTCTAACACACAGAGTATCTCAAATAAAAAGAAATATGAATAAAGAAACAAATGAATAAAATTATAATTCAGAGCATTCATACAAATTCAAACTAACATATAATACCAACAAGATTGAATAAGGTTCATCATAACACAACCTAACCTAGAGGAGCTTAGCTACTCATAATTCAGATAACAATACCATAATTGATAGATGAAAATAACATATGAAGTCCCTTTAAGTAATGGCCTCCAATGACTTCAAATACCCTTAATATCACCATTGATGCTCTCAAAATCATGCCTTGCTCTCCAAAATTCGTCACCTTGTTCAAATGCTGAAAAATCCCCTTAAAAGAGCTCAGAACTGGTCAGAATGCGACAAAAAAAGCCCATAAAAAGTGTCCATCGTCCGCATTATACATGTATCGTGCGCGCGATGTAACTCAAACATGCCTATCGCGCAGACGATGCTGTGTAAAATTCACCATTTTCACCAGAAACTTCACTAAGTCTCATTCTCCCATACTTGTCTATTTTTCACTCATTCTTAGGTCTTTCTTCTTCCTTTTTGCTCCTCTTTTGCTTGTTTTTATTTGATTATTTGCCTATTTTAATGCAATGATGGACTCTCATCAGTAGGTGATGATGATCAGAGAGAAATTAGTGGATATGGAGTTGTTTTTTTGAAGTTCAAGATTATGGAGAATATGATGTTTATGGAAGTTTAAAAAAGAAAAGGAAAAGGTGTATACTTGAAGATGAAGGCTTTATGGTGAATTTTTTATTATGGAGAAGATTGGTTTTTGGTGAGTTTTGTTTAAGGAAGGATGAAGGATGAAGTTGAAATGGAGGTTGAAGAAATATGAAGATTGAAGGATGAAGTGTGAAGTGGTGAAGATGATGAAATTGGGATTTTTGTGGTTTTCTGTAAATAATGTTTTTGCTAAAAAAATTGATTATGGAGAATGAAGGATGAAGATGAAATGGAAGTTAAAGAAATTTGAAGATTGATGGATGAAGTGTGAAGTGGTGAAGATGATAAAATTGGGATTTTTGTGGTGTTTCGTAAATAATCATTAACCTCTCATGGTGGTGATGAGTGATGTTTAAGTAATAATGAAAATGGAGGGAAAGTTTGTTAGGTTTGATTGAATTAAGACCCTAGGATAATGATCCTTGTGATGAGTTTAAGAGTGGCTAGGATTGATCCAAAGTGTGTTAGTTTAGAGTGATTAAGGTAGTTAAGAGGTGGTAAGTGTCATACCCCAAATTTTGACCACCAAAATTTCCCATCATTGTGTAAATCATCATCGCATGGATGTACTTTCAAGCCTTGTTAGTTCCTGGATTAGCTGGAATTTTGGTAAAACAAAGTATATTCAATGTTGATGTCAAGGTGCTGATGTTGCAACATTGAAGTCTTAACACTGGGCTGTGTTAAGTAGTTAAGTGTTGATGTTGGATGTCTGATGTCACACAGGTTATGTTGTAACATCAGATCTGCAGAATTAACAACAGCAGGTGTAGATGTTGTTAGGGCACGCGTGTTAGCTGGAATTGTGGAGAGTGGTTGACTCATTGGATGAGAATATCTTGGGATAGATATTTTCTGTTACATGGGAGATTTGATTGCAGATCTGTTGGAGAATTAAAAGGTTGAAGATTTAAAAAGATTTTGGGGATAAAATCTGTTTTGAAGATTCAGTTTTAATTAACAAATCTGATCAAATATTGTGACAAGTCCAAGCCCAATTCAGGAGCTATATAAAGCGCACAAGACCAAAGGAAAAAGTACATAAAACATTCAGTAGATCAAGAGCAGGAGGCTTAGTGTCTAGAGTTTGTTTAAAGTGCTTGTATTTACACTATTCTAGGGTTTGAATAGGTGTTGAGTTTTTGTCCTCTCTAGAAGCTGTGAAGCAATAGAGAGTGGTTGATTGATCGAAGCTGTGAAGTAAGATCAAGGGTACTCAAAGTGGTTTCTTTGAGTGTTTGTAAGGGATTGAGTGGTGTTCTCATACCTAAGTGGTTTCTTAGGTAGGAAGTCATTAGTAGAGTATAAGTTTAGGAGATTGTCAACGGGTTGTTGAGTCTGTAAATTATATCTACAAGTAGTGAATTCCATCCCTGGCTTGGTAGCCCCCAGAGTAGGTTGGTTGTAACCGAACTGGGTCAACAATTCTTGGTGTTATTTTACTGTTATTGCTGTCCATTGTACAGAGTGTGTTGTTGTGACATCACACCTTAACATCACACGTCTGATACCAGAATTTCAAGCCTCATCAATCTCCTCAAAGATGGTTGAGCATTCACCACAAATCAAGAATTAGGGTTTCAAGCCCTCTTAGAGCACTTAGACAAAGGATCAATCAAGAAATGACATGATCTTCAACTTGTATAACCTTTTAAACACCCATAAGGGATCAAGAGGACTCCCACATCAAGAATCAAGCACAAAGTTGCAACATTCCAAGTGGATCAAGCCTCAAGATTGCCAGTGTCACCAAATTAGGGTTTTTGGTCGACTGAGGCTTTCAGATGGAAATTTTCCTCTGGGCATGGGCCAATGCTTCAAAGAACAACCCAAGATACTCCAAGGGACCTCATGGACCCAATCATCAACTCAATTTAACCTCAGGGGATGCATTTACCAAAAATCAGGAATTAGGGTTTCTTTACCTAATTTACTCCTAAGTTGACTTTTGGGACAAAGCATGAGCCAAGACCTCAAGACATGATTTGAGGGCCTCCAATACACCATATCTACCCATTTGCAATAATGGATTAACCCAAGAGGCTTTATTCACAAGTTTCAATTTCACCAAGACCACAATTAGGGTTTCGAGGAAAAAGTCAACTGTATCTTTGACTTTTGACCAAGACATGCTCCCAAACCTTGGGACATGACTCAATACACCCTATAACACCTATGGAATCCATCCATTAGGTTTGATTTAGATCAAGGACTTGATTTCACAAAGGATCGCACAGTTTGGATTTCATCCGATAAAAAGTCAATTGTGCACAAAATCAAGTTTGACTTTTTGGAATTTTTCACAAATATGGTTCCCCTATGTCAAAAAAAATGTTAATGTATGATATTGATCATCATCCATCAAGAAAAATCAAGAAAAGTGAGGTTTCTTTCAAAAGGGGCAACCTTGAGAAACCAAAATTTTTCTAAGTTATGCAATAAAAGTGGTTTTGGTACCAACTTCCAAGGACCATAACTTGAGAACCAAGCAACCATTTTGGGTGATCCAAAGCTGGATTTGTAGGTCTTGCTACACTCTAAAAAAGCTTCAACTACCTCCAACTCCAATTCTTTATGGATTTTAAGTTATGGAGTGATCAAAATGACAAAAACATGAAAATGAGACTTTTTCCAACACTTAGTGAAAATCTGCCTAAGTTACCAACCTTGAACATTAATGTTCATGAGGTTTTTTCAGTTGGATTCAAATAGTTTCAAAGCAAACTATGATCACACATGCTTTGTATCATATGGGGGCTTTCTAAAAATCACAAGAGCCTCCCATAACTCAACCTGAGCAGGGAGATATTGTAACAGCCCGGGCCCCTCGCAAGGCGATCCCGGCACTGCCACCTCACGATCTTCTCTACCCCCTCACTAGTAGAGTTTTTGCCTTCCGTGGGAATCGAACCCTGTACCCTGGGGTTCAAGTACATGTTCATTCCATTCCCACTACCAATTGAGCTACTAGCACATTCCTAACTGAATGAGTCAAGAATAAGCTCTAAATCAAAGGACCATAGGCATGTGCCCTAACCTCAAGTCAATGGCAACAGGAGACTAAAGATTCCCTTGGATCAACATTGGCCAAAGGCCTGTACCAGCTGCCATTCACTATTGCTTGCAAAACAAACTTGCTCTACTATAAATAGAGCTCATTTGTGCTCGGTTTGAGTACACCAAAGAACTACGACACTTGCTTTCCTCAAAATCTCTTTCTTTTGGCCAAAATGTCTTCTTTTGCAAGGTATCTCTGAGTTTTTGAGTTAGAGAGCAATTCCACCACAGCTCATGATCCAAACACCTCTAATATGTTGTACCTAAGTTGTTCAAACACTCACTTGTGACCTGGAACACCAAAATCACAAAGTCCACTTCCAAAACCTCAAAATTGGACTTTTCTGCATTTTTCAAGTCATGTCTTGATTCAGTCACTTCCAAAATCAAACAAAGCCTCAAACACACTCCAAATATCATCCTCAAACTCTCCCAAATGGTTCCCCTCATCTGGAACACCATTTGAGAGAGTTGCCATATTGGTCACTTTTGCCCCTTTTGCAAGAAAGTGCCACTACTTGTTCCTGAGGATTCCAGCTGGTTCTAATCATTCTAAAAGCTTCTAAGGGATCAATTGAGAGTGTCCAAAGCATAAAATTACTTCTGGCACAAGGAACTTGGCAGATAGCACAAAAAGCTCCAAGAGGTAAGTGCATGACAAATTGAACTCTTTGAATTATGCATTCCTTTGATGTCTATTGATCATAAACATCTCATACATGTTGTATATGTTGTGTTTGAACCAATTTTCCATGTAATTCTTGCCTGTACCATGAGATAGCATAGAACATGCAAAAATAGGCCTATTTTGAAATCACTATCGGATTTTGAGGAGGAAACATTTTATGAAAATTCCAAGGACACCATTGGATTCCACATGAAATTCTAGGTTAGATGCACCTAAATTTTGTCCCAATCCATGGAGAAATGAGAAAGTTAGAGGCTTCACGTAAATTGCCAAAACTTGCCTTGCCTTGCCTTGGCCAGGCCTGAAAACTTGGCACCCCTTATGTATTTATGGGGTGGTTTTGATACACTGATGTATCACCACCCCAGTGGTAGCGTGCATGTGTGTTTGGCTTGATGGTCGTGGGTTCAAACCCCACCCAGACCATTTTGCCATTTTTCTATATTTTTGCTATTTTTTTTTCATATTTTCATGTTTTTGTTAATTAATTGAAAAATTAATTTCTCTCTCAATTTTAATCATTTTTGGTTGATTCATTTTTTGAAAATTCACAAAAACATTAAAATATTTTAATCCATGAAAATTTCACAAACAAATTATTTATTTCATATATTTGGTATTTTTGTAAAGAATTATATTTTTATTTGTTTTTAAACATTAAAAATATTTCTTTCTCTTGGTTTTGCAAAATTCAAATGATTTTTAAATCATCCCATGAATGAAACATGATTTTCCAAATATAAATCCAAGATCACAACCTTTTTTCACGTGTTTGATTATTTTAATTGAATTTTTATTCAATTAAAATACATTTTAAAACCAAAAATTAGGGTTTTTATCACTATCACCCTAACAAATCTTTTAAAACAAATTTTGGGCCTCTAATAGAGTGTAAGACCCAATCCCCTCTTGTAAATAAATAATTTGGGCCTCAGTCATTGTATAAGTCCTGATACGATTTTAAAATCTCGGCGCGGTCGTCGCCTTTTAAACAAAAATCACTTGGGCCTCTCCTTGAGTTGTAAGCCCCATCACTTATATATAAAATAAACTTTGGGCCTCTAATAGAGTGTAAGACCCAACCCATTTTGTACATAAATAATTTTGGGCCTCACGCATTGTATAAGTCCCACTGTGTTTTCAAAATCTTGGCGCGATCGTCGATTTTCAAAACATTTTCATCTGGGCTTACCCTTGTGTTGTAAGTTCCATTTATTTTCTTTTTTCAAACCTTTAGGCATCTCCTTGAGTTGTAAGACCCATCCCTCTGTACATAAAATCTTTTTGGGCCTCAGTCATTGTATAAGCCCCAGTACAATTTACAAAACAACGGTACAATTACTGTTTTTCATCTGGGCCTCTCCTTGAGTATAAACCCCAACAATATTTGAAAAATAACTTCCCTCTTAATTTAGGTTCAAATCCATAGTTGTTGTCAAAACTTTCTTTAATTCTTGAACAATTAACCATACAGCTGTTACAATGGAAGCTTGCTCGCCTGTAAGTTTTATCAGCTTTCATTTACTCGCTTTCATATATATATATATATATAAAATTGTATTGCTAGAAGCTTGCTCACCTGTAAGTCCTTCTTTCATATCCTTTTAAATACTTGTCATATATCAATTGTATATATACTTGTATATCTGCTTAGAGTTTTCCCCGACAACTAGGTCTAGAACTAGGTAAAGCCAGTTGGTCACTCTTAAATACAGTCAAAACTAGATCCCCATAGCATTTCCAGATACAGTCTTGCCTTCTCTTAGGCTTAAACAATATGGAACAAAGAGAAAGGCATTATTCCAGCTGAAACTTTTCTCAGACTGTCACTATTAGAAACTATCAAAGAAGTTTATTTCCCCAAAGAGAACTAATTCCCGGTGAAACCTCTCTTGAATTTCTTCAAACCCTAGAACTGTTCATTAAAGAAAATATTATTCTCGGTGAAACTTTTCTTGAACTCTTCTTAAGTTTGGACCCACAGGCTTCCTAAAAGCATCCCCACCTCCTCTTGGGCTTTGTACAAGGACCCTTCGACTTCTTAGAAGTTCTCATGCCTTCTCTTGGGCTTAATAAAAGGACCCTGAAGACCTCTTAAAGGTATAAGAAAGAACTTAGTCATCCTTTGTTAGAGAAGTCTTTCCAAAGAGTCAAAAACTCAGATCAATTTAGGGTTGATTCTCATCCCTTAAAACTCCTGCCTCCTCTTGGGCATCATACAAAGATAAATTCTTCCATACCAGTAGACTTGGACATTCTAATCCCCTCTCGGATCTCAAAGACATTCTCAAGTTCCTTACAAACATAGGAGAAACCCTGGTCATTTTTTATCAATCTCCGGCAGAGTTAAAACCCACGGGTTCTAAAATCCAGTCTTTCTCCTAAAAATCCCAGCCAGGGTTAGCTTACCATCAGTATAACACTATCCCAAATTAGAACCTCAAGGCATCTGATATCTTAACCCTTCTGTAAACCCTCAGCAAGAGTTGATTCTCCAGTTGGACCTGCCTCTGGATCTCAATAATCCTCAGCAGAAATCAGCCTCCTCTTAGGCTTTATATAATGATCATTCCTTTCTTCAGCATAGTCAGCCTCCTCTTGGGCTTTATACAATGATTTTCCCTGGCTGGGCTAACCTCTTCAGACTCTCTTGTTGAGTCAATCACTTTTCCATACTCTCTTGTTGAGTCAATGGTATAAATTAAAAGCACTCTCTTGTTGAGTCAACCCTTTCAGCCTCAATCTTGGGCTTTGTACAAGAAAGATAAAAACACTCTCTTGTTGAGTCTACCTTTTTTAGCCTCAATCTTGGGCTTTGTACAAGACACCATATAAATTTCCCTAAGCAGAGTCAATCCTCTCTTCAGCCTCAATCTTGGGCTTTGTACAAGACAGATAATACTCTCCAGCAGAGTCAAACTTTTCTCAACCTCAATCTTGGGCTTTGTACAAGACACCCAAAACTATCCTCAGCCGGGTCAGTAAAGTCTCATTTTAGCCTCAATCTTGGGCTTTGTACAAGACAGATAAAGATTTCTTTCCCACATAGTCAGTCTTTTTTTCAGCCTCAATCTTGGGCTTTGTACAAGACACATACAAACCCTCCTCAGCAGAGTCAAAATCCCTTTTAGCCTCAATATTGGGCTTTGTACAAGACAGACAAAATATTTTCCCCAGAAAAGTCAAACTTTTAGCCTCCTCTTAGGCTTTGCATAATGATATCCCCAAAAGAGTCATTCTCTTTTAGCCTCAATCTTGGGCTTTGTACAAGACAGATAAACACTCTCTTGTTGAGTCAGTCTTTTTCCAGCCTCCTCTTAGGCTTTGTATAAGGACTTCCCTAGTGGAGTCAATCAATCTCTTAGCTTCAACCTTGGGCTTTGATCAAGGCACACAAATATCAACATTCCCCTCAGAGAAAATCAAAATCTCTCTGTAGGAAGACATTTCTCTGTTTATCACTCATCAAAACAGATAAATCAAAACAAACCCTAATCCCAGATAACTGCTATAAGTGGCACACTTGCTGATTCAAAAATCCAAGCTGCCGTCCATCTCTTATCCTGGCCAAACTTCGTCTTTCATATAATTGCTGTAAGCGGCAAGCCTCTGGATTATTTACATCCACGCCATTGCCCTTCTCTTAGCATGAAAGATTCCTAAGGAAAAATGGCATTGCTTAACACTGAGTTAAAGTTTTCTCATTTAGGATAATTCCCTCATAAAGGAAATTATGGCATTGCTGGATTCTCATATCCTAGTTAAAGTAATCCTCCTTTATAAACAGTCACCCAACAGTTGTGATAAACAGACGAGATGTCTCCCTTTAGAGATGACAAATTCTCTCTCAGTCAAACCTTTTAGCTTCAATCTTGGGCTTTGAACAAGACACCAAAACATGTTTTTCCTCCCATAGAATAGGAGGAACTACGATTGCTCTGATTTCCCTGTTTATCTTTAACGGGAATACGTAGGCATAAGATTGCGAAATCTTAGCGAGCATACTAATCAAAAACTTTAGGTCCAGTACCTTCATTCATAAAAAACATTGGCAAACCCGAACATCATCAAAAAATCTCTCTCTCTCTCAAACAAGAAACTTTCCCAACCCATCAACAGATAAACACCATCAATTACAAAGCTGAACCTAAAACTAATAACCTGTGGATAACCACATATAGGATGGGTAATTGACAACTCCCCATTGTATAACCTGATCCCGAACTCCCCGAATCTCTTAAGCGTTTGTTCAGTTAAACATTCGCGTGCAAGGTTAGTTTTAGATAGCTTCCCTTTCCCTTCCAGCTTCACGGGATAAATAAGAAATTAGAAAGTAGCACCCACTCCCCCTCACTGCGGTGAGGAAAAACCAAAATTTGCGATAAGGTGGTCGCGTCACCGACAAAAATCGTACGCTACAGTAAGGATAGTTATAAATGAAATGCAAATAAAATGTAAATTTTGTGTGAGTTTGAAATGAAATGAATTTCATTTGGTTTTGTTTTGTTTGAAGTGTAGTTGAAATGTAATGTAAACTTGAATTTGAATTCTCTTGAAATGCAATATGAAATGCTCTTGGAGTGTAATGTACACTTAAATTTGAAATTCATTTGAAATGCAAATGTAAATGGATGTGAAGGAAATTGGAATTAAAATGTGATTTTATGTACTAAAAATAAATTGGTCATGGATTAAAAAATAAAGTCTTGACTTCTTGAAATAATACTAATGCAATTTATTTTATTTTATTTTAATTTGCATCTTATTCTTATTTGTACCCTAAATCCCATTAAAGTATTTAGAATAAAATTAAGTAATAAGATACAAATCAATTTTAAGCCGTAAACCGAGAAAAAAATATAAATTTAAATCAAATCAATGCAAATGAGATGAAAATAAAAATCAACAAAATCAACCTTTGAACCTCAGGATAATGTAATGATATGGATGATGTACTATATGATGAAATGGAATGCATGCATTGCCGATGCAGATGTAACAAAGGAACTTTTAACCTAAAATGTCATATATAATGCAGATGCAATGAATGTGGATGATCCCTAAATGAATGGTTAAGAAAAGAATGCTTAGAAATGAAAAAATCTATAATCCAGATGAAAAATAAAAGGGGTAGGGTAAATTTTGGGGTATGACACAGAGACAAAGCAAACTTCATCATTTTAGGTTCGAATCAAGGACGGGAAAAGCAAAACTTCAAGAAGCGTACACGAATATCATTTATTGGTTTCTTCCTCTTTTTCATAGTTACAGTACATTAGATATTTCATCACCTTTCATGTTATAAGGCATGTTGAGTTTTAATGTTGTGATTTGTTATTTTGATTATGATCGAATGTTATACTTTGTTAAGATTTAGTGAGATTGAGATTGTTTTTGTGTTGTTGAGAATATTATATATTGTTGTTGTAGTTGTTTCATTCTTATTATGTTGTTGTATTTATATTGTTAATGTGTTGTTGACATTGTTGTTGTTGTATTTTTGTATTATGGTATATTGTTTTTCCATATTGTTGAAAAGTGATTTAGTAAGTTGTTATACTGAGAACGTTGTTGTTGTGTTGTTGTATTATTAAATGATTTTACAAGTTTTTTTATATAAATTTCACAATGTATTATTGATCGTAGTTGTATGAAAGTTAATAGATTAGGTTCGATGTATTAGAAAGGAGTTCATGAAATCCTTGAATACGCAAAACAAAATCCTCCTGGAAATAATGGAATATTTTATCATTCTTGTGTTATATGTGGTATTGGAGAAGATTCCATCACCTAAGTTGGAGAAGATTCTTTTAGGAAAGCCTGATATTTATGATACTTTATGTAGTGACAAGGATGTGCCATTATATAATGGATGCATAAGTTTTACACAATTGTCTGTGGTGTTAAAATTGTTTAATAGTCTTTGTCCCGCTAAAAGAGAGGTAAAAGCTCCCTTTTCTTTATGTGCACCTATTCCGCTGAAGCATTAAGTCACATACTTTGTCCTCCATCCGTTGCTTTCCCGCATGGTGCCAATCAGACCAAAAAGCCTCCCAGTGATCGGATGCACCAAGGGCCAGGGCAGACTAGGCGCGCTGGGTATACCTCTCCAGGTTGCTTATTTCTTCCTCTAGAACTGGCCCAAAAATGCTATCCATATAAGCGCAGTCCTCTTCCAAATGAGGGGGTTGTCAACCTTCAACAGATTGAGATCCATATCCAATAAGTAAAAGGCGAGCGGTATAACCAGGGGCATTTGATAAAGTCGGCAGCTTCTCCTTGACGACGTTATTTCTGATTGAACATACTCCCCACCTTAGAAGATGGAGAGGCTCTTCATTATCCATGCATGTTGCTCACAACAAAAGGTATACATCGGAGACATGCAAGTTAAAAATATCATAAACCCCAAAAGCCCTAAAGCTTATGAAAAATGGTGTTTTTTTCTCTTCCCGAGATTAGGATTTTATCAATAACCACCCATCAATAAGATGCTTTAAATGTTTCTTATTAACCTCCATCACTGAGGTAGCTCCCCCCATATAACCCAGATTACTGATGAACTTCACCAACCAAGCTTTCTAATACCGAGCCTCATCAGAGAGATTTTTTTCGTATTATAAGAAAAAAGTGATTCCCTAGTAGAAAATGACCCTCATTCCAATACTTGAAAAACAAGTTGGAACACCTAACCTTCATTCCAGCACCAACACTGCAAATTGCAACATGGGCTTCAGACTAATGAGGGTTACTAGAAAGAACAAATCATCAAAAGGGAGGAGCTTTAGAAGAGGTTCGAACCCGTGAATATCCAACTTGAGATAGAGCAACCCTCTACCCATAGTCCAGGAGGCCGAGTCACGAAGGCATTTGAAGAGATGAAAAATGAGGAACACCCAAGCTCTTCCGTTCACATACTCACACTAATACTGATAGACTTTAATGTACCCAACATTAGGTGAAGGGAAATCGCGATTCAAAATGCAGCGGAAATTAAAATTTTCTTTAGCGATCCTTACGAAAGATCATGATCAGTGATATAATGGTTACCTCTTGTGGCGATGAAACCTTTGATTTTGAATCGACGGAATGATTACGAGCGATGTACGATGAACAGCGCCTATACTCAGTCCACACGAACAGCTTCCTTCAGCCTCAGTGCTAGCTGCTATGATTGAAGGCTTTGAGTGAGAGAGAGAGAGAGAAGGAAAATATGGCTAGGGTTTCACAACTAAATTTTCATCAAGTGTTTATGCTTCTGCACAAGGGTTATATTTATAGAACCACTTGTGTGGCCTGCAAGCTAAAAAGCCCACTTAAGTGCATACACACCATATCTTATGATGTACCGTATATCACTTAAGCACGCGGTACCTTACCACAATCTGTATTCCACTTAAGTGCACCGTACCTTATGATGTTACATATTTACTTAAGTACACCGTACCTAACGGTGTGCCTTATTTACTCTACCTCTTTTCAAACTGTCCTTATGTGTGTGACCCTGTAGGATTCCGCGACGTTGGTAATTATATTAAATCATACATTTAACATAATAAACAGTGAGCATTATCTAGAAACACATCACTGCTACCTAAGTCACGAAATTGTCATGTGATCTGACAAAACCTTTTGTGATTGTGCTTATGTGTACAATTACCCTTTTGCCCTTATGTCTATATTGAACACAAGGCATATACCGTGTCATCCTTGTTCAGTTCAATATTGGGCCCTTAGACATTTATCCTATTATGCAGGATGGGTAAATTCTATCTAGGTCACTCATGTCCCTTAGCCTGCTTTATGAAGTACCCATCAACTGTCTTTATAGTCATTCAATTACGGATAATGTTTGATCAGCAATAAAGTACTTGACTCTACATCTAGGGTCCATAGTGTTTTCAGGTCGAAGGGTGGTATACACCATTATCGCCATGAGAGTAACTTATGACACTTTGCATAAAATTCTATGTAGTACTGTCATAGTGGGTCAATCCAGTATAAATATTACTTCTAATATGCATACCTATGTTAAGACTTGATAACTCCTTATCCATGATCCATGAGATGTGATCATCAGTCTATCTACATAATAGTCTTAATGCTTTAAGGTTATCCCATTTCACATTAAAGCTCGACTACAGATACTTTAAGAATAATGTCCTTATGTTTAATGGATTCTCATGATTAAGTCACACTTAATATTTCATTAAACGAACTAGCTATTCTAGGGACTTTATCACTTTGGAAAAACAAACATAATAAAGAAATGTCTTTTATTATTAATAAATAATTCGATACAAGTACCAAAAGTATTGGCCTCTAGGGCTTACACCAACAGTAGGGTGGAGTTACAAGGGAGCCATTCCCAAATGCTTCAAAACTTCTATCTCAATAGCAGTAAATGGGATACGAAGGCCTATGATAGAGAAAACACATTCATGAAAATAAATAGCGTAATTTCCATACTTGTCGCATATTATCTCGTCTTCAAAAGGACTCAAGGTTCCCCAATCAAAAGATAAACCAATTTCTGAAAAAAACATCATCAAGACCACCTGGTTTGGCAAAAACAGAAACAATGGAAGAGTAAAAAGAGTCCATCTCCAAATATGAAGTATCCTTATGGTACTTGTGAATACTTTTATGTGATTTCTTACTCATATTGCACTAACTTTGCAGTTGCAAGAAAACAAAATGATAAAGACGAAAATAACTCCTAGGATGGAAAAGAAAGGCTAAAAAAGAAAAGAGGATACTTATTCCCCTAAAAGAAAACTATGTTCTAGAATTCAAAAAGGATTCACCAAACACGTCTAATCACTCACACGTACCACTCAAAAGTTTCAATTCACAAGATTTGTAATGATGATATATATGAAAAGAGACTTGAAGTATATCACATTAAATGCACGACTCTTTAAAAATTATAATGCTTCTTATTCATCTATCTTAAAATAATCAATGGGTGGTCGACATCCGGGGCTGCAATATCAAACCCCCATCTTCTTTAAACATAAAAAAGGGCTTTTGGGGTGGGGGAAATGTACTGGACCGACCAAATCGACCCTGGACTATTCTGAACCGATCACGTTGACCCCAACCAACCACCAGGAAGGGGTCTCACTCCTTTCCAATACACAAAATCCTCATTATCACAAAAGATATAAACTATAAATGTATCCAACGACACCCTACAAATCACGACGGACAAATAGCTAGTTCATTATTTCTCTTTCTCTCTATCTCTCTCTCTCTCTCTCTCCCTCTCTCTCTCTCTCTCTCTACGTTCCAAAGGAAAATAATTTTATCTACTACTTCTCCATTTATGTGGTAAGTAAGGATAATGGACCAATGATTATCATTTCCCACAATTCAAAATTAAAACTTTAAATGAAGATTTTAAGTCTAGCTTTCCATAATTCGAATTTATCACCATTGAATAAAGGAGGTGTATTTAGTAAAAATCTATTGTTAGAAATAGTGTTGGAAGTCATCCTCCTCCTGAGATGATTAGTCTTTGAACAAAAGTTAGACTCTGATGCCACTTGTTTAAATGTGTGACTCCACACACAAGCGACGGTGGGAAGAGGGGTGAATTGTTGATGTTTGAAAATGTTGGTTAGATAATTATTTTTAAAACCACAGTTCAAAAATATTTTCAAGAAAACGTTTGAATATTGTAGTAGAAAAACAATGTAAAAAAAATATGTGAAAAGTAAAAATATAAGGGAAAAGAGATGACACATGAGATTTTTAGAGTTTCAGTCTAAATGAAGTGACCTACTCCTCTCCTCAAGAATTGATCTTGAGAGTATCCATTAACTCTTATGAGCTTTTAGAAGCTTAAGCGCACGAACCTCCTTATACAAGGAAAAATGAAGTTTTAGGTTAACTTCCAACCAATTAACAAACAATGGAATGAAGCGATTAGTCCTACTTCTAAACACGAACAAAGCTTCAAGCGGTTAGTCCCCAAGCTAAATTGAGATTTTATATGGACTTATATCAAACCAATGCGGAGTTTTGAATTGGCTGTCCTTTGAACTGAATCGAGGTTTTATAATAGGATGGCCACGAACCGAACCGATATTTTATACAGACTTATCTTGAACCAACTGAGATTTTATTCCAAGTTGAGGTCAAGAGCCGATGATAATATTTTTCACTAGTTATCTTCAAGAATCCAGAAAGAGAGTTTTTCCTTAAGTGGCTCAACTCACGAACCAAACAGAGACTTAATACTAAATCCCCCAACCAAAGCTTTTACGGGTTTAGCTTTAAACCTAAACAAAAACTTCCAAAGAAAGAGAGATTCACTCAAGAGAAAAAATAACTCTTAGGTAATTAACAATATTACCATTTTTAGAACAATTTCCTCACTTACACATAAGAACCTTTCTCAAACCACTATGGCCAAATTTACGTGAGAGAAAGAGAAAATTATTTAGAGAGAGTAATGAAGGTGAGAAATCTCACATTTCTGGATGTGAAAAAAAGTAAGGGGAAAGACCTCTATTTATAGGCCAAATGTTGAGTAAAAAATGAAACTATCTATGGGAAAATTAATTGTCCAATTGATTGGGTCGTCATTCCAATTGATTAGATGACATAAATAATCAAATATTTTTAGCCATTTTGGAAATATTTGATAGATAGTCGATACCTTTCATTAATACATTTCCATAATCGATTATAGACTCATTTTCCCCCTATCTAATTGACTGGGTATATGGTCAAATCAATTGGACAATTCATAAAACATGTCCTAATCATTTTGACAATTTCCAATTCATCAGGCTAGGCTCCAAAATATTTTTAGGTTATTTTCTTTGAGAAATAGAGCCTTTAAAAAGTGTTTTAGCTAGTGTGTGATTTATCCATATTAATTTACAAAAATCCCTTTTGTTTTTACGAAACATTTATCAGCAGACATGATAAGGCGAGCTTTCACTCTTACTCTTTTTCACACTATAAATCTTCAAGTATTTTTGCTAAAAATACACCAATCATATAAGCAATTCATTTGAATATTCTTGGAGATGAGGCTTGAGATATTTTCAAGTCGAACATCATCATCAGAGAATATTAACGGTGATCATAAAACACATACTCTTCGGCTTTTTTCGGAGGAAGAGCTTGATTAAACTATCTTATACATCCTTGACTGCTTGAAATAGTTGTAGTAATTGCTTGTTTTTATGATTTGTTGCCATAAAAGTCAAGTTACATCTTCATGAGTTATCATCACAGTCATGTTGCATCTCCGTGAGTTATCATCATAAAAAACCATGATATATCTAGGCAAGTCTTACTTAGCTTTGATCACTTCCTAATTAAACCTCCAAGCACATAGTTATACATAGAGTTAAAAGTAATATTGAAATTCAGGAAACTAGTTAACCTAGGAAAAAAAATAAGGTTGGTAAAGAAGTTGGAGATATATGAAACATCCCTAAGGTAAAACTCATTATGAATTTTATGGTTTTATATTTGTTAGAAGTTAATGTGGAACCATTAGAGAATTTGACAATGATGGTAAGTATGCTAAATGGAGTGTGAAGTAAAGAATAATAATGGAACATATGATAAGTAGCCACAATGTCTAATAACTAAGTGTTGTTGTTATCTAAAGAGAAAGTTGAATTAGGAATACCTAAAGAGTTATTTACCGAGGTGTGGAACTGTTGAATGTTGGGCGAACTTGAAGGTGAAGATTGTTGTATTAGAGCAAGTAATGTTTTTTTGTTCAATACTGAATAAAGATGTGGTTGTTCCATTTTGTGGATCCTCTGAGTCTTCTTGTTTATCTCCATCCAAGTTGTCAATAGCAATGGAAGTATGATAGTGCTTCTCTTGAGATAGGAAGGTAACCCATGTTTTTTAAAATAAACTTCAATGGTATGCCCCAGTTTCTTGTAGTAGCTACACACCTTTGACTGTTTACCACATCCTTGTTGAAATCACTTGTTTGTAGAATCTTGGTTTCTTGAACGATTCTTGAATTTGGAAAAATTGGCGAGAATTTTGTCTTCATCACCAGTAGGAGAAATGAATTGGTCCTCTTATTAAATGGGGATGGAGAAAGCCTTGTTGAATTGGGAAAGAGGGCTCATGGGCATAATTTAAGACCTAACTGATGTGTACTGATCATTGAGGCCTATGAGAAACTGTATGATATACTAGAAGTCACAAGCACATTTTGTTGTGCAAGAACATACTAGAAGTGGTAGAAAATTCTCCAACTCTTGCCATAGTTTCTTGACCACTATATAGTATCGAGTGATGGATTAATATCCTTGTCATAGGTTGAAGATCTCTTCTTGAAGACCAGAGATTCGAAAAACACCGAATTGACGGCAGAGATCATGAAGTTATATCCATATGTCGTGACTTATGTCTATCCAAAAGACGCTTTAAGTGATGTCTCCTTCAATGGAGTTTATTATCTATGCCATAATTATAATATTGCATCTATCCCATGTAAGGAAAAGCTGATCACTTTATGTAGGTCAAGCTAGGGTTCCATCAAGGAAACATATATTTTATTTTTAGAGTATATGGTAAAGATGATAGCTTTAGATTAAAATTGTTAAGAGGAGGAGAAATAATGGTTATACCCGGATTATCATTGAGGTGTATAAAATATGGGTCTAGCATATCATTCTGGTAGTTGTGAATGATTGTTAAAGGTGTGGTGATGGTGCTAGAAAAATGTGGTGGAGACTATGTAGAGGGAGATGTGTGTGGTGGTGTGGTGTTGGTTCAATGATGGGATCAGGAGAAAGCATCGTTAATGAAGAAATGGGGTTTGAAATTGAAGACGAAGGGAAAAAGGTAAACGTTGGAGGGTGGTGAAGTTAGAGTTTGAAGTTAAAGAAGAAGCAAAAAAGATGAAGGTGATGGTGAAATTAGATTGTGATTTTGAGGATGAAATTTGAAAGATAAAGGGTGGGTGATGATGATGGTGAAATGACAGTGTGAGGATGAAATATGAAAGATAAAGGTTGGGGTGTTAAGGGATTTAAAGTTTGAGGTTGAATACGAGCTGAAAAAGATAGATAGATAGATAGATAGATAGATAGATAGAGAGAGAGAGAGAGAGAGAGAGAGAGAGAGAGAGAGAGAAATTAAAGGAAAAAATTAATCTTTTGGTTGTTAGATAGAGGGAAAAGATAGGGTAAAAACTTTGGTGAACCGATAAAGGGTTGACCCAAGATGATTTTCTAAGTGAATGATTATAAGGTTGAAGATATTGTTGAGTGAAATCATGTTGGAAAAGAGATATGTTGGCACGTGTAGTAAAGAAGGTATGATGAAGAATAGTGATTTGACCAAGAATGATGAAAATAAAGGTGAAAATGAAATAGAGGATCAAAGTTTGATTCTTCTAATACCATATTAACTTTTATTAATTTGACACCTTAACCAAAACATATTTTCAAATAGAAAATATACAAAAACAATTAAAATGAAGAAAAAATGAAAAAAAAAGTATTTTTTTTCTCTTAAAATCTTTCAACTAAATGGGCTCAAATATATATATATATATATATTCGGGTCCTAACAAAAAGGCCACAAAATAAGGAATGGTTGTTGGAACAAACTACCATAAAAATATACTAATAACAAAAAATATCAATATCATAATAAAATAATTATGTTTAACAAATATTGCCAAATATCCATAATAGAATAGATTTTTCTTGAGAGTTTATCGGTCAGTTTGTTTTAGTTTTTAAAAAAAAAATAGATTTTTTTTTGTATTTTTGAAAATAAATTCTACAAAACTATTTTTCAAAATATTTCACATTTTTTTAAAATTTGTTATTTATAAATTAAAAGACTAATTTTGACTTACTATAACATAAACATATATTATTGAAAAACAAAATATAATCAAAATTATAATTTTTTAAAAAAGTTGTATCTCAAAAATAATTTTTATAAAAAGCTATTTGAAATAGCTTCAAAATCAAGTGATTTTTTAAAATTTTGATATACAATTTTTTTTTCAATAAAATGATGAAATATATAAATTAATATTTTAAGAATAACTATTCAAACCAAATTTTCATTCGAAACTTTTATAAATAAATTTTTTAGTAAAAGTTTTTTACACTATAAAACTCATTTTTAAAAAAAATCAAAACAAACTGGCCCTATATATTCCAAACAGTTTGAATATACGAAAAATACCCAGAATAAAAACATTGTTGTTCAAAATATACTCTACATGTTTCGTGTTGCCAAATATTTCGTATAAACAATATATTTCGTATTTTTTCCATCTAAAAAGTGTGGTAGGATTTGTTTCAGACATTTAAAATTTAAGGAATGTCCAAAAGAGAAAATCTTAGAGTTCAAAGAATTTAGAATGTATTTTTTCTCGAATTTTTCTTTTACTGTTCAAAATATTCAGTATATTAATGGTAAAACAAGTAAAAAGATCCATCTATAAAATAATACGAATTAGTCTTCGGGCCAAATTCGTAGTGACTCATGTTGTGTGTTGTAACAAACACATCATATTTTAATAAGCGCACTCCTACATCCCAAAAGATTTCCAGTATATTCTATTGAACTTTCAATTTATAAAACAATTTTTTCATCAAGCCCGCTAGATAAGTGGATCAAAATTTGAGGGAATATAAGGAGCATTTAACTTGCCAACCTCCAATTATATTTGACACCCTTCATATTTTTATATTTCTGAAATTGTCCCTAATATTATTTACCAATCAAATTTTATTTATCTTTAAAAAATTTCACTTTTACTAACATTCCAAAAAAAAAAAATTCGGTAGTGTAAACGAAATTTCCGATACACATTTTCTTCATATTTTTTTGAAAATTTCACATTTTACCAAAACTTTGTAAATTTTTTATGAAGAAATACTGAAAATTTTAAAATTCTGGTAGTTTCCTGGAAAATCCCAAACCCATACCGGAAATTATTGAAATTTTCGGAAAACTACAAAAACTTATGGAAATTTTGCCATACTCCAAATTTACGGTAGAAGTGCAGAAAAATGTTTTACTTGTGTGGTCCAGAGTTGACAGGGTCTTCTACAGATTCCTGTACACATTTTACACAGTTCTTCGCCACTGACGCGATATGTGTTCTATGTAACAAGTTTAATTTAAATGTTTTCCCGTTTCTATATGATATTGATAGTATACTTTTTATATGTCGTAAATGACAGATATTTGAGTCTCGGTTTGAAGTATTAGCATGGGCACAGACTATTGGTAAACAACATGATATTGTTATTATGACTGTTCGTTCTGATACTGCAAATAGGAAGTGAGGTAGGAAAGATAAATTTATTATGGGTTGTGAGAGAGAAGGAAACTACTAAAGGAATAATGCATCTGAAAGCAATAAATCCTCAGAGAGAATTTATAGTATGAAAGTGAAATGTCCTTTTAGGCTGAGATCTGTTCCAGGTGGTATCGGTTGGAAGGTGATAGTTTGGTGTGGGTTGCACAATCATAAACTATCTAACGATTTAGAAGGCCATGACATATTAGGACGTTTAAAAGATCATGAAAGACAGTTTGTGAATGACATGACAAAGTACAAGATGGCTCCACGGTACATAATTGCTGCTTTGAAAGACAAAGACCCAAAAAACCTCACCAGTGTTACCCAGGTGTATAAAGCTACAACTACATATAGTGCGAGAAAGGGAGGTCCATTGACGAAAATGAAAATGTTGTTGAGTCTTATTCATAAACAAAAATACATGTGCTAGACTAGAAATAGGGAAGACTAAAATATTGTTGTTGACATCTTTTGGACACATCATGATTCAGTGAAGTTGTTGAATATGTTTCATTTGGTGTTAATTTTGATTATACATACAAGACAAAAAGTTAATGGCCAGATGTTGATTTTTGATACCTTTTCAACATACTATGATTTATTAGATTTTTTATTATGTGCATCGTGATCATGCAGGTACCAACTACCATTGCTTGAGATTGTTGGTGTTACGTCAACAAAGTTGACGTTTTTGGTAGGCTTTGCCTATTTGGAACATGAAAGAGAGGAGAACTTCAAATGGGCACTAGAGAAGCTCAAAGAGTTGTTCTCTTTCGATAATTTTATACCGAAGGTTGTGGAGACAGACCGAAAACTTGCATTGATAAATGTCATGGAAGTTGTGTTTCGGAATTCAACTCATCTGTTGTGTTTGTTCCATATTTCAAAAAATGTTAGTATGAAATGTAAAGAGTATGTTAAATCAGAAAGACAAGAATATGTCGTGGATCTATGTATGCTAATAGAGAAACTGAGTTTGTTGAACACTAGAAGCACTATATGTGCTGATATTCCTTTATTTGTTAAGTATGTGAGTGAAACATGGTTGATACCTTATAAAGAAATGTTTGTGTTGATATTCCTTTATTTGTTAAGTAGGTGAGTGAAACATGATTGACACCTTATAAAGAAAGGTTTGTTGCTGCTTGGACTAACAAAGTCACTCATTTAGGGAACACAATAATGAACAGCTACACAAACATCATTTTGATGTATACTAAACATAATTTAACATATATTTCTATGTATGGTTTTTAGGGTGGAGTATGCTCATTAGAGGCTAAAAAACATGTTTACTACAAGCCGGGAGATTTATGCCGAAGTTGGGATGTTGTGAACACTATGTTGAAGTTGCAGCTAGGTTCAATCAGGGTCTTGTTTCAAAAAAGTATTGTCAACATTGAGCATCGGTATAACACTCCATTTTATACCAACTTGTGCGATTTTGTTTCAAGACAGTGTATACAACACATTGAAAAGGAACTAGAAATGGTAACATTTGTTGGTGTAAGCCAAGATGCTTGTGGTTACTTCATTAGAAAAACACATGAGTTACCCAGTACGTGTCAACTCTATGGCTTCCAAATACAAGGAATTATTGTTCCTTTATAACCAATTCATGTTTTTTGGAAGAAATTAGACATTGAAGAGCATGATGTCAGTCATGAAGAAAGTGGTACACAGTTGGATTTAGAAGCAGTGTGAAGAGTTGAAGACATATTTCAGTACTTTAGATATTGTAAGCCAGAGGGTGTTAAAGAAAAAGGTTCGAGAACTAACACATCCATACATAACTTCTCTGTGTCCACAGCCAGTGAAGCACAGGCCAAATAGGGGAGTTAAGAAGAGAAAAAAGGGTGAAGAGAGTGATGTGCATCGTGATCTTTCATAGTGGGAGTATGGCGAGGGCTCGCAAGGGAGTCAGACTATAAAGATATTTTGCACGAAACCAACTGGAAGTCAACCGTAAAGTATGTTGGCTAGAAGTTAACCATTCACTACATCTTAGAGACATCTTTACATATCTCAGTTTTTTGATTTCTTACATCCATACATTGATGACATTGTTGATGTGGGTGACGATGGAAATTGCAGTTTTTTGAGCTATTGCATGTTTGCTTGGATAGGGAGAAGAGTCGTGGCCTTTTATTCGGACGCAGTTAGATGCTCAAGTTCATCAACACCCTCAATTATTTTCCAATTTGTTCTATGACACGATATCTGAGGTTAGGAATGCGTTACTAGTAGACCACTTGGGTGTGCATGGTATTGATAAATGGATGACGATTCCTGATATGGGTTACCCTATTGCTTGTAGATACAATATCGTTTTTGTCTCCCTGTTAAAGAGAATTTACATCACATTTTCTCTCTTACCTTAGCTCCACCTATGTATACGAGCAGGCATAAAATCATTGTTGTTGGTTTTGTCAACAACAATCATTAGGTTCAGGTAAAGTTGAAATTTGATTGTCCATTGCCTCTTGCCACTGACTTTTGGAGACAATATTGTACTAAAGATGCAAAAGCATGAGAATCAGCATATGCAGGACACATTAGGCACTGAGAAGATGAAGTTAAGAAGTCTTCATAATTTGTTTTGTATTCGTGTATGTAACACGGTTTTTATTATATGTATATATTTTATCGGGTAGTTTTTTTATCGAGTCAGTTATGTAGGAAAAAAATCGAACAAGTTTCACTCACTGAATACCGGAAATTTCTCAATTTCCATAATTATGTGTCAAAAAAAAAAAATTTCACAATTTTCAAAATTCTATGGCAAATACCAGAAATTTCTCAATATTCGAAATATTGTGGTAATTCTTAGAAATTCCACAATTTCTGGTAAATATAGTTGTATGTCTTAGAAAATTCACAATTTCTAGTCAAATATTATATCTCTCTACCGGATATTTTAAAATTTCCAATATATTTATACCGAAAATTCCAAATTTAGGGTACTTATGCCTTTCTTGCGGTAAACAAATATAACTTTCGAAAATTTCCAATATAGATTCAAAATTTCTGGTACAAACAGGTATATTTATAAAAAATCTGATATTTGATGAAGGGTATAACGATAAAATGTTTTAAATGTGAGGGTGTCCGGTACAATTGAGGGTGACAAATTAAATGCTCGAATATAAGAATATTGATCGCATAAAATAAGAAAGTTAGGAAGGAAAGTGATAACTATATTAATGTGGCATTTAAGTTGGGATAGTAAAATATTTTTACATCATGATGCAAAGTCATTTTTACTGCCAATGGTCACCGAAGACTTGTTGAAAATTTTTAGTTTTTAATTAAAAGATAAATGAAAATTATTATAATAATTTTTCTTTTAATGCTAACTTGTGTTAGTAGGGCACAAGTTAAAAACTAAATAAAGAAATATTGTGTTGGAAATTAAGCATTAATTTTAATAAAATTATATAATTAATTTTTAAATTGTTTTTTCCAATATAAACTCTCTATAAATATTTTTTCTTAACTTGTGCTCCTAAGGCTCAAAATAGCATTATCCTAAATTTCTAATACACCTTCATTTATTTAATTTTTCCTCACTTCTTTTTTTTTTTTTGCTTTTCGCACTCTGATTCTTAGGGGAAGGGGGCCTTAGTAATCCCGAGCTCGTGCCGAGAGGTGCTGACACTGGCCAAGTATTGTTCCCACCAAGAATCGAACTCGGTATTCCCCTAATCTTCGTCCCTTAGCAAGAGCTCGTTTACCACTCGAGCCCAAGTACTTGGTTTTCTCAATAATTAATGACACAATAATTAATTTCTTCATTTGACATTTTCTTTTAAAAAATGTCAAATTTGAAAAACTACAATAACAACAATAAATTCGACCTGCAACAATCGATTTCAAATCTGAAAAACTACAACAACAGTGAAAAACTATAACAACAACAAATCTGACTAGCAACAATCAAAATGCATGTATTAAAGGATGACCATTAGCAAGTACAACATGTGCTAGAACACTAGGGTCCAAATTTAAAGCCCGGTTATTTTTTTAACTACTAAAGCAATAGATTTTAACATATTTTTTAAAAACATGGATAAAAATCATACTGCTTTGTTTTCAAAACCTATTTTGCACCGATTTTTTCAAAATTAGATATAAGTTCATATTCTTTTAGACCTAATTTTAAAATTAGAACATGGCTCCCAAATTGATTAGGCTAGTCCTACATGCATCGAAACACTTAACTATAAATTTATGCGTTTTAAGTTCACTATAAAAGTGATAATTTAACTTATTCATAAAAATTCATGAAATCTAACCACTATTTAATGTTTAAATTGGTGAGACTTATGATCTTAAAGATGAAAGTTGATTTGATGAAATACCTTCTTATGAAGAAGGTTGAGAGAGAGAGAGAGAGAGAGAGAGAGAGAGAGAGAGAGAGAGAGAGAGGAGAGAGAGAGAGAGAGAGAGAGAGAGAGAGAGAGAGAGAGAGAGAGAGAGAGAGAGAGAGAGAGAGAGAGAGAGATTGTTTTATGGGTAATAAGTCATCTTTTTGTAACATGCAATTGATATTGATCGTTCAAATTTAATAATAATAAATCTATAGTTAAAATTAGCACTACTCCACAGTGGAAAAGTGTTTTATTATTCCACCTTAAACGCCGCAAGATCAACGGTGGCTAATATATAAATAAAAATTAAGGCTTAATTCATTATTGTCCCTTAGCTTAATTTAATGTTTCTCTTTAGTCCCTTAACTAAAAAACATTACAAATTAGCCCCTTAACTTCATTTATGTTATCCTATTTGGTCTCTTCCGTGAATTTCTAGCGAAAAACGTTAATTTTGGTGACGTAGTGTGTGAAGGGAAATCGCGATTCAAAATGCAACGAAAATTAAAATTTCCCATTAGCGATCCTTACGAAAGATCGTGATCAGTGATAGAATGGTTACCTCTTGTGGCGATGAAGCCTTTGATTCTGAATCGAAGGAATGACCACGAGCAATGTACGATGAACAACGCCTCTACTCAGTCCACACGAACAGCTTCCTTCAGTCTCAGTGCTAGCTGCTACGATTGAAGGATTTGAGTGAGAGATAGAGAGAAGGAAAATACGGCTAAGGTTTCACATCTGAATTTTCATCAAGTGTTTATGCTTCTGCACAAGGGCTATATTTATAGAACCACTTGTGTGGGCTGCAAGCTAAAAAGCCCACTTAAGTGCATGCACACCATATCTTATGATGTATCGTATATCACTTAAGAACGCGGTACCTTACCACAATCCGTATTCCACTTAAGTGCACCGTACCATACGGTATTACGTATTTACTTACGTACATTGTACCTTACGGTGTTCCTTATTGCTCTACCTCTTATCAAACTGTCCTTATGTGTATGACCCTGTAGGATTTTGCGACGGTAATTATATTAAATCATGCATTTAACATAATAAACAGTGAGTGGTATCTAGCAACACATCACTGCTACCCAAGTCATGAAATTGTCATGTGATCTGACAAAACCTTTTGTGATAGTGCTTATGTGTACAATTACCTTTTTGCCCTTATGTCTATATTGAACACAAGGCATATACCGTGTCATCCTTGTTCAGTTCAATATTGGGCCCTTAGACATTTATCTTGTTATGCAGGATGAGCAAATTCCATCTAGGTCACTCATGTCCCTCAGCATGTTTTATGAAGTACCCAACAACTATCTTTATAGTCATCCAATTACGGATAATGTTTGATCAGCAATAAAGTACTTAACTCTAAATCTAGAGTCCATAGTGGTTTCAGGTCAAAGGGTGGTATACACCACTATCACCATGAGAGTAACTTATGACACTTTGCATAACATTCTATGTAGTACTCTCATAGTGGGTAAATCCAGTATAAATATTACTCCTAATATTCATACATATGTTAAGACTTGATAACTCCTTATCCATGACCCATGAGATGTGATCATCAATATATCTACATAATAGTCTTAATGCTTTAAGGTTATCCCATTTCACATTAAAGCTTGACTATGGATACTTTAAGAATGGTGTCCTTATGTTTAATGGAATCTCATGATTAAGTCGCACTTAATATTTCATTAAACGAACTAGCTATTCTAGGGACTTTATCACTTTGGAAAAACAAACATAATAAAGAAATGCCTTTTATTATTAATAAATAATTCGATACAAGTACCAAAAGTATTGGCCTCTAGGGCTTACATCAACTATCCCCCACTAGCACTAGACTCAATCAGGCATACCCCTAATACCCATAGATCTAGTATGGCCATCATGCTTCTGCTGCGCCAGAGGCTTTGTTAGTGGGTAAGCAATGTTGTCAAGTGTAGGTACTCTGCATATCTTCACATATCCCCGATCTATTATCTCTCGAATGAGATGATAACGCCTAAGTATCACTACTACAAAACGCGTAAACAACGACGTCATGGTCACAACGGTTGATCCCTACACCGTTGTGACATATCTAAACTAAGGCGCGGTTGTATTTTTTTTTTAATAAAAATTATCTGTATATAACAACGGTTAATATCCAACCGTGGTGATACCATCAAGCTTTCATGTGTTTGAACCTCAGTGTAATACCTCAAAATTTGCCCTCTCATTTCTTCATATCATTTAGCATGAGCTTTCATTTCATTGCATTGCATTCAAGCATAGAAAAACAAAGCATCAAGCATTTAGCATTTGCATCTTGCATAAGGGCATGTGATCAGGTGTTTCTCTAAGGTGTTGATCATCCAAAGCAAGGGAACAAGAGCCAAGGGTTTTCAGACAAGCCTCAAGGGTCTCTTAAGCCATATGTCATCTCACTTTGATCTACAAGGCATGGGAAGAGGAGAATTCATCAAGAAGATTGGGTAGTGCATAGTCTCCTACACAAGGCAGTCAAAAATGGGGATCTGACCCCCTAATGGGCAAGCTCTTTGAGTTTTATCATCTCCAAATGGCATATCTCATCATTGTTTGAGAGAATACACATCATATTCAGAGGAATTTGGATTTGGAGGATGTGCTATTTCCTCCTAACCAGAGGATGCCAAAATTAGGGTTTGACCTAAAATCAGTTTATCTCTAATTTTTTGGACAAAACTTGATCTCATGGTATTCCTCATGTTCTTAAGTGTATATGGATGGAAAATTGCTCATCAATTGGTTTCAGAAGGGTCTCAATTGATCAGTTACTTGATAATCAAGAAATTGGGGAAAAAGTCAACTGTGCAGTGAAAAAAGTCAACTCTTGACTTTCTAAGGTCAAATTCATGAAATTCATGTTATATATGTTCAATGGACAAAATTTGATCAAGAAATGATGGATGGATAATGAAAATCAATAAATCACAAAACTGCCAAAAATGAAAACTTTAGGGTTGCCAAAAATAGTAAGTTTGGACCATTTTGCACCCTACTTTGAGGCCCTCTTTCTCCAATATAAAAGATTTAAACCTCAGTCCCAAGTTGAGCCAATTAAAGTTCATGTTCTAAGCTTCAAATCCATATAAAGAACATCTCCATTGGATAAAAATTGAGTGAGTTATGGTTGATCAAAGTTTGAGAAAAGTAGGTCCAAAACCAAGTCATGACCAAGCATGCCCAGGCCCACGCGCCATAATTTTTACAAACACTTGGTGTGCCAAATGTTCACCCATTTTTCTCAATGATAAAAGCTCCAAATGAAAAACTTTTCAACATCAAAGTTGTTCCTTGCCATGCCCTCTTCAATGTTGATGTTGGACAAATTTTGATTTGATCAAGATATTATGGAGATATATTGGTCCAAAGTTGGTTGCTTCACACTGAAAATTTCCCAAGTCACATGGCCGTGCCCAACTCAATTTGCCACGCCATACACCAGTCTTGGTTTCCAATGTTTCAGGTCACTTTTGAGTATGTTCCAAGCTTCAATTCAATCCAATTTTCACACTAAACTTGTAGTATTACACCTCCTCTTTCCATTGATCCCAAGAACTCATCAAATCATCCACTAAGTAGGGAGAATTTCATTGGCAAACTACCATAATCATCACTGATGCATTAACTGATGTTAGCAGGCTGTGTGCACGATTTGGTTCAGTCATCCCACAAACACCTCATGTACTTTATTTCCTCATTTGAACAAACATCCTTATTACCATACCTATGCATACCAGCCATCATACATCAGGGAGGAAAGTTTTCAAAGGAGAAACTTATACCATAAGCAATGTCATGACATGCTACATAACATAACCTCATCACCTCAGCTTCACTCTCATCCTCACCACAACTGTCATAAGCTTAACCACACCATAGCATAACCATTGTCCACTCGCCCTAACTAACTTGACTCAGTTAGTTAGGGATGACTCACCTTAACCATCTCAACTCACCCTAACTCACTCACTTGACCTTGGGTTAACAAATTTAACTCAAACTATAAATGAGAATTTCACTTCACAAATTAAACTTCAGCTTCATTTTTCCACATTCACCTCAAAGTTCTTCTCACTTTCTCTCAATTTCTCTCTATTCACACGAATCCATCATCATTCTCATCTAACTTCATCTTCAAACTTCATTCTCGAGCATAATTGAACTTGAAGTAGCATTGAATTGTTGGAGTAGCTACACTGCAGATCCATATTCATCTCCATTCTTCAGAGGTTGTAAGCCTTTATTTGGCTAAGTGAAGCTCAAGGAGGAAGCATAATTCTCTGGTTTTCTTTTAACTCCAGTTTTCAACATTTTTAGGTTTCAATCTCTCAAACCTTCCTAGCACGATTTACATATTGTTTAGTTTGTTTTGTTGATATGAGCTCAATAGAAGTATTTGACAATCCGGCTAGTTGATAGGCCTCTTAGAGGCATAGATCCAAAATCTAGGGCATGTTTTAATCTCTTCTGTTCTCTATGTGTGTGCTTGGTATGAGAAAAATAATGGTGGATTCATGATGTATGCAACACCAGATTCATTTTGATATCATGTTTGTGCATTTCTGGAGATTTTGAGATTTGCAGGTGGTGGTTACTCGCCGGAGAAGATGACCGGAGGTCCTTCTCCGGCCGGTGGTTTTAATTATTAGGGTTTTGTAAGTTTGAATCCTGGCCGTGTGATTTGTGCATCGTGTGGTTAACATGTTGCCACGTCTTTTAAATTTTGTTTTTATCTTACTGATTATGTGTTCTCCATTCCACGTTTCTTATTGTGTACATCTAATGTGGACCTTTGATCTTGCATGATTGATGATCAGTTGACTTAATCTGGTGCATTGATTTGATCTGAGGGTTGTGTGTGTGACAACGCATTAAATTGTCATGTGCTTCTCACGTGTTATTATTTTTGAAGTCTGATGATTGTGTGTGTGCGCGTGTAAGGGAACTATCATGTGCCTTCATCATGGACTGTTGGATACGCATATTTTAATGATTGGTGTGGGTTGACTTAGATGAATGATCAGGATTGAATCAGTATGTGGACCACATGTACACGCGTCACACACAACTACACGTTATTGTACTTGGACTCTATTTGATGTTTGCACCCCCACTTTGAGCCCATTGTGATTTTTGAACGTGAAAGTTACTATGAATACATCCCTCCCCATTTCTTTTATTCTTTTAATTTCTTTTTCATATTTGTTTGAATTTTGATTTTTAAAAATAGTAAATGACTTCTGAAAATCATAATAAAATTCATGGACCATCCTTATAGTTTTATAAAATTTTTGCAAATTTTATTTTTTATTTTTATATTAATTTTTTCCTCTGAATTAATTGTTGCTTGAATTTCTTTTTGAGTTGGTTCATTTGCACACACTTGATCTTGTTGATTTTATTTCTCATCATTGGTATATAGTTTAATCCCCATTCTTTTAGTATATTTCAGAGGACACTTTGAAACATTTAAAAACATTTTTGTCCTATTTTTAAAATCATCTTTGCATCCTCTTTGAGCTATTTCCTTGTGCATGATCATGTGAAACCTATAAGTGACTATTGCTTGATTGTTTGAGGTCCTTTCTTTCTGAATTTTTGTATGATTTTTTGGTATGAAATTTGCTTCTGGTTGAGGTCTCTTGAGACCTAATTTGGTGATTTTTGAATTGTGTTTGGTATTTGTTTGATGACTCTTGTTTAATGTCCATTTTCATGAACTTCTTTGATCATGTTTGTTTACTTGCTTGATAAGGCACTTGTGCCATTGTATGAGATCACTCTTCTTGACTTCCTGAGCCATGTTTAGATCATTATAGGTCTGTTGATTGAAATTATAGGTCATTGGTTTGAAGTGGATGTCTTTTTGTGTACATGTTCAATACTTGTTTTACATACTTCCTTTTGACCTATTTCCTCTTTCTTTTGCATCTAAGTGCCAACTTGAATTGTAATTGGTTTGTTTATGCCATGTCATAATATTCATTTGCATTTCATATGATGTATGCCTCTGACTTTAAAGTGTTGCATTCATTCCACATGCCATTTATGTTTCACTTTGCATACTTGAACATGTTTCATCCAAATGTATGTTTCTTTTTCTTCTAGCTTCTAAATGACTTGCAATTGCTTGAAAGTGTTTGGTTTGAGTGTTTTATTTTCATCCTAATATGACCTATTACTTCTGACTTTGGTACTTGAGTTTCATCTTGAATTTTTGTAGGTTTGACTTATGCCATGATTGTTTTCTTTCCATGTTAAATTCATGTTCATATCTTCTCACTTCTTCTCCTAATCCTGTAATACCCCAAATTTTGACCACTAAGATTTCCCATCATTGTGCAAATCATCAGCACAATATGGATGTACCTTTGTACCTCATTAGTCTCCCCAAAGATGGGTGAGCATCCACTACAATCAAAATTAGGGTTTCAAGCCCTCTCTGAGCTTTAGACAAAGGCTCAATCAAGAAAGGACTTGATTTTCAACTTGTCTAATCTCTCAAACATCCTTAAAGGATCAAAAGGACTCCCACTTCAAGGATTAAGCACAAGGTTGCTCCCTTCTAGGTGGATCAAGCCTCAAGATCGCCAGTGTCACCAAATTAGGGTTTTGATCACCCAGGGTCTCCAGATGAAAAGTTTCATCTGGGCACAAGCCATTGATCCAAAACATAACCTAATATACTTCATGGAACCTCATGAACCCATGCATCAAGTCAATTTTGCCTCAAGGGATGCATTCATCAAAAATCAGGAATTAGGGTTTCTTGACCTAATTCACCCTTAAGTTGACTTTTGGGACAAATCATGAGCCAAGACTTCAAGAGATGATTTGAGGGTCTCTAATATACCATATTGATCCATTTGGAACAATGGATTAATCCAAGAAGCTTGAGCAACAAGTTTCATTTTCATCTGCACCACAATTAGGGTTTCGCGAGGAAAGTCAACTGTAACTTTGACTTTTGACCAAGACATGCTCCCAAACCCTAATACATGATTGAATATATCCTATGACACCCATGGAACATGTCCATCAAGTTTGATTTAGGTCAAGGACATGATTTCCTGAAGAATTGCACAGTTTGGAATTCATTTGATAAAAAGTCAACTGTGCACAAAAGTCAACTTTGACTTTTTGAGATTTTTCACCAAAATGGATTTTTAGCCCTAAAATGATGTTAATGTATGATTTGAATCATCATTCATCAAGAAAAATCAAGAAAAGTGAGATAACTTGTAAAAGGGGTAACCATAAAACTTAGAAATTTTTCTAAGTTAAAAATAAAGTGGCAAGGGTACCAACTTTGAAGGACCATAACTCCTAAACCACAAGGCTATTTTTTCTCATCCAAAGATGGATTTGTAGCCCTCATTATCACCTACAAAAACTTCAACTACAAGTCATTCCAATTCATTAAGGATTTTGAGTTATGGAGTGATCAAAATGGTTGAAAAGTGAAAATGTCACTTTTTCCAACACTTAGTGAAATTTTCACTAAGTCAGATTCTACCTCACTTTTTGCCAAATGTAGGGGGATTTTTCACTTGGAATCAAAAGAGATCAAAACCAAACTTGTTCAAACAGTTGTTGTATCATGTAAGAGCTTTCCAAAATGGTCAAGAACATTACCAAATTCAACTTACACCATGAGTTATGACATTGGCAAGTTGCCTTGCTGAAATCTGTCAAGGCAAGGCAGAATTTGTAACTTTGGCCGATTTGCCAAAATCAGCCAAATTCAATTGCTCCTATCCACTTGGACACCTCAGAGGATTGAATCTAAAGGGGACAATCACTGAGCCAAGCCTCCAAAGTCCATGGAACAAGAAATAGCATGTTGAACCTAGAATGGCCAAAATAGGGACAAGACTTCAAATTTGGAATGAGGCATTCAATGGAACCATCAAGGTGGCATGGACTGAGCCATTCTCATCTGAAATCAGTCAAGACTTATCCAAGACCAAGGGAACCAAAGCTCTGTGCCCTAACCTCTAGTCAATGGCTAGAGGAGACTTGGATTTTCATTTGCCAACATTGGCCAAACCTACTTACCAGCTGCCATGCACTATTCCCTGCAAAACAAACTTGCTCTACTATAAATAGAGCTCAATTGTGGTCAGTTTGAGTACACCGAAGCCATCTAACTGATGCTTTCCTCAAAATCTCTTCTTTCACTCCAATTTTGCCTTCTAAGGCAAGTCACTATCGGGTTTTGAGTTTGAGAGCAATTCCAATCAAACCAATCACTCAAACACCTCAAATACATCACATATGAGCTGATCAAACACTTAGATTACTTCTGAAATATCAATTTCACAAAATCACCAGCTGGTTGCTCAAGGTTTTAACCAAAGTGCAGCTGAGGTACCACAAAATGATCCAGCCAATTTCAATCAAGTCCAACCATCCAAACACAATCCATAGGGTGTAGGGAAGCTGTTCAGATCATCACAACTCATCTGTAACACCTCCAGATCAAAAATCACTTTGAACTTGCTGTCACGACCTAAAGGTAAGCACATGCTTGGGCATCTCTCAATCTATGCATATTTCCTCGCACAATAATTTGGCCATATGTTCATAATCATGCATGGAATGTTTTCCCTCAATTAATTGCATTGTTTGAATCGTGTATAAAAAATCCTAGCCTTCATGCAGAAATTAGGGTTCTTGAGGTCTCTTCGTGATTTCTTGTTGTATGTTTAATTTAAATGAAAATAAAGTACATAGACATGATCGTGAGGTTGAGACGAGCATAATGATATGTGGATTGCATGATATAATTACGTATTCATGGAGATTGGATAGAAAATGCAAATCTGAGAAACCAAGAACACGCGCGTGTTCTTCAGCTTGTTCTTGGCGCCATTTTTGAATAATTCAAATATTTGAATTTTGTGATTTTGTTTAATTGATTCAAGAATTAATTTCTCTCTGAGTTTTAATGATTTTGAGTTGATTCTTTTTTTAATAATTCACAAAAATGTTAAAATATTTTATTTTCCCAAAAAATCCCAAAAATATTATTTATTTCATATAATTGATATTTTTGCAAAGAATTAATATTTTAATTGTTTTTGACATTTTAAATATTTTTTCTACATTGATTTTGCAACTTTTAATGCTTTCTAATTATTTTGTAGGTCAATACTTAATTTTTGAAGCATTAATCCAAGATCACAATTTGTTTTCCATGTGTTAAACAATTTTTTATCATTTTAATTGAATTTTTATTCAATTAAATACATTTTGAAAACAAATTAGGGTTTTGGATTAATTCAACCCTCATAAATCATTTTCAAAACTCTTGGGCCTCTTGAGAGAGTGTAAGACCCATCCCCCCTTGTACAAAAACTTTTTGGGGCCTCACTCATTGTATAAGTCCCTCTGTACAAGTAAACGGCGCGATCGTCGCCCGTTTAAAAATAAAAAATCATCTGGGCCTCTCCTTGAGCTATAAGACCCATTCAAAACACTTTGGGCCTCTATTAGAGTGTAAGACCCAATCCCCCTTTTAACCAAAACATCTTGGGCCTCACTTATTGTATAAGTCCCTCCGCGTTAAAAGAAAACCTCGGCGCGATCGCCATTTTTAAAACGAAAAATCATTTGGGCCTACCCTCGTGTTATAAGCCCCACTCTTTTTTCTTTAAACCTTTTTGGGCCTCTTAAAAGAGTGTAAGACCCATCCCTTTGTACAGAAAACCATTTTGGGCCCCAGTCACTTGCATAAGTCCCGCTGTACAAAGTCAAACAGTGCGCTCACTGATAAAACCCTGGGCCTCTCCTTGAGCTGTAAGCCCCAAATCTTTCTTTTTCAAAGCACTTTCTCCTTTGATTTTGAATATACTGTTGTTTTCAATCTTTCTTTGTTGAACAACTAACCAAACAGCATGGAAGCACTACAACCGAGTAAGTGGTTATCGCTTTCGTTTACTGCTTTCGTATTATAAACTGTATTGTGGGGCTGCTCACTGTAAGTCTCCTTTCATAGACTCATATCTACTGTGTAATAATAGTATAGATATTTCGAGTTTCCCCGACAACTACGTCTAGAGCTAGGTGATGCCGTTTCATTTATTCATAGAAATAGACGCCTAGATCCCCAATAGGAGCACCAGATACAGTCTTCTCTTCGGCTGTCCTCCTTAGGAATCGTCAAGAAGCTCTACTCCCCAAGATGAATGTATTCTCCATGAATGGCATCTTTGAGTTTCTTCCAAATTCTCGAACTTTCCTGACTTGATCTATTCCTTGCGGATAGCTTTCCTTGAATGTCTCGGGGTTTGGGTACCCCCTACGGTCATAATCTTGGACCTTAACTAAGGAACCCTCTTTAAAAGCTAAAAGTCGCTGGATAGTAAACCTCGCACGTTTACCAGTGGTTTTTTATCTTTAAAAGAGTTATCTCTCCTAATGGAAAGGATATGATAGACCCACGGGCTTCTTAAAAGCATCGGCCTCCTCTTGGGCATTGTTCAAGGACCCACAGGCTTCCTAAAAGCAACCCCGCCTCCTCTTGGGTTTCGTACAAGGACCCTACGGCTTCTTAGAAGTATTCACAGCCTCCTCTTAGGCTTCGTATAATGATCTCTTCCTTCGGGAATGATAGCCTCCTCTTGGGCTTCGTACAAGGACCCGTCGGCTTCTTAAAAGTTTCCAGCCTCCTCTTGGGCTTCGTACAAATTATCCCGATGACCTCCTAGAGGTATAGGAACAGAACCTAGTCATCCTCCTAGAACAGTCATTTCATAGAGTCTACTACTGTTTCTCAAAGCATAGTACAAAAGAAAAAAACTATAGACTTGGACAGTCTAATCTCCTTGAGTCTCAAAGACATTCTCAAGTGACCCCCTTCGTTAAATAGGAAGGAAACCCGCAGACTCGGACAGTCTCAATACCCTTTGGATTTCCAGTTTCCTCAAAGAAAAGGAAACAACCCCGATCCTCAGAGCTAACCCATGAGTACAGTGATGCTCATATAAGAACTGATTTTCTCTTTCAAAATCAGTATACTGGACCTGTCACTTAACTGACACAGTAACCTTAGCCTTCTCTTGGGCTCTGTACAATGATTCTCCCCAGCAGAGTCAAACAACGTTTTAGCCTCTCCCTCGGGCTTTGTACGAGACACATAAGAGACTCCCTCGTTGAGTCAATCACCTTTTCGCCTCCATCTCGGGCTTTATACGAAATACAAAAAGGTTCTTTTTTTGAGCCAAACAAACTTTAGCCTCCATCTCGGGCTTCGTACGAGATACAAAAACACTCTCTTGTTGAGTATAAAAGATTCTCTTGTTGAGTCAACCCTTTTAGCCTCTCTCTCGGGCTTTATACGAGACACCAAAAGACTTCATCGTCAAGTCAAAACCTTCTCGCCTCTCTCTCGGGCTTTGTACGACATACAAATAGCCTCCTCTTAGGCTTTGTATAAGAAAACCACTGGTTGATCCAATCAACCTTTTAGCATCAAAACTGTGCCTCGTTCACAGTACACAAACATCAACAACTCCTTTCCCATCATCTAATCGCTGTAAGCGGCAAGCCTCTGGATCATCTACATCCATGCCACTGTCCTTCTTTTAGCATGAGGAATTCCTAAGGAAAGATAGCATTGCTCTACACTGAGTTAAAGTCTTCTCCTTCAGATTAAAACCCTTTCTTAGGAAATTATGGCATTGCTCGGATCCGCGTATCCTAGTTAAAGTAATTCTCCTTCCCCCCTCTTTAGAGATGACAAATTCTCTCTAAAGCCGAGGTCTTTCAGCTTCACGTCTTGGGCTTTGAACAAGACACAAATAGACCTTTCAGCTTCACATCTTGGGCTTTGAACAAGATACAAACCACCTTTCGCTTCACGTCTTGGGCTTTGAACAAGACACCAAAACACCCATTTCCTCCCATAGAATAGGAGGAACTACGAACGCTCTGATTTCCCTGTTTCGGTAAATAGGAATACGTAGGCATAAGATCGAAAGAAAAGATCTTAGCGAGCACAATCAACAAAAAACCCAAATCCCATATCTCCATCAATCAAAAGCAGTAATTCAAAAGCATCAGTCCTAACATCCTAATCCTTGTTCCCCGCCAGAAACCTTCTGCCCAGGTAAAAGAAGAAAGAAAACAGTATTGGCGAAAATACAAATAACCAGTACAAAGGCCCCCCCACATTGATAGCATTCGTAACCTAACAGACCGCTGTTTAAACTCAGTATGCAAAGCAGGGTTAATTGGAGACATCTATTTCCCTTCCTTATTCAGCTCACAATAGGATAAAAAATGAATCGACCTGTAGTCAAAGCTCAAACCGCAGAGAGCGACCAACGCTTAAGAACCGCGTCCAAAATCGCTCGCTACAGAAAAATGGCGCCCACCGTGGGGCCGTTCAAAGTTAGATCTAGGCACGGTCGCCCCCATTTTTCACAGAAAAGTGGCGCCCACTGTGGGGCCGTTCAAAGTTAGATCTAGGCACGGTCGCCCCCATTTTTCACAGAAAAGTGGCGCCCACCGTGGGGCCCTAAATCTTCTTTCTTAAACGTTTAAGGTGAAAACCTTGGACAAACCTTTTTTCTCTTCACTTGTGTGAATACCACAGATTGGGGCTTCCGCCGGGGAACCCATTTCTGTCAGGAACTTAGGAATCATAGCTTTATAAGTCTAGGATGATTAGGACAAATATATATACTGCTTTTCCTAATTGCTATACGTGTTTATTTTTCTGTTACTGGGAATGCGTGTGATGCCGCATGTGGTGAGAATGAGTATACACTTAGGATAAGTGATGGCGACGGGGTCGACCATCAACCTCAGTGGAGGCTGACCAACGCAACCCATTCACTCTTCTAGCCAATGGGCCGGTTGTTAAGTCTGAGAAGCTGAGGAGCCAAACCCTTTCGTAGTGCGGAAACTATCGGAAATAGTTGTTACGCGATACTACCCTCATTTGAGGCTGGTGATCTATTCTCGGTGAATGGCACTTACTCTAAGATTGCTTTACAACTCGCTGGCGATCCGCTTGTTGTCTTGCTTTCCTGGGAGGAGCTGATGATAATGAGTACAGGTACAAAAATCACCCTAGTATAAACCTTTGGGGATGGGTAGAGCCTTGACTTCATGACAACGACCCTTTGACCCCATGTTTTTTCTATGTTTTTGTGTGCTGCATTCATGCATCCATTTAATAAAACATTAAAACATTCAAAAAACTTCTCTTCTAGTCTCTCTGTTTTTCAAATTAAACTAAGACTGTGATTGCAAATATCAGAGAAAAAGATTGCATTAATGGATTTCGGTAGAAGGAGAACTCGCCAGTATACCTTTAAGGTTCCAAAGCTAGAGGATTTGAGAAAGTTAGCGAGGATGATCGTTAACCCAGAGGCTTTCAGAGCCAAGCACGGTGGTTTGCTACCACTGTTAAGAGTCCATGTGATTAAGGGGATCATGGACGCGCTCATTCAGTTCTACGATCCGGTTTATCACTGTTTCACATTCCCGGATTACCAGCTATCACCAACGCTGGAGGAGTATTCTCATCTGACTGATTTACATATCACTGATCGAGCTCCGTTTTCTGGACTGGAAGAAATTCCAAAGAATCAGACTATTGCAATAGCAATTCATTTGGACGAGTCTGAGGTCAGGACTCACATGACCACTAAGGGTGGCATCCAAGGTTTGCCAGCCCAGTTCTTGACAAAAAAGGCTCTATACTTCGCTAGTATAGGGAACGGGACTGCTTTTGAAAGCATCTTTGTCTTGCTCACCTACGGGTTATTTTTGTTTCCCAACATCAATAACTTCGTCGATATCAACGCCATTAAGGTTTTTCTCATTGGAAACCCTGTGCCGACTTTGCTCGCAGATGCGTATCATTCTGTACACTTGGGAAATTTGTACAGCAGAGGGGAGATCACATGCTGTGTACCTTTGCTCTACAAATGGTTTATCTCTCACTTGCCCAAGTCTGCTGCTTTTTGGGATTGCAAGAGTGTCTTACGTTAGTCGCAGAAGATCATGTCTCTCACCAATTCCGATATAGATTGGTGTAATAGGATTTATGAGGGAATCAGAATCATTGACCGTTGTGGAAACTTCCCCAGCGTACCCCTCATAGGAACTAAAGGAGGAATCAACTATCATCCGATATTGGTTCTTCGTCAATTTGGATACCCGATGAGACACATCCCACTAGGTGTTCATCTGGAAGGTCTTTTCTTCAAAGAAGGAGAAAATGACAGAGCACTAAAGATGGAAATAGTGCAAGCTTGGAAACATGTTCATAAGAAAGGACGAGAGTCTCTGGGAAAACTGGACTGTGTCTCGATGGAGCCTTATCTCCACTGGGTACAAACTAGAGCTCTCAAGCTAAAGATGCCTTATCCTCGTTACAGAATTCTTCCGCCGAGGGAATCTGTCATGTACTTCATGACAGAAACTGAAAAGCTTCAGGTTACTCTCAACAAAGTTCAACGGGAGAGAAGGTCTGGGAAGAACAAGTACCGCACCCTCGACGTAGAGTGCATCAGAATACAGCAACTACTAAAAGAAAAAGATGCTCTGATTGAAATTTTGGAGCAACATGCGGTAGAGAATCAAGATGACTAAAGGAATTTACTCACTCCTTTCACTTGGCAAAGGAATGACAACCCGACAACGGCCCAGGAGCCCCGGTCAAAGAAAAGGAAGATACCAGAATCAGCACCCGGTTTCTCCTCAGAGAGGACTCGGGACCCATTAGTTTAGGTTTCTGTTTCTGCACTTTGTAATCTACTGTATTTCCATTTCTATAATCCTTTGAATTTCAATAAAAAGGGGTTTCCCCACTGTTTGATGTTTGCAATCTAATCGTCGAAGTTTATTTTGATTAAACCAAAGAATAATTAATATAATCATTGCATTCATCATTCTCACATCGCGTATTCTTCTTCCCTACGAATCTCATGTTTGTGTCTCGATTCTAGAGTCAAACTGTCTCACTCGTATAATACTTGGGCCAATCGTCAGAAAAAGATGGATGATCTTGAGGAAGAAAACAGAGAGTTGAAAGAAGAGATCGACGCTCTGAGAGAGGATATAAGAAAGCTTCGTAACGACATGCAAGCCATGGCAGAAGCTCAACTACAAAGAACTGTGATCTCAGAGATCACCTCAACGCCTATCATAGAAAAGTATGATCCTAGGTATCAGATGCCGAAAGATCGTCCTTGGGGCATGCCTGTTAACTATATCCCGGAAGGATATGTTCCGCCGATCACTGAAGATCATGGAATCGCAACAGAATCCGCTGGGCCTGAAGGTTACAAACTTCGGGAAAGCGAAGATGCCAGGGGCATACTGAAGACTCCTGAAGGTTACAAACTTCGGGAGGCGCCAAGACTTACTGCCGTAGTCACGGTACCACCCCCTGTGGTGCACACTGTCCCGAAAGGACAGATTCCACAGACACCTTCTGCTAAGAAGGAAACTATGTTTGACAGAATGGATGAATTCCAGGAGCAGTTCTTGGAAATGCAGAAAGAGCTGCAAGCCATTCGCGGTCAGGATCTATTTGGAAAGGACGCCGCAGACCTCTGCTTGGTCCCAAATGTGAAAGTCCCGCACAAGTTCCAAGTGCCCGACTTTGAAAAATACAAGGGTAACTTTTGCCCTCAGAGCCATCTGGTGATGTACGCTCGGCGGATGTCAGCTTAGATGGAGAATCAGGACCTGCTGATTCACTACTTCCAGGATAGTTTAACCGGTGCCGCACTCAAATGGTACATGGGTTTAAACCGTACTACGATCAGTACATTCAGAGATCTTGGTACTGCCTTCGTCCAACAATACAAGTACAATTTGGACATGGCACCCGACAGAGATCAACTCAGATCAATGTCGCAAAAGGACAAAGAAACCTTTAAGGAGTATGCTCAAAGGTGGCGTGAAATTGCCACTCAGATTTGTCCACCTCTTGAGGAAAAAGAGATGACAAAGATCTTCTTAAAGACCTTAAGCTCGTTTTACTATGACCGAATGGTTGCCAGTGCGCCCAGTGATTTCACCGAGATGGTCGGCATGGGCGTACGTCTTGAGGAAGCCGTCCGAGAAGGACGTTTGCTAAAAGACACTGGATCAACGAGCGGTACTAAAAAATATGGTAGTTCTCTCCCTAAGAAAAAAGAGCAAGATATTGGGAATATCTCTCTCGGAAAGTAAAGGCGACGTTATCAGCCAGTAGCAGCTATTACTCCTGCTATCGGCCCTGCGCCTATTCCTATGTATCAACCTCAGGTTGCGCAGAGCCAACCTGATCAGCAAAGGACACAACAGCCTCTTCAGCAGGCTCGTCCTCCATACAATAACAACCGTACAACACGGCCACCAGGATTTGATCCTATACCCATAACGTACGCAGAGCTATTTCCGTTACTGCTGGGTAAGGGGCACATTCAGACTAAGTCTCCCCTTTCAGTTCTGGAAAATCCGCCTTTTTGGTTTAAAGCGGATCAAACATGCCCTTATCATCAAGGAGGTTCAGGGCATAACATTGAGACTTGTCTCAATTTCAAATCTGACGTGCAAAAGCTTGTTAGGAGCGGGCTCTTATCTTTCAAAGATACGAATCCTAATGTTCTTACGAACCCGCTGCCTCAACACGAGAAAGCTGCAGTCAATTTGATTGAGAAAGAGACTAACAATGTCTATCAAATTCACGATGTACTCTTATTGGGGACCAATCTGGTTAAGATGCATTGTAGACAGAGTGGATATGGCCATGTGCCACCTCATAATTATCACCAGTGTGATGTCTGCTCTAAAGACAACCAGGGATGTTCTGTGGTGCAAGCAGCTCTACAGGAACAAATGCATCTCGGATGGATCCAAGAGCACCGAGTTCGTGGAGTTATCATGGTTTACATGAATTCCAACGTCATTCAAAACCACGACATCCGTGCGATGAATGTCAACTTGGTGGCGATGCACTCAAGCCAAAGCCAGTATCATAATCTGCCGCGGCACGATTACAATTCCTGTCTGATTTGCTCGGTAAACAAACAGGGATGCTCTTTCATACAAGAGGCCCTCCAGCGTCAAATGGATCTTGGATGGATCCAAGACTACCATGATAGGAACTCCTATCAAATCAACATGGTTCAGATCTTTGACATCCGCGTAATGAATACCAACCTGGTATAGTTACATGCTGAGCAGGTCCGACTTGGATTCTTAATATCACATGACTATCAAAATTGTAAAGCGGGTTGCGAAAACGATCGAGGTTGTACCCTTGTCCAGGAGGCACTTCAACACTTGTTAAATCACTGGTGGATGCCAATCTATATGGACGAAGATACTCAGCAGATTAGTATCAATAACAGGAATCTTACTCGTCGTCAAAGTCAGGATGTCCGATCAATGGAAGGTAACCTAGTGAGGTTACATTGTATTCAAAGTGGGCGTGGCCAGGTGCCACCACACAACTATGACAGTTGTAGCGTCTGTGTAAAAAGTAACCAAGGGTGTTACCTTGTGAGAGCAGCTCTTCAGGGTCAGGTCGATCATGGAGAAATTCGTCCATATCCAGGTTCAGGACCCATCATTTGGTCGCCGAACTACCTTGCCGAGCAAGTTGAGGATGTTGTCACGATCTCTGGTCATCACAGGACCAGGGATGTTTTTACCATCATCCCTCTACTTGACGAATCTAGAGTTCCCAACCGGGAACGGATCAAGGTTACTTATGATGGTCAGAAAAATCAGAAGGTTCCCATAGTCATCTATCTACCGAGGCCACTACCGTATAAATCAGCTAAGGCAATCCCTTACAAATACGGTGCAACAATAATCGAGAATGGAAAGGAAATTCCATTACCCTCCGTCGTGAATATTGCAGACATCATTCGTGTAACACGGAGCGGTCGAATCTTCAACCGAGGGGTTGGAGAATCCAACAAAGAAAAGGAACTTCAGGCAGAAATTCCTGATCCACCAGTCGGTCAATCTAGTAATCCCTACTTTTCAAAAGACAAAGATGAGATGCTAAAGCTCATCCAAAGGAGTGAATATAACATTGTTGATCAACTGTTACGGACTCCTTCAAAGATCTCAGTATTATCACTGTTACTCAGTTCAGAAGCCCACAGGGAGGCTCTACAGAAAGTCTTGGAGCAAGCCTTTGTGGAACAGGATGTAACAATCAGACAATTCGATAACATTGTCTCTAACATCACTTCCTGCAATAATTTGGGATTTAGTGATGAAGAATTACCTGAAGAGGGTCGCCGTCATAACATGGCGCTCAACATTACAGTTAACTGCCAGGGCGATGCTTTAGCCAACGTATTGGTAGACACTGGGTCAGCCCTGAATGTTATGCCGAAGTCCACTTTGACGCAATTATCATTCAAGGGCCCTCCGATGAGAGTCAGCAAGGTCGTCGTTAAGGCATTCGACGGATCCAGAAAAACGGTTATCGGCGAAGTTGATCTTCCCATAACTATTGGTCCTCACACTTTCCAAGTCACTTTCCAGGTCATGGACATCCGAACAACATACAGTTGTTTATTAGGAAGACCTTGGATACATCAGGCTGGAGCGGTTACTTCAACCCTCCACCAAAAGCTAAAGTTCGTCAAGAACGATCAACTTGTCACGTTTTGTGGGGAACAAGCCTTGCTTGTGAGTAACCTATCATCATCTACTTGTGTGGAACCCGAGGAGGTTATTGGAACTCAGTTCCAAGCACTATCGGCGAGCAAGGATAATTAGTTCAAAGAAGGAACTTCAATTTCTTCATACAAAGATGCTATCAAAGCGGTCGAGAGTACCGATACGACAGGATGGGGATGGCTTGTCATTCCTATTGACAATAAAACAAAGAAGGGTCTTGGTTTTTCTGCGACCTGTACCCAGACAGCTGCCAACGATGAAAGTCTTCATCCCCTTCAAAACTTCTTCCACAGTGGAGGTTTTCTCCACCCAGTGTCTCAAGCAGTACATGCTATCAATGAGGAAGATCCCTCTGACACAGGTGAAGAATGGAAGTCCTATCTTAACAAGGACGGTTATATGTCTCAGGAAGAGGTGCCTATGCCTTTTTGCTTTCCTACAGAAAGTCCGAGATTTATACCAAGATCAGATGTCGAAATGATCTACGGAGATTGTGATCCGGAAGGATGCCGTGCTCCGTCAAATTCATTAGAGGAAGACACTCTGATGAAAGACAACTTTGATCACAATTACTATGGCCCGATGGATGGCCTGCCAATGTGGCAGCCTTACCCAGGAAACTTGGGGCAAGAAAGTCAGCCGAACAATGAAACTCAGCTGAGCGTCATTGAACAGAATACCTATGTCCCCGCCATGTCATGGGATCAACACTCAGGTCATTCGGAAATTACTCAATATGAAGATGAATTCGCAACGTTCGCAGGACTTGAATTCATCAACTATGATTTTCCCGAGGTCAACGTCATCGAGAGGGATGATTCCCCAGTTCCAAAGAAGTTTGGGACACCCTGGGACAACCAAGTGGAAAATACGACTTTATGGTCAAGTACACCGCTCCCGAAAGCTCTCGTATCAGGTTCGAAGACATCCAGCCAACTGGATGGGGAAATACAGCTGAGAGCACAAATGCTCTGCAAAATGCAACAGAGGAATCCTCCTATGACAATTCTGCCTGGGAAACAGGTTCCAACGATCCTGCTCCGCCAGAAATCAGCGTTATTTCTGAAGACAAATCGCGGAAGGTGCCAGACTTTGTGATTCACCGAGGAGTTCGCCGCCAATGGGTTGCTGTCGAGGTTCCGAAGGTCGTTCATCAGTCAAAGTAATTGCCATCTTTAACCTTTCACCCTGCCCAGGTGAAACAGATGTTTTGATAGGACTCGTTTTCTGTAAATTTCCCTCTTCGCTTTGCCCAAAGCGACAGAGTTTTGTTTTATAGGGTTGTAGTTTCAAGATTTGACTTGTGCATTAATAAAATAACGTCGTTCTGTAATTTCCGCATTAATTGCTGTTTTCTCTTTTTGCTTTTTCAGAAAATGGTAATCCTAAAAAACATTCAATAATAAAAACAAGCAGTAAAATAAAAACACTGCACACACTTACATTTTCTCTATCTCTTCTAAACACGAATCATCACGTCATGCAAATTGCTTGTTTTATACCCCGTTGAAACATACGATCCAATGCCTTCTCCCAACTTTGAGTTCCCGGTATTCGAGGCTAAAGAAGAAGTTGACAACGAAATTCCAGAAGAGATCTCCCGACTACTCAGACAAGAGGAAAGATCCATTGAACCTCACAAAGAACCGTTGGAAACGGTAAACTTGGGTTTAGAAAAAGAGAGAAAAGAAATCAGGATCGGAGCACTGCTCAGTCCAACTGCCAGAGAGGATCTGATAAAGCTTCTCAAAGAATTCCCCGATGTATTCGCTTGGTCCTATCAGGATATGCCAGGGTTGGATACCAGCATCGTGGAACATCACTTACCTTTGAGATCGGAATGTCCGCCAGTAAAGCAAAGATTGAGACGGACTCACCCGGACATGGCCATCAAAATCAAAGAGGAGGTACAGAAACAGATCGACGCGGGTTTCCTCGCTACATCTGAATAACCTCAATGGTTAGCCAACATCGTACCCGTTCCCAAAAAGGACGGAAAGGTCAGAATGTGTGTTGATTACAGAGATCTAAACAAGGCAAGTCCAAAGGATGACTTTCCTTTACCACACATTAACATGCTAGTTGACAGCACAACAAAGTTCAAAGTTTTCTCCTTCATGGATGGATTCTCGGGCTATAACCAGATCAAAATGGCGCCGAAAGACATGGAGAAAACTTCGTTCATTACCTCATGGGGTACCTTTTGTTACAAGGTAATGCCGTTCGGTTTGAAGAATGCCGGGGCAACCTATCAAAGGGCCATGATTACTCTGTTTCATGACATGATGCACAAGGAAATCGAAGTGTATGTCGATGATATGATTGCAAAATCAAGAACAGAGGATGAGCACGTTGAACATTTGTCAAAATTGTTCGAACGTCTAAGAAAATTCAAGCTCCGCTTGAATCCTAACAAGTGCACCTTCGGTGTCCGTTCAGGGAAACTACTAGGGTTCATCGTCAGCCAGAAAGGAATCGAAGTTGATCCTGACAAGGTCAAGGCCATTCAAGAAATGCCTTCTCCGAAAACTGAAAAAACAAGTCAGAGGATTCCTGGGACGTTTAAACTACATCTCCAGATTCATATTCCTTATGACCGCGACGTGTGCGCCGATTTTCAGATTACTCAAAAAGAACCAGGATTGCGTTTGGTCAGAAGATTGCCAAACTGCCTTCGACAGTATCAAAGAATATCTGTTGAATCCTCCGATTCTATCACCTCCAGTGGAAGGAAGACCACTGATCATTTACCTCACAGTCCTAGAGGACTCAATGGGATGTGTACTTGGCCAACAAGACGAAACTAAACGGAAAGAGTCTGCCATTTACTATCTAAGCAAGAAATTCACCGACTGCGAGACTCGGTACACAATGCTTGAGAAAACTTGTTGCGCTTTGGCTTGGGCAGCCAAACGTCTTCGCCAGTACATGATTTGCCATACTACTTGGTTGGTATCTGAAATGGATCCAATCAAGTACGTTTTCGAAAAACCTGCTCTCACGGGAAGGATTGGCCGTTGGCAGATGTTACTATCAGAATATGACATAGAGTACCGTGCTCAGAAAGCCGTTAAAGGAAGTATTTTAGCCGATCATTTGGCTCATCAACCGATTGACGATCAAGAATCAATCGGGTTTGACTTCCCAGACGAAGATGTCATGTATCTAAAGATGAAAGATTGCGATGAACCGCTACCCAGTGAAGGGCCAGAACCAGGTTCCCAGTGGGGACTTATCTTTGACGGAGCAGTCAATCATTATGGAAATGGAATTGGGGCAATCATTGTTACCCCTCAGGGTTCCCACATTCCTTTCACTGCCAGACTTACGTTCAAATGTACGAACAACGAGGCCGAATACGAAGCTTGTATTATGGGTCTCGAAGAAGCGATTGATTTAAGGATCAAAAACTTGGATGTATATGGCGACTCAGCCCTGGTTATTAACCAGATAAAAGGAGATTGGAACACATACCAATCAGGATTGATTCCTTACAAAGACTATGCAAGAAGGTTATTACCCTTCTTCAACAGAGTCGACTTTCATCACATCCCTCGTGATGAGAATCACATGGCTGATGCATTAGCCACTCTCTCTTCCATGATTAGTGTAGGTCGATGGAATGACATACCTAAGATCGACATCATGCGCCTTGAACGGCCCGCTTACATCTTCGCGATTGAAGCAGTCAAAGACGACAGACCTTGGTATCACGATATCAAATGCTTCCTTCAGAAACAAGAGTACCCATCTGGGGCACTCAGAAAAGACAGGAAAACCCTCAGAAGATTGGCTGGAAACTTCTTCCTGAGCGGTGACACTCTTTATAAGAGAAATTTTGACATGGTCTTGCTCCGATGCGTCGACAGACCAGAAGCAGACATGCTCATGACAGAAATTCATGAAGGATCCTTTGGCACTCATGCCAACGGACACACAATGGCGAGAAAAATTCTCAGGGCCGGGTATTATTGGTTGACCATGGAATCCGACTGCTACAAGTACATGAGGAGGTGTCACAAGTGTCAGATATACTCCGACAAAATTCATGTACCACCATCACATCTCAAAGTTCTTTCTTCCCCGTGGCCTTTTTCCATATGGGGAATCGACATGATTGGTATGATTGAGCCCAAGGCTTCAAACGGACATCGGTTCATCCTGGTAGCCATTGATTATTTCACCAAGTGGGTCGAAGCAGCGTCATTCGCCAATGTAACCCGACAAGTGGTGGTCCGATTTATCAAAAACAATATCATCTGCCGTTATGGTGTTCCAAGCGAGATCATTACTGATAATGGATCTAACTTGAACAATAAGATGATGAAAGAGTTGTGTGCAGAGTTCAAGATCGAACACCATAACTCATCTCTCTACCGACCCAAGATGAACGGAGCGGTAGAGGCGGCTAACAAGAACATCAAGAAGATCGTTCAAAAGATGGTTGTAACCTATAAAGATTGGCACGAAATGCTACCCTTTGCTCTTCACGGTTATCGAACATCTATCCGCACTTCAACAGGGGCAACCCCTTTCTCTCTAGTATATGGCATGGAAGCAGTGCTCCCCATAGAAGTAGAGATCCCATCAATCCGGGTATTGATGGAAGCTCAGCTCACCGAAGCTGAATGGTGTCAAAGTCGACACGACGAACTGAACCTGATCGAAGAGAAGCGAATCACGACACTATGCCACGGTCAGTTGTATCAACAGAGAATGAAAAGGGCGTTCGACAAAAAGGTTCGACCTCGCGTCTTCAGGAAAGGCGACCTTGTGCTTAAGAAGATACAATCATTTCTCACTGACTCTCGGGGCAAATGGACCCCAAATTATGATGGCCCCTATGTGGTCACGAAAGCTTTCTCAGGCGGCGCCTTGAGACTTGCAACCATGGACGGAGAAGAATTTTCCTACCCCACGAACGTTGATGTAGTCAAGAAATACTTCGCCTAAAACTAAAAAAAAAACGTCTCGGTGGATTGAAAACCCGAAAGGGCGGTCCAGACAAAAGTTAGAGACATGAAAAAAAATCATCCTGATGGATTGGAAATCTCATAGTACAATCCAGGCAAAAATTAGGGATAATGGCAAGTAACTATGTTCAACAGAGGCAAGTCCCTCAGCAGCAGTTACAGCATCATCTATCGGAGGAAATCTCCAGTCAAAGGTCATCTTCGACGGAAGCTCAGGATGTCCCGAACTCAAAGTTGGTAGAAGGATAGTGGTCGTTATGTTTCAACGTAGCCCTTTTCCCTGTAAATTACCATTTTCTAACTTTGTATATACTCTTTGGAATCACGCGTTTGGCTGATCTCCATCTTATCAATAAAATTTGAGCCCTTATGCTTTTGTTTGTAACTCTTTGCTTGTTTTAGCTTTACAGAACGACGTTGTTTAAACTTAATCAGCGATTCTTGAAATAAAACAAAAATAAATTTACTTGTTAAACTTTTTCTGCTTTTAAATTAAAGATGGCATTTCTTTTGACTGTTGAACATCAGAAGAACATCGATCGCTTCTCCCGAAGTAAGCGAACTTCAAAGTGCAGAATCAAAGTACTCCTTCTAACCCAGTACGCCTGAATGAAGGGATCAACTGTGTCAGAGACCTTGTTTCGTCTGACATCCTCGGCCGAGTTCTCATCTCCTAAGTCCGATCAACATAGCTCCCAACGGGACTATCTCTCCTAAGCAAGGTGGAATTGCTATTTTGAATTAACGGTACTTCTTCGCCCCGCGATGGCCGAGTATCCGATTGTGTTCATCTATCAGTCTGTATGTCGCGTCTATTTTGTCAGCATATACATACATACATCATGCATTTTTTATTTGCATTCACTTTTCATATTGCATCACTATCACTCTAGTCGGTCTTGTCCCCTAGTGGTAGAAGTCCTCTCAATCGAGTTGTCAGTTCTTGCCTCGTCAGGAAATACTATGTCTGAACAACCTCGCTTCCAGTTTAATTCTGGAAAGAAGTTGGTCCTTGACCACTTTGATAACTTGAACCTCTGAAAAGCCAGAGAAAACTTTCAATAAACATCACTCTTCGCCATTGAAGATGATATCCTTGCTTTCCCGGATTAAGGAAAATCCACAGAGAAAGCCTCGTGATCAGAGATTCGGCAGCACACCAGTTTTGCTCCGAAAAACCACTGATGAGAAGGTCATTGGCACCTCAAAATTAGATCCCATCATATGGCATTTCTCCGGGAAGATCCCGAGAAAAATATGATGTAACCCCAAACTAAAACAGTCTCTCAAGAGACTCGCTTTCCCCAGTAGAATCGACAAATGACGTCTCCAAAAACAGAGAAGTTTGTGTACCTCTACAACTCAGACGAATGGGTTCCCCAGCAAGTCTGACATCAAAACTTTTTCCACTCAAATGGTGTCTCCCCAGGAAAATTCGGCGAGAAGTTTGAAGGAAAGCTGCTACGAATAGCGTCCCTTGTCGATAAAGTTTATTGACAAAAGAAACTAAGACCAGTTCCTTGGTAGGAAACCAGGATCGAGGGGAAGTTTAAATCAGAAACTAAGACCCGTTCCTTGGTAGGAAACCAGGATCGAGGGGAAGTTTAAATCAGAAACTAAGACCAGTTCCTTGGTAGGAAACCAGGATCGAGGGGAAGTTTGTTTCCACAACTAAGACCAGTTCCTTGGTAGGAGACCAGGATCGAGGGGAAGTTTACCTTTTCTAAGCATCATCGCTTAGCTAAAGAAGATGAATGCGTAAGCTACCATTCATAACCACCATCAAAATTTTGGGTATTCCGATATTTAATCCTCTTGCACCCCGAATGCCCGAATCCCTTCGTCATTCACACCTTCGGGTCCAAGAAGATTAAATAGGGGCATTTGTAATACCCCAAATTTTGACCACTAAGATTTCCCATCATTGTGCAAATCATCAGCACAATATGGATGTACCTTTGTACCTCATTAGTCTCCCCAATGATGGGCGAGCATCCACTACAATCAAAATTAGGGTTTCAAGCCCTCTCTGAGCTTTAGACAAAGGCTCAATCAAGAAAGGACTTGATTTTCAACTTGTATAATCTCTCAAACATCCTCAAATTATCAAAAGGACTCCCACTTCAAGGATTAAGCACAAGGTTGCTCCCTTCTAGGTGGATCAAGCCTCAAGATCGCCAGTGTCACCAAATTAGGGTTTTGATCACCCAGGGCCTCCAGATGAAAAGTTTCATCTGGGCACAAGCCATTGATCCAAAACATAACCTAATATACTTCATGGAACCTCATGAACCCATGCATCAAGTCAATTTTGCCTCAAGGGATGCATTCATCAAAAATCAGGAATTAGGGTTTCTTGACCTAATTCACCCTTAAGTTGACTTTTGGGACAAATCATGAACCAAGACTTCAAGAGATGATTTGAGGGTCTCTAATATACCATATTGATCCATTTGGAACAATGGATTAATCCAAGAAGCTTGAGCAACAAGTCTCATTTTCATCTGCACCACAATTAGGGTTTCGCGAGGAAAGTCAACTGTAACTTTGACTTTTGACCAAGACATGCTCCCAAACCCTAATACATGATTGAATATATCCTATGACACCCATGGAACATGTCCATCAAGTTTGATTTAGGTCAAGGACATGATTTCCTGAAGAATTGCACAGTTTGGAATTCATCTGATAAAAAGTCAACTGTGCACAAAAGTCAACTTTGACTTTTTGAGATTTTTCACCAAAATGGATTTTTAACCCTAAAATGATGTTAATGTATGATTTGAATCATCATTCATCAAGAAAAATCAAGAAAAGTGAGATAACTTGTAAAAGGGGTAACCATAAAACTTAGAAATTTTTCTAAGTTAAAAATAAAGTGGCAAGGGTACCAACTTTGAAGGACCATAACTCCTAAACCACAAGGCCATTTTTTCTCATCCAAAGATGGATTTGTAGCCCTCATTATCACCTACAAAAACTTCAACTACAAGTCATTCCAATTCATTAAGGATTTTGAGTTATGGAGTGATCAAAGTGGTTGAAAAGTGAAAATTTTACTTTTTCCAACACTTAGTGAAATTTTCACTAAGTCAGATTCTGCCTCACTTTTTGCCAAATGTAGGGGGATTTTTCACTTGGAATCAAAAGAGATCAAAACCAAAATTGTTCAAACAATTGTTGTATCATGTAAGAGCTTTCCAAAATGGTCAAGAACATTACCAAATTCAACTTACACCATGAGTTATGACATTGGCAAGTTGCCTTGCTGAAATCTGTCAAGGCAAGGCAGAATTTGCAACTTTGGTCGATTTGCCAAAATCAGCCAAATTCAATTGCTCCTATCCACTTGGACACCTCAGAGGATTGAATCTAAAGGGGACAATCACTGAGCCAAGCCTCCAAAGTCCATGGAACAAGAAATAGCATGTTGAACCTAGAATGGCCAAAATAGGGACAAAACTTCAAATTTGGAATGAGGCATTCAATGGAACCATCAAGGTGGCATGGACTGAGCCATTCTCATCTGAAATCAGTCAAGACTTATCCAAGACCAAGGGAACCAAAGCTCTGTGCCCTAACCTCTAGTCAATGGCTAGAGGAGACTTGGATTTTCATTTGCCAACATTGGCCAAACCTACTTACCAGCTGCCATGCACTATTCCTTGCAAAACAAACTTGCTCTACTATAAATAGAGCACAATTGTGGTCAGTTTGAGTACACCGAAGCCATCTAACAGATGCTTTCCTCAAAATCTCTTCTTTCACTCCAATTTTGCCTTCTAAGGCAAGTCACTATCGGGTTTTGAGTTTGAGAGCAATTCCAATCAAACCAATCACTCACACACCTCACATACATCACATATGAGCTGATCAAACACTTAGATTACTTCTAAAACATCAATTTCACAAAATCACCAGCTGGTTGCTCAAGGTTTTAACCAAAGTGCACCTGAGGTACCACAAAATGATCCAGCCAATTTCAATCAAGTCCAACCATCCAAACACAATCCATAGGGTGTAGGGAAGCTGTTCAGATCATCATAACTCATCTGTAACACCTCCAGATCAAAAATCACTTTGAACTTGCTGTCACGACCTAAAGGTAAGCACATGCTTGGGCATCTCTCAATCTATGCATATTTCCTCGCACAATAATTTGGCCATATGTTCATAATCATGCATGGAATGTTTTCCCTCAATTAATTGCATTGTTTGAATCGTGTATCAAAAATCCTAGCCTTCATGCAGAAATTAGGGTTCTTGAGGTCTCTTCGTGATTTCTTGTTGTATGTTTAATTTAAATGAAATTAAAGTACATAGACATGATCGTGAGGTTGAGACGAGCATAATGATATGTGGATTGCATGATATGATTACGTATTCGTGGAGATTGGATAGAAAATGAAAATCTGAGAAACCAAGAACACGCGCGTGTTCTTCAGCTTGTTCTTGGCACCATTTTTGAATAATTCAAATATTTGAATTTTGTGATTTTGTTTAATTGATTCAAAAATTAATTTCTCTCTGAGTTTTAATGATTTTGAGTTGATTCTTTTTTTAATAATTCACAAAAATGTTAAAATATTTTATTTTCCCAAAAAATCCCAAAAATATTATTTATTTCATATAATTGATATTTTTGCAAAGAATTAATATTTTAATTGTTTTTGACATTTTAAATATTTTTTCTACATTGATTTTGCAACTTTTAATGCTTTCTAATTATTTTGTAGGTCAATACTTAATTTTTGAAGCATTAATCCAAGATCACAATTTGTTTTCCATGTGTTAAACAATTTTTTATCATTTTAATTGAATTTTTATTCAATTAAATACATTTTGAAAACAAATTAGGGTTTTGGATTAATTCAACCCTCATAAATCATTTTCAAAACTCTTGGGCCTCTTGAGAGAGTGTAAGACCCATCCCCCCTTGTACAAAAACTTTTTGGGGCCTCACTCATTGTATAAGTCCCTCTGTACAAGTAAACGGCGCGATCGTCGCCCGTTTAAAAATAAAAAATCATCTGGGCCTCTCCTTGAGCTATAAGACCCATTCAAAACACTTTGGGCCTCTATTAGAGTGTAAGACCCAATCCCCCTTTTAACCAAAACATCTTGGGCCTCACTTATTGTATAAGTCCCTCCGCGTTAAAAGAAAACCTCGGCGCGATCGCCATTTTTAAAACGAAAAATCATTTGGGCCTACCCTCGTGTTATAAGCCCCACTCTTTTTTCTTTAAACCTTTTTGGGCCTCTTAAAAGAGTGTAAGACCCATCCCTTTGTACAGAAAACCATTTTGGGCCCCAGTCACTTGCATAAGTCCCGCTGTACAAAGTCAAACAGTGCGCTCACTGATAAAACCCTGGGCCTCTCCTTGAGCTGTAAGCCCCAAATCTTTCTTTTTCAAAGCACTTTCTCCTTTGATTTTGAATATACTGTTGTTTTCAATCTTTCTTTGTTGAACAACTAACCAAACAGCATGGAAGCACTACAACCGAGTAAGTGGTTATCGCTTTCGTTTACTGCTTTCATATTATAAACTGTATTGTGGGGCTGCTCACTGTAAGTCTCCTTTCATAAACTCATATCTATTGTGTAATAATAGTATAGATATTTCGAGTTTCCCCGGCAACTACGTCTAGAACTAGGTGACGCCGTTTCATTTATTCGTAGAAATAGACGCCTAGATCCCCAATAGGAGCACCAGATACAGTCTTCTCTTCGGCTGTCCTCCTTAGGAATCGTCAAGAAGCTCTACTCCCCAAGATGAATGTATTCTCCGTGAATGGCATCTTTGAGTTTCTTCCAAATTCTCGAACTTTCCTGACTTGATCTATTCCTTGCGGATAGCTTGCCTTGAATGTCTCGGGGTTTGGGTACCCCCTACGGTCATAATCTTGGACCTTAACTAAGGAACCCTCTTTAAAAGCTAAAAGTCGCTGGATAGTAAACCTCGCACGTTTACCAGTGGTTTTTTATCTTTAAAAGAGTTATCTCTCCTAATGGAAAGGAGATGATAGACCCACGGGCTTCTTAAAAGCATCGGCCTCCTCTTGGGCATTGTTCAAGGACCCACAGGCTTCCTAAAAGCAACCCCGCCTCCTCTTGGGCTTCGTACAAGGACCCTACGGCTTCTTAGAAGTATTCACAGCCTCCTCTTAGGCTTCGTATAATGATCTCTTCCTTCGGGAATGATAGCCTCCTCTTGGGCTTCGTACAAGGACCCGTCGGCTTCTTAAAAGTTTCCAGCCTCCTCTTGGGCTTCGTACAAATTGTCCCGACGACCTCCTAGAGGTATAGGAACAGAACCTAGTCATCCTCCTAGAATAGTCATTTCATAGAGTCTACTACTGTTTCTCAAAGCATAGTACAAAAGAAAAAAACTATAGACTTGGACAGTCTAATCTCCTTGAGTCTCAAAGACATTCTCAAGTGACCCCCTTCGTTAAATAGGAAGGAAACCCGCAGACTCGGACAGTCTCAATACCCTTTGGATTTCCAGTTTCCTCAAAGAAAAGGAAACAACCCCGATCCTCAGAGCTAACCCACGAGTACAGTGATGCTCATATAAGAACTGATTTTCTCTTTCAAAATCAGTATACTGGACCTGTCACTTAACTGACACAGTAACCTTAGCCTTCTCTTGGGCTTTGTACAATGATTCTCCCCAGCGGAGTCAAACAACATTTTAGCCTCTCCCTCGGGCTTTGTACGAGACACATAAGAGACTCCCTTGTTGAGTCAATCACCTTTTCGCCTCCATCTCGGGCTTTATACGAAATACAAAAAGGTTCTTTTTTTGAGCCAAACAAACTTTAGCCTCCATCTCGGGCTTCGTACGAGATACAAAAACACTCTCTTGTTGAGTATAAAAGATTCTCTTGTTGAGTCAACCCTTTTAGCCTCTCTCTCGGGCTTTATACAAGACACCAAAAGACTTCATCGTCAAGTCAAAACCTTCTCGCCTCTCTCTCGGGCTTTGTACGAGATACAAATAGCCTCCTCTTAGGCTTTGTATAAGAAAACCACTGGTTGATCCAATCAACCTTTTAGCATCAAAACTGTGCCTCGTTCACAATAGTATAAAAAATGAATCGACCTGTAGTCAAAGCTCAAACCGCAGAGAGCGACCAGCGCTTAAGAACCGCGTCCAAAATCGCTCGCTACAAATCCCTCTTAATGTTTGGATACTTGATTGCTTGCCTCATATGACATTTGTGTATCATGTTTAGGCACATGCTTAGGTCATCCAAATTCTGACTTTGACATTACTTGAAGCATTCTTGCATGATCACTTTGCATATCCACTCATTCTTCATCTATTTCTTCCATGATGCACTTCTTTAATGATTAGTGCTTTGCTTGTGCATAATTCATTTGTGTTTGATACCTTAATATTAGAGATTACTCTTATTGTTTAGATTTTGACTTTGATTAGTTTGTATCTCTTAAGATTCTTATTCCTTAATTCTTAATTGATTTGATCGTTACTTGTTGTTTCTCCCTTTATTTCCTACTTGTAAATAATTTTGTGAACTAACCTTTTCATGTAGGTGCATGGTAAGTAAGAGTGTGGACTTAGTTCCACATACACTTCTTTCTCTTATGTTCTCTTATTTCTTTTAAACTTTCAATTTGTGTTTGATAAGCATTTACATGCTTCTTTTGAATAACTTCTTCTTCCCCCCTCTTTAAGACCAACTTAACTTTCATCTTGGAAGTAAGTTGCTTCTTTTGCTCTTCTTCTTCTTTCTTTTAGAAGTAGGTTTCTTAAACCACATTAACCATAGGATCACTATGTATGATAACATTAAGGTTGAGTCTTAGTCTTCCTCATTAGAGTTTCACCTTTGATCCGTTTTTGAGTCTTTCTTCTCTCATCTCAAAACAAAGAGTAAAAAATACTTAATAAAGGCATAACTAATATTGTATTTGAGCCTTTCATGTAAGAATGAGATAGTGAGGGATCTTCTCTCATTTTCTTAGAATGTTTAGGATACGTCCCGTCTGGGGATGATGTGCGAGGCATTCAATCTCACATGAAGGACTTAAATACAATGTGAGTTACTAAACACCAATAATCAAAACTATTCTTGCTTAAAAGACAAAAACAAACAATAACGTCTTTCCTTCGGGAACTCTTTTCTCATCTCACTCATTTTCAACGTTTGAACGCGCTTCTTCTCGTTCTTTTGCAAGATGGTAACGCACTCAGACCAGCGAGCCTGCAACACCTGAGCTAGAACGTTAGTCGTTCCCTAAAACACACAAACAATCCATCCCTAGTGAGGGGAACTACGTCGCTCTGATTCTCATGTTCCCGATGAGATACGTAGGCAGTGGGGTAGGGCCCATTCAAGCACTTCTTTTATTTTCCCTACATTTGTTTCTCTTTCTCTCTCCTTTCCTTTTCCAGTTCTCCAGCTAGCAGTTTTTTTCAGTATCCTTTCTTTACACCCTTTGGTCGAGACAAGCAAGCGTGGATCCCATCGGGTACGATGGACGCGTGGGGGTGCTAATACCTTCCTCTTGCGTAACCGACTCCTGAACCCAGTTCTCTTGGTCGCAAGACCATGCTCTATCCTTCCTCTCAGGTTTACGCAGTGTTTCCTTTCCCTCTCTTGGGATAAATACACAATGCTGGTGACTCTGTTTCGGTGCCCCTTTCGCGTTTGTACTTGGATGAAAATCCCGGGAGCGACAGCTGGCGACTCTGCTGGGGATCGAACCCAGAATCTCTGGTTTCCTTAGCGAGTCAATCCTAGCACTTATCTGTTGTTTTCTTTCATTGGGTGTTTACCGTGGTGCTGTGTTTTGCTGTATTTACTATTGTACTGTATTGTTATTTACCTTATTATCGCTCTACTGTACTTTATTGTAATTATTGCATTTTACTGCATTACATATCATTATTATACTGTGTTGTGCTGGACTTTTCTGTTTGGTGGGCAGGGTGTTCTGAGAGATAAGCCCACTACCCAGGCTTGAGTACACACATAGGTATTAGAGTGGATAATCGTGACGCTTGCATGGTGGTGACCATGCATTGTTGTTCATGAGACCCACAACCAGACGAGGTTCTATCAGGAGCTTTCTGCTACTGCATGTTATGCAGGCCAGTAGTTATTCTCTTGAGGAACTGTCGACTCTGGTGACTATTCCCGAGGACTCAGTTGTGGCACTCCTCCCCAGATGTGACAGTGGCAGACCACATTTTATGGCAAACCCATTGCACATTCTCGATCCGATGACCCAATGCTGGGAACTTGCTATAGGTTTTCCTTTTGGGAAAGAGAATCAGTGGAGGCACTCCTCGATTGGCGATAGTACTGTACCCCGAGGGATGAATGTACTATTGCTTCTCGACCTCAGTGCCAAAAGCTGAGGACCTTTCGTTTTGGAGAATCAGTTGAGGCCTCCTCGATTGATGATGATGCCAAACCAGAAATGGTGAACGTATCATCATTTCTCGACCTGAGAGCCCGGGATATTAAACATCCTAGTACCCACATGTGAGAAGGGTGGGTTGTTTACAGATTTGCAGGTAACCATAACCTCCTACATACCCGGTTTTCTGGCGTCGTCACACAAAAGGAGAATTCATCATATTATATTCAGATGGTTCTTATCTATGGTTCTATATTAATCTCAGAGCTACACTGACACCGTTCACTGTCCAGCACAGACACTTGGCACCTTGATACCATGCCCTTTGCATTGCATTATCATATCCTAACATACATGTTTATTCATTTCCAGGTGCATATTTTACCCCCGATTCCAGTCGTCAGGTCCACACAGAGATGAACACTAAAGAGAGGAAGAATATCATCAGTTACAAGTTCTTCACGCCTACTTTGGGCCCTATTATTATCTTGAAGGGAATGGCAAGCCCTGAAGTGCGAACAACTTTCGAAGAGAAATATGGTTGGATCTTATCTTTTGTGTACAATGTCAGTGACTACGAGTACAAGGGTCTCCATACTTTGATGCAGTTCTATGACCCTCCACTGAGGTGTTTTGTCTTTCCAGATTATTTGTTGGTACCTACTTTGGAGCAGTATTCCAACATGTTGGGGATTGCTATCAAGGAGGAGCCTCCTTTCTTTGGGTCTGTGGGTGATCTTGACTTTGGAAAAGTGGCTGGTGCTCTTTATTTGAGCAAATCAGAGTTAGAAGCCAATGTCTCCAACAAAGGAAAGATTCGTGGTTACAAGATGGAATATCTGATTAAGAAGGCTCAGGAAGCAGCTAAAGGCGAGAAATGGGTTGTTTTTAATGCTTTGCTATCCCTTTGTGTATACGGCATTGTATTGTTTCCCAACGAGCCGAATTTCATTGATACGGACGCCATACGGATATTCATGATGAAAAATCCGATACCAACACTGCTGGGAGATCTTCACTACTCTTTGTACAACCGAAACGAAAAGAAAAGAGGAGGGTTAATTCTTTGTTGTGCACCTTTGTTCTATAAGTGCTTTGCAAGTCGTTTACCACAATCAGGGGCTTTTGTGGATTCTAAAGATTCTCTAGAATGGAGTCAGCGCTTAATGGGATTAGTTGCCAAGGAAATCATATGGGTAGATCATGGGCTGATTAGCAAGAATATTATCCACCACTGTGGTGAGTTCCCTAATGTTCCATTGATAGGAAGAAGAGGGGGAATTAACTACAATCCTTCTTTGGCCGTCCGACAATTTGGGTACGCCCTGACGGGCCCGCCTATTAAGAGAGATGTAGAGGAGTCCCTATATTTCCACGCATCAGATGGTCGGGAAACAGCACAAAAAGCTTCTGAAAGCTGGGTTAGTATACTGAAGAAGGGGAAAGTGGCACTAGGCAAACCCAACAACCTGGCTTATCCAACATATGAAGAGTGGGTGAAGAAAAGAGTTGAAGATTTTCTCTTGCCTTTTGGTAAGGCGCCCCTTTTGTATCCGGAGAATGAGAAAATAAGAAGTACTGCCACTGTGGAAGAAGTTGACAATTTGCAAGCCTCAGTGAAAAAGCTTCAAGGAGAGAATTCTGAGTTGAGTAGCCGTCTTCAGAATGCTCTACATGCCAACAAGGGGCTGGAGCAGAAAGCCCAAGATGCTGAAAGAGTCCTAGCAGCAAAAGAAATGGATTTTGCCGAAAGAGCGCAACATTTTCAGAAGATTAGTAAACGTGCTGATGCTGCTACTCAAGCTCACAAGCAGACCAAACAGGCCTTAGCGCAGAACAAAGAGAAGTTAGCCAAGTTTCAGCAAGCCTGGGATGAGGTCAGGCTCGAGAATGCAGAGTTACAAGAACAGTTAAAGGCCAAAGATGACGAGCTCCATAGAGCACATGAACAACGACGAAAACATAGGGAAAACTTTGCAAAGAGCCAAGAACAGCTAAAGATTGTTGATGATGAATTGAAGAGATCTAAGAAAAAGATTGAAGATGCCATGGTGGAGAAGGGAAAACTCAAAATACAAGCTGGGGTGAAAAGATTCAAGGAAACGAGTACTGAAGAAGCTCTCCTGATGCACGCAGATTCATTAACTGAAGCCCTGAATAGGAGAGACATTTTGATCAAGGAGTTGATTGAAAAGCCGGGTCATCAGTGCACTAGGATCCTTTTTGAAGAAATTAAACATTCTAGCGAGAAATTGAAAAATTTAGAGTTACATGTGTGATCTTACTTTCCCCTCTTTTAATATATTTTGTTGATGTATTGTTGGCTACCATCAGGCTTGTTGATGGAGTCATCTCTTTGATGTACTTTCCATTTACGAACTCATTGTAAAATGTTCCAGCACTTATTAGCTTTCTGTTTAATTAATGGTATTCAAAGGGGTTTCTTCGGCATCACGTTATTCACCAGCACATTATCACAGCACAGTTCTTCGCAATATGCTTCTCTCAATATTATGTGGTTATCGTTGAGATTCTTGTGATTAAGACTGGAATCAGGGTGTAAAACGCCCTGGTAGTGATAAACATGGCATTGGCATGGAATTTGCATTGCATATCATTTTGCATGTGTTGTTTGCTTTGCAGGTACTTGTTGCAGGAGATCTCTAACCTTTATTTGGTTTCAGGCATTATAGCTGAGAATCACGTTCGCCGATACTCAACTCAAAGAAATCAAGCAAGGATAATGGATCAAATGCAGAATGATTTGGCTGAAATGAGGGCACGCATGGACCAGTTTATGACTCTCATGTCTGGTATGGCACAGGCTCAGGAAAGATTGAGGCTTCTGGTCGAGCGTCCAGAGACCACGCCAGGAGGAAATCAGGTTGATAATTCGCAGACTCATGGCACTCCTCCTCCGGTTGGCAATCCTCCTCCTGTTGGTAATCTGGGTAATGGAAATGTCAAAAATGCTAGTGTTGTTCAGGAAGATGCTCAGGAAGACCAGTTCACCTTAGTGGATGCTGAGATGGGTAATCCTAATGACAAAAGGTACGATGAGTTGGCTGAGAAGATATGGGCTATGGAATGCAAGAATTCTATGGGCATTGATGTCACCAATCTGGGTCTGGTACCAGGAGTCAGAATTCCTCACAAATTCAAGCCGCCTACTTTTGACAAATATCATGGCAATACGTGTCCCCAGACACATATTCAAGCTTATTTTGGGAAGATCTCAGCCCATACTGATGACGAGAAGCTATGAATGCATTACTTTTAAGACAGTTTGGTTGGAGCTCCTTTGACCTGGTATATGAAATTGAACAGAGCTGCTGTGAGAAGTTGGAAAGATCTGGCAGAAACATTCCTAAGGCAATATCAGTACAATATCGACATAGCACCCAACCGCACTCAATTGAAAGGGTTGTCACAGAATGCTAAGGAAAGTTTCAAGGAATATGCTCAAAGGTGGAGAGAGATGGCTGCACAGGTTTAACCTCCTTTGCTGGATAGGGAAATGGCAGACATGTTTATGGGCACCCTGCAAGGGGCATTTCTTGAAAGATTGGTTGCGTGTCCATCAACCGAATTTGCTGATATCGTGATTGTTGGAGAAAGAATAGAAAGTCTGTTGAAGCTTGGTAAGATCCAAGACGTAAGTGGAGCTGGCTCTTCTGGGACGAAGAAACCATTTGCTAGTGGTCAGAAAAGAAGAGAAGGTGATACAAATGTTGTATATAGAGGACGAGGCAGAGGACGTTCTCAGGGTTACCATCAAGTAGGTGCAGTGACAATCCCAGCACCATCTGTTCAACAACAACAACCACAACAGCAAGCTCCGAAGCAACAGCAGCAACCTCCTATCCAGCAGAGGTCTAGGCAGAGGGATCGTAAGATTGACCCCCTCCCTATGACTTATTCTGCGTTGTTACCACAGTTACTCAAGTTGAAGTTGGTTGAGCTTCGTACTATGAGGCCTCCTGCCGTTGGCAACTTGCCACCTAATTTTGACGTTAACGCTCGCTGTGAGTTCCACTCAGGTGCGCAGGGACACACCATTGAAAAATGTTGGGCGTTTCATCATAAGGTGCAAGACTTGATAGACGCTAAAGCTATCAATTTCTCTCTACCTCCTAATGTTCTCCAGAACCCCATGCCTAATCATGGTGTGGCAGATGTGCATGCCATTGAAGATGGAAAGAGATTGAATTTGGTAGCAGATATCAATCAGGTGAAGACTTCCTTGATGGTTGTAAAATATCGTTTGTTGAAGGGACAGGTGTTCCCAGGATGTGATCAAAATTGTTCTGAGTGTTTGGGCCAAGAGAATGGCTGTGATAAGTTGAAAGTTGGTCTGCAGAATCTGATCAATGATGGTCGGCTACAGTTTGACAGGGTTGTGAAAGATACTGATGAGGTGTCAACCGTGACCATTTATTACACTCCCGCTGAGATTCAGGTGCCTGTAGGTACAGCTCCTGTAGCAAGTGTTGTGCAAGAAAGACCCAGTCCTGTTACCATCACGGTGCCAGGACCTGTTCCATTTACATCTACGAAGGCAATCCCACGGCACTATGGGGCAGACATGTATTATGAAGGGAAAAAGCAAGAAGTCGGGACATCAGCCAGTTCAAATATTAACAATGTGGGTGGTGTAGGAGGCTTTACTCGGAGCGGAAGGTTGTTTGCTCCCCAAACTTTGCGAAGTGATAAAGAAGCTGAAGCTGTAGCAAAAGTTAAAGGAAAACAGGTGGTCGAGAGTGTGCCCGTGCCCGAAACGGAGACAAAGATTACCTTTGACAATGAGGTGGAAGAGTTCATGGGGATAATAAAGAAAAGCGATTATAAGATTGTCGATCAGTTGAATCAGACCCCCTCGAAAATTTCAATTATGTCATTGTTGATATGTTCTGACGCGCATCGGGAGGCTTTATTAAAAGTGTTGAAGAGAGCATATGTTCCCCAGGAAATCACTGTTAATCAGCTTGAAGGTGTGATCTCCAACGTCAATGTCAGCCACATACTGGGTTTCACAAGCAGGGATTTGACGTCTGAAGGGAGAAACCACAATAAAGCTTTGCACATTACAATGGAGTGCAGGGGTGCAGTGCTGTCTCACGTGTTGGTGGACACTGGTTCCTCACTCAATGTCTTGCCTAAGAAGGCGCTAATGAAGCTAGAGGTTGATGGTTTGATTTTAAGGCCCAGTGAGTTGGTCGTTCGAGCGTTCGATGGAACGAAAAGATCTGTGTTTGGTGAAGTAGAATTGCCCGTGCAAATTGGACCGCAAGTGTTCAAATCCACATTCCATGTGATGGACATACAACCTGCGTATAGCTGCTTATTAGGCCGCCCTTGGATTCATGCGGCCGGGGCTGTTACATCCACCTTACACCAAAAGCTGAAATACGAGTTCGAGGGGCAAGTTGTGACAGTGTGTGGTGAAGAAGATATTTTTGTTAGCCACTTGTCCACGTTCAAGTATATTGAGATGGATGGGGAAATTCACGAGATGCTTTTCCAGTCATTTGAAGCGGTGAATATTGACAATGTGCCTGAATCATCCCTTGCACTAGATAGAACCGGAACGTCCGTTTCGTCATATAAGCAAGTTGTTGAGGTCGTCAGAGCAGGCAACGTCCAAGGCTGGGGCAAGCTAATAGAGACACCAATGAAGGAGGACAAATTTGGTATTGGCTATCATCCCTCTATGACTTCTGCTGCAGAGAACAGTAGGCCTATCACTTTCAGTAGTGGGGGAATCATTTACCCAGATCAATCTTGTGCAGCTACAGAAGACGGTGTTGATAGTGACTGTGACTTGGACAACTGGGTACACCCACGTGCTCCGGGACAACCATTGCAGAATTGGTCTGTTGAAGAAGTCATCCGAGTTACTCTTCAAACAGAGTAATTTTCTTTGTTTTTCTAACCATAATGCATGTTAAAATCTTGCGCTCTGCCCAAGGCGTATAGATTCATTTGTAGGGCCACCCTGTTAGCATTTGCAATTTTAATCATCAATAAAGGACGTTTTTGCACTTAAATTTTGTTCTCTGTCTTTCATTTTTATTTTTTGCGCAAAAATAATAAAATGGCAATGTTTCGTTTCTTTTTGTTTTAAAAATAAATTCTAAAATAAAGCATGAACCCGTTCGTGCAGACTTGATCCTCCGGATTTCATTGATAATGGTTCTGCTATGGCCATGTATGACTTTGACAAACCGATTTATCAAGCCGAAGAAGGGGATGAGAAGGGCTGTGAACTCCCTGAGGAACTGGCCAGATTGTTAAAACAAGAGGAAAGGACTATCCAGCCTCATCAAGAGACCATAAAGATCATCAATATTGGTACCGAGGATGCTAAGAAGGAGATTAAGATTGGCGCCAGCCTGCAAGCAGATGTGAAGAAGGCTTTGACTGAGATGTTGTGTGAATATGTTGATATCTTCGCCTGGTCGTATCAAGACATGCCAGGGTTGGATACTGATATTGTTGTGCACAGGCTGCCGCTAAGAGAAGAATGCCCGCCAGTCAAGCAGAAACTTCGTCGGACTCATCCCGATATGGCCATAAAGATCAAAGAAGAAGTTCAGAAGCAGTGGGACGCTGGGTTTCTTGCTGTGACTAATTATCCTCCCTGGGTAGCCAACATCGTGCCGGTACCAAAGAAAGACGGAAAGGTTAGAATGTGTGTGGATTATCGAGATCTTAATAAAGCTAGCCCAAAAGATGATTTTCCATTGCCCCACATCGATGTACTGGTTGACAATACAACTCAGTTTTCAGTGTTCTCGTTTATGGATTGTTTCTCCGGGTACAACCAGATAAAGATGGCAACTGAAGATATGGAGAAGACTATATTTATTACTCCATGGGGTACATACTGTTATAAAGTGATGCCTTTTGGGTTGAAAAATGCAGGGGCAACCTACCAGCGGGCAATGGTAACATTGTTCCATGACTTGATTCACAAAGAGATTGAATGTTATGTGGATGACATGATTGCCAAGTCATGAACGGAAGAAGAACATCTGATTAACTTGAAAAAGTTGTTTGAAAGGTTGAGAAAGTTGCGTCTAAGGTTGAATCCAAACAAGTGCACTTTTGGGGTACGTTCTGGAAAGCTGCTGGGTTTCATCGTGAGTGAAAAAGGGATTGAGGTTGATCCTGCCAAAGTGAAAGCAATACAAGATATGCCTGAACCGAGAACAGAAAAAGAGGTTCGTGATTTTCTGGGTAGATTGAACTACATTGCAAGGTTCATATCTCACCTAACAGCCACATGTGAACCAATTTTCAAACTGCTAAGAAAAGATTAAACGGTCAGGTGGAATGACGATTGCCAATTGACATTCGATAAAATAAAAGAATACTTGCAGGAACCTCCAATTCTCATGCCTCCAGTCGCAGGAAGGCCTTTGATAATGTATTTGACAGTACTTGAAGGTTCTATGGGTTGTGTTCTCGGTCAACATGACGAGACAGGTAGGAAGGAGCATGCTATCTACTACCTGAGCAAAAAGTTCAATGACTGTGAGTCCTGGTACTCAATGCTTGAGAAGACATGCTGTGCACTTGCATGGGCTGCTAAGCGATTGAGGCAGTATATGATCAGGCACACAACCTTGTTGATTTCAAAAATGGATCCTATCAAATACATTTTCGAGAAACCAGCACTAACAGGCAGAGTTGCACGTTGGCAAATGGTTTTGACAGAATATGATATCCAGTATACTTCTCAAAAGGCCATCAAAGGAAGTATCTTGTCAGACTATCTTGCGCAACAGCCAATTGATGATTACCAACCCATGAAATTTGATTTCCCTGATGAGGACATCATGTTTCTCAAGGTTAAAGACTGCGAGGAACCACTCCCGGAGGAGGGGCCAGACCCTGAATCCAAATGGAGTTTGATGTTTGATGGGGCTGTCAACATGAATGGGTGCGGAGTTGGAGCAGTTCTTATCACGCCGGAAGGTGTTCATATGCCTTTCACTGCCCGAATAACTTTCGGATGCACAAAAAATGAAGCAGAGTATGAAGCTTGTATAATGGGGATTGAGGAGTGTAATACCCCAAAATTTGCTCTCCCTTTTTGTCATCATAGCATAGCATTATCATTTATCATATCATGTCCATCTCATTAGCATTGCATTGCATTTAACATAGAAAAATGAAGCATAGCATCTCTCTTACCATCAAGGCATGTGATCAGGTGAAAGGTGGACAATCAAGGGATCATTCAAAGCACAAAAAGGTCAGTCAAGATGCCTCAAGGCAAGCCAAGAGGTCTTTCATGTCTCACACTACCTCAACTGACTATCCAAAACCTCAAGAAGGTGAAATTCAATGGGAGATTGAAGCAATACATACTTCAACATGCAAGAGGTTCAAAAAACTGAAGGAAAACCCTCAAAAGAGATAGCTCATTAATCCAAAATCAATCTCAAATGGTATATCTCATCCTCCTTTAAGAAGATACACAACATACTCTGAGGAATTTGAAATTGAAGACTGCACTTTTCCCTCCTAACCAGAGGAGGTCAAAATTAGGGTTTCTGATTAAATCAGGGAATCTCTGATTTTTTGGACAAAACTTGATGTCATGGTATTCTACATGTTCTTAAGTGTATGTATGTGGAAAATTACCTCTCAATTGGTTTTAGAAGTGGTTCAATTGGAAGAAAGATCAAAATCAGAGAAATTGGGGGCCAAGTCAAATAATCAGAAGAAAAAATCAACTCTTGACTTTTTGAGGCCAAATTCATGAAATTCATGTTATATGTGTCCAATGTGCAAAATTTGATCAAGAAACTTCAAAGGAATCATGAAAAAATCAAGATGTGGAAAGTTGCCATTTTTGGGTGAGGAAGGGTTACTAAAAATAGTAATTTTGGACTATTTTGGACTACACTTTGAACCAAGGCCATTTAAATTTGAAGCATCAAATAAAAATTCCACCAGGCCACAACAAAAGATCTTACTTTAAGCTTCAAATCCATGTGTAGAACATCTCCATTGGATAAATATTGAGGGAGATATGATGGATCAAAGTTGGAAGAAAGTAGGCCAAAACTAGGTCATGACCAAGAATTTTCAGGTCACGCGCACATCCTTTTCTCAAACAGTTGGTGGGCCAAATGTTCACCTATTTTTCATCAAGAAGGAAGCTCCAAATGAGGAAATTTTCAACATCAAAGTTGTTCTTTGTAGTGTCGTCTTCAATGTTCATGTTGAACAAAATTCCATTTGACCAAGTTATGAGGTAGAAATTTTGGTCTCAAGTTAGGGTAATCATACTGAAATTCCATACCATGCACACCATGCCAGCCAACCTCATTACCACGCCATACACCAGTTTGATTCCTTTTGTTTCAAGCAATTTTTCATTATCTTGTACACTTCCATTTGACTCGTTTTCAACATCACTATTGTTCCATGATAGCTCCTCTTTCATTTGACACCAAAACCTCATTATACCATGCATTAACATGAGAGATATTTACCATCAAACATCCACTGTTGCATTGATTCCAAACTGTCATATAAAATCAGAAAATGAAATGATGTTTTATTGTGTAACATTCACACGCATACCTTTCCACATCTCTTTCTTCTTTAAGCCAAACATGCTACTACACACGCATACATACATGTTGTACCATGCATAAAAAGGGAATGAACAAGCTTACACTACAAGTTTGCTTGCTGCAGCTTCGCTCTCATTTCTCCATTCCACCATAACTGTCATGAACATTTCCACACCACACCACAACCCTCAATGACTCGCCCCTAACTAACTTGACTCAGTTAGTTAGGGTGCACTCACCTTAACTCATTCAACTCATTTAACTCAACTCACTAAACCATAGTTAGCTCATACTATAAAACAAAATTACACACTCTAATTTCATGGCCAACTTCATTTTCCTCATTTTCGCTCCCAAGAACACTCTTATTCTCTCAACCTTCTCTGAACTCTCTCTCTCTTTTCACACGAGCTTTTCAACTTTCTTCTCCAATTTTCATCATTCATCAGTTTTAAAGCATTGTTGCACTGAAGCATAGCATTGAACTTCATCATCTTCAAGTTCATCTCACTGATCTTACAAGGACTCAAGCTTCCAAAGGCATTTATTTTGCTCAACTCCAGCTCCAGAATTTCGAGAAGGATCCTCTGGTTTTCTTACAACATTTATCTCTTCAAGTTCAGGTTTCATCATCTTAACCTTTTCTTTCTAATTCAAGCTAATTTGAGTGCATTTTTACTTTCCTGAAGTTCCTTAGGAACTGTTTGCACCTTCGGCTAGTGATAGGCTTATTAGAAGCGTAGATTCAATTTTAGGGCAAAACTTCTTGCATCTGATTCTCTTTGTATGAATGCAATTTGCGAATTCTAAGGCCAGATTCTTGTTCTACGCGACTTCCTCTTTTGATTGATATACATATTGTGAATTTCTGGAAGCATGTGAGTTTGCAGACGGTGGTGATTGGCCGGAGAAGGTGACCGGAGGTCCCTCTCCGGCAGGCAGCTTTGATTGTTAGGGTTTTATCATGTTTTAATCTTGTCCGTCCATTTTGCATGATCGTGTGGTTCAAAATGTGCCAACACATTAAAATGCATGTGCATGTCATGTGCATTGTTTCTGAATTCACTTAAGCTCTATGTGTTGCAGCGTATGGTAGCTAGGGTAGACATTCATGCATGTGCGTTGATTTCAACTACTTTGACTATGGTTTGACTGTGACTTGATCCAATGGTTACGCGTGAGTCAATTTTGTTGACTGAAGAGCATGATAGTTAATGTGTTATGCGCGTAAATGGACTTAAGGCATATTGCTATCCACACCCCACTTTTAAAAGCCCAAACCAATCTGAACTGGATATTTGCTATGTTTACACCCCCAGTCTTCATTTCACTTCATTTTATTTTCTCCATTTTTCTACACGTTTCATTTTTAATTTTTAAAAATACCAAATTGCATCATAAAATTCCACAAAAATTCATGAACATTTCCAAGACATTTAGAAATTTTTTGATGATTTTATTTTCTGATTTTTTGACGTTTTTGTCCCTGTTCCACAATTTTCTTTGATTTTCTTTTGTGTGCATTCTTAATGTGGTACATGATTTTGTGCATTTTTGTTCTTGATCATTAAAAATAGTTTTGATTTGCTTCTTTTTGTATTAAGTCATTAGTATCTTGAGGTATGTTAAGTGATTTTTATTTGATTTTTTTAGGTCTGTTTATGGCATGTGTGGTGTTCATTTTTGTGTTACTTTGTATGATGTGTTTACTTGACCTAAGTGCATTGTATAAAGCCTTTTTGCCTTGGTTTCTTGCATGTTATTTTGGTATATGATACACTCCTGATTTGTGTATCTTTAAACCATGCTTGATTAATTTCCATGAGGCCATCTAACTTTTTTTAATGCATTACCTTTGAAGCATAATAACATGTCATATCATCTTAATATTTGTGCATGTTTACATGATTTCTTTTGTACATACTTGCATGATCATTTGCATATTTGGTGAACCATTCATGTGAAATAATAGGTCATTGATATATATTATATGTCATCTTTGCATGTTGATTATCATTTGAACCTTGTGCACCTTTAACATGTTGTGTTTGCACTTTCCTTTTGTTTGAACTTCCATTTCAATTATACTTCTTCTATCACTTCTTAAATGTCTTGATGTGTTATGCATGAACACTTGTGAGATGTTTGTGAATCATTTTTCATTTCATTTCAATTCTGATCCTTAGATTACATGTTCCATTCATGCATGTTTTTTATTTCTTTTCATCTTTCATTCTCCCTTTTCTTATGGTAGCATGTTCTAATGTCATGGATGATGTTTGTTGCCTATCCACTTGGACTTGCATGATAATGATCATTTGTTTTCCATATGATGTACATTCTGGTTGTGATTAATAGGATTTGATCTTTCATCTTATTCTTTTGATCTTTATGGTGCATTAAGTGTTCTTTTGCTTCTTATACTTTTTATACATGTTTACTAACCATGTAGGGGCTTTGGTAAGTTGCAATTGAGTGTGGATAAGGAATCCACATTAAAACTTCTATCCTTTCTCTTTTACAATTCCATCTTGTGTTTTGTTAAGCACTTATGTGCTTTTTCTTAATAACTCATCACTTTCCCTTTTTGAATTACAATTCATCTTCTAATTTAGAAGTGAATTGTTTAATTCATTCTTTCTTTAGACTTTAGGTTTAAACCTCACAAACCCTTAGGATCACTCCCTTAATTAATTGATTAGGATTGAGTCTTAGTTCACATAGATTTTACCTTTATCCTCTCTTGAGTCTTTCATCTTCTCATCTCAAAGAAAATTCAAAATATCTAATAAAGGCAAGCATTTATTGCATTTAGGCCTTTCATATAAAGAAGAGATTATAAGGGGTCTTCTCTTATAATCTTAGAATGTGTAGCATATAGCCCATCTTGGGTCAATGTGCTAGACATTTGATCTTGTATGATGGACTTAAATGCAATACTTGTTGAAGGTACAAATAATAAAAAACACTTCTTCATTTCTTAATCAACAAAAACACTTAATAAATTCAAGTATGCTAGTGTGTTTGAACCTTGATAATTGGAACTAAGTGTGAGGGTCTTCTTCACTCTTAGTGTGCTTTCTTATCCATTCCATCTTGGAATGTGAGAATGTACATATTCCAATGACTAAGATTTGAATACACTATCATATGCAAACAAATAAAAAAGAAACTTCTAAAAGACAAAAAACAAACAATAACGTCTTTCCTTCGGGAATTCTTTTCTCACCTCATTCACTCTCAACATACGAACGTGCTCCTACTCGTTCTCGTGCAAGACGGTAACGTACTCGGACCAGCGAGCCTGCAACACCTGAGCTAGAACGTCAGCCGTTCCCTAAAAAACACAAACAATCCATCCCTAGTGAGGGGAACTACGTCGCTCTGATTCTCATGCTCCCGATGAGATACGTAGGCAGTGGGGTAGGGCCCATGCGAGCACTTCTTTTATTTTCCCTACATTTGTTTCTCGTTCCTTTTCCATTCTTTCTCATTTCTTTCTTTCAGTTCCTTTTCCAGTATTCTTTACTATCACCCTTTGATCGAGACAAGCAAGCGTGGATCCCATCGAGTACGATGGACGCGTGGGGGTGCTAATACCTTCCTCACGCGTAACCGACTCCCGAACCCAGTTCTTTTGGTCGCAAGACCATGCTTTTCCTTTCCTTCAAGTTTATGCGGTGTTTCCTTTCCCTCTCTTGGGATAAATACACATTGTTGGCGACTCTGTTTGGTGCCACTTTCGCGTTTGTACTAGGATGAAAATCCCAGGAGCGACAGCTGGCGACTCTGCTGGGGATCGAACCCAGAATCTCTAGTTTCCTTAGCGAGTCAATCCTAGCGCTTGTTTATTTTTCTTTCATTGGGTATTTACCGTGGTACTTTTTTGCGGTATTTACTGTTGTATTGTATTGCTATTTACTGTATTGCTGCTTTACTGTACTTTACTGTATTTATCGCATTTACTGCATTACATATCATCAGTATACTGGACTGTGCTGTTGTTTCCTGTTTGGCGGGATGGGTGCTCTGAGAGATGAGCCCACTACCCCGGCTTGAGTACACACATAGATTTTAGAGTGGATAGTCATGACGCTTGCGTGGTGGTGACCACGTATTGTTGTTCATGAGACCCACAACTAGACGACGTTCTATCAGGAGCTTTCTGCTACTGCATGTTATGCAGGCTAGTAGTTATTCTCTTGAGGAACTGTCGACTCTGGTGACCATTCCCGAGAACTCAGTTGCGACACTCCTCCCGAGATGTGACAGTGGCAGACCACATTCTGTGGCAAACCCATTGCACATTCTCGATCCGAGGACCCAATGCTGAGAACTTGCTATAGGTTGTCCTTTTTGAAAGAGAATCAGTGGAGGCACTCCTCGATTGGCGATAGTACTGTACCCCGAGGGATGAATGTACTATTGCTTCTCGACCTCAGTGTCAGAAGCTGAGGACCTTTCGTTTTGGAGAATCAGTTGAGGCCTCCTCGATTGATGATGATGCCAAACCAGAAATGGTGAACGTATCATCATTTCTCGACCTGAGAGCCCGGGATACTGAACATCCTAGTACCCACATGTGAGAAGGGCGGGTTGTTTACAGGTTTACAGGAAACCATAACCTCCTACATACCCGGTTTTCTATCATCGTTGCACACAAGGAAGTTTTATCCTATTGTATTCAGATGGTTTTTATCTATGGTTCTATATTGTTCTCAGAGCTACACTGACACCGCGCATGGTCCAGCACAGACACCTGATTACCTGATCACATTGCCCTTTGCATTGCATTATCATATCCTAACATACATGTTTATTCATTTCCAGGTGCATATTTTACCCTTGATTCCAGTCATCAGGTCCCCGCAAAGATGAACACTAAAGAGAGGAAGAATATCATCAGCTATAAGTTCCTTACGCCTACTTTGGGCCCTATTATTATGCTGAAGGGAATGGCGAGCCCTACAGTACGAGAAGCTTTTGAAGAGAAATATGGGTGGATTTTATCTGTGGTCTGTAATGTCAGTGATTATGAAGCCAGAGGTCTCCATACATTGATGCAGTTCTATGATCCACCTCTGAGGTGTTTTGTATTTCCAGACTATGTGTTGGTTCCTACTTTGGAGGAATATTCCAACATGTTGGGGATCGCTATCAAGGAGGAGCCTCCTTTCTTTGGGTCTGTGGGTGATCTTGACTTTGGAAAAGTGGCTGGTGCTCTTTATTTGAGCAAATCAGAGCTAGAAGCCAATGTCTCCAACAAAGGAAAGATTCGTGGTTACAAGCTGGAATATCTGATTAAGAAGGCTCAGGAAGCAGCTAAAGGCGAGAATTGGGTTGTTTTTAATGCTTTGCTAGCCCTTTGTATATACGACATTGTATTGTTTCCCAACGAGCTGAATTTCATTGACACGGACGCCATACGGATATTCATGATGAAGAATCCTATACCAACACTGCTGGGAGATCTTCACTATTCCTTGTACAACCGAAATGAAAAGAAAAGAGGAGGGATAATTCGTTGCTGTGCACCTTTGATTTATAAGTGGTTTGCAGGCCGCTTACCACAATCAGGGGCTTTTGTGGATTCCAAAGATTCTCTAGAGTGGAAACAGCGTTTAATGGGATTAGTGGCCAAGGACACCGTATGGGTGGATCATGGGCTGATTGGCAAGAATATTATCCACAGCTGTGGTAAGTTCCCTAATGTTCCACTGATAGGAAGAATGGGTGGAATTAACTACAATCCTTCTTTGGCCATTTGGCAATTTGGGTATGCCCTGATGGGTCCGCCTATTAAGAGAGATGTAGAGGAGTCCCTTTATTTTCATACATCAGATGGTTGGGAAGCAGCACAGAAAGCTTCTGAAAGCTGGGGTAGCATAATGAAAAAGGGGAAATTTGCTCTAGGCAAGCCTAACAACCGGGTTTATCCAGCATATGAAGAGTGGGTGAAGAAAAGAGTTGAAGATTTTCTCTTGCCTTTTGGTAAGGCACCCCTTTTGTATCCGGAGAATGAGAAAGCAAGAAGCACTGCTACTGTGGAAGAAGTTGACAAGTTGCAAGCATTGGTGAAAAAGCTTCAAGGAGAGAATTCCGAGTTGAGTAGCCGTCTTCAGAATGCTCTACATGCCAACAAGGAGCTGGAGCGGAAGGCCCAAGATGCTGAAAGAGTCCTGGCAGCAAAAGAAAGGGATTTTGCCAAAAGAGCGCAACATTTTCAGAAAATCAGCAGAGGTGCTGATGATGTCACTCAAGCCCATAAGCAAACTAAACAGACCTTAGCGCAGAACAAAGAGAAGTTATCTAAGTTTCAGCAAGCTTGGGATGAGGTCAGGCTCGAGAATGATGAGTTACGGGAACAGTTGCAGATTAAAGACGAAGAGCTGAAGAAGGCACATGAGCAGAGGAGAAGGTATCGGGAAAGTCTCGGTAAAAGTCAAGAACAGTTAGAAGAAGCTAGAAGAGAGCTGACGAATACCAAGAAAGAGCTTGAAGAAGTCATGATAGAAAGGGAGATACTCAAGAAGCAAGCTGGCATAAAAAGACACAAAGGAGTGTGCGATGACGAAGCTCTGATGCTGCATATGGGTTCCTTAACAGAGGCTCTCGAGAAAAGGGATGTTTTGATCAAAGAGATGATTGAAAAGCCGAATCACCAGCGTACTCGCATACTCTTTGAGGAGATCAAATGCACAAGTGATAAGCTGAAAAACGTGGAATTGTCAGATTGATGTTCTTTGTTTTCTTGTATTTTGTTGTTAATGGTTACCATCAGGCTTGTTGATGGATCTATCTTTCCTTTGTACTTTAGTTGTTGATGAATATCTTTTGAATGTATTTGAACACTTTGTTGAATGGGGATGAGCCATTTTATTCAGAATTAGTCATTATCAGATATCTGTACACAAGCACATGACCACGACACGTCTCTTTATATCACGATTTCTGGTCTTCAGATTTCCGTGGTTAAGATTGGAATCAGGGTGTGAGCCACCTCGGAAATGATAAACATGGCATTTTCATTTGCATGGCATATCATTTTTTGCATTGCAGGCTTTCTTTTTTGCAGGTGCCTGCTAACCTTTATTTGGTTTTCAGGCACGATAGCTGATACCCCGGTCCACCGATATTCTACCCGACGCAATCAAGCAAGAGTCATGGAGAAAGTTCAGACTGAGTTAGCTGATTTGAGGGGAAGGATGGAACAGTTCATGAACCTTATGCAGGGGATTGCTCAAGGACAGCAGAAGCTGAGGACTGGTAAAAAAAACATGAGGATTGGACAAGAAGCTATGAGAATCACTATCCAGAGGCTGGAAACTGAAATCCCAAATCGCAACGTGCGCACTCCTCCTGTTGGCACAATCCCTGCTGGTGGGGTACATCTGGGATTTGATAACAATGAGGATGGTCAGGAAGACCAGTTCACTGCATTCAACAATGACATGGGTGTCTACAATGACGACCGGAAATATGAAGGGCTGGATGAAAGACTCAAGGCTATTGAAAGCCAAAATCCTCTGGGAATTGATGTGGAAGACATGGGTCTCGTGCAGGGTGTGAGGATTCCTCCCAAGTTCAAGCTTCCTGCTTTGGATAAGTACAATGGCAGTACCTGTCCCAAAACGCATTTGCAAGCTTACAATCGCAAGATTGCCGCTTACACCGAGGACCAAAAGCTCTGGATGTATTTTTTCCAGGATAGCCTGTCAGGCGCCACCCTGGAATGGTACATTAAGCTGGACAGGGTTCATATAAGGAGTTGGAAAGATTTGTGCGCTGCGTTTCTGAAGCAGTATCAATATAATCTGGACATGGCACCTAATCATACTCAATTGCAAAGTATGACTCAGGATAACAAGGAGGGCTTTAAGCAGTACGCACAGAGATGGAGAGAATTGGCTGCTCGAGTTCAACCACCTTTGGGTGATCGTGAGATGGCTGATATGTTCATGAGCACACTTCAAGGGACGTATTTGGATAGACTTGCTGCATGTCCTTCCACGGGGTTTGCCGATATCGTCGTTGCTGGGGAACGAATAGAAAGTCTGCTGAAATTGGGTAAGATTCAAGATGTTGCTTCAAGTTCGAAGAAACCCTTTGCCAATGAACCAAGGAAAAGAGAAGGGGAGTCCAGCGCTGTGTATAGAGGAAAGGGCCGTGGCAGGACTCAATCTTACCATCAGGTGGATGCTGTAACCATTCCGGTTCCAGCAGTACAGCAAGCTCCAGATCAACAAGCTAGACCCCAATTCCAGACTAATAGATAAAGGGACCGTAAGTTTGATCCCTTGCCTATGACATATGCTGCTTTGTTACCACAACTGCTCAAAGAGAAGTTGGTTGAACTTCGGACTATGAAGCCACTAGATGCCGAAAAAGTGCCTCAAGGTTACGATGCTAATGTTCGATGTGAATTTCATTCTGGTGCGCCAGGTCACTCAATAGAAAAGTGCTGGGCCTTTCAACATAAGGTTCAAGATCTGATCGACGCAAAAGCTATTAACTTCTCTAAGCCGCCGAATGTTCGTGATAACCCAATGCCTCATCATGGACGTGCAGGCATGAATGCTATTTTTGATGGCGAGAAGTTGAATTTGATTACTGATGTTAATTTGGTAAAGACTCCGCTGTTGATTGTAAAAGAACGTTTGTTAAAAGGAAAGGTATTTCCTGGATGTGCCTCTGATTGCGAGGATTGTTCAAGACAGATTAATGGTTGCAGTAAGTTGAAAGTTGGACTGCAGGATCTTATGGACGAAGGAAGTCTTCAGTTTGATAAAGTATAGAAGGAAAAGAATGTTTCTGCTGTTACCATTTACTATAATCCAGTTGAGATACAGGTGCCTGTTGAGGAACCTGTTACTATCATCGTGCCCGAGAGGCCGAGACCAGTTACAATTATGGTTCCTGAATCGGCTTCTTATGTGTCTAATAGGGCAGTTCCGTGGCAATATGGAACCGATACTCATCAAGGAGGAAGTCAACAGAGAGCAGAGGCCGCTGTTGGTACCAGTGTTGAGAATGTCGGTGGACCGAGTGGGTTCACCAGAAGTGGTCGACTGTTTGCTCCCCAGACTCTAAGGAATGATAAGGAAGCAGAAGTTGCTGCAAGAGCGAAAGGAAAACAGGTTGTTGATGACAAGGTGCCTGCTCAGGAAGAGGACCCTAAAGTCAATTTTGATAATGATGTTGAAGAATTTATGAGGGTTATCAAAAAGAGCGATTACAAGATCATTGACCAGCTTAATCAGACACCCTCTAAAATTTCGATATTATCCATGTTAATGAGTTCAGATGCACCCCGGGCTGCTTTGTTGAAGGTTCTGAACATGGCATATGTTCCCCAAGAGATTACGGTGAATCAGTTGGAGGGAGTAATTTCTAATGTGAATGTGAGCCATGGGTTGGGGTTTACGAACAGGGATTTGACACCAGATGGACGAAATCACAACAAAGCGCTGCACATCACACTTGAATGTAAAGGAGCTGTTTTGTCGCATGTGCTGGTTGACACAGGTTCTTCCTTAAATGTGTTACCCAAAAAGGCCCTGATGAAAATTGAAGTAGATGGATTGGTTCTGAGACCCAGCGATCTGATTGTGAGAGCTTTCGATGGATCCCAAAGGTCGGTGTTTAGGGAGGTTGAACTACCAATACAGGTTGGTCCACAGATATTCAAGACGATTTTTCATGTTATGGACATTCAGCCTGCTTATAGTTGTTTGTTGGGCCGACCATGGATACACGCAGCGGGCACAGTTACTTCCACGCTTCATCAGAAGCTCAAGTATGTGTTCAAGGGTCAAGTGGTCACTGTTTGCGGTGAGGAAGATATATTCGTGAGTCATCTATCCACTTTCAAATATGTAGAAATGGAGGGAGAAATTCACGAAACTTTGTGCCAATCTTTTGAAGCCCTGAATATCAATAACTTACCAGAGTCTACTTCAGCAGCAGTGGTGTCGAATGTGCCAGGTGGGCCGAGTGCATCAATTGCGTCGTACAAGCAGGCCAGAGAAGTGGTCGAAAGCGGGAATGCCCAGGGTTGGGGTAAAGCTATTGACGTGTTTGTGAAAGAAGATAAGTTTGGCATTGGATACCAGCCGGGCCGAACGCCAGTTCCCCGATTCTGTGGGCCAATCAATTTCAACAGTGGAGGAGTTATCAATCCCAATCAGTCCTGCTCAGCAATAGAAGATGACGCTGAAAGCTCAGCTTACTTGGACAGATGGGTGTATGCACTGGCTCCAGGCGAAGTATTGCAGAATTGGTCTAGCGAAGAAGTCATTCATGTTGTGCACCATTCAGAGTAATAATTCTTGTCTTTCATACTGCATAAAGTCCCACACTCTGCCCAAGGTGTGAGGATCCATTTGTAGGGCCACCATATTTTCTCATATAATGTTCAAACATAAATAAAAAGGACATTTTTCTTTACAAATTTGTGTTCCTTTACTCTTTCTTTATTTTATTTTTGCACAAAGAAAATAAAAAAATGATAATGCACTTTCTTTTCTTTTGTTTTCAAGCAAAAAAATAATCTAAAATAAAGCATAAATCCAATCATGCAGACTGGATTCTGTGGATTTCTCTGAAAATGATTCTGTTACGCCCACGTATGATTTCGACAATCCGATCTATCAAGCTGAGGAAGAAAGTGATTAAGACTATGAACTCCCGGAAGAGTTGGCTAGGTTGTTGAAAAAGGAAGAGAAGACCATTCAGCCTCATCAGGAAGCTCTTGAGGTTATCAATATTGGGTCAGAGGAAAGCAAGAAAGAGATCAAGATTGGTGCGAGTCTGCGGGCCGATGTAAAGCAAGAGCTGATAGTCATGCTACGTGAATACGTTGACATCTTTGCTTGGTCATATCAGGATATGCCAGGTTTAGATACAGACATAGTTGTGCATAGACTACCATTGAAAGAGGACTGTCCACCGGTTAAGCAGAACCTGCGCAGAACGAAACCAGAAATGGCTTTGAAGATCAAGGAAGAAGTACAGAAACAGTTGGATGCAGGTTTTCTGGCGGTGACCAACTATCCTCTTTGGGTGGCCAACATAGTACCGGTGCCGAAGAAAGATGGCAAGGTCAGAATGTGTGTGGATTATAGAGATCTCAACAGGGCGAGCCCTAAAGATGACTTTCCACTCCCTCATATTGACGTGCTGGTTGATAATACCGCTCAGTTTTCAGTGTTCTCATTTATGGATGGATTCTCCGGGTACAATCAGATAAAGATGGCGCCTGAAGACATGGAGAAGACCACATTCATTACCCCGTGGGGTACCTTCTGTTACAAAGTAATGCCTTTTGGGTTGAAAAACGCAGGGGCAACTTATCAAAGAGCAATGGTGACGTTATTCCACGATCTAATTCATAAAGAGATCGAGTGTTACGTGGATGACATGATTGCTAAATCAAAGACAGAAGAGGAACATCTGATCAACTTGAAGAAGCTATTTGAGAGATTGAGGAAATTCAGGTTGAGATTGAATCCTAACAAGTGTACTATCGGCGTGCGATCCGGAAAATTGCTTGGTTTCATTGTCAGTGAAAAAGGGATAGAGGTTGATCCTGCTAAAGTGAAAACTATACAAGATATGCCTGTACCGAGAACTGAGAAAGAAGTTCGCGGCTTTCTAGGGAGATTGAATTACATTTCGAGGTTCATATCTCACCTAACTGCCACTTGCGAACCGATTTTCAAAATGCTAAGAAAAGATCAAACGGTCAGGTGGAATGATGATTGTCAAAATGCCTTCGATAAAATAAAAAGATATTTGAAGGAACCTCCGATTTTGATACCTCCAGTTCAAGGGTGACCACTGATTATGTACTTGACAGTGCTCGAAGGATCCATGGGTTGTGTTCTCGGTCAACACGGCGAGACAGGTAGGAAAGAACATGCTATCTACTACCTGAGCAAGAAATTTATAGATTGTGAATTGCGTTATTCAATGCTTGAGAAGACATGCTGTGCACTCGCATGGGCCGCCAAGCGATTGAGACAATACATGCTCACATATACGGCCCTGTTGATCTCAAAATTGGATCCGGTCAAGTATATTTTTGAGAAACCAGCGCTTACAGGCAGAGTTGCAAGGTGGCAGATGGTACTGACAGAGTACGATATTCAATTTACTTCGCAAAAAGCAATCAAAGGAAGTATACTGTCAGATTATCTTGCGCAACAGCCTCTTAATGATTACCAGCCCATGAGATTTGATTTCCCTGATGAGGACATCATGTTTCTCAAAGCGAAATACTGTGAGGAACCGCTTCTGGAGGAGGGGCCTGACCCTGAATCCAAATGGAGTTTGATGTTTGATGGGGCAGTTAATATGAATGGGTGCGGAGTTGGTGCAGTCCTCATTACGCCAGAAGGTGTTCACATGCCTTTCACTGCCCGAGTAACCTTCGGGTGCACCAACAATGAAGCAGAATATGAAGCTTGCATACTAGGGATCGAGGAAGCTATTGATTTACGAATCAAGACCCTTGATATCTTTGGTGATTCAGCACTGGTAATCAACCAAGTAAAGGGAACTTGGCACACACATCAGCAGAATTTGATTCCGTATAGAGATTATACGAGGAGATTGCTGACATTCTTTACCACTGTTAAGTTGTACCATGTTCCCAGAGAAGAAAATAAGTTTGGAGATGCCTTGGCCACTATATCTTCGATGATCAAAGTGCACGGTTGGAACTTTGTACCCAGGATTGATGTGTCTCGTCTTGATAGACCTGCTTTTGTGTTTGATATTGATGCAGTGTCTAACGATAAGCCTTGGTACCATGACATCAAATGCTTCTTGAAAAATCAAGAATACCCGCCTGGGGCATCTTCCAATGACAAGAAGACATTAAGAAGGCTAGCCGGTAGTCTCTTCTTGAACAAAGATGGCGTGCTGTATAAGAGAAATTTTGATACGGTCCTGCTCATAAGTGTGGATAGACACGAGGCAGACCTGTTGATGATTGAAGTGCACGAAGGCTCTTTCGGTACCCATACCGGAGGACATGCGATGGCTAAGAAATTATTGAGATTGGGGTATTATTGGCTGACCATGGAGTCAGATTGCTGCAAGTATGCACGCAAGTGTCACAAATGCCAGATCTATGCAGACAAAGTGCACGTTCCTCCCATTCCATTGAGTATCATGTCCTCTCCGTGGCCATTTGCAATGTGGGGCATTGATATGATCGGGAAAATTGAGCCTACTGCTTCAAACAGCCATCGTTTCATCTTGGTCGCCACTGATTACTTCACTAAATGGGTTGAAGCAGTATCTTATGCCAATGTCACTAAGCAAGTAGTGGCTCATTTCTTGAAACGAGATATCATTTGTCGATATGGAGTTCCCGAAAGAATCATTACTGATAATGGTTCTAATTTGAATAATAAGATGATGGCTGAACTATGCCGGGACTTCAAAATCGAGCATCACAATTCTTCTCCGTACCGCCCGAAGATGAATGGCGCGGTCGAAGCGGCCAACAAAAATATCAAGAAGATTGTGCAGAAGATGGTTGTCACGTACAAAGATTGGCATGAGATGTTACCGCTGGCTTTGCATGGGTATCGAACATCAATCCGCACGTCCACTGGGGCAACGCCGTACTCACTGGTATACGGTATGGAAGCAGTTCTACCGATAGAAGTTGAGATCCCCTCTCTCCGAGTGTTGGTGGACGTTAAACTAGAGGAAGCAGAATGGGTACGAGCCAGATTTGATCAGCTGAGCCTTATTGAGGAGAAGCGATTAGCAGCAGTGTGTCATGGCCAGCTATATCAGCGCAGAATGAAGAGGGCATTCGATCAAAAAGTTAGACCCCAAGTCTACAAGGTCGGGGATGTGGTAATCAAGAGAATACTTCCCCCCAGTACAGATCACAGGGGCAAATGGACTCCTAACTATGAAGGTTCATTCGTGGTTAAAAAGGTTTTCTCAGGTGGGGCCTTATTACTGGCAACCATGGATGGTGAAGACTTTTCATCCCCTGTTAATTCAGATGCAGTTAAAAAATACTTCGTATAAAGAGACCTGCTGGATAAAAGGAAAATAAGAATCCAGGCAAAAAAGGGCATCCCGGCGAACCAAAAACAGAATAAAGGTTCGGGCAAAAATTAGGGATATAATTGAAAAAAATTGTACACCCGGTAAGTTGAAAACCCGAAAGGGCAACTTAGGCAAAAATGGGTATCCCGGTGGATTGAAAACCTGAAAAGGCGATTCACGCAAAAGAGGAATTAAAGCGAATGACTGCAGGCTGAATTAATCTGTACGTTTTCTACCCTTCAACGAACTGGTAAAATTCCAAAGGAGGAATTGGTTCGACCATGAACTTCTGAAGGCAAAGATAATCAGGAGAGTTGGAATACATACTGGCTATAACAAAATCATAAATTAGTTGGAATCCAATTTCTGCATTATCATTAGGATAGATTTCTTTTCTCAATTTTATGGCAATCGCCTCTTTCAGGGGTTTGCTTTCGATTGTAAATCCGCCAATTTTGGCATTTCATCAATAAAATTGAATATTCAGTCACGAGCTTTTATTTTCATTTTACTGTTTTGTTTGCAAAAACGTCCGATTTTTTATAATAAAACATTACCTTGAAAATATCTTTGCCTTGCAAAAACATGCACAAAGACAATTAAAATTACTTTGCTTGTTGGACAACCTTGGATGGTGGACTCAAAAGACCACGCAACATCCTGGGGCATGCGCATATTCTTTTTCTGTTGCAAGAAATGAGTACGATCGACCCAAGCAGCACGAAAGTTATCTCTCAGCACAATTGACAGATATTTACTTTGACTTGATACTGTTGTATCTTATTAAGTCGAGTCTTCCATTCAAGAGTTCCCACCAAGTTTCGTGACGGCAACGGCGGTCGAAGATGGAATTCTTCTGTGTTGATAACGATTATTAATGCAGTAAACGTTCCAGGTCAATAACAAGTGCCAACCCTCCGGTACCTTGCAGACGATGTGAAGGGTGGTTTAAGGAAGAGTGTTCGTATAAGAGTTTGAAAACGCGTGGTTTTCTATAAAATCCTCTTAAGAGCTGAAACTTTTAGTACTAACATCCCTTGTGGGATTTACTCTTGGTAGGATGTATCAGCAAGTGGTGGTATCATCTCTCCCGCGGGTTTCAGCATGCGAAATTTGTCAAAGAATAACCCCCAGCGGAGTTATTGACCATCCTAAACATGGGGCATGTTATCTCCCCAGCAAAGGATACTCCCGATCTGTTATCCCCAGTAGAGTTTGAAGACGCTTAGTCTTCTGTAAAATCCTCTCAATGGGCGTTCCCCAGCACGAGACGCTTTAAAGCAGTTTTCTCTAGCAGAGTATGTTGTAAACTCATTATCCCCAGCGGAGTCGTCAAATGGAAAGTTCGCCCAACATAGGGCACTGTGACATTTATCCTAAGCTCGACAATTTTCTTCCTCAGCAGATTACCGTGGAATTGCTTTAGGTTTCCCTAACAGATCTATAGGGACTCTTTCTCAGCATGTTGCAACGGATTGTCTTTCAACCAAGATTTGCATGTCCCGGCAGAGCAGCCCTGATCCCTAGTAAGATTGTATCTCTGGTAATGGTACCCCCACAGAGTCCAGCATTGAATCTTGTCTGTTATACTCCCCAGCCGAGTCGCAGTAATTTCCCCAGCAAGGTCTAAAGAGATCGGCAGAATCTCTTCTTCAGCAAAGGTTCAGCATATGATATTACCCAACAAGTGGTGTAATTCTCAGCATTGCTCATTTAAAATCCAAAGTCCAATTTATTTTTGGCATACAGACAGTTTGTTCATATTATTCCAGCCGGTGGAATAGTATGGCAGATGGTTGTTCCAGCCAGTGGGATGATCATTATATACAGTTTGTTCATATTATTCCAGCAGGTGGGATAGTATGGCAGATGGTTGTTCCAGCCAGTGGGATGATCATTATATACAGTTCGTTCATATTATTCCAGCAGGTGGGATAGTATGGCAGATGGTTGTTCCAGCCAGTGGGATGATCATTATATACAGTTCGTTCATATTATTCCAGCCGGTGGGATAGTATGGCAGATGGTTGTTCCAGCAGGTGGGGCGATCATTATATTACAGTTTGTTCACATTATTCCAGCATGTGGGATAATATTGCAGGTGGTTGTTCCAGCAGGTGGGATGCTCATTTGGCAAAGCTTCCAAAGCCGGTTTGGTAAGCATCAAAGTCTAAGTTTAATTTGGCAAAGCTGCAAAAGTCCATCTGAGGATGGCAATTTTGAGATTCCAAAGCCTGTTTGGTAATCATTGAAGTCCAACGACAGATTGGCAAAAATCCAGCACGAACTGGTAAAAGTCCATTGTTTAGAATGGCAGAGCAGCTAAAGTCCACCAGCGGTGTGGCAAGCCAGTAGTCGTCTGGCGTCGTTCAAAAGAAATTATTAAAGTCCACCAGCAGTGTGTCAAGCCAGTAGTCGTCTGGCGTCATTCAAAAAGACATTTTTTTTAAAGTCCATCAACAGTATGGCAAGCTAGTAGTCGCCTGGTTTCGTTCAAAAGACAGATCTCTCCGACGACGTTCATTTGAAGATTCAGTCCAGCAGTCTCGTTGGGTTTATATCCCTTTTCTTCTTCGTCACCCAGAGCAAATTTTTGGTTATATTTGGTATTCAATCACTATATACCTTGAAAGTCTGAAAGCAATCGCTTTCAGGCATTCAGGTCTACAGCGTTTGAATAGGGGCAGCTGTAATACCCCAAAATTTGCTCTCCTTTTTTGTCATCATAGCATAGCATTATCATTTATCATATCATGTCCACCTCATTAGCATTGCATTGCATTTAACATAGAAAAATGAAGCATAGCATCTCTCTTACCATCAAGGCATGTGATCAGGTGGAAGGTGGACAATCAAGGGATCATTCAAAGCACAAAAAGGTCAGTCAAGATGCCTCAAGGCAAGCCAAGAGGTCTTTCATGTCTCACACTACCTCAACTGACTATCCAAAACCTCAAGAAGGTGAAATTCAATGGGAGATTGAAGCAATACATACTTCAACATGCAAGAGGTTCAAAAAACTGAAGGAAAACCCTCAAAAGAGATAGCTCATTGATCCAAAATCAATCTCAAATGGTATATCTCATCCTCCTTTAAGAAGATACACAACATACTCTGAGGAATTTGAAATTGAAGACTGCATTTTTCCCTCCTAACCAGAGGAGGTCAAAATTAGGGTTTCTGATTAAATCAGGGAATCTCTGATTTTTTGGACAAAACTTGATGTCATGGTATTCTACATGTTCTTAAGTGTATGTATGTGGAAAATTACCTCTCAATTGGTTTTAGAAGTGGTTCAATTGGAAGAAAGATCAAAATCAGAGAAATTGGGGGCCAAGTCAAATAATCAGAAGAAAAAGTCAACTCTTAACTTTTTGAGGCCAAATTCATGAAATTCATGTTATATGTGTCCAATGTGCAAAATTTGATCAAGAAACTCCAAAGGAATCATGAAAAAATCAAGATGTGGAAAGTTGCCATTTTTGGGTGAGGAAGGGTTACTAAAAATAGTAATTTTGGACTATTTTGGACTACACTTTGAACCAAGGCCATTTAAATTTGAAGCATCAAATAAAAATTCCACCAGGCCACAACAAAAGATCTTACTTTAAGCTTCAAATCCATGTGTAGAACATCTCCATTGGATAAATATTGAGGGAGATATGATGGGTCAAAGTTGGAAGAAAGTAGGCCAAAACTAGGTCATGACCAAGAATTTTCAGGTCACGCGCACATCCTTTTCTCAAACAGTTGGTGGGACAAATGTCCACCTATTTTTCATCAAGAAGGAAGCTCCAAATGAGGAAATTTTCAACATCAAAGTTGTTCTTTGTAGTGTCGTCTTCAATGTTCATGTTGAACAAAATTCCATTTGACCAAGTAATGAGGTAGAAATTTTGGTCTCAAGTTAGGGTAATCATACTGAAAATCCAAACCATGCACACCATGCCAGCCAACCTCATTACCACGCCATACACCAGTCTGATTCCTTTTGTTTCAAGCAATTTTTCATTATCTTGTACACTTCCATTTGACTTGTTTTCAACATCACTATTGTTCCATGATAGCTCCTCTTTCATTTGACACCAAAACCTCATTATACTATGCATTAACATGAGAGATATTTACCATCAAACATCCACTGTTGCATTGATTCCAAACTGTCATATAAAATCAGAAAATGAAATGATGTTTTATTGTGTAACATTCACACGCATACCTTTCCACATCTCTTTCTTCTTTAAGCCAAACATGCTACTACACACGCATACATACATGATGTACCATGCATAAAAAGGGAATGAACAAGCTTACACTACAAGTTTGCTTACTGCAGCTTCGCTCACATTTCTCCATTCCACCATAACTGTCATGAACATTTCAACACCACACCACAACCCTCAATGACTCGCCCCTAACTAACTTGACTCAGTTAGTTAGGGTGCACTCACCTTAACTCATTCAACTCATTTAACTCAACTCACTAAACCATAGTTAGCTCATACTATAAAACAAAATTACACACTCTAATTTCATGGCCAACTTCATTTTCCTCATTTTCGCTCCCAAGAACACTCTCATTCTCTCAACCTTCTCTGAACTCTCTCTCTTTTCACACGAGCTTTTCAACTTTCTTCTCCAATTTTCATCATTCATCAGTTTTAAAGCATTGGTGCACTGAAGCATAGCATTGAACTTCATCATCTTCAAGTTCATCTCACTGATCTTACAAGGATTCAAGCTTCCAAAGGCATTTATTTTGCTCAACTCCAGCTCCAGAATTTCGAGAAGGATCCTCTGGTTTTCTTACAACATTTATCTCTTCAAGTTCAGGTTTCATCATCTTAACCTTTTCTTTCTAATTCAAGCTAATTTGAGTGCATTTTTACTTGCCTGAAGTTCCTTAGGAACTGTTTGCACCTCCGGCTAGTGATAGGCTTATTAGAAGCGTAGATTCAATTTTAGGGCAAAACTTCTTGCATCTGATTCTCTTTGTATGAATGCAATTTGCGAATTCTAAGGCCAGATTATTGTTCTACGCGACTTCCTCTTTTGATTGATATACATATTGTGAATTTCTGGAAGCATGTGAGTTTGCAGACGGTGGTGATTGGCCGGAGAAGGTGACCGGAGGTCCCTCTCCGGCCGACAACTTTGATTGTTACGGTTTTATCATGTTTTAATCCTGTCCGTCCATTTTGCATGATCGTGTGGTTCAAAATGTGCCAACACATTAAAACGCATGTGCATGTCATGTGCATTGTTTCTGAATTCACTTAAGCTCTATGTGTTGCAGCGTATGGTAGCTAGGGTAGACATTCATGCATGTGCGTTGATTTCAACTACTTTGACTATGGTTTGACTGTGACTTGATCCAATGGTTACGCGTGAGTCAATTTTGTTAACTGAAGAGCATGATAGTTAATGTATTATGCGCGTAAATGGACTTAAGACATATTGCTATCCACACCCCACTTTTAAAAGCCCAAACCAATCTGAACTGGATATTTGCTATGTTTACACCCCCAGTCTTCATTTCACTTCATTTTATTTTCTCCATTTTTCTACACGTTTCATTTTTAATTTTTAAAAATACCAAATTGCATCAGAAAATTCCACAAAAATTCATGAACATTTCCAAGACATTTAGAAAATTTTTGATGATTTTATTTTCTGATTTTATGACGTTTTTGCCCCTGTTCCACAATTTTCTTTGATTTTCTTTTGTGTGCATTCTTAATGTGGTACATGATTTTGTGCATTTTTGTTCTTGATCATTAAAAATAGTTTTGATTTGCTTCTTTTTATATTAAGTTATTAGTATCTTGAGGTATGTTAAGTGATTTTTATTTGAATTTTTTAGGTCAGGTTATAGCATGTTTGGTGTTCATTTTTGTGTTACTTTGTATGATGTGTATACTTGACCTAAGTGCATTGTATAAAGCCTTTTTGCCTTGGTTTCTTGCATGTTATTTTGGTATATGATTCACTTCTGATTTGTGTATCTTTAAACCATGCTTGATTAATTTCCATGAGGCCATCTAACTTTTGTTTAATGCATTACCTTTGAAGCATAATAACATGTCATATCATCTTAATATTTGTGCATGTTTACATGATTTCTTTTGTACATACTTGCATGATCATTTGTATATTTGGTGAACCATTCATGTGACATAATAGGTCATTGATACATATTATAGGTCATCTTTGCATGTTGATTATCATTTGAACCTTGTGCACCTTTAACATGTTGTGTTTGCACTTTCCTTTTGTTTGAACTTTCATTTCAATTATACTTCTTCTATCACTTCTTAAATGTCTTGATGTGTTATGCATGAACACTTGTGAGATGTTTGTGAATCATTTTTCATTTCATTTCAATTCTGATCCTTAGATTACATGTTCCATTCATGCATGTTTTTTTATTTCTTTTCATCTTTCATTCTCCCTTTTCTTATGGTAGCATGTTCTAATGTCATGGATGATGTTTGTTGCCTATCCACTTGGACTTGCATGATAATGATCATTTGTTTTCCATATGATGTACATTCTGGTTGTCATTAATAGGATTTGATCTTTCATCTTATTCTTTTGATCTTTATGGTGCATTAAGTGTTCTTTTGCTTCTTATACTTTTTATACATGTTTACTAACCATGTAGGGGCTTTGGTAAGTTGCAATTGAGTATGGATAAGGAATCCACATTCAAACTTCTATCCTTTCTCTTTTACAATTCCATCTGGTGTTTTGTTAAGCACTTATGTGCTTTTTCTTAATAACTCATCACTTTCCCTTTTTGAATTACAATTCATCTTCTAATTTAGAAGTGAATTGTTTAATTCATTCTTTCTTTAGACTTTAGGTTTAAACCTCACAAACCCTTAGGATCACTCCCTTAATTAATTGATTAGGATTGAGTCTTAGTTCACATAGATTTTACCTTTATCCTCTCTTGAGTCTTTCATCTTCTCATCTCAAAGAAAATTCAAAATATCTAATAAAGGCAAGCATTTATTACATTTAGGCCTTTCATATAAAGAAGAGATTATAAGGGGTCTTCTCTTATAATCTTAGAATGTGTAGCATATAGCCCATCTTGGGTCAATGTGTTAGACATTTGATCTTGTATGATGGACTTAAATGCAATACTTGTTGAAGGTACAAATAATAAAAAACACTTCTTCATTTCTTAATCAACAAAAACACTTAATAAATGCAAGTATGCTAGTGTGTTTGAACCTTGATAATTGGAACTAAGTGTGAGGGTCTTCTTCACTCTTAGTGTGCTTTCTTATCCATTCCATCTTGGAATGTGAGAATGTACACATTCCAATGACTAAGATTTGAATACACTATCATATGCAAACAAATAAAAAAGAAACTTCTAAAAGACAAAAAACAAACAATAACGTCTTTCCTTCGGGAATTCTTTTCTCACCTCATTCACTCTCAACGTACGAACGTACTCCTACTCGTTCTCGTGCAAGACGGTAACGCACTCGGACCAGCGAGCCTGCAACACCTGAGCTAGAACGTCAGCCGTTCCCTAAAAAACACAAACAATCCATCCCTAGTGAGGGGAACTACGTCGCTCTGATTCTCATGCTCCCGATGAGATACGTAGGCAGTGGGGTAGGGCCCATGCGAGCACTTCTTTTATTTTCCCTACATTTGTTTCTCGTTCCTTTTCCATTCTTTCTCATTTCTTTCTTTCAGTTCCTTTTCCAGTATTCTTTTCTATCACCCTTTGATCGAGACAAGAAAGCGTGGATCCCATCAGGTACGATGGACGCGTGGGGGTGCTAATACCTTCCTCACGCGTAACCGACTCCCGAACCCAGTTCTTTTGGTCGTAAGACTATGCTTTTCCTTTCCTTTAGGTTTATGCGGTGTTTCCTTTCCCTCTCTTGGGATAAATACACATTGCTGGCGACTCTATTTGGTGCCACTTTCGCGTTTGTACTAGGATGAAACTCCCGGGAGCGACAAGGAGGCGATTAATTTACGAATTAAGACCCTTGATATCTTCGGTGATTCAGTATTGGTAATCAATTAAGTGAAAGGGAGTTGGTACACGCACCAAGCAAATCTAGTGCCGTATAGAGATTATACAAGGAGATTGTTGACGTTTTTCACAACAGTGAAGCTGTACCATATTCCTCGAGATGAGAATAAGTTTGCTGATGCCCTGGCTACTTTGTCTTCCATGATTAAAGTGCAAAGATGGAATCATGTACCTAAGATCGAAGTGTCTCGTCTTGACAGACCTGCATTTGTGTTTGTTGTTGATGCAACGTCTGATGACAAGCCATGGTTTCATGACATCAAGTGTTTCTTGAAAAGTCAAGAATACCCGCCAAGGGCATCTACTAAAGAAAAGAAGACGTTGAGAAGGTTGTCTAGTAGTTTCTTCTTGAATCAGGATGACGTGTTGTACAAACGGAATTTTGACATGGTTCTGCTCAGATGCGTGGATAGACACGAAGCAGACCTGTTAATGCAGGAAGTGCATGAAGGCTCTTTCGGTACCCATGTCGGAGGTCATGCGATGGCTAAGAAATTATTGAGGTCGGGATATTATTGGTTAACAATGGAAGCGAATTGTTGCAAGTACGCTCGCAAGTGTCACAAATGCCAAATTTATGCAGACAAAGTGCATGTACCTCCAAATCCGTTGAGTGTCATGTCCTCTCCTTGGCCCTTTGCTATGTGGGGCATTGACATGATCGGAAAGATTGAGCCTACTGCTTCAAACGGCCATTGTTTCATTTTGGTCGCCATTGATTATTTCACTAAATGGGTTGAAGCAGCATCTTATGCCAACGTCACTAAGCAAGTGGTAGCTCGTTTCTTGAAACGGGATATCATTTGTCGCTATGGAGTGCCTGAGAGAATCATTACTGATAATGATTCTAATCTGAACAACAAAATGATGGTTGAGGTGTGCCGGGACTTCAAAATTGAGCATGACAATTCTTCTCCGTATCACCCGAAGATGAATGGCGCTGTGGAGGCGGCCAACAAGAATATTAAGAAGATTGTGCAGAAAATGGTTGTCACATATAAAGATTGGCATGAGATGCTACCTTTCTCCTTGCATGGGTACCGAATATCAGTACGAACGTCCACTGGGGTAACCCCATTCTCGCTTGTATACGGTATGGAGGCAGTACTACCGGTTGAAGTTGAAATTCCATCCCTCAGAGTCATGATGGATGTCAAGTTAGACGAAGCTGAGTGGGTTCGCGCCAGGTTTAATCAGTTGAGCCTTATTGAAGAGAAACAACTGGCAGCTGTATGTCACGAGCAGTTATACCAGCGGAGGATGAAGCAAGCATTTGACCAAAAGGTGCGTCCTCGGGTTTACAAAGTGGGAGATGTGGTACTCAAAAGGATCCTTCCTCCTAGTACAGATCATAGGGGCAAATGGACTCCCAACTATGAAGGTCCATTCGTGGTTAAGAAGGTCTTCTCGGGCGGAGCCTTATTACTTACAACCATGGACGGCGAAGACTTTTCATCCCCTGTCAACTCAGACGTAGTCAAAAAATACTTCGCATGAATAGACCCGCTGGACAAAAAAAAAGAGAAAAGTCCAGGCAAAAAAGGGCATCCCGGCGAACCACAAAAACAATATAAAAAGGTTTGGGCAAAAATTAGGGATAATAAATAGAAAAAAATGGTAAACCCGGTGAGTTGAAAATCCGCAAGGACAACTCAGGCAAAAAGGGTATCCCGGTGGATTGAAAACCCGAAAGGGCGGTCCACGCAAAAGAGGGATTTAAGCGAACGACTACGGTATGAGTTATCTGTACTCCATCACGTTTCAACAACTGACATTCCAAAGGGTAGGAATCAGTCTAATCATAGGCAAGGTCGGGGAGTTTTGAAGACATACGGGCCATAGCAGAATTGAAACTCAGTGGAATGTCGTTTTCACATTGCCATTAGGATAGTTTCTTTTCTCAATTTTCAGAGATCACCTCTTTCTAGGGATTGCTTCCTTATGTAATTGCCTATTCTGGGTTTTCCTTCAATAAATTGAATTTCAGTAAAAAGCTTCTTATTTGTTTTACTGCCTTGTTTGCAAAAATGTCTGAATTTTTGATAAAACGTTGCATTTGAAAACATGGTGGCTTTACAATAACATGCGCAGAAAAACATTTAAAATTACTTTGAATGTTGAACAATCCTGGATGGTGGATTCGAACCACGCGATATTCCGGGGCATATATGTGTATGCTTTTGTTGCAGGTAACAGATCCGGGTGATTTCAAGCACAAGACAAGTAATCACTTATCCCCATGCAGAAGACTGGAGCAATCATGATCAGGGAAGGGTTCACATGTCACCCTTTTGTCACAACGTTTACTAATTGAGTCCATCATTCGGTCAGCGGTCGGTCACGACGTTTCGATATTGGTAAGTGGAGTTCAATTGGATAGTGTTGTATCTTATTAAGTCGATTCTCTCATTCAGTACTTCCAACAGTTACAAGCTTTTCTGTGTCGATAACGGTTACGAATTCTCCGGCAGAGTTGCTTCATAGACACCAAAGTTGATGGTCAATCCCCCATTGAAGTTGCCAGGAGTTTGAAAATGCTTAATCTTCTGTAAAATCATCTTAGGACGTTTTTTCAAATTAGTCTTGTATCATGGAGCAAAGAGCAAGTTGTTGACCCTCTCAAACATGGGGCATATTGAATTTCCCCGACAGAAGATGTTCCAGATCTATTATCCCCAGTAGAGTTTGAGGACACTTGGTCTTCTATAAAATCCTCTCAAGAGACGTTCCCTAGCATGAGACGCGTTGAAGCGTTTCTCCCCAGCAGAGTTTGTTATAAACTCATTATCCCCAACGGAGTCGTCAAACGGAAAGTTCACCTAACATGGGGCATTGTGATACTTATCCTAAGCTCAACAGTCTTATTCCTCAGCAGATTACCGTGGAATTGCCTTGGGTTTCCCCAGCAGATCTCTAAGAACTCTCTCCCAGCATGTTGCAACGGGATGTCTTCTAACCGAATTTGCATATCCCCGGCAGGGTAGCCCTGACCCCAGCAAGATCGTATCTCTGGTAATGGTATCCCCACAGAGTTCATCATCGAATCTTGTCAACAATACTCCCCAGCTGAGTTGTTGTTTTTCTCCTCGCAAGAGACTTATTGATCAACAAAATTTATTCCTCAGCAAGGTGATAGTACATGCTTTCCCCAGCCGGATAGCAGGTTGATTCTCCCCGCAAAGGATCTCAGGTTTGGTAGATCCTCAAGCAGGGTTTTAATGACTTTTCTTCCCTAGCAGGACGTCATTCAAAAGGATTCTCATCCCCAGCGGAGTTACTGTGACCAGAATTCATCCCCAAGCAGATGAAGTAAATCCTGGCAGAATCATCAATCCCCTAAATTTCCAAAGTCCAATTTATTTTTGGCAAACTTGACAATTCGAAGCAGACGGATTGTTCATTCATTCTCCAACAGAGATAACATCCTTTCAGGAGTCTCTGAAGTCAAATCATTGATTTTTGTTCCTCAGCAGGGTCGGCAGAGATGTTTGACACAGATGTAGAGAGTAATCCAGTATTGGAGTGTTTAAAGTCCAACCGTAGATTGGTAAAAGGTCCATCCAAGGGTGGAAAATTCTCAAAGTCCAACCGTAGATTGGCAAAAGTCCATCCAAGGGTGGCAAATTCTTGAAGTCCAACCGTAGATTGGCAAAAGTCCACTAGTAGTGTGGCAAGTCAGTAGTCGTCTGACTCCATTCAAAAAGACAGCAGCTAAGTCCAACCGTAGATTGGAAAAAGTCCATCCAAGGGTGGCAAATCATCAGCAAGTCCAACCGTAGATTGGCAAAAGTCCACCCACAGTGTGGCAATTCAGCTGCAAAGTCCAACCGTAGATTGGTAAAAGTCCACCCGCAGTGTGGCAAGTCAGTAGTCTTCTGACTATATTCAAAAAAGGCAGTCCACCCGTAGTGTGGTAGGCCAGTATTCGTCTGGCATTGTTCTAAAAGACATTTCCAAAGTCCACCCGTAGTGTGGCAAGCCAGTAGTCGTCTGGCATAGTTCTAAAAGACGTTTTCCAAGTCCATCCATAGTGTGGCAAGCCAGTAGTCGTCTGGCGTTGTTCAAAAAGACATCCCTTCAGTGTTATTTCTTCCCATCAGAGTTTTCTTCAAGCAGAGTTCATTTGGTTGGGTTTATATCCCTTTTCTTCTTCTCCACAGAGTGCAAATTTTCTGGTTATTTTGGTATTCAATCCCTCCATACCTTGAAAGTCTGACAGCAATCGCTATCATCCGTTCAGGTCTATAGTGATTGAATAGGGGCAGCTGTAATACCTCAAAATTTGCCCTCTCATTTCTTCATATCATTTAGCATGAGCTTTCATTTCATTGCATTGCATTCAAGCATAGAAAAACAAAGCATCAAGCATTTAGCATTTGCATCTTGCATAAGGGCATGTGATTAGGTGTTTCTCTAAGGTGTTGATCATCCAAAGCAAGGGAACAAGAGCCAAGGGTTTTCAGACAAGCCTCAAGGGTCTCTTAAGCCATATGTCATCTCACTTTGATCTACAAGGCATGGGAAGAGGAGAATTCATCAAGAAGATTGGGTAGTGCATAGTCTCCTACACAAGGCAGTCAAAAATGGGGATCTGACCCACTAATGGGCAATCTCTTTGAGTTTTATCATCTCCAAATGGCATATCTCATCATTGTTTGAGAGAATACACATCATATTCAGAGGAATTTGGATTTGAAGGATGTGCTATTTCCTCCTAACCAGAGGATGCCAAAATTAGGGTTTGACCTAAAATCAGTTTATCTCTGATTTTTTGGACAAAACTTGATCTCATGGTATTCCTCATGTTCTTAAGTGTATATGGATGGAAAATTGCTCATCAATTGGTTTCAGAAGGGTCTCAATTGATCAGTTACTTGATAATCAAGAAATTGGGGAAAAAGTCAATTGTGTAGTGAAAAAAGTCAACTCTTGACTTTCTAAGGTCAAATTCATGAAATTCATGTTATATATGTTCAATGGACAAAATTTGATCAAGAAATGATGGATGGATAATGAAAATCAAGAAATCACAAAACTGCCAAAAATGGAAACTTTAGGGATGCCAAAAATAGTAAGTTTGGACCATTTTACACCCTACTTTGAGGCCCTCTTTCTCCAATATAAAAGCTTCAAACCTCAGGCCCAAGTTGAGCCAATTAAAGTTCATGTTCTAAGCTTCAAATCCATATAAAGAACATCTCCATTGGATAAAAATTGAGCGATTTATGGTTGATCAAAGTTTGAGAAAAGTAGGTCCAAAACCAAGTCATGACCAAGCATGCCCAGGCCCACGCGCCATAATTTTTACAAACACTTGGTGTGCCAAATGTTCACCCATTTTTCTCAATGATAAAAGCTCCAAATGAAAAACTTTTCAACATCAAAGTTGTTCCTTGCCATGCCCTCTTCAATGTTGATGTTGGACAAATTTTGATTTGATTAAGATATGATGGAGATATATTGGTCCAAAGTTGGTTGCTTCACACTGAAAATTTCCCAAGTCACATGGCCATGCCCAACTCAATTTGCCACGCCATACACCAGTCTTGGTTTCCAATGTTTCAGGTCACTTTTGAGTATGTTCCAAGCTTCAATTCAATCCAATTTTCACACTAAACTTGTAGTATTACACATCCTCTTTCCATTGATCCCAAGAACTCATTAAATCATCCACTAAGTAGGGAGAATTTCATTGGCAAACTACCATAATCATCACTGATGCATTAACTGATGTTAGCAGGCTGTGTGCACGATTTGGTTCGGTCATCCCACAAACACCTCATGTACTTTATTTCCTCATTTGAACAAACATCCTTATTACCATACCTATGCATACCAGCCATCATACATCAGGGAGGAAAGTTTTCAAAGGAGAAACTTATACCATAAGCAATGTCATGACATGCTACATAACATAACCTCATCACCTCAGCTTCACTCTCATCCTCACCACAACTGTCATAAGCTTAACCACACCATAGCATAACCATTGTCCACTCGCCCTAACTAACTTGACTCAGTTAGTTAGGGATGACTCACCTTAACCATCTCAACTCACCCTAACTCACTCACTTGACCCTGGGTTAACAAATTTAACTCAAACTATAAATGAGAATTTCACTTCACAAATTGAACTTCAGCTTCATTTTTCCACATTCACCTCAAAGTTCTTCTCACTTTCTCTCAATTTCTCTCTATTCACACGAATCCATCATCATTCTCATCTAACTTCATCTTCAAACTTCATCCTCGAGCATAATTGAACTTGAAGTAGCATTGAATTGTTGGAGTAGCTACACTGCAGATCCATATTCATCTCCATTCTTCAGAGGTTGTAAGCCTTTATTTGGCCAAGTGAAGCTCAAGGAGGATGCATAATTCTCTGGTTTTCTTTTAACTCCAGTTCTCAACATTTTTAGGTTTCAATCTCTCAAACCTTCCTAGCACGATTTACATATTGTTTAGTTTATTTTTGTTGATATGAGCTCAATAGGAGTATTTGACAATCCGGCTAGTTGATAGGCCTCTTAGAGGCATAGATCCAAAATATAGGGCATGTTTTAATCTCTTCTGTTCTCTATGTGTGTGCTTGGTATGAGAAAAATAATGGTGGATTCATGATGTATGCAACACCAGCTTCATTTTGATATCATGTTTGTGCATTTCTGGAGATTTTGAGATTTGCAGGTGGTGGTTACTCGCCGGAGAAGATGACCGGAGGTCCTTCTCCGGCTGGTGGTTTTAATTGTTAGGGTTTTGTAAGTTTGAATCCTGGTCGTGTGATTTGTGCATCGTGAGGTTAACATGTTGCCATGTCTTTTAAATTTTTTTTTTATCTTACTGATTGTGTGTTCTCCATTCCACGTTTCTTATTGTGTACATCTAATGTGGACCTTTGATCTTGCATGATTGATGATCAGTTGACTTAATCTGGTGCATTGATTTGATCTGAGGGTTGTGTGTGTGACAACGCATTAAATTGTCATGTGCTTCTCACGTGTTATTCTTTTTGAAGTCTGATGATTGTGTGTGTGCGTGTAAGGGAACTATCATGTGCCTTCATCATGGACTGTTGGATACGCATATTTTAATGATTGGTGTGGATTGACTTAGATGAATGATCAGGATTGCATCAGTATGTGGACCACATGTACACGTGTCACACACAACTACACGTTATTGTACTTGGACTCTATTTGATGTTTGCACCCCCACTTTGAGCCCATTGTGATTTTTGAACGTGAAAGTTACTATGAATACACCCCTCCCCATTTCATTTATTCTTTTAATTTCTTTTTCATATCTGTTTGAATTTTGATTTTTAAAAATAGTAAATGAGTTTTGAAAATCATAATAAAATTCATGGACCATCCTTTTAGTTTTATAAAATTTTTGAAAATTTTATTTTTTATTTTTCTATTATTTTTTGCCTCTGAATTAATTGTTGCTTGAATTTCTTTTTAAGTTGGTTCATTTGCACACACTTGATCTTGTTGATTTTATTTCTCATCATTGGTATATATTTTAATCCCCATTCTTTTTGTATATTTTATAGGACACTTTGAAGCATTTAAAAACATTTTTGTGCTATTTTTAAAACCATCTTTGCATCCTCTTTGAGCTATTTCCTTGTGCATGATCATGTGAAACCTATAAGTGACTATTGCTTGATTGTTTGAGGTCCTTTCTTTCTGAATTTTTGTATGATTTTTTGGTATGACATTTGCTTCTAGTTGAGGTCTCTTGAGACCTAATTTGGTGATTTTTGAATTGTGTTTGGTATTTGTTTGATGACTCTTGTTTAATGTCCCTTTTCATGAACTTCTTTGATCATGTTTGTTTACTTGCTTGATAAGGCACTTGTGCCATTGTATGAGATCACTCTTCTTGACTTCTTGAGCCATGTTTAGATCATTATAGGTCTGTTGATTGAAATTATAGGTCATTGGTTTGAAGTGGATGTCTTTTTGTGTACATGTTCAATACTTGTTTTACATACTTCCTTTTGACCTATTTCCTCTTTCTTTTGCATCTAAGTGCCAACTTGAATTGTAATTGGTTTGTTTATGCCATGTCATACTATTCATTTGCATTTCATATGATGTATGTCTTTGACTTTAAAGTGTTGCATTCATTCCACATGCCATTTATGTTTCACTTTGCATACTTGAACATGTTTCATCCAAATGTATGTTTATTTTTCTTCTAGCTTCTAAATGACTTGCAATTGCTTGAATGTGTTTGGTTTGAGCGTTTTATTTTCATCCTAATATGACCTATTACTTCTGACTTTGGTACTTGAGTTTCATCTTGAATTTTTGTAGGTTTGACTTATGCCATGATTGTTTTCTTTCCATGTTAAATTCATGTTCATATCTTCTCACTTCTTCTCCTAATCCCTCTTAATGTTTGGATACTTGATTTCTTGCCTCATATGACATTTGTGTATCATGTTTAGGCACATGTTTAGGTCATCCACATTCTGACTTTGACATTGCTTGAAGCATTCTTGCATGATCACTTTGCATATCCACTCAGTCTTCATCTATTTCTTCCATGATGCACTTCTTTAATGATTAGTGCTTTGCTTGTGCATAATTCATTTGTGTTTGATATCTTAAAATTAGAGATCACTCTTATTGTTTAGATTCTGACTTTGATTAGTTTGTATCTCTTAAGATTCTTATTCCTTAATTCTTAATTGATTTGATCGTTACTTATTGTTTCTCCCTTTATTTCCTACTTGTAAATAATTTTGTGAACTAACCTTTTCATGTAGGTGCATGGTAAGTAAGAGTGTGGACTTAGTTCCACATACACTTCTTTCTCTTATGTTCTCTTATTTCTTTTAAACTTTCAATTTGTGTTTGATAAGCATTTACATGCTTCTTTTGAATAACTTCTTCTTCCTCCCTCTTTAAGATCAACTTAACTTTCATCTTGGAAGTAAGTTGCTTCTTTTGCTCTTCTTCTTCTTTCTTTTAGAAGTAGGTTTCTTAAACCACATTAACCATAGGATCACTATGTATGATAACATTAAGGTTGAGTCTTAGTCTTCCTCATTAGAGTTTCACCTTTGATCCGTTTTTGAGTCTTTCTTCTCTCATCTCAAAACAAAGAGTAAAAAATACTTAATAAAGGCATAACTAATATTGTATTTGAGACTTTCATGTAAGAATGAGATAGTGAGGGATCTTCTCTCATTTTCTTAGAATGTTTAGCATACGTCCCGTCTGGGGACGATGTGCGAGGCATTCAATCTCACATGAAGGACTTAAATAAAATGTGAGTTACTAAACACCAATAATCAAAACTATTCTTGCTTAAAAGACAAAAAAAACAATAACGTCTTTCCTTCGGGAACTCTTTTCTCATCTCACTCATTCTCAATGTATGAACGCGCTTCTTCTCGTTCTCTTGCAAGATGGTAACGCACTCGGACCAGCGAGCCTGCAACACCTGAGCTAGAACGTTAGTCGTTCCCTAAAAAACACAAACAATCCATCCCTAGTGAGGGGAACTACGTCGCTCTGATTCTCATGTTCCCGATGAGATATGTATTCAGTGGGGTAGGGCCCATTCGAGCACTTCTTTTATTTTCCCTACATTTGTTTCTCTTTCTCTCTCCTTTCCTTTTCCAGTTCTCCTGCTAGCAGTTTTTTTCAATATCCTTTCTTTACACCCTTTGATCGAGGCAAGCAAGCGTTGATCCCATCGGGTACGATGGACGCGTGGGGGTGCTAATACCTTCCTCTCGCGTAACTGACTCCCGGACCCAGTTCTGTTGGTCGCAAGACCATGCTCTATCCTTCCTCTCAGGTTTACGCAGTGTTTCCTTTCCCTCTCTTGGGATAAATACACATTGCTGGCGACTCTGTTTCGGTGCCACTTTCGCGTTTGTACTTGGATGAAAATCCCGGGAGCGACACTCAGCGCCATTATATATATTATTCCTTTTATGTTAAGGCACACCTTTTCTTTTTTATTTACTTTTAAATAAAAAAATTAAAAGTTATCACTATGGTTGTTTATTTACACCGTTGTGATATATTTTGTATGTTTTTTTAATTTTTAATTCTAAATATAACTCTGGTGCTTTAATATGAAATTTCATTATGAAAGTAATATATCATAACGGTTTATGGCGTTGACCATCGTAGTGGCTTTTCAATATACTCCAAGCTAGCTAGTTTCATTGTCTCTTCAGTATCCCTTTTTCCATTGAAAATAGAAATTAGACAAAACGATACACGATTTCAACCCTAAACCCTAACGTTCAATACTGTGAAACAATACACGATTTCAACCAAAGCTTACATCATCAGTATCCATTCTTCACCGTGTTGTTGTCATTTTTGTCATCATCGTCACGATCGTTACGGAAGGAAGATTACGCACCAACCAACACTATCGTCATCATCGTCACCGTCGAGAAGGAAGATAACAACAACACCATCGAGAAAGAAGATAACAACAACACTAACACCAACATCGTTTACTTAGTCATCGTTTACATAGATGTCTACCTTGTCGAGTTCTACATCAGAAAGCAGCGAAGATGCTCAAACGATTGAATGTTCTGCGAATACAACTCAAACAATTGATACTCAATTGAAAAGATCACAAAGAGGTGTCACAATGATGCCCCAATTCACATCAGTCCGCAACTCATCAGGTGTAAAAATTTTGATCGAGTTTGATTCGCACTGCAGATTATTGGGTTGTCCACATTACTCTACTTTTAAGAGTTATGTTGCGTTCCTTGCACGTAGCAAAGTGAGTATACTGATAGATGATTGGAGAGAAGTGGATGTTAATGTCAAATACAACATATGGACAGACGTTAAGGTATTACATACTATAATTTTCAAATATTTGATATCACTACTGTTCTGGACTGGACCAATGGCTAGAATTGGCCCAATCCGCCTCTGCTCCAGAGCGGCCCAAATTGCCTAAGTCCAATCCACAGAGGGGCAAAAATGACCTTTCTGCCCTTCCAACCCGGCAAGGAATGCAACGTTCCTCCCCGGCGTTTATGCCCGTTACGCATGGCTTTCTCGCTGCCCGAACAGCAGAGGACAGGTGCCCGGAACTGCGGTTATGCCCGACATAACGGCTAGTTTTGGGCACCCTGCCCGACATAACGGCTAGTTTGGGCAGTTACCTATTCTTTGGGGAAAACGGTTATTTCGCCCCGAAAATAAGACCGTTGGCCACGCGCTGGGGGCTCTATATAAACCCTCTCGCTTGAGAGGGTCAGGTATCTAATATTCACCCTATGAATTCATACTTTGTACTTGCCCCTTTTTCTCTGACCCTTTCTTACTTGAGCGTCGGAGTGCCTTGCAGGTACACCCCCCTCCTCTCCACACGACTAGCATCCCTGACGCACTTGGCGGCCTGATTCTACAGGATCTGATCCAGCCTTCACGATCAGTGGCGCCGTCTGTGGGAACCTTTGTTCTCCCCTTCTTTCTTTAACCGAAGATCAAAACAACTTTCGAACATCATCACGATCATGGCCTCCCAAGATCGTACCCAGGATGCTCTTCATTCCACCATCCTCCCCGTCAACAAATCTGACGTTGACGGCCAATTATCTCTCCTCCGAGATGCCCGTTTTCTTAGGGATGAAGCCACTGCTTCTCCTTCCCCTACCCCTGCTGATCGCCACAACGATCAACCTTCTCTTGACCTCCAGTCCATTCCCGTTCCGCCCAACACCGACCCGACCGTGGCAGCTCTCCTGGAGGCACTCAACAAAACTAACACCCTGATCCTGCAGCAGAACGAGAGGATCGGGGCACTAGAAGAGTCTCGCCGTCCAAGATCCCCTCCTACTCGGAGGAATCAGAGACGATCAAGAAGCCCGCAGCCATGGAGAGAAATCAACCGTAGACTGCGCCAAGAGGCTGGTCCTCGCGCAGCTCGAAAGCGCGACCAGATCTCCCCGCGTGACCAGCATGTTCATGACCATAAACGGACTCGTAGGAACGAGCAATCTCCTCTGATCAAGTCCAAAGGACGGGCACGCTCACCTTCTCCCCGAAGGAACTGCTCACCTTCTCCTCGAAGGAAGCACTCACCTTCCCCTCGAAGGAACCGCTCACCTTCTCCGCGAAGGAACCGACGACGCGAGTATCCCGTCCGGTCACCATCATACATCAGTACTAGCAGTGACGACGAGCCTTGAGGCCCGTTGTCCCAAGAGATCCTGGCTACCCGTCTCCCAAAACGCTTGGAGAAACCCCCGTCACTTGGCACGTACGACGGGACCACTGACCCATACGAGCACATTGAGAATATCGATGCGCTCTTAGACTACCACGGCGTATGGGGCGCCATCAAATGCAGACTGTTCCCTACCACGCTCCGAAAGGGAGCAATGACATGGTATAAACAACTGCCCGAGGAGTCCATCACCTCGTGGAAACAGCTCGGCAGGATGTTCTCGCGGCACTTCACAGCATCTCGCCACCACCCCAAAACTGAGGCCTCCCTCGGAGTCATAATCCAGGGGAAAGACGAACCTCTCCACGCATATATCGAGAGGTTCAACAAGGAAGTTGTGCAGGTCCCGACGACAGATAAGACGAAGAAGTTCCTGCTAGAACAAGGGGTCCTCCCGGACTCCGAGTTTTCCAAAGCCATTGGCCTCGTGCCACCGAGGAACTTAGACGCCCTCCTCCTCAAAGCCCAATCTTATATTCAGTACGAGGAGAAGATTGTGGCCAGCAACGTCCGAGCGTCTCGCCGCCAGGAGAACGCCCAGGCCTCCAAAGGAGAAGAAGCCTCGACGTCACGTCGGGGTGAAAGAAGACACGAGGACCGTCCTCGCGACTCCCGTGACAGCAAAGGGCCCTCCGGGCGTTTCCATGACTATACTCCCCTGACCGTTTCTAGGGAAAAGATTATGTCCGAATGTGCTAATACGGAGTTCAAACAAGCTGGGGTCCGTTTCCCCAAACAGCTGCCGAACAAACCAAACTTGGACAAGTCAAAATACTGCCGCTTCCACAAAAGTTACGGCCATACCACAGAGAACTGCATCCATCTAAAGGATGCCATAGAGATACTGATTTGGGACGGACACCTGAAACAGTTCGCGAAGAAGAAGGACACTCCTCGGCAAGACACCCAGGAGCCCAAGAAGGTCGAGGAAGAGATACCCTCCTCGGACGAAGCCAACATACAGGTCGCAATGTCCATCTCGCGGCCAGTGGACTTCTACGTCCCAGACGGGCTCAACACCCCTGCTTATTTCGCGGCCTACAGCCCGTGGGAGACTTTCCCTTCCGCCATGGTCATTTCTGGCGGGGGATTCAACAAAGTCACTGTGGGTTCCGTGAAACGGAAATTCGACCACCTGATCAACACCAGCTCCAACAAAGTGACCACGCTTCATCAGGCCTAGAAGGGCTCCGTCCCCATCTCCTTTTACAAAGAGGAACTCCTCGGCGGCTCCCCGCACTCCAGCATACCTCTGCTCGTCAGAGTCCGGATGGCGAACTTCGACGTTCGCAGAATACTTGTCGACCAAGGCAGCTCGGTCGACATCATGTACTCCCAGCTGTTCTCAACGCTGCAGCTGGACGAATCTCACCTTACCCCCTACGTAGGGTCCGATTTACAGGGATTCAACAGGTCTGTGACCAAGCCGTGGGGTTACGTCGAGTTGATCGTGACCTTCAGAGCAGCTGAAATGGCCAGATCCATCAAGGTGCAATTTCTGGTAATCGACTGTCTGTCGCTTTACCAATGCATTTTTGGAAGGCCAACTCTAGCCGAGTTGGTAGCAGTGCCATCAACCTTCCACCTGAAGATGAATTATTACACTTCGAAAGGAATGGTCACCACCCTCCATGGTGATATAGAAGCTGCCCGACGGTGTTTCGAAGCAGCTACAAAGGGGCTCAATGCTATCGCGCCCAAGCCTAAAGCGTCGAGCAAGCCAACTCTGCCATGCAGCTCCGAGGAGGCCAAGCCTCTGCCCCAGGTCGACTCTATCGACCTCGAAAGTCGCTTCCCCGAGGACCAACAGGAGGAACGAGCAGTTTCAGCCAGCCCATCCGCGTCATCCAGCAGCAGCTCCCATCCGATGCGCCCAATCCCGGATGGCAACTTCGAGCTAGTCTTGTTCGGCGAAGACCCCCAACGGGGAGTGAAGATTGGAGCAGACCTGCCTGACATCGCGAGGAAGCAGCTCAAAGCGTGCCTCCGAGAGAATGCCTACCTTTTTACGTGGAGCGCCGCGGAAATGCCCGGCCCAGATCCATCCGTTGCATGTCACCAGCTGACCATTGACCCGACCATCAAGGTCGTAGCACAACGTAGAAGGAATCAGTCTCCGGAGAAAACGGAGGCTGCCGAAAAAGCTGTAAAGGACCTCCTCGAGGCCAAATTTATTTTGGAGGCCAAGTACACCACTTGGTTGTCCAACGTTGTATTGGTTAAAAAATCTAATGGAAAACGACGCATGTGCATTGATTATACCGATCTCAATAAGGCATGCCCGAAGGATGCCTACCCCCTCCCCAATATTGATAAACTTGTTGATAATTCCACTGGTTTTAAACTTTTATCGTTCATGGACGCCTACTCGGGCTACAATCAAATCCCAATGGCAATGTCCGACAAAAAATACACGACCTTCATGACCGAATCAGGGAACTATTACTACAACGTAATGCCCTTCGGCTTGAAGAACGCCTGAGCAACGTACCAACGAATGATGAACAAAGTGTTTCGGGGACAAATAGGCGACATGCTCGAAGTTTACATGGACGACATGATCGTTAAGTCCCACGAGGAAACCGATCATACCGCCCACTTATGAAAGGTCTTCGAACAGGCCAGGAAATACAAAATGCGTTTTAATCCAGAGAAGTGCATGTTCGGCATCCGAGCAGGCAAATTCCTCGGCTTCTACTTAATAGAACGAAGAATCGAAGCCAATCCCGACAAATGTCGGGCATTCGCCGAGTTTCCTACGCCCAGGTCCAAAAAAATCCATCCAGTCCCTCAACGGGATGCTCGCGTCACTATCTCGTTTCGTGGCCAAGTCCGCCCAGCACGCCCTACCATTCTTCAAGCTCCTCCGCAAAGAGGCTGCGTTCGAATGGACCGAGGAGTACGACAAGGCCCTTCTCCATCTGAAACGAGCACTCTCAGAGCCACCGGTCCTCTCTCTCCCGGACAATGGCGAAACATTGTACCTATACCTGGCCGTAGCTGCCGAAGCAGTGAGCGCCGCCCTCATCCGCGAGACGCCTGACGGGCAGAAGCCCATTTATTTCACGAGCAAGGCGCTACAAGGACCAGAGTTACGTTACCAGCAGATAGAGAAAGTGGAATTAGCCCTCATCAACGCAGCCAGGAGATTGAGACACTACTTCCTGGCTCACACGATCGTGGTTCGGACAGATTAGCCCATAAAGCAGCTACTCGGTCGTCCAGATATGGCCGGCAGAATGCTCAAGTGGTCGCTGGAACTATTCGAATTTGACATTCAATACGAAGGCAGAAAGGCCCTCATGGCCCAAGCTCTGGCCGACTTCGTCACGGAAATGACAGTCGCGGACTTCCCCGCGAGCGAAGCGCACAAATGGACCATCTTCGTCGACGGTGCTTCGAGTTCGGAAGGAAGCGGCGCGGGCATCACACTGGAAAGTGACGAAGGGACTATCGTCGAGGTATCACTCACACTGTCTTTCCCAACCTCCAATAACCAGGCTGAATACGAAGCCTTCCTCGCTGGGCTACGCCTTGCCGAGGACCTGGGAGCGGAAGAAGTCGTCATTTGCACGGATTCACAACTCGTGGCCCTCCAGGTCCGAGGTGAATACCAAGCCAAAAACGACAACCTGGCCGAATACTTGGCCCTGGTAAAGAAGGAAATGGCAAAGTTCACAATAGTAGAAGTGAAACACGTTCCCCGCGAACATAACGTACGAGCAGACGTGTTGTCTAAACTGGCCAACACAAAGAAGAAAGGCGGAAACAAATCCGTCATACAGGAAGTACTTCCTCGACCCAGCATCGAGAAGGCCTCCCCGACACTCGAGGTGCAGGTGATCGGCGACAACAACTGTTGGATGACCCCAGTCTACAACTACCTCGCCAAGGACGAACTCCCGTCCGACCCAAAGGAGGCCAGCATAGTTAGGCGAAGAGCCTGCTCTTATGTCTTAGTCGAAGACAAACTATACAGATGGGGATTCTCCATTCCGCTGCTCAAATGTGTCGAGGAAGAAATGGTTGCGCACATCTGTGGAAAATCCACGATGGAATCAACGCCCAACATTTCAGCGGAAGGTCCCTTGCTCGAAAGGCCCTCCGAGCAGGATACTACTGGCCAACTATGCAAAACGACGCAAAAGAGCACGTGAAGAAGTGCGATAAATGCCAACGGCACGGGGACATGCACCTAGCTCCACCCAACGAGCTCAAGGCTATGTCCTCCCCGTGGCCATTCGCCTGGTGGGGCCTAGACATCGTATGACCCTTCGTGGTAGGATCAAGTCAGAACAAGTACCTCATAGTGGGCGTAGATTATTTCACAAAATGGATAGAAGCAGAAGCGCTAGCCAAAATAACTGCCCTCAATATCCTGCGTTTCTACAAACGAAACATCCTTGCGCACTTCGGTATCCCCCAAGCGATAGTAACGGACAACGGGACGCAGTTCACGGACAGGAAGTTTCAGGATTTTGTCGCCCAACTGGGCACGAAGCAACACTTTGCATCCGTCGAACACCGTCAAACAAACGGGCAAGCTGAGGCAGCTAACCGAGTCATCCTTCGAGGCCTCAAGTGAAGGCTAGACGAAATAAAGAAGGCATGGGTCGAGGAGCTACACAGCGTGCTCTGGGCATACCGTACAACTCCCCATTTAACGACCGGAGAAACGCCTTTCCGTTTAGCATACGGAACCGAGGTTGTAATTCCCGTCGAAGTTCACGTGCCCTCTAGGCGGACAGAGTCGCCCCTAGATGAGGAGATGAATGACGAATCTTTAAGGGAAGAGCTCGACCTTGTCGAGGAAATCAAAACCGGGGCAGCTCTCCGCGAGGCCTCACTGAAACAAAAGATCACCATCAGGCACAACACCAAAGTGATACGACGAGAGTTCGACGTGGGAAGCCTTGTCCTAAGAAGAAACCACAAAGACTCTCGCGAAGGCAAACTAGCAGCCAATTGGGAGGAACCCTATCGCGTCCGGGCAAAAATGGAAAATGGGGCCTACTACCTAGAACATCTCACTGGGGAAGAACTCACTCAACCATGGAATGCTGAAAAGTTAAAACAATGCTATAGCTAAATCCTCGGTCCGACTCGTCGCGACGACGAACGTCAGCCACCGACCACTATGCACGTTTAGGTACAAGCGTCGCATACGATTAGAGCATAGCCCCGCTCAGTAACGAACTGGGTAATTGCTCGACAGCAGTCCTCGATCGAGCATCGTCGTCGTCAAAGTACCACGATTGGAAGAACCCCAGCTCGCGATGGGACGTTCACGCCGCGAACTCAGGCCTCAAACGCGATCTGAGCTCCGCTCCCCGCCAGGATATTCCCCGGAAGTTCGACCAGTTCCCCACACTGTCGAACACATCTATTACGAGCAACCCCCCAGAAATAGTCACACAAGTAAAGTACCCCCTATTACGGGCGGACATACATTCACAGCATGCATACAACACTTAGCAAAAATAAAAGCAAGTAAAGTCATGCAAACAACAGAACTAAATATGCGATAATTTAACAAGTGGCCACAAAGACCACAATTGTACGTTGTTACATAAAACGGGGGCCATGCACCCCCAAAAATAAATTACAACGGAACGCAGGCCGGACTCATTATAATAACATCAAAAAAATAAACAAATTCCTCATTCATCAGCGTGCTCGGCTGACTCTAGCTCGGGTCCCTGCTCCTCTGCAGGCTAATCCTTGGGGGTAACAACGAGGAGACCTTCGGGCAAGACAATGCGACCATCCTCAATATGTGCAAGATAGTGAGTACCCTCGGCAGAGATCTCAAGCCCAGGGTTCACCACCCGCAATTGAGCGACGGTGCTTTGAAAAGACTCCTCTGCCACGGCGATACCGTCATCTTCGGCCAGTAGGATGCGGGCAACCAGCTCAGACCTAGTCTTTAACTCTTTTACATCATCCGGCTCGTCGGCACCCGGGGCGCTGGCCGCCATGAACTCTTTGTTCAGCTCCTCGGCAGCCTTTTTCTCCGCCGCCAGCTTGGTGACATCCTCCTTCAGCCTGGCCGTCTCCTCTTCGGCCTTCCTCCGAGCCTCGCGGGCACTCTTAACTTCCTCCTTGAGGGCCGCCTCAGAAGCCCGGGAAGCTTTAAGTTCGGACTCAAGTGCAGAGTCCCCTTCTGCGTAGACAACAGCCATCTCCAGTATCCTGACCAGGGCATAAGCATCTTGGGCCACCAGCGCCCTCTTGCTCGGGCGATCCATGCCTTCCAAGCAAAGGGATTCCGCCTGGGGGACGACCAAAGAGTTACCTTCAAAGAACCTCCTATCAAGGATACACGGAGGGAGCTCAAACTTCCCTTTCTCCGGCACGCGGGTAAGGTCCACAGCGTCTGATGTCCTTGGCCGCTTCGACCGCCCAGTCAAGGGCAGAGGAGACCCCCGTGGAGAAGGAGAGGGAGAAGAAGAGGCCCCCGCGACAGTTTAAACAAGAGGAGGAGCACGGGCACCAGCAGGCCGAGATTTAGGAGGAGCCGCTCCAGCTTTATTCCTCGCTATAGCATTCCTCACCACGCGATCGCGAGCCTGAGGTATCTCACCTGCACAAATAAAGAAAAAACAAGCACATTAGCTACGAGGAAAAGAGATAACACAAACAAAATCTAAATAACTAAGACTACCGAGCAGCTTCTCAGCGTCCGCGGGAGTCTTGCACTCCAGCAGCGCCTTAACATTGACGAATCTGCGCTCAACTCTCTGGCTCCCATCCTCCTCGAAGATAGGGTTGCCCTTACTTGTCCAGCAGCTTGCAAGACTGAAGGAGTTGACCCAGTTCACCAGCTTCTCGTACGCCACGGTGTCCTGCCCGCGCTGATCGCTCGGCTGAAAGACATAATCGTTGGGCTTCTTGGAGAAATGGTCGAGTGCCCAGCGGATGGGGAACCTGTAGAGCCTCTGCCCAATATATTTCCCCTCCTCGTTAAGCAGCTCATTTCCATCCTCGTCAACCTCAATTTCCCAGACGTATGTGCTGTCCTGGGCCACCTCAGACACGGGTTCAACGACGAAGTACCGCTCCTTGAAAGTCCGGATTGACTCCGAGAATGGCTTAAATAGCTTGCTGGGATGCTTCAAAGAAACCCATCCGTACTTCTTCCCTGTCAGCTGCCTTTGAAGATGGAAAACACCAAAGAACAGAGGGAGAGTAGTCCCCAGAGAGAGATGCTCGCACACCAATTCAAAAGCCCGGATGAAGGCCAGCGAATTAGGGTGAAGTTGAGAAGGGGTCAGCTTCAGATGCTCGAACACTGACCGCTGGAAATCAGTGAAAGGTAGCCTCAGTCCCAGCTCTTTGAAGGCATACTCGTACATTGTAAAGCGGTCCCCAAAATCCGTGCAGACCCGCTCGTTCAAAGTAGGGAAGTGCGCCTTCCACTCCCCTTCTGGTCCTACCTCCGTAAAGACGTCCGCCAAAGACTTTGCGAACGTAGAAATATGCTCGAAAGGTTCGGCCACCTCCTACTCCTCCACGGAGAACCCTTTGACCTCCTCCTCTACGACATCCATCTCTTCTTCCTCCCCGACATTGCTGGAGGAACTTGAGGTCGCCGAGCTCGAAGCCGTCGAGCTACTATTTTCCTCAGAGCCAGTTTCCTCCTCGGACGTGTCTAGGATAACCTCTCTGTCTGGCCCCGTCGCCATTACGATCACCTGAAAAGCAGAGAAGACAGTGAATTCGACAGCAAATCAAATCCACCCTTCCACTGCTAAGTCAAGTGAAAGGGCGCGCAAAGGGCTGAGGACAACGTCCCCAGCATAAGCCCTAACATCGAAAGAAAAACTAAAACCTCCCCGCGAGGAGATGCTCGAAACGTATCATCCTCCTCCGAGGAGCTTCCCCGTACTCATGCCTAGATTCCATTTGAAGCTCCACTGGAAACCGCAAAGCTTCACCGGAATCTGGAAACGTTCTACCGGAAAATTCATCGCTCTATCAGAAGATGAACAGACACGGTGGTCACGCATGTACAACTACCACAACCACGTCGTGGACCATCCTACTCGCTGAACGCACTATCTACTCCGGCGAAGTGCTGGAGGCAGCAAAACGGCAGAACCACCATCCACCACCAACACTCGCCAGAAATCCACCTATTTTGTCATCTAAAGCTAACCCTAATCGCATACAATCTACCACTAACAACAAAAAGGAGTAAAACAAGTTACAGATCGGAAAACTTACTTGATTTTGGAAGAAGGTAGAAGCTGCTCGAAGCTGGTGACGGTGGTCGGAAAGCCTGAAGACGGTGACGGGCAAGAACTGAAAGAGACTGAGAGAAATTAGAAAGGAAAAGTTTCAAATGAAACAGTTTCCCCCCTTTTTATACAAAGGGGCGCGTGGTTGCACGTGCCCGTAGGCCATTATGACTACCCGCTAGCCATCATTACCTATTAACTGCTACACGGAGCTCTAGGTACACGTGGCGCCCCAACGTTTCAAATTATGTCTGACCATTAGTCTCCCCGTACACCGGGCAACAAGGTCACGACCACGAATATCACGAACACCTGGGGTCACGAGCACTTTGAGACAACCTTCCTCACCTACAAACGACGACTCTATGCTAACGAGCAGTCCTTAAGTCATCACTCCCATGCTCGGGAGCAACGACTTGGGGGGCTCCTGTTCTGGACTGGACCAATGGCTAGAATTGGCCCAATCCGCCTCTGCTCCAGAGCGGCCCAAATTGCCTAAGTCCAATCCACAGAGGGGAAAAAGTGACCTTTCTGCCCCTCCAACCGGGCAAGGAATGCAACATTCCTCCCCGGCGTTTATGGCCGTTACGCACGGCTTTCTCGCTGCCCGAACAGTAGAGGACAGGTGCCCGGAACTGCGGTTATGCCCGACATAACGGCTAGTTTTGGGCACCCTGCCCGACATAACGGCTAGTTTGGGCAGTTAACTATTCTTTGGGGAAAACGGTTATTTCGCCCCGAAAATAGGACTGTTTGCCACGCGCTGGGAGCTCTATATAAACCCTCTCGCTTGAGAGGGTCAGGTATCTAATATTCACCCTACGAATTCATACTTTGTACTTGCCCCTTTTTCTCTGACCCTTTCTTACTTGAGCGTCGGAGTGCCTTACAGGTACACCCCCTCCTCTCCACACGACCAACATCCCTGACGCATTTGGCGGCCTGATTCTACAGGATCTGATCCAGCCTTCACGATCAACTACCTATAGTTTCTAATTCATACTTATATATTGATTTAATGTAGTTGAATTTTGAGTTTACCGATGACTCAAAATTGAAAAAAAAATGGATAACTTATGCCGGTGTTCGTTGGAGGGGATTTAAGTCACGGCTCATGGTTGACTACATTACGAAGCCTAAGAGCGGTCTTCAATGCCCATGGATTCGGTATAGTTTTTTATCGAAGAATGTGTGGCACAAGTTTGCGAAGAAACGCCGTTCTGAGGAATTCAAGGTTAGTACTAGTCTTATGTAACCTATAATGTTATGCTAATGAGTTATAGATACTAATCATACACATTTTTCAATATGTTAATAATAGGCTAAAAGCGAAGTAGGAATTCAAAACAAGGTGAAAAGCATGTACCCCTATAGATTGTCTCGTGGGGGTTACAGGAAACTTGAGAAGAGAATCATGCAGGAAAAACAACAAGAAAAAGGAGATGGTGACATCCCATCTCCACCGTCAAGACATGAGAAATGGACGAGGGCTCGATTAAGACCTAATGGAGAGTACACCTCTGAGGCTTCAAGAGTAGTTGCTGAGAAAATTGTAAGTATATGTTTTGTTTTGCTTATGTTATTTAAATGTGTTTGCTTATGTAAGTTGCTCATGTTGTGTAGGATAATTTGGTTGTGCGGCCCGTGAAGGAACATTTGTTCCGGAAGCACGACATGACATATTAGTGGAAGCTATCGGAACAGCTTAGCATGGAGGTCGTGTCCGTGGTGTTGGGGAAGGTGTCGGCTTGAGGTCATACTTTGGATCTAAAAGAAGAAGCACCGAAACCAATAAATTTCATGCTCAACGACAAAAGATTGATAATGTTGAGAAGCAATTGGAAGAACAAAGGAGGATGTTTGAAGAGGAGAGGGAAAAAAGGGATAAAGACGTGGAAAAGTTACAAGAGTTATATTCGGTATGTGCTTTACTTGAGATGTTAGTGTTTTATCGGAAATGTATGATATATATTGTGCTTATTTTTTTTATGTTCTAATTGAATGTTATGATGTAGAGATTAAGTGAAAACCTCGAACAACGAACAAATGAAGATCAACGTTACGTTGATGGTGATGATCAAACTCCAAGTAGAAGTGTTGTAAATCGCGCTTCTACAAAAGGAAGTAATTGTACAGCCCCCCCCCCCCCCTTTAGATAACCGCAATGGGATATTGGACCCTAATCCAAATGAAATAACCAATTTATATTTGTCCATTGCAACAACAAACCTTGCGCAACCTCTCCTGCTAGAACATTGCCCGAAATTGGATGTAATGTATTACACTCCTAAAGATGTAAGGGATTTTCTCGCAGGATTTAAGTGGCTTGACATAGCGATTTTGCACGTTTGGTGCACGTAAGTATATAGTCGAATATACATGTCATTATATAACATTATAATTTTTTGTATTTTCTCCCTTGATTTATTCATTTTCTTTGACCATTTAGGCACATTCACCGTGTTTGTATAGAGTTAAATAAATCAAGTACTTATGGAATCTTGGAGCCAAGTTATATTGGTTGGACGTATAATGAAAAAAATATCATAGAAAGGTACTTGAAAGAATGGCTAAATGAGGGAGGAAAAGAATGTTACCTTTCACCATTCCTCTGTAGGTAAGTATTGTTGTAATTTATTTATATATTCTATATTTAGTTTTGTTTTAGTAAAAACTAATCATATATATATATATATATTCTCGTGTTCATTTAGTGGTCATTGGCAATTGATCATAATATCATTTACGACAAATACGGTGACATTACTGTGTTCCTTGCACGATCCACTCCACAAACCAATGAAAGATATTATTCTAACATAAGTGTCTATGTTTAATATCATTTTCTTTGACATTAATTGTAATTAGTTTATCATGTAATATGTTTAATTCAATTTTCAATGTACAATCTTGTGGAGCAAGTTAATATAATGAGGAATGTTAGAAAAAAGCCCACATGGATTGCTCCTAAAGTAAGTGGCCCGATTACCTATTTCTTTCATTTACATTCATGTGTGGTTATATTCATGTTATTATATTCATGTAATTTGTAGACGAGGAAATAACCCGGGAGTAACGAGTGTGGGTATTATGTCATGAAACACATGTTAAACATCGTCCTTGGCGGCATTGTTGATTCATGGGATAAGGTATATATGTCATAAAATGTTTACATATATTAATAAATAAGTTGACTATTGAATTATTATAATGCATGATATTCAATTTTTTGCTCTTTCTTATGTAGATATTTAACGACCAAACCCCATTCCCCGTTGGGGACTTTCTAGATCTTCGTAAACGTTGGGCGTATATCCACAATGCGCTTAAGGGTTCTCCTGCTATTTGATATATCAGCAACATTCCTCAGCATATTTTTTTATGCACATATTTTTGGCTTTTGATGCACATAATGTGAAGAATAATTTTGGCTTTTGATGCACATATTGTGTTTGATGTACATGATATTGTGTTTGATGCACATAATGAAATCAATAATATTGGCTTTTGATGCACGTATTATATTTGGTTTAAACAATGTTTGCTGTTAGCTTTTGATGTAAATTCTATGATTCATTTATAAGGATAAAATATAGGAAGAATTGTGTTTGATGCACATATTGTGTTTGATGTAAACAGAAGCCGTTTTGACAGGATACAATATAAGAAGAATTTGATAAGTAAAGAATTTTTATATTTAAAACAGGCAGTTTTGACAGTGGTTATAAAACCTAAACGTAGTTGTATGTCAAATGCTGACCAGAATAATATAAATAAAAAATGTTGTTGCTGAGAATCGAACCAGATCACCTTTAGTTATATCACAACGGTTGTGTAATCTAACCGTTGTGAAATAGTGCACGCTTTCTAGAATACAACAACGGTCCCAGGACCGTCATTGTACGTACCGCATATACAACAACACTCAACATAACAACGCCTTCGCCCACGTCATTATATGTAATTTCCAACCGTTGTTAAATGGGTTTTTCGTAGTAGTGTATATGTTTGGATCGTTGGTGAGATCTAGGCTCCTTAGCTTGTGCGATGGTACCATTGTTATCACAATAGAGATAAATGGGATCCACAATGCTAGGGACTATGCCAAGTTCACTAATGAACTTTTTGATCCAAACAGCTCTCTTTACTGCATTTGAGGCAACAATGTACTCTGCCTCGGTTGTAGAATCAGCAACTGTTTCTTGCTTTGAACTTTTCCAGCCCACAGCGCCACCATTTAGGCAGAACACATAACCATATTGCGATTTAAAGTCATCCTTATCTGTATGGAAGCTAACATCGGCGTATCCTATTACCACGAGCTCTTTATGACCTCCATATATCAAGAATGAATCCTTAGTCCTTCTCAAGTACTTAAGGATATTCTTGACAGCTACCCAATTAGCATCACCTGGATCAGATTGGTACCTACTTGTTGCACTTAAAGCATACGAGACATCTGGTCGAGTACATAACATGGCATACATGATAGATCCTATTGTAGATGCATATGGAATCTTATTCATGCGATCCCTTTCTTCCTTAGTTGAAGGAGATTGTGTTTTTGATAGACACAAGCCATGTTGCATAGGTATGAATCCTTTCTTGGAATCATGCATATTAAAGCGTCTCGGCACTTTGTCTATGTATGTATTCTGACTTAGGCCAAACAGTTTTTATGATCTATCTCTATAGATCCTGATTCCTAATATATAGGCTGCTTCACCAAAGCCCTTCATATAAAAGCATTTCCCTAACCAGGTTTTACTTGTTGCAAGGTAGGGACATCGTTTCCAATGATTAATATGTCATCTACATATAATACTAGGAAGACAATCGATCATGCTCCTACTAACCTTCTTGTAGACACAAGGCTCATCTTCATTCTTTATGAATCCATATTATTTTATAGTTTCATCAAAATGAAGATTCCAGCTTCTGGAAGCTTGCTTCAATCCATAGATTGATCGCTATAACTTGCATATCTTTTGGGCTTCCTCTGGTATGTCAAATCCTTCAGGTTGTGTCATGTACACATCCTCAAGAAGATTCCCATTAAGGAAAGCAGTCTTGAATCCATCTTCCATATTTCATAATCATGATATGCAGCGATAGCAAGTAAAATCCGAACAGATTTAAGCATTGTAACTGGTGAAAAGGTTTCATCATAGTCTACACCATGGATTTGTTTATAACCTTTAGCAACCAGTTTTGCCTTATAGGTATGTACCTTACCATCCATGTCAGTCTTATTTTTGAAGACCCACTTGCATCCTATAGGATTAACTCCTACAGGAGGCTCTACCAAGGTCCAAACCTGGTTTGTGTACATGGAATCCATTTCAGATTTCATGGCTTCTAGCCACTTCTCAGACTCAGGACCAGTTATGGCCTCTTGATAGGTTACAGGCTCATCTTGATCCATGAGTAATACATCACCTTGATCAGTTATCAGATATCCATATCTCTCTGGTTGGTGATGTATCCTGCTCGATCTACGCTGGTCTTGTTCTACTTGAGCAGGTTGCTCTTCCATAACTACTTGTGGTTCCTGCTCTAATTCCTCCATAGGTGTATCAATGCTTTGTGATTCTTGAATTTCTTTAAGCTCTACTTTCCTCCCAATGATTCCTTTGGAAATAAAGTGCCTTTCCAATAAAACTCCAGTTCGAGCGACAAAAACTTTGCCCTCAAAAGAATTGTAGAAGTAATACCCTCTTGTTTCATTAAGATACCCCACAAATAAGCATTTGTCAGATTTGGGCTCAAGCTTAGTTGAAATTTGTCGTTTCACATAAACTTCACAAACCCAAATCTTCATGTAAGACATATGTGGTTTCCTACCTCTCCATATTTCATATGGTGTCTTTTCAACCTTTTTGGATGAAACACGGTTAAGTGTGTAAGCTGCTGCCAGTAGTGCATGTCCCCAAAAGAATGGAAGATTGACGTGACTCATCATGGATCGGACCATGTCTAACAAGGTTCGATTTCTTTTCTCAGATACACCATTCCATTGTGGTGTTCCAGGAGGAGTGAGTTGGGATAGAATCCTGTAGCGTGTGATTTTTGTCGGTGACGCGACCACCTTACCCCCAATGGTTGTAATTGGTTGCTACTTCCTGATTTCTTATTTATCCTATGAAGCTAGAAAAGGAAAGGGAAGCTATCTAAAACTAACCTTTCATGCAAATATTTTCTTTAACAAAAGCTAAGAGATTGGGGGTTCGGGGTCAGATTATACAAAGGGAAGTTGTCAATTACCCAGTGTATATATGGTTATTCATAGATCTTCTTTGACATGTTTAAATACTTTATGGTGTTTATCTATTATGGGTTGCGAAAGTTTCTCCTTTGGGAGTGCTGAGAGGGTGCTTTTGTTGTTTTCTGTTTTTTTCGTTGTTTTTGTGAAGGTACTGGACCTAAGGTTTTTTATTTGTGTGCTCGCTAAGATTTCTCAATCTTATGCCTACGTATTCCCGTTAAAGAAAACAGGGAAATCAGAGCAATCGTAGTTCCTCCTATTCTATGGGAGGAAAATGTTTGGTGTCTTATTCAAAGCCCAAGATTGAAGCTAGATGGGTATTTATGTCTTGTTCAAAGCCCAAGATTGAAGCTAAAGGTTTGACTGAGAGAGAATTTGTCATCTCTAAAGGGAGGTATCTCACCTGTTTATCACAGTTATGGAAGGTTTGGTTATAAAGGGGAATTACTTTAACTGGAATGTATGGAATCTAGCAATTCCATAATTTCCTTTATAAGGGAATTGTCCTGAAGGAAGAAACTTTAACTCATTGTAGAGCAATGTCATTTTTCCTTAGGAATCTTCCATGCTAAGAGAGGGACATTGGCTTGGATGTAAATAATCCAGAGACTTGCCACTTACAGCAATTAGATGAAAGAAAAGATTTACCAGGATAAAGAGGGACCACAGCTTGGGTTTTTGAATCAACAAGTGTGCCACTTACAGTAGTTATCTGGAATTAGGGTTTTTTTATTGTCTGTTTTGCTATGTGATATACAGAGAAATGTCTTCCTACAGAGAGAACTCTTGATTTCCTCTGAGGGGATTGTTTATTTTTGTGTGCCTTGATCAAAGCCCAAGGTTGAAGCTAAAAGGTTGACTCTACTAAGGAGTTTTATGTCTGTCTTGTACAAAGCCCAAGATTGAGGCTGAAAATAGATTGACTCTTTCGGGGAATGTTTTGTCTGTTTTGTATAAAGCCCAAGATTAAGGCTAAAAGAAATTGACTCCACTAGGGAGAGGTTTTATCTGTCTCCTACAAAGCCCAAGATTGAGGCTAAATCTTCCGAGGAAAATTCATTATACAAAGCCTAAGAGGAGGCTGGTGTGGGAATTCTTATATGAAGCCAAAGAGGAGGCTAGCTTCTGCTGAGGATTATTGAGATCTAGAGACAAGTCCAAATTGGGGAATCAACTCTTGCTGAGGATTGAAGAAGAGTTAAAATATCAGATGCCCTGAGGCTCTGATCCTGTTAAGGTTTTATTGATGGTAAAGGTTTAAACTCTGAGTATAAAAACCTATGGAGGTTTCAAACTCGCTGGAGATTGATGTGTTAATGAAATGATCAGGGTTTATTCTATGGTTTTAGGAAACTTGAGGGTTTCTTTGAGATCTAATAGGAGATGAGACTTTCCAAGTCTACTGGTATGAAGATGTTAACTCTTAGATAGAGGATGATCTTTGTACGATGCCCAAGAGGAGGCTGGTTGGGGAATTTCTTATATAAAGCCTAAGAGGAGGCTAACTTCTACTGAGGATTATTGAGATCCAGAGACAGGTCCAAATTAGGGAATCAACTCTTGCTGAGGATTGAAGAAGAGTTGAAATATCAGATGCCCTGAGGCTCTGATCCTGTTAAAGTTTTATTGATGGTAAAGGTTTAAACTCTGAGTATGAAAACCTACGGAGGTTTCAAACTCTGCTGGAGATTGATGTGTTGATGAAATGATTAGGGTTTTTCCTGTGCTTTCAGGCAACTTGAGGGTTTCTTTGAGATCCAATAGAAGATGAGACTTTCCAAGTCTACTGGTATGAAGATGTTAACTCTAAGCTAGAGGATGATCTTTGTATGATGCCCAAGAAGAGGTTGAAGAGATAGTGGGACTAACAGTTGTGCAAGCCCAAGCATAGTAACTACAGCTGTATGGTTAGTTATTCAAGAAATTGAAGAAAGTGTTGATAATACTTTGAATTTGAATCTAAATAAAAAAGAAAGTTGTTTTAAAAGGAAGTTTGGGGCTTATACTAAAGAGGGAGGCCCAGATGAATTCTTTTGAAAAGGCGACGATCGCGTCGTAGTTTTGAAAATCACAGAGGGACTTATACAATAACTGAGACCCAAATTATTGTATTCACAAAAAGAATGGGTCTTACACTCTATTAGAGGCCCAAAAGTGTTTGAAAAAGAAGAAAAATGGGACTTACAACTTAAGAGGAGGCCCAGATGAAAATTGTTTGAAAACGACGATCACGCCAAGATTTTTAAAATCGTATCGGGACTTATACAATGACTGAGGCCCAAAAAGGTTTATTTACAAAGGGATGGGACTTACACTCTATCAAGAGGCCCAAAAGTGTTTCAAATGAAGCTTGAAAATTTAAAATCAAGATAAAAACCCTAATTTTAAATAAAAATATAATTCTTCAAAGAAAATTAAATAATAAGTGACATAAAATATCAAATATATTCAAAAACAAATTGTAAACTTTGAAAAATGTTTTGAAAAATCATGTTTAATCACATGAAAGCTTGAAATTCATTTGAAGTTGAAAAATCAAAGTGGAAATATCATTTAAAAATGTTTAAAAACAAATAAAAATGAAATTATTTACAAAAATTCAAGCTATATTAAATAAATAATATAAATTTGATTTTTTTGGAGAATAAAATATTTTAACATTTTTGTAAAATTTTTTAAAAAAAGATCCAATAAAAAATGATTAGAATTGAAAGAAAAATTAATTTTTGAAATCAATTAAGAAAATAATCAAAAATTCAAAAATTCAAATAATTTGAATTATGGCGCCAACTGTCACCTTCTTCTTCTTCGTGACCGCACCATGAATGATTTACAAAACCTCACTTTTCTCTCTGATTACTCAATGAAAACGACCTTTGTAAACATGAAACTTGTTCGTTTTTTATCAAGGATTACAACCATATAAATTAATTGCATTTATATTAAGTGTGGAGTGAGAAATTAAGTGATGAACTCAAGAACGCTAATTTCTGCAAAAACATCATGAAATCCTATACACGATTCATTCATAGCAATTGATTGAGGGTTATCACTCTATATACATGCAGAAACAAGATTGTAACTCAAAAACACATTTATGATGCATGTAGTATGGAGTTTGAAGGCTCCAGGCTTACCTCTTGTAGTTGGTGATCGTGTTTGATGATCGAGATGTTACATATGTGTTGTAAGGACTTGGACAACTTCACTATACCCTATGGAGTGTGTTGAGATGTCTGGCCTTGATTGGAGATGCTTGGATCACCTTGTGGTACCTCAACTGAACATAGGCCTCAAGTGGAATTTGAGGTCTATGATTCTGGTGTTCCAGATGAAGGATGAGTGTTTGCACAGCTTATATATGATATATTGGACGTGTTTAGATCATAAGTTGTGGTGGAATTGCTCTCTAACTCAAAATTCGATGGTGACTTGCAAAATAAGGCATTTTTGGTTTTTTGAGAGAGATTTTGAGGAAAGCAAGTGTTGTCAAGCTTTGGTGTACTCAAACTGACCACAAATGACCTCTATTTATAGTGTGTCAAGTTTGTTTTGGCAACAATAGTGAATAGTGGCTGGTACGGTCCATTATCCAATGGTTGGATAAAGGAATCTCAAGTCTCCTTTAGCCATTGACTTGGGTCAATCTTGCAGGCCTATGGTCCTCTGATGCTTGAGTTTATATTGACTCATTTGCAATGTTGTGGACTGATACATGCCAGCTCTATGCATCCATTCAATGCCTCATGATAAATTTGAAAGTTTTGGATTTGAACTTTGAATGTCACATACCAAATGATGAGGTTTTGGACTTGCAAGGCTCTATGGTGTTGTAGCTCTGTAGAGATCATATTCATTGCACTTTAGAAACTTGTCTTGTATGGTGACAAGGCTTGCCAAGTCATGGAAATGACAAAATCGTGGGGCAAGTGCAAGACTGTCTTGCAAAAACAGTTTTGGAGGTGTCATGTTTCTATGCTCATAACTCCCTACTCAAGTTGAATTTGGAGATGATCTGGTAATCTTTGGAAAGCTTGTATGACATACTTTAACCTTGATGTCCACCAATGGTCTTGGTTCAGCTTGGTTCATAATGAAAAGTGGCCCTAAAGTTGGTGAAAAACCAAGACAGACTCTGTCCAAAATTTTCACTAAGTATTGGAAAAAGTGACCATTTTCATGTTTTTGAGATTTTGATCAATCCATAACTCAAAATCCATGATGATTTGGAATCTTTTGTAGTTGACAATTTTGAAGTATGTCATGTGAAATTTCATTTGAGCTTTGGATGGAAGAAAACGACCTTAGGGTTTGGGAGTTATGACCTTGCAAAGTTGGTACCAAATCCATTTTGTTTATAACTTAGAAAAATTTAAGTTTCTTATGGTTACCCCTTTTGCAAGTAACCTCACTTTTCTTGATTTTTCTTGCTTAATGATGATCAAAACCATACATTAACATTGTTTTTGACTTAGGGAAACCACATTTGTGAAAATTTTCATAAAAGTCAAACTTGATTTTGGGCATAGTTGACTTCTGGTCAGATGAATTCCAAACTGTGTGATCCTCTATGTAATCAAGTTCTTGACCTAATTCAAACCTAATGGATGGATTCCATAGGTGTTTTAGGGTGTCTTGAATCATTTCCCATGGTTTGGGATCATGTCTTGGTCAAAAGTCAAAGGTACAATTGACTTTTTCTTCAAAACCCTAATTGTGGTCCAGATGAAATTGAAACTTATGAATCAAGCTTCTTGGATCAATACATTGTTGTAAATGGATCAATGTGGTGTATTTGAGTCCCTCAAATCATGTCTTGAGGTATTGGTTCATGTCTTACCTCAAAAGTCAATTTAGAGGTGAATTAGGTTAAGAAACCCTAATTCCTGATTTCTGATGAATGCTTCCCCTGAGGTTATTTTGACTTGATGATTGAATCCATGAGGTGCCTTGGAGCATCTTGGGTTATGTTTTGAGGTATTGGCTCATGCCCAGATGAAAATTTTCATCTGGAGGCCTTGGTCGACCAAAACCCTAATTTGGTGACATTGGCGATCTTGAGGCTTGATCCAATTGGAATGTTGCATCCTTGTGCTTGAATCTTGGTATGGGAGACCTCTTGATCTTTTATGGGTGTTTGAGAGGTTAGACAAGTTGAAGATCATGTCATTTCTTGATTGATCCTTTGTTTAAGTGCTCTGGGAGGGTTCAAAACCCTAATTCTTGATTGTAGTGAATGCTCAACAATCCTTGAGGAGATTGATGAGGTATGATGGTACATCCATATTGTGGTAATGATCTTCACAAATTATGGGAAATCTTGTGGTCAAAATTTGGGGTATGATAGATGCTCTTATTTAATCTTCTTGGACCCGAAGGTGTGAATGGCGGAGATATTCGGACATTCAGGGTGCAAAAGGATTAAATATCGGAATACCCGAAATTTTGACTGTGGTTATGAATAGCAATTTGCTCATCCATCTTCTTTTGCTAAGCAATGTTACTTAGAAAAGGGTAAAACTTCCCCTAGATCCTGGTCTTCACCCCTGGAACTGGTCTTAGTTTCTTTTGAAATAAACTCCCCTTCGATCCTGGTCTTCAGCCATGGAACTGGTCTCAGTTTTCCTTTGAAATAAACTTCCCCTCGATCCTGGTGTTCAGCCTCAGAACTGGTCTCAGTTTCTTCTTGTCGATTTATTCTCTTGATAAGGAACGCTATTTGTAGCGGTCTTCATCAAACTTCTCACCGAGTTTTACTGGGGAGACGCCATTTGATGGAAAAAGTTTGAGGTTAGACTTGTTGGGGAAACCCAATAGTCTGAGTTGTAGAGGTGTGCAAACTTCTCTGTTGGAGATGCCATTTGTCGACCCTACTGGGGAAAACGAGTCTCTTGAGAGACCGATTTTCACTTGGTGAGGTTACATTATACTTTTCTTCGAGATCTTTTCGGAGAAATGCCATGTGATGTAATCCAATTTTGAGGTGTTGATGACTTCATCGACATTGAATTTCTTGGGAGAAAACTGATGTATTTCCGAGAGTCTTTGGTTAAAAAGCTTTCTTTGGGAATTTTCCTTAATCCGGGAAAGCGAAGATATCATCTTCAATGGTGAAGAGTGATGTTCCAAAGGTGTCTGTCGAATGTCTTCTTGTCTTTCAGAGGTTCAAGTTATCAAAGTGGCCGAGGAGAATCTCTAATCCAGAAATAAATTGGGGAGAGATTTCTCAGATGATACATTTCCTGACAAGGAAATAACTCAAACTGGGATTTTGTCCTATCCAAGTGTGGAAAGGAAAACTGACAACTCTAATGGAGAGAGGACATTTATCACTTGGGGATAAGTATGACCAAAGTGATATTAATGCAATATGAATATGAATATGAATCAATTATGCATCATGTATGTATGTTTATGCTGACAAAACAGACGCGACATATGAACTAGTGAATGAACACGGCTGGATACTCGGCCACTGCGGGTAGGGGTGGGAATAGGCCGGGCCGAGCTAGGCTTTGCCAAGCCTAAGCCTGGCCTGCTAAAAAATTCATAGCCTAAGCCTGGCCTGTATCCTATCAAAGGCTTATTTTTTGGCTTGAGCCTGGCCTTTTCGAAGGTCTGATTGTCCTATTAGCCTACTTAAAAAGCCTATATCATTTGAACATATGTAATTAAGAAATTCAATTAATATTTAAATAGACTAAAGAATCAAAAGTACAATGAGACTAAATGTTTGTTTCCATTGACTTATCTGAGCTTACCTAGTAGTATAAATTTTGTGAGATGTTTTGTTTGAGAGAACTTATGAAAACACCTTATAACATTATTCATAGGATTTCTTTCAACTTAATTTCATAAGTTCTTACATATAACTAAGTTTAATTTGGTATTTTAATATAAAGTATACAATACAATATAAAAAGAATCAATTCATTCATGCTTAATAAATAGGTCGGCTTGATAGGCTTACAAGGCTTTTTGTATAGCCTGTGGCCTAGCCTATTTAGCTAAATAGGCTTATAAAAAAGCCTAGGCATGTTCTATTTAAAAAAAAAGCCTGGCCTGACCTTGGCCTATGTAGACTAGGCCGGAGGCCCCTGTTAGTTGGTCTGGCCTATTCCCACCCCTAACTGCGGGGGATAAAAAGTATCATTGGTTCAAGATAGTGATCCTTTCCTGCTTAGGAGGGGTAGACCCTACTGGGGGTGAAAGAAATATCAATTGGTCGTCAGAGGTAAGAACTCCGCCGGGGATATCAGACGGGGTATTATATCTGAAACGGTTGATCCTTTATTTAGGTGTTCTGGTTTAGAAGGAGTACTTTGATTCTGCATTTTGAAGTTTAATCACTTCTGGAGAAGCCATCGATGTTCCTTTTTGTGTTCAGTAGTAAAAAAGAATTGCCATCTTTATTTTAAAAGCAGAAGAAAATTTGACAAGTAAATTCATTTTTGTATGTTTCAAGAATCGTTGATCATATTAAAAATGTCATTCTGTAAAGTTAAATAAATGAGAATTGCAAAAAAAAAGCACTAGGGCTCAAATTTTATTGATCGAATGATAATCAGCCAAGTGCGTGATCCCATTGAGCATTACAAAGTTTAGAAAATGGTAATTTAATGGAAAAGGGACTACATTGAAACATAACGACCGCTATCCTTCCACCAACTTTGAATTCCAGAAATTTTGAGCTTCCGTCGAAGGTGACCTTGACATGAAGTTTTCCTGACAGATGACATTACCGCTGGGGATCTAATCTTGTCGGACGTAGTTACTTGCCATGAATCCCTAATTTTTGTCTGGACTGTCTTTTGAGGTTTCCAATCCATCGGGATGATTTTTCCCTATTTCTCTAATTTTTTCCTGGACCGCCCTTTCGGGTTGTCAATCCACCTAGACGTTTTTTTTTCTTTTATTTTATTTAGGCGAAGTATTTCTTGTCTACATCAACATTCGTGGGGTAGCTAAACTCCTCTTCATCCATGGTTGCGAGTCTCAAGGCGTCGCCTGAGAAGGCTTTCTTAACCACATAAGGGCCATCATAATTTGGAGTCCATTTGCCCCGGGAATCAGTGAGGAATGATTGTATCTTCTTGAGCACGAGGTCTCTTTTTTTGAAGATACGGGGTTGGACCTTTTTGTCAAACGCTTTCTTCATTCTTTGCTGATATAGCTGACTATGACATAAGGCTGTCATTCTCTTTTCTTCGATTAGGTTCAGTTCATTGTGTCAACTTTGACACCATTCAGTCTATGTTAGTTTAACTTCCATTAATACCCGGATTAATGGGATCTCTACTTCTATAGGGAGCACTGCTTCCATGCCATATTCTAGAGAAAAAGGGGTTGTCCCTGTTGAAGTGCGGACAGATGTGCGATACTGCTCCGTTCATCTTAGGCTGGTAGAGGGATGAGTTATGGTGTTCAATTTTGAACTCATCACACAACTCTTTCAACATCTTTTGTTCAAGTTGGATCCATTGTCAGTAATGATCTGGCTTTGAACACCATAACGGCATATGAGATTGTTCTTGATAAATCGGACCACCACTTGTCAGGTTACATTGGCGTATGACACTACTTCGACCCACTTGGTGAAATAGTCAATGGCTACCAGGATGAACCGATGTCTGTTTGAAGCTTTGGGTTCAATCATGTCAATCATGTTGATTCCCCATATAGAAAAAAGGCCATGGAGAAAAAAGAACTTTGAGATGCGTTGGTGGTACATGGATTTTGTAAGCGTATATATGACACTTATGACACCTCCTCATGTACTTGTAGCAACCGGATTCCATTGTCAACCAATAATATCTTGCTCTCATAATTTTTCTTGCCATTGTGTGTTCGTTGGCATGAGTGCCAAAGGATCCTTCGTGAATCTCTTTCATCAACTGGTTTGCTTCTTGTCTGTCTACGCATCTGAGCAAAACCATGTCGAAGTTTCTCTTGTAGAGTGTATCACCATTCAGGGAGAAGTTGCCAGCCAATCTTCTGAGAGTTTTCCTATCTTTTCTTGATTCCCCAGGTGGGTACTCTTGTGTTTGAAGGAAGCACTTGATATCATGATACCAGGGTTTGTCATCGATGACTGCTTCCATTGCAAAGATGTAAGCAGGCATTCCAAGGCGCACTAATTCAATCTTAGGTACGTCGTTCCATTGACTTACAGCAATCATGGAAGAGAGAGTGGCTAGTGCATCAGCCATGTGGTTTTCTTCACGAGGGATATGATGAAACTCAATTCTGTTGAAGAATGGTAACAACCTTCTCGCGTAATCTTTGTAAGGAATTAGTCCTTATTGATATGTATTCCACTCTCCTTTGATCTGATTGATAACTAGGGTTGAGTCTCCATACACATCCAAGTTCTTTATCCTTAAGTCAATGGCTTCTTCGAGACCTATGATGCAAGCTTCGTATTCGGCCTCGTTGTTTGTGCATTTGAATGTTAATTTAGCAGTGAAAGGAATATGGGTACCCTGAGGCATTACGATGATTGCCCTAATTCCATTTCCAAAAGTATTGACGGCTCCGTCGAAAATTAGTCCCCATTGGGATCCTGGTTCTGGCCCTTCACTGGGTAGTGGTTCATTGCAATCTTTCATTTTTAAGTACATGACATCTTCGTCTGGGAAGTCAAATTCGATTGATTCCTGATCGTCAATCGGTTGATGAGCCAAATGATCGGTTAAAATACTTCCTTTGACGACTTTCTGAGCATGGTACTCAATGTCGTATTCTGATAACAACATCTGCCAACGGGCAATTCTTTCTCTGAGAGCAGGCTTTTCAAAGACATACTTGATTGGATCCATTTCGGAGATTAACCAAGTAGTGTGACAAATCATGTAATGGCGAAGACGTTTGGCTGCCCAAGCCAGAGCGCAACAAGTTTTCTCGAGCATAGTGTACCGAGTTTCACAGTCCGTGAACTTCTTGCTTAAGTAGTAAATGACTGACTCTTTTCACTTTGTTTCATCTTGTTGGATGATGCGTCCGCAAGTGCACGGATTTATCGAAGTAATATAAAATATTTTCGAACCCACAAAGACCAATATCAACCTACTGTAGTCTATCGTTGCTTTTTAAAGCTAAGGCTTGAATTGGCGGTAAAAGGATCTTAATTCTAACGGGATTTTAAATAAATAACGAAATGAGACCGAAGAATAATTTTCGTGCTCTTAAGGGACTCCGTAAATTCCGGGTGTTAACTAAGATCTCAATTCTACTCTATAGGAAATACTGATTTAAAGACTCAATCTCACACTGTCGCGCTATTAACCAAGCCATACCTAATGACCCCAAGATTTTGCTCTCGCTCGCTCGGTAATTAAAAGACGCTCTTTGAAAACCAACAAAGCCTAAAAGAAGCCTTAAGCGCTCTCGCTGTGTTTAGGTTTAGTGCTCAGTGTCTATTATCTGGTGCTTACCTCAAACTCTCATTCTATCGGACACACCTTAATGCATTTCTCACTCTCGTGACAAAACACTGTTAAGCAGCCCCTCGCTCTCACGACAAAGCGACTTAAATTACAATTAGACACTAAAACCAGGTTTTTAAATGATCATGTTTTATAGCGATGGTTTCTACAGAGTCCCGTCGAAACGACGGTCCTCAAACTACAGGCTCAGACAAATTTAGCCTAACATATTTATTCCTAAAATTAACATATTAAACATGCTGGAAATTGAAACATACATGTTGATTAGTTTGAACAAAAACACAGATTTTGGTTTTGATTTTAAAATCAAGTTATGTTGCAAGCAAGTAAACTAAACAATGCAGTAAAGACGGAAAAGTAAATAACCTAAAATAAACTGGAATGAAAACAACTTCTATTGAATGACAAATCGATCCAAGCGTAGAATCGGCAATAATGTAAAAGATTACAACAGTGCAACAACTACTCAGTGTGAGCAGTTGCTACTTTAGAAAGTAAATTTGTAGTTAGGCTAAAGAATTCGGCAGCGCTTCCGCTCAACTCCGATCCATCCAACTACCCTCCAAAGGGGTCTATATATAGAAAAATTCTGGCTCCAAAAGACCTGGTTCGAATTTGAATTTAAAGTGAACAAAACTGTCAAACTGCTGCAGGAAAACTGTTCCCGCCACAAACGGCGACTGTCGTATGCATCATGGCGACCACCATTGCTTCAAATTGGAATTTCCCTCCTTTTTGGGCATGGCGAACGCCTTCCTCAGGGCATGGCGAGCGCCATTCTTTTGAGGAGGCCAGAACATGCACTTTGGCTGCTTTTTCTTCAATCTTCAGCTCAACTTTCATTCTTTTCTTCTACATTGCTGATAGAACACCTGTCAAGGCAAAACAAAGGAAAACATGAGTAAATAGCATAGAAAATGGTAAAGACTTGATAAAACGATAAGTAGAAACGCGCGTAATGAACCAAAATGTACGATACGAAATCGAGTTATCAACACCCCCACACTAAAACCATTGGTTGTCCTCAAGCAATCAACCAACACGGTAAAAAGAAAATAAGCACGGTTCGAAACATAGGCACAACGAGACTCTAATCATACATGGCTGCTAGGCTAATGTTTCATCGATAGGTACTAAATAGTGAAAACAAGGATATCGTAACGAAACATTTCCACATTTGCGGACAAAGACTCCCTTCCTATGCAATACCAATTCAAATCATGACATTATAACTCGACCTACATCCTTCATCCTATTTCACCTCTTTTTCATTTTCGCGCAATCACATTAAGCCCGTTATCCTTTGTACTTACATGGTAAGCGAACCTGTTTGTGTTATATGATCTCGACATTCATTTTTTTTTCTTTTTCGCACATTATGTTTTCTTTTGCTTATGAATTTCAAGAGTCCAAACCTTTAGGCTAAATGGTCGGGTGAGGACCACCTAACTTAGTGCGAACATGTCTTTCATTCATTTTTTCTATAAAAATCACATCATTCAAATTCTTGAGATCAACACATATTTGCATCGGTTCATTACTTAGTTTGTACACAAGGATGGTGCTGACTGCTAGTATAAACTAATCAAGAGGCTACTTCTAAGAAACTAGGCATAAGGTCTTGGCATAATGTCTATTTAAATCAATATCACATACTTAGGGAATCTAAGGTGTAGGAACGGTACTGATATTTACAAAACTTTCTCAAGTCTATCTAACACAGCCTAAACAACCTATATACTTTCAGAGTGTCGTGTCGTGAATCGAAACAAAAATAGTTGGAGGTTAAAATTTTTAAAATTTTGGGGAAATTGAATAACAAGTGAAAACCACGCATAAAGACTCGACAGCACATGCAAAGACTCGACAAAACATTAAAAACAGATAAAATTCCTAAAAGCATGAAATAAACTAAAAATAATAATAAATCAAACTAAAAAGCGATAAATGTAAAGTGATAAAGTTCCCCCCACACTTAAACCAAACATTGTCCTCAATGTTTTGATAAAAAATGGATAAAGGAAAGATAGAACCTGTATGAATACTACTGCGTGCCAAATCTTCTCTGATCCTTCCTTTGTTGTCCCTGTCTTCACTTACCACTTCTACTTCGGCGGCGGGCATTTTGAGATACCTTCGTTTGTGCAATTCTTGAACCAGCTCATCATATTGCCCGCTTTCAGAGGAAGTACCTTTAAAAAGTGTTAGAAAAATATGGTGCGGTGTGTGTAGGTGGAACATGACCATGCAAAGAACGAGGAAGAGGTGAGTTACTAACGGGAGAGACATGCTCACTCTTATCATACTCATCATCGGTGTCACCACCAGCAGCGACATTCGTAGGAATGTCCGTGGGCACCAGCTCATCTCTAAGATCGTCATCTAAAGGATTTTCTCCTAGATGTAGTTGAGACGTGACAAGCAATACATTTCTTTATTTTCTGTAAACACAAGCAATGAAAGGAAAACATTAAATTAAAATCTCGTGGGTTTCCTCCCACAAAGTGCTTTATTTAACGTTGATAGCTCGACCGCTAATAATCTTCGATTTCCATGGCCACTTATCAAGCCATATCACATATCCCTCACCTTTTCTTTTCTTCCTTCTGTGGGGTGGTTCATTCTTTTGAACTTGTGGTGGTGGATCGGATCTATCCTAAGTATCAGCTTTTCAAGTTTGGGCTTAGTTCTTTCATCCACCACCTCAAAGTCTAACCTTACCCTCTTAATAGTAATGATATCCCTAGTTTCATGGTCCTCAAATTTTCTCTTTTCATGCAAGACCTCAGACAAAGGTGTATCGGTGTGGATATTTTCCAATACCTTCACATATGTTTTGGATTTGGAGTCTACCTTAACTTCTACAAACCTCTGCGGGAAAGAAATTGGTGGGGTATAGGGAGGTGGAACAATAATAGATGCTTCCTTCTCTACCTCTTCGACAACTTCCCTTTCAGGTGGCGTCGGTGGATTTTTCTCAATCTCTACGCTTTTCTCACCATAACTCTCCTCAAATTCATTATCACACTCCTTAGGATTTTCTATTTGTTCTTCACTACTGGTTGTTACAACATCCACATGTCTCTCAAGGGAGGGTCCTATAAGTGTCTGGGCAAGAAGAGAGATTTGAGTCTCCAATGCCTCAGTGTGAGTCGTGAGGGACTCGACCACCGTGTTCATCTGCCTAAAGGTTTCATAAGTATCGAGATGTTGTTTTCTAAACTCTTCATTCTGGAGAGTTTGTGTCTCCACAAAGCACTCCATCATAGATTCTAGCCTAGAATTAGTTGTTATTTCAATGAAATCCTCCATTAATGTTTCGAGGTTGGAATTATGGGATTCTTGCGGTTCCTCAAAATATTGGGAGTGGTAATCATAAAGGAAATTTGGTTGAGAGTGAGTGAGCGTCGCATTGAAATCCTCCATCAACATTTCGAGGTCAGGATATCGGGATTCTTGTGGTTCCTCAAAATATTGGGAGTGATAATTGTAAAGGAAATCTGGGTGATACATAGTTTTTTTTTCTCTTTTTTTTTTCAAACAAGAGTGCCTTAGTCTATACGGTGCAACAACTGAATCACAATATTGACTGTTGGTCCCCGACAACGGCGCCAAAAACTTGATGCGTCCACAAGTGCACGGATTTAACGAAGTAATATAAAAGATTGTCGAACCCACAGAGACCAATATCAACCTACTCTAATCTATCGTTGCTTTGTAAAGCTAAGGCTTGAATTGGCGGTAAAAGGATCTTAATTCTAACAGGCTTTTAAATAAATAACGAAATGAGATCGAAGAATGATTTTCGTGCTCCTAAGGGACTCCGTAAATTCCGGGTGTTAACAAAGATCTCAATTCTACTCTGTAGGAAATACTGATTTAAAGACTCAATCTCACACTCTCGCGCTATTGACCAAGCCACACCTAATGACCCCAAGATTTTGCTCTCGCTCGCTCGAAAATTAAAAGACGCTCTTTGAAAACCAACAAACCCTAAATGAAGCCTAAATCGCTCTCGCTGTGTTTAGGTTCAGTGCTCAGTGTCTACTACCTGGTGCTTACCTCAAACTCTCGTTCTATCGGACACACCTTAATGCATTTCTCACTCTCGTGATAAAACGCTATTAAGCAGCCCCTCGCTCTCACGACAAAGCGACTTAAATTACAATTAGACACTAAAACCAGATTTTTAAATGATCATGTTTTACACCGATGGTTTCTACAGAGTCCCGTCGAAACGGCGGTCCTCAAACTACAGGCTCATACAAATTTAGCCTAACATATTTATTCATAAAATTAACATATTAAACATGCTGGAAATTGAAACATACATGTTGATTAGTTTTAATAAAAACACAGATTTTGGTTTTTATTTTGAAATCAAGTTATGTTGCAAGCAAGTAAACTAAATAATGCAGTAAATACGGAAAAGTAAATAACTTGAAATAAACTGGAATGAAAACAACTTCTATTGAATGACAAATCGATCCAAGCGTACAATCGGCAATAATATAAAAGATTACAACAGTACAACAACTACTCATTGTGAGCAGTTGCTACTTTGGAAAGTAAATTTGTAGTTAGGCTAAAGAATTCGGCACCGCTTCCACGCAACTCCGATCCATCCAACTACCCTCCAAAAGGGTCTAGATATAGAAAAATTTTGGCTCCAAAAGACCTGGTTCAAATTTGAATTTAAACCGAACAAAACTGCCAAACTGTTGCAGGAAAACTGCTCCCGCCACAAACGGCGACCGTCGTATGCATCATGGCGACCGCCATTGCTTCAAAATGGAATTTACCTCCTTTTTGGGCATGGTGAACGCCTTCCTTAGGGCATGGAGAGCACCATTCCTTTGAGGAGGCCAGAACATGCACTTTTGCTGCTTTTTCTTCAATCTTCAGCTCAACTTTCATTATTTTCTTCTATATTGCTGATAGAACACCTTTCAAGGAAAAACAAAGGAAAACATGAGTAAATAGCATAGAAAACAGTAAAGACTCGATAAACGATAAGTAGAAACATGCGAAATGAATCAAAATGTACGATACGAAATCGAGTTATCATTGGCCAAGCACACAACCCATGGAGTCTTCCAAAACTGTTAGTAGATGATTAGTGGTCTTCCTTCCACTGGAGGAGACAGAATCGGTGGATTCAACAGATATTCTTTGATACTGTCGAGAGATTTTTGGCAATCTTCTGTCCATATACATCTTTGATTCTTTCTGAGTAGTTTGAAGATCGACGCGCATGTCGCGGTCATGAGGGATATGAACCTTGAGATGTAATTGAGACATCCCCAAAATCCTCTGACCTATTTTTTAGTCTTGGATGAAGGCATTTCTTGAATGGCCTTGACCTTGTCAGGATCAACCTCAATTCCTTTCTGGCTGACGATTAATCCTAAGAGTTTTCCTGAGCAGACACCGAATGTGCATTTATTGGGATTCAAGCGGAGTTTGTATTTCCTCAAATGCTTGAATAACTTTGATAGGTGTTCCATATGATCTTCCTTTGTTCTATATTTGGCAATCATGTCATCGACGTACACTTCAATCTCTTTGTGCATCATGTCGTGAAACAGAGTTGTCATGTCCCTTTGATAGATTGCCCCTGCATTTTTTAGACCGAACGACATTACCTTGTAACAAAAGGTGCCCCATGGGGTGATGAATGAAGTTTTCTCCATATCTTCCAGCTCCATTTTGATTTGTTATAGCCCGAGAATCCATCCATGAAGGACAAGACTTTGAATTTTGTTGTGCTGTCAACCATCATTTCTATGTGTGGTAAGGGGAAGTCGTCCTTTAGGCTTGCTTTGTTCAGATCCATGTAGTCTACACACATTCTGACCGTTCTGTCCTTTCTCGGAACTAGCACTATGTTGGCCAACCATTGAGGATATTCTGAGGTGGCAAGGAAACCTGCGTCGATCTGTTTCTGCACTTCCTCTTTAATTTTGATGGCCATATCTAGATGAGTCCTTCTCAGTCTTTGTTTTACTCGCAAACATTCTGATTTCAGCGGTAGGTGATGTTCCAAGATGTGGGTATCCAACCCTGGCATGTCTTGATAGGACCAAGCAAATACATCTGGAAACTCTTTAAGAAGTTTTATCAAGTCTTCTCTGACACTTGAGCTGAGCAGTGCCCCAATCTTAACTTCTTTCTTTTCTTCTTCTGATCCTAAATTGACCATTTCCAACGGCTCTTTGTGAGGCTCAATAAACCTTTCCTCTTGCCTGAGTAGTCGGGAGATCTCTTCTAGAATGTCTTCATCCTCTTCTTCTTCAGCTTCAAATACAGGGAATTCAAAGTTGGGAGAAGGCATTGGATCGTATATTTCAATGAGGTTTAAAACATGCAATATGCATGAAGCGATGATTCGTTTTTTAGAAGAGATAGAGAGAATGCAAGAGTGTGTGTATTTTTTCTGAAAAATACTTGTTTTTATTTTGGATTGTTTTTAGGATTACCATTTTCTGAAAAATGAAAAGTGAAAACAGCAATAAATGCGAGAATTCGGAATGTCTTTATTTATTTATTTATGATTTGTCGATTCTTGAAACACAACCCTATAAAATAAAACTCTGTCACTTTGGGCGAAGCGAAGAGGGACATTTACAGAAAAGTGAGCCCTATAAAAACATCCGTTTTACCTGGGCAAGGTGAAAGGTTAAAACAAAGATGGTAATTACTTAGACTTATGGACGACTTTCGAGACATCGACAGCAACCCAGTGGTGAAGAACTCCCCTATGAATCACAAAGTCTGGTACTTTCCTTCTTGGTTTGTCTTCATAAACAACGGTGATTTCTGGCTGAGTATGATCATTGGATTCTTCTTCCCATGCAAAGTTATCATAAACGAACTCTTCTGCTGTATTTTCCATGGTGTTTTCACTCTCAAGGGAATCTCCCCACCCAGTCGTCTGGATGTCCTCAAGCCTGATACGAGAGCTTTCGGGAGCAGTGTATTTGACTAGGAAGTCATACTTGCCGAACGGCTGTCCTAAGGTGTCCCATGTTTCTGTGGGACTGGATGAGTCATATTCCTCGATGACGTTGATTTCAGGAAATGCGTAGTTAATGAACTCTTGTCCTGCAATTTTTGCAAATTAATCACTGTGGTGCTGGACATCTTCGGAGTGTCCTGAGTATAGATTCCATGACTCTGTGGGGACACGAGTATTCTTTTCAATGTTACTCAGCTGATAGGCATCGTCCAGCTGACTCTTTCGCCCCAAATCTTCTGAGTATGGTTTCCAGATAGGCAAGTCATCCAGGGGATCATAATAATCATAGTCAAAGTTGTCTTTCATCAGAGTGTCTTCCTCTAATGAGTTGGGTGGAGCACGACATCCTTCAAGATCACAATCTCCATAGATCATCCTGACGTCTGACCTCGGTATATATCTTGGGCTCTTCTTGGGAAAATAAAATGGTGTGTGCGCCTCTCCCTGAGACATATAACCGTCATCGTTGAGATAAGACTTCCACTCCTCATCCGTGTCGAAGGATTCGTTCCCATAAATGGTGTGTACTTCTTGAGATACTGGGTGGAGGAAACCTCTGCTGTGAAAGAAATCCTGAATAGGACGAAAACTTTCATCCTTCTTTGTAGTCTGGGTACAAGTCGACGAGAAACCAAGACCTTTTCTTGTCTTGTTATCCGTAGGAGTTATAATCTATCCCCATCCTTTTATGTCATTACTCTTGATCCCTTCGTGGGCGTTTTTGTATGAGGAAATCGACGTCCCTCTTTCTGATTGATTCTCATTGCTCATCGAGAGTGCTTGGAACTGGGTTCCAACAACCTCTTCTGGTTCTAACAGGAGAATGATGACAAGTTGCTCACGATTAAGGCTTGATCTCCGCGTACTGTGACTAATTTGTCATTCTTGACGAACTTCAGTTTCTGGTGAAGTGTCGAAGTGACCGCCCCAGCTTCGTGTATCCAAGGTCTTCCTAATAAACAGCTGTATGTTGCTCGGATGTCCATGACCTGGAAAGTGACTTGGAAAGTGTGTGGACCAATAGTTATGGGAAGGTCGACTTCACTGATAACTGTTTTTCTAGATCCGTCAAAGGCTTTGACGATGATCTCACCGCCTTTCATCAGAGCTCCTTGAAATGATAGTCGTACCATAGTTGACCTTGGCATGACATTTAAGGATGATACTGTGTCCCCCAGTACGCTGGCTAAAGCATCGTCTTGGCAGTTGAATGTAATGTTGAGTGCCATATTATGATTCTTGCCTTCTTCCGGCAGTTCTTCATCACTGAATCCTAAATTGTTGCAGGAAGTGATGTTGGAGATGATGCTGTCAAATTGTCCTATCGTCACATCTTGTTCCTCAAAGGCTTGTTCTAAGACCCTTTATAGAGCTTCCCTGTGAGCTTCTGAACTAAGTAGGAGAGATAGCACAGAGATTCGAGACGGAGTTTGCAACAATTGATCCACAATGTTGTACTCACTTTTCTGGATGAGATTCAACATCTCATCGTTGTTCTTTACATGTTCTGGATTACTGGATTGACCGACTTGTTGGTTAGGAACTTCCGTTTGAGGTTCCTTTTCTTTGACAGGTTCTCCAACTCCTCTGTTAAAGATCCGACCGCTCCGGGTAACTCGACTGATGTCGGTAATGTTCACGACGGAGGGTAATGGAGTTTCTTTTCCATTTTCAATGGTCGTTGCACTGTACTTGTATGGGATAGCCTTTTTTTGACTTGTATGGTATTGGACCTGGAAGGTAGTTAACCACAGGAGCTTTTTGGTTTTTCTGACCGTCATAAGCAACCTCAATCAGTTCCTGGTTGGGAACTTTTCTACTATCAAGAGGGATCTTTGATTCATTGAGTAGAGGGATTATGGCACAAACGTCCTTGGTTATTCCATGATCGGAGATTATGATAGTGTTTTCGCCTTGACTAGGGAGGTAATCTTGTATCCTGTTGATTGATTCAGAATTCGAACATGGTCGAATCTCTTTCCGGTCCAACTAATTTTGGAGGGCAGCTCGTACGAGATAGCATCCTTGGTTATTTTCTGAGAATACTCTACAGCGCTCATAATTTGCGGTGGTACCCGACCGTATCCGCTTTGTATGCAGTGCATCTTTACTAGATCTGTTTCCATTGAGCGGATGTCACGACTTTGATGTCTATCAAGATTCCCATCAGTCATGCTAATCTGTTGTGTGTCTTCATCTAGGTAGATCGGAAGCCACCAGTGGTCCAACAGATATTGAAGGGTTCTATGCACAAGCGCACACCCTTGGTTGTCTTTGCAGCATTCTTTACAATTTAGATAATCATGTGAAGCCAGAAAACCAAGTCTTGCCTGTTTAGCATGTAATTCCACTAGACTGGTATTCATCAAGCGTATGTCAAAGATCTGTACCATATTGACTTGATGGTGATTTCTTTCGCGGTAGACTTGGATCCATCCAAGATCCATTTGACGCTTGAGGGCCTCTTGTATAAAAGAACAACCCTGATTATCTGTTGAGCAGATGGGACAAGTGTTGTAATTATGTCGTGGCAGATTATAATACTGACTTTGTCTTGAATGCATTGCCACTAAGTTGACGTTCATTGCACGAATGCCTTTGTTTTGTACAATGTTGGGATGTGCATGGGCCATGTTCACTTCACGGATCCGGTGATCCTGAATCCAGCCCAGATCCATTTGTTCTTGGAGAGCTTCTTGTACTACGGAACACCCTTTATTGTCCTTGGAGCAGATATCACACTGATAATAGTTGTGAGATGGAACATGGCCATACTCGCTCTGTTTGCAATGCATCTTTACCAGGTTGGCTCCCAGTAATAATAGATTGTGAATTTGATAGCTGCTTACAGGCTCTCCTTCTATCAAATTTACTGTAGCCTTTTCATGTTACGGTAATGGGTTCGTCTGAATATTCGGGTTAGTATCTTTGAAAGATAAGATCCCGTTTCTGACCAGCTTCTGTACATCAGATTTGAAGCTGAGACAATTCTCAATGTTGTGTCCTGATCCTCCTTGATGGTAAGGGAAAGTTTGAGCTGCCTTGAACCAAAAAAGTGGATTTTCTGGTACTGCGAGAGGAGTCCTGGTTTGGACGTGCCCCTTGGCCAGTAGAAGTGGAAATAACTCTGCATACAACATCGGTATAGGGTCAAACACTGATGGTCGTGTAGTATGATTGTTGTTGTTGTGCTGTGGATGAGCATGCTGAAAAGGCTATTGCGGCCTTTACTGATATTGTTGTTGATTTGGTTGGCTCCGAGCAACCTGAGGTTGATAAGTCGGAGCTGACGCTGGGTTGATAGCGAGAGTTACCGCTGCTACCGGTTGTTATTTTTTCCTTTGCTTTCCCAGAGAGATATTACTGATATCTTGCTATTTCTTCTTTTGGAAAGCACTACCGTACCATTTAGTACTGCTAGATGGTTCTGCATCTTTGATAAATCGTCCTTCTCGGACTGCTTCTTCGAGGCGTACTCCCATGTTCACCATTTCAGTGAAGTCACTGGGCGCACTGGCAACCATTCGGTCATAATAGAACGAGCTCAACTTTTTCAGGAAAATCTTGGTCATCTCCTTTTCCTCAAGAGGGGGACAGATCTAAGCGGCAATTTCACGCCATCTCTGAGCATATTCTTTGAAAGTTTCTTTGTCTTTTTGTGACATTGCCCTGAGTTGATCCCTATCTGGGGCCATGTCCAAATTGTATTTATATTGCTGAACAAAGGCTGCCCCGAGATCTCTGAAAGTATTGATCTTGGTGTGGTTTAAACCAAATGTACCATTTGAGTGCGGCACCGGTTAAACTGTCTTGGAAGTAATGGATCAATAAATGTTGATTATCTGTCTGGGTAGACATTTTTCGAGCGTACATCAACAGATGACTATGAGGGCAAGAATTTCCTTTGTATTTTTCAAAGTCGGGCACCTTGAATTTGTGCGGGATCTTTACATTAGGGACCAAACAGAGGTCTGCAGCGTCTTTTCCAAATAGATTTTGACCGCGAATGGCATGCAGTTCCTTCTGCATTTCCAAGAATGGTTCCTGAAACTCATTCATCCTTTCGTACATGTCTTCGTTTCTGCCAGAAGTGGCTTGCAGAACCTGTCCTTCAGGACAGTATGTACCACTGGTTGTGGTATAGACATTACAGCGGTGACTCTTGGCGCTTCAGTGCCCTGAAGTTTGTAACCTTCAGGAGTTGTTGTTGTAACTCTTGCATCCCGAAGTTTGTAACCTTCAGGTCCAGCGGTTCCTGCTACGGTTTTTGGGTCTCAGTGAACGGTGGGATATATCCTTCAGGTATAAAGTTGAAAGGCATGCCCAAGGGGCGACCCTTAGGCATGTTGTACCGAGGATGATTTTCATGTGTCTCTAATATGGGTGTAGATGTGATCTATGAGATCACAGTTCTTTGATGTTGCTGCTCCTGAGCTACGGCCAAGGATTGCATGTTGTTGTGAAGTTTTTCCAAACTTTCTTTTAGAACGTCAATTTCTTCTCTCAGTACTCTATTCTCTTCCTCGAGATCGTCCATTTTCTTTTATCGATTGGCCCGAGTATTGTACAAATGAGACAGTTTGACTCTAGAATTGTGATACATACGTGAGACTTAAAGATAAGAAAAATACGTTATATGAGAATGATGAATGATATGCAAAGACATATTTTTTAGTTTTTATTTAAAAGAAACTTTAACAATTAGATTGCAAATATCACACAGTGGGGGATACCCCTTTTATTGAATACGAAAGATTGCAGTATTTTACAAAGAAAAGTACAGTATTTTACAAAGTGATGTAAGAATAATGCATAAGCTCAAGGATCCCGAGTCCTCTCTTAAGAGAGCTCAAATGTAAGTTCCTGTATTTTCCTTTTCTTTGATCGGGCCTCTTCAGCTGTTGTTAGGCCGACGGTCCTTTGCCAAGTGAAAGGAGTGAGAAAATTTCTTCGTTCCTCTTGACTTTCTATAGCATGTTGCTCTAATATCTCAATCAGAGCATCCTTCTCATTTAACAGTTCCTGAATCTTGGTAAATTCCAAAGTAAGGATCTGGTATTTGTTCTTCCAAGAGCTCTTCTCACGTTGAACTTTGTTGAGAGCGACCTGGAGTTTTTCCGCATCAGACATGAAATAAAGGACATATTCCTTTAAAGGAAAAACTTCTTGACGAGGGTAAGGCATCCTCAGCTTGAGGGCTCTAGTTTACACCTAGTGGAGATAAGGTTCCATGGAGGTACATTTTGGTCTTCCCAGAGACTCTCTGCCTTTCCTGTGAATATGTTGCCAGGCATGCACTATTTCTTTCTTTAGCGCCCTGTCATTTTCCCCTTCCTTGAAAAAAAGACCTTCCAAATGAATGTTATGTGGGATATTCTTCATCGAGTATCCAAGTTGACGGCGAGATAAAATTGGATGATAGTTGATTCCTCATTTAGTTCCAATGAGGGGTACGTTAGGGAAATTTCCACATCTGTCGATAATCTCTATCCCTTTGTAAATCCGATTGTACCAGTCTATGTCAGAATGGGTAAGAGACATAATCCTTTGTGACCAACGTAGAGTACTTTTGTGATCCCAAAAAGCAGCAGACTTGGGCAAATGGAATATGAACCATTTGTAGAGTAAGGGTACATAGCATGTGATCATTCCTCCACTATACAAATTCCTTAAGTGTACAGAATGATAAGCATCTACGAGCAAGGTTGGCACGGGGTTTCCTATCAAGAATATCTTAACAGCATTGGTATCGACGAAGTTGTCAATGTTGGGAAAGAGGAATAACCCATATATGAGTAGAATAAAGATGTCTTCGAAGGCAATTATGTTTCCTATACTAGCAAAGTATAGAGCTTTATCCATCAGGAATTTAGCCGATAAACCCTGGATTCCTCCTTTAGTGGTTATGTGAGTCCTAACTTCAGACTCATCCAAAGAGATTGCTCTTGCAATGGCATGATTCTTTGGAATTTCTTCTAGTCCAGAAAATAGAGCTTGATCAGTGATAGGTAAATCAATCAGGTAGGAGTACTCTTCTAGTGTTGGTGCAAGTTGGTAATCCGGGAAAATGAAGCAGTGGTAAACTGGATCGTAGAACTGTACCAGTGTAGATAGGATTCTTTCAACCACGTTGACCCTTAACAGAGACAACAGTCCTCCGTGCTTAGCTCTGAAAGCCTCGGGATTGGTAATCATCTTTCCCAATTTCCTTAAGTCTTCTAGTTTCGGAGCCTTGAAGGTGTACTTATGCGTCTTTCTTCTACCGAAATCCATAACGCAACCTCTGATATTTGCAATTATTATTTTAGTTCTTTTGAAAAAAATATTTTTCTTGTTTGAAAAGACTTTTTTAATGAATGCATGAATGCAGCACACACAAATATTTGAAAACATGGGTTCAAGGGTTCGACGTCACGAGCATGGAGTCATGGCTCTACCCATCCCCAAAGGTTGTACTATTTTGGTAAATTTTTTGTACCTGTAGAACGGGTTCTAAAAGGTTCCCAAAATCATTGACCCCTCCTAGGGATGCCAACAACAAGCTGATTCACTCGAGCGAGCTATAATATCCGATGAATCTCTTTTGAGTGTAGTATTGTGTATCAACTATTCCCGATAGTCACCGTACAACCAAATGGCCATATGGTTAAATGTCTACTAAATCCTCAGGGTCATGGGTACTGCACTGGGATAGACGATGCTTTCACGACTATCGATCGTTCAACATCGATATTTCCGCACGGGTACCTCGACTGATTCGGCGGACTGCCAAGTTAGCTTGGTCAGGATTCACTCCCTATAAGCGTTTCCTGGATATGCCACTACTTATTTTAATGTTCTCTCAAACTTTCCACATGTGTATTAATCGCATTCCCAGTTGACAGAAAATTAAACACGGGTATCAAGTAGTATAACAGTAAATGATATATATATATATATATATATATATATATATATATATATATATATATATATATATATATATATATATAGAAAATGCCAAACAAAACCAGGACCTCTTAGGAACTCTAATCCTAAAAAATCCCCAACGGAGTCACCATTTTTCTATAGCATGCGATTTTTGTCGGTGACGCGACCACCTTACCGTAATGGTTGGAATTGGTTGCTACTTTCTGATTTCTTATTTATCCTATGAAGCTGGAAAGGAAAGGGAAGTTATCTAAAACTAACCTTGCACGCAAATGTTTTCTTTAACAAATGCTAAGAGATTGGGGGTTTGGGGTCAGATTATACAAAGGGAAGTTGTCAATTACCCAGTGTATATATGGTTATCCATAGATCTTCTTTGGCATGTTTAAATACTTTCTAGTGTTTATCTATTATGGGTTGGGAAAGTTTCTCCTTTGGGAGTGCTGAGAGAGTGTTTTTGTTGTTTTCGGTTTTTTTTGTTGTTTTTGTGAAGGTACTGGACCTAAGGTTTTTTTATTTGTATGCTTGCTAAGTTTTCATAATCTTATGCCTACGTATTCCCGTTAAAGAAAACTGGGAAATCATAGCAATCGTAGTTCCTCCTATTCTATGGGAGGGAAATGTTTGGTGTCTTGTTCAAAGCCCAAGATTGAAGCTAGATGAGTATTTGTGTCTTGTTCAAAGCCCAGGATTGAAGCTAAAGGTTTGACTGAGAGATAATTTGTCATCTCTAAAGGGAGGTATCCCACCTGTTTATCACAGTTATGAAAGGTTTTGTTATAAAGGGGAATTGCTTTAACTAGAATGTATGGAATCCAGCAATGCCATAATTTCCTTTATAAGGGAATTGTCCTAAAGGAAGAAACTTTAACTCAGTGTAGAGCAATGCCATTTTTCCTTAGGAATCTTCCATGCTAAGAGAGGGACATTGGCTTGGATGTAAATAATCCAGAGGCTTGCCACTTACAGAAATTAGATGAAAGAAAATATTTACCAGGATAAAGAGGGGCCACAGCTTGGATTTTTGAATCAACAAGTGTGCCACTTACAACAGTTATCTGGAATTAGGGTTTTTTTATTTTCTGTTTTGCTATGTGATATACAAAGAAATGTCTTCCTACAGAGAGAACTCTTGATTTCCTCTGAGGGGATTGTTGATTTTGGTGTGCCTTGATCAAAGCCCAAGGTTGAAGCTAAAAGGTTGACTCTACTAGGGACTTTTATGTTTGTCTTGTACAAAGCCCAAGATTGAGACTGAAAAGAGATTGACTCTTCCGGGAAATGTTTTGTCTGTCTTGTACAAAGCCCAAGATTGAGGCTAAAAGAAATTGAAATTGGGGAGAGGTTTTATTTGTCTTGTACAAAGCCCAAGATTGAGGCTAAATCTGCTGAGGAAAAATAATTATACAAAGCCTAAGAGGAGGCTGGTGTGGGAATTCTTATATGAAGCCTAAGAGGAGGCTAGCTTTTACTGAGGATTATTGAGATCCAGAGACAGGTCTAAATTGGGGAATCAACTCTTGCTGAGGATTGAAGAAGAGTTGAAATATCAGATGCCATGAGGCTCTGATCCTGTTAAGGTTTTATTGATGGTAAAGGTTTAAACTCTGAGTATGAAAACCTATGGAGGTTTCAAACTCTGCTGGAGATTGATGTGTTGATGAAATGATCAGGGTTTTTCCTATGCTTTTAGGAAACTTGAGGGTTTCTTTGAGATCCAATAGGAGATGAGACTTTCCAAGTCTACTAGTATGAAGATGTTAACTCTTAGATAGAGGATGATCTTTGTATGATGCCCAAGAGGAGGCTGAAACTGTCCAAGTTTACTCATGCAGTGGTAGGTTATGGTTGTAAAGAGAGATATTTGTATGATGCCCAAGAGGAGGCTATGGCTTTAAGGGATGAAGATCAACCCTAGAATGGTCTGATGTTCTAGAATTCTGACTCTCCAGAGTATTGAACTATGAGAGATGACTAAGTTATGTCCTATACCTGTAGGAGGTCTTCAGGTCCTTGTACTAAGCCCAAGAGGAGGCTGAGAACTTCTAAGAAGCCTGAGGGTCCTTGTACTAAGCCCAAGAGGAGGCTGGGGATGATTTTAGGAAACTTGTGGGTCTAAGCCAAAGAAAAGTTCAACAAAGGTTTCACCGGGAATAAGTTCTTTCCTTGCAGAACAGTTCTAGGGTTTGAAGAAATTCAGAAGAGGTTTCACCGGGAATTAATCCTCTTTGGGGAAATGAATTTCTTGTACAAAGATTTCTAAGTTGGGACAGTCTTGAGAAAAGTTTCACCGGGAATAATGCCTTTCTCTGTTCCATATTGTATAAGCCCAAGAGGAGACAAGACTGTATCTAGAATTTCCTATGGGGAACTAGTTTTGACTGTGTTGAAAGAGTAACCACTGGTTTGATCTAAAACTAGACCTAATTACTGGGGAAAACTCTAAGCAAGTATGTACAAACATATATATACAGATGATATATATATAAGCAAGTATGTATTGAAGAGATAGTGGGACTTACAGTTGTGCAAACCCAAGCATAGTAACTACAGCTGTATGGTTAGTTATTCAAGAAATTGAAGAAAGTTTTGATAATACTTTGAATTTGAATCTAAATCAAAAAGTAAGTTGTTTTAAAAGGAAGTTTGGGGCTTATACTAAAGAGGCAGACCCAGATGAATTCTTTTGTAAAGGCGACGATCGCGTCGTAGTTTTGAAAATCACAGAGGGACTTATACAATAACAGAGGCCCAAATTATTGTATTCACAAAAAGAATGGGTCTTACACTCTATTAGAGGCCTAAAAGTGTTTGAAAAAGAAGAAAAATGGGACTTACAACTTAAGAGGAGGCCTAGATGAAAACTGTTTGAAAACAGCGATCGCGCCGACATTTTTAAAATCGTATCGGGACTTATACAATGACTGAGGCCCAAAAAGGTTTATTTACAAATGGATGAGACTTACACTCTATCAAGAGACCCAAAAGTGTTTCAAATGAAGCTTGAAAATTTAATATCAAGAGAAAAACCCTAGTTTTAAATAAAAATATAATTTTTCAAAGAAAATTAAATAATAAATGACATAAAATATCAAATATATTCAAAAACAAATTGTAAACTTTGAAAAATGTTTTGAAAAGTCATGTTTAATCACATGAAAGCTTGAAATTCATTTGAAGTTGAAAAATCAAAGTGGAAATTTCATTTAAAAATGTTTAAAAACAAATAAAAATGAAATTATTTACAAAAATTGAAGCTATATTAAATAAATAATATAAATTCGATTTTTTTGTAGAATAAAATATTTTAACATTTTTGTGAAATTTAAAAAAAAAGAACCAATAAAAAATGATTAAAATTGAGAGAGAAATTAATTTTTGAAATCAATTAAGAAAATAATCAAAAATTCAAAAATTCAAAAATTGAATTATGGCGCCAACAGACGATTTGCAAAACCTCACTTTTCTCTCTGATTACTTAATGAAAACGACTTTTGTAAACATGAAACTTGTTCTTTTTTTATCAAGGCATATAAATTAATTGCATTTATATTAAGTGTGGAGTGAGAAATCAAGTGATGAACTAAAGAACCCTAATTTCTGCAAGAACGTCATGAAATCCTATACACGATTCATTTATAGCAATTGATTGACGGTTATCACTCTATATACTTGCAGAAACAAGATGGTAACTCAAAAACACATTTATGATGCATGTAGTATCGAGTTTGAAGGCTTCAGGCTTACCTCTTGTAGCTGGGGATCGTGTTTGATGATGGAGATATTACAGATATGTTGTAAGGACTTGGAAAGCTTCACTATACCCTATGGAGTGTGCTGAGATGTCTGGCCTTAATTGGAGATGCTTGGATCACCATGTGGTACCTCAACTGCACATAGGTCTCAAGTGGAATTTGACGTCTATGATTCTGGTGTTCCAGATGAAGGATGAGTGTTTGCACAGCTTATATATGATATATTGGATATGTTTAGATCATAAGTTATGGTGGAATTTCTCTCTAACTCAAAATTCAATGGTGACTTGTAAAATAAGGAATTTCTGGTTTTTCGAAAGAGATTTTGAGGAAAGTAAGTGTTGTCAAGCTTTGGTGTACTCAAACAGACCACAAATGACCTCTATTTATAGTGTGTCAAGTTTGTTTTGGCAGCAATAGTGAATGGTGGCTGGTACGGTCCATTATCCAATGGTTGCATAAAGGAATCTCAAGTCTCCTTTAGCCATTGACTTGGGTCAATCTTGCAGGCCTATGGTCCTCTGATGCTTGAGTTTATCTTGACTCATTTGCAATGTTGTGGACTGATACATGCCAGCTTTATGCATCCATTCAATGCCTCATGACAAATTTGAAAGTTTTGGATTTGAACTTTGAATATCACATGCCAAATGATGATGTTTTGGACTTGCAAGGCTCTATGGTGTTGTAGCTCTGCAGAGATCATATTCATTGCACTTTAGAAACTTATCTTGTATGGTGATAAGGCTTGCCAAGTCATGGAAATAACAAAATCATGGGGCAAGTGCAAGACTGTCTTGCAAAAACAGTTTTGGAGGTGTCATATTTCCATGCTCATAACTCCCTACTCAAGTTGAATTTGGAGATGGTCTGGTACTCTTTGGAAATCTTGTATGACATACTTTAACTTTAGTGTCCACCAATGGTCTTGGTTCAGCTTGGTTCATAATGAAAAATGGCCCTAAAGTTGGTGAAAAACCAAGACAGATTCTGTCCAAAATTTTCACTAAGTGTTGGAAAAAGTTGCCATTTTCATGTTTTTGTGATTTTGATCAATCCATAACTCAAAATCCATGATGATTTGGAACCTTTTGTATTTGACACTTTTGAAGTATGTCATGTGAACTTTCATTTGAGCTTTGGATGGAAGCAAAAGACCTTAGGGTTTAGGAGTTATGACCTTGCAAAGTTGGTACCAAATCCATTTTGTTCATAACTTAGAAAAATTTAAGTTTCTTATGGTTGCCCCTTTTGCAAGTAACCTCACTTTTCTTGATTTTTCTTGATGGATGATGATAAAAAAACCATACATTAACATTGTTTTTAACTTAGGGGAACCACATTTGTGAAAATTTTCAAAAAAGTCAAACTTGATTTTGGGCACACTTGACTTTTTGTCAGATGAATTCCAAACTGTGTGATCCTCTTTGCAATCAAGTTCTTGACCTAATTCAAACCGAATGGATGGATTCCATAGGTGTTTTAGGGTGTCTTGAATCATGTCCCAAGGTTTGGGATCATGTTTTGGTCAAAAGTCAAAGGTATAATTGACTTTTTCTTCAAAACCCTAATTGTGGTCCAGATGAAATTGAAACTTGTGAATCAAGCTTCTTAGATCAATCCAGTCTTGTAAATGGATCAATGTGGTGTATTTTACGCCCTCAAATCATGTCTTGAGGTCTTGGTTCATGTCTTGCTTCAAAAGTCAATTTAGGGGTGAATTAGGTCAAGAAACCCTAATTCATGATTTCTGACGAATGATTCCCCTGAGGTTATTTGGACTTGATGATTGGATCCATGAAGTCCCTTGGAGCCTCTTGGGTTATGTTTTGAGGTATTGGCTCATGCCCAGATGAAAATTTTCATATGGAGGCCTTGGTCGACCAAAACCCTAATTTGGTGACACTGGCGATCTTGAGGCTTGATCCACTTGGAATGTTGCATCCTTGTGCTTGATTCTTGATATGGGAGACCTCTTGATCTTTTATGGGTGTTTGAGAGGTTAGACAAGTTGAAGATCATGTCATTTCTTGATTGATCCTTTGTCTAAGTGCTCTGGGAGGGTTCAAAATCCTAATTCTTGATTGTAGTGAATGCTCAACAATCCTTGAGGAGATTGATGAGGTGTGATGGTACATCCATATTGTGGTAATGATCTTAACAAATGATGGGAAATCTTGTGGTCAAAATTTGGGGTATGACAAATCCCACACTCTTTTAGATGGTCATCAAACTCTAGGCTTAAATATTCACCGCCTCGATCTGATCGAAGAGTTTTAATATTCTGACCTAGTTCATTTTGTACTTCATTCTTGAACTCCTTGAACTTTTCAAAGGATTCAGATTTGTGTTTCATTAAATAGACATAACCTTATCTACTAAAATCATCGGTAAATGTGATGAAGTATTGAAAACCTCCTCTGGCTGGTATGTTCAGTGGTCCACATACATCAGTATGTATGAGAGCCAAAAGATCATTAGCCCTTTCACCTTTTCCTGTGAATGGGGACTTTGTCATCTTTCCAATTAAACAAGATCTGCATGTATCTTATGATTCGTAATCAAAAGAGTCCAATAGTCTATCTTTATTGAGTTTGGAGATGCGTCTCTCATTTATATGGCCTAAGCGACAATGCCAAAGGTAACTTGGATTTAACTCGTTAGGTTTCATCCTTTTAGTATTAATGTTATAAACTGGCATTTCAAGATCAAGGACATATAATCCATTGTTCATTTGTGCAGTAGCATAGAATATATCATTCAAATAAATAGAGCAATAATTGTTCTTTATTATAAATGAAAAACCAAACTTGTCCAAACAAGAAACGAAAATAATACTCCTGCTAATTGCAGGTACATAGTAACAGTTCTCTAACTGAATTATTAAACCACTAGGTAAAGTCAATACATAAGTTCCTACGGCTAAAGCAGCAACCTTTGCTCCTTTTCCAACTCGTAGGTCAACTTCACCTTTTACCAAAACTCTACTCCTTTTTAGCCCCTGCACATTTGTACAAATGTGAGAACCACATCCAGTATCTAATAACCATGATGCAGAAGTAGATAAATTTATTTCTATAACAAAAATACCTGAAGTCGAAGTCTCCACTCCATTCTTCTTATCTTCCAGGTACTTTGGGCAGTTTCTCTTCCAATGTCCGATCTTACCGCAATAGAAGCAAGTGATCTCCTTTGCTATACCTCCACTAGGCTTCAAAGCAGGGGCAGTATGTTTGGATTTTGCAACTTCCTTGCCTTTCCATTTACCACCCTGCTTGGTGGGCCTTTTGTTCTGTTTCTTTCCATTACTGACCATCAGAATGGATTTCCTTTTTTACTTCAAATTTTGCTCAGCAGTTCTTAACATGCCTAGCAATTCAGGAAGATTTTTGTCCATATCATTCATGTTGAAATTAAGGACAAATTGACTGAAGCTTTCCGGTAACGATTGCAGGATCAAATCAGTCACAAGCTCCTTTTTTAGGGGAAATCTCAATCTTGCAAGGTTCTCCACATACCCAATCATCTTGAGTACATGGGGACCTACAGGGGTTCCTTCAGATAGCTTGGCTTGAAAAAGGGCTTTTGAAACTTCAAACCTCTCATGCCTTGCCTGCTCTTGATAGAGCATCTTCAGGTGTTCGATCATACCAAACGCTGTCATGTTTTCATGTTGCTTTTGCAATTCAGAATTCATGGTAGCCAGCATGAGGCAAGCAGTTTCATTGGCATCATCGACATGCTTCTTATAAGCATCTCTTTCAGCCTAAGGAGCAGAACTAGGAGGCTCCTCCTCAGGAATAGGTGTCTCTAAGACATACAACTTTTTGTCATGTTTGAGGACAATCCTCAGATTTCGGTGCCAATCCAGAAAATTTGTCCCAGACAATTTTTCCTTATCAAGGATTGATCGCAAAATGTTGTTAGATGTGTTTGTTGTCATGGTAATCTACAAAATAGAATGGAAAAATATAAGTATCATTAAAACATCATATTCAATTAGGCCTTTAATTAAATATGCTCCCACTATTTTACTCAAACCAAATGACCCTCACCATTTGATTCGGAAAAATCCCGTTGGAAGATTTTCTAGTGAATCGAGATCCATATTTCACTTTGTTTTAAGTCAGTGTTAGGCTGATTACACAAAACTCAACTATTTAGGTAGGAACTCCTTCCAATTGTATCCAATACAATTCTCGAATATTTTAGTTTGGTGAATAACTCTTTATTCTAATCCATCACATGGATTATTCCCAACTCTTGCTTCTAAACGTATATAATCTTATTATATTTTGTTTAGTTAAGTTTCACCCATTGTTTTAGAAATTGGATATTACATTTATCCCATCGCATCTTACTAATATAGAACATGCACCTCGCGTTAGGCGAAACCCACATTATTCGATACTAGTCTTGATGAGTTCTAAAACTTGGAAAGCATAAACTTAATATTCAATTTGAGGGAAAGTTTGATCTCATCGGCTTATTTATCATATAAATCGTCTCTCACATGCATCAACATGCATACACATGCATCAACATACATACAAAATGAAACAGTTATGGCCCCTAGCACAATTGTTCTCCCAAGCCAATGAGAGAACCTAAGCTAAACCTAATAACGATCTACACTTCTCCAAGCAAGATCTCCAAAGTTGTCCTCCTTTGATCTTGTAGTCTTCTTTTTCTTCATAACATTACATTACATTAAAGAATACTCGTTTTACATACGAGGGAGTGAGATGAGAAAAGAAGTTACATCAAGAGATTAAAAGAGAGGCACGACATGCAGGTCGTATTTTAAAATCGCAAAACAATTTCATATCGTCAAAACACCGTGATCAATAATTCAGTATGATTGATCCATATGCCACTGCTTCACCATACTAAAGTCGGTTTTCGAAGCAAATGAACACGGATTGCTCAAAGGAATAATGATTATTACATGATTTAAATGAACGAAATAGAAACAATATATCAAATATACCATCTTTGCATCAGAGTTAATTATATCACATATAAAATTTGGTCGATCATATTTGTGTTACTTAAGGACGATCGATATATCATTGCTTCACCATACTATTGTCGGATTCCGAAGCATAGTCAATATCGATCATCCAAATCGTACACAACCTCATGCTAAAATTCAATTTCTTGATTTAATTTAATTTGTTATGTGTTTTAATCGAATTAAAACAACAAATAGAAAATAAACACTTATCTGATGCATGGTTTCGTAAGTGGCTCTAATACCACTTAAGGGAAATCTCGATTCAAAACGCAGTGGAAATTAAAATTTCCCTTTAGCGATCCTTACGAAAGATCATGATCAGTGATAGAATGGTTCCCTCTTGTGGCGATGAAACCTTTGATTCTGAATCGAAGGAATGGTCACGAGCGATGTACGATGAACAGCGCCTCTACTCAGTCCACACAAATAGCTTTCTTCAGTCTCAGTGCTAGCTGCTACGATTGAAGGCTTTGAGTGAGAGATAGAGAGAAGGAAAATACGGCTAGGGTTTTACAGCTGAATTTTCATTAAGTGTTTATGCTTCTGCATAAGGGTGATATTTATAGAACCACTTGTGTGGGATGCAAGCTAAAAAGTCAACTTAAGTGCATGCACGCCATATCTTATGATGTACCGTATATCACTTAAGCACGCGGTACCTTACCACAATCTGTATTCCACTTAAGTGCACCGTATCTTACGGTGTTACATATTTACTTAAGTACATCGTACCTTACGGTGTTCCTTATTTAATCTACCTTTTATCAAATTGTCCTTATGTGTGTGACCCTGTAGGATTTCGCGACGTTGGTAATTATATTAAATCATGCATTTAACATAATAAACAGTGAGCGATATCTAGCAGCACATCACCGCTACCCAAGTCACAAAATTGTCATGTGATCTGACAAAACCTTTTGTGATAGTGCTTATATGTACAATTACTCTTTTGCCCTTATGTCTATATTGAACACAAGACATATATCGTGTCATCCTTATTCAGTTCAATATTGGGCCCTTAGACATTTATCCTGTTATGCAGGATGGGCAAATTCCATCTAGGTCACTCATGTCCCTCAGCAAGCTTTATAAAGTACCCATCAACCGTCATTATAATCATCTAATTACGGACAATGTTTGATCAGCAATAAAGTACTTGACTCTACATCTAGGGTCCATAGTGGTTTCAGGTCAAAGGGTGGTATACACCACTATCACCATGAGAGTAACTTATGACACTTTGCATAACATTCTATGTAGTACTCTCATAGTGGGTTAATCCAGTATAAATATTACTCCTAATATTCATACATATGTTAAGACTTGATAACTCCTTATCCATGATCCATGAGATGTGATCATCAGTCTATCTACATAATAGTCTTAATGCTTTAAGGTTATCCCATTTCACATTAAAGCTCGACTATGGATACTTTAAGAATAGTGTCTTTATGTTTAATGGAATCTCATGATTAAGTCACACTAAATATTTCATTAAACGAACTAGCTATTCTAGGGACTTTATCACTTTGGAAAAACAAACATAATAAAGAAATACCTTTTATTATTAATAAATAATTCGATACAAGTACCAAAAGTATTGGCCTCTAGGGCTTACACCAATAGTGTGACAGCAAGGTCGTTGATACAAATCTGAGTAAGCATATGTAGTTAAAAACTGATACAGGATTTAAACTGCGAGGTTTTCCCGAAAACAAAACTCCTGCAGTTTAAATAGTGTATCAATTTTTAACTACATTAACTGACTTAGATTTATACCAATGATCTTGCTATCATGCCGCCTCGCCAGAACTTACTTTTTTTTTTGTCAGAAATTGACGAAAGGGACCAACAAGCGTAACAAAAAATGAAGTTAAGGAATTAACTTATAATTTTTTTAGTTACTGGACTAAAGCGGATCATTAAATTAAATTAAGAAATTTCGTGACTAATTATACCAAAAATTAACAATGTTCATTCAATAGATTAAGGTTTGCATTCACAAGTTTGAAATTTAAACTCATTATCTTTTATCTTTCCTTTTTGGATTCTAAAATCCTAAATTAATAAATCTCATAAAAAATATAATTAACATAAACACTTAACTACATTATATAAAATTTAATAAATAATATATCAACATTAATTTAAAATATCAATTAAACACAGACAAGATCGTAGAAGAGATAAACTAGTCAATTATTTATTATGCTCAACTATGCATGTAAGGATTTCATCAATTTTTTTTGATATGAATCAAACTTGAACACATAGCACGGATATATCTAACTAATATAACATCTAACACAGTCAGCTTCTTGGAACGATATTGATACAATTTTAAAAATATAATTCTCACATCATTACCATTTTAAAGTTGCATGTTGATGAACTAAACATGTTAATCGTGATGATTGACATACGACAATATCCAACATTGAAAATATTTTGAATCGTTAACATCATCAATTGACATACGATGATATCCAACATTGAAAACATTTTTAATCGTGGTGGTTAAGACTCCATTTGATTTAGTTGCTCATTCATATTAGACAATGCAACATTCACATTGGAAATAAACAAACCTTTTTAGTAAACTACAATTAGATTAAAGTTGATTATGACCGAGTATTAGGAAGTAGAGTTCTTTTATTGGGTTGTGAATTAAAAGTGGCAATTTCTTATTCCACCATCCAACCTTCTTAAACACCATGCGTGCTGACGAAAATACCTCAGCGTTCCGGATGTGCAAATCCGGACGCACCATTTTTTAAAAAATTTTCAGTTTTTTTCGGATGTGCACATCCGGAAGAATTCCTGATCTGCAAATCCGGAAAAAAATCAAAAGAATTTCATAAAATCATTTACTTCTAAATATAATTAAATCAAATATAATTAAAATCCAATATAATTAAAATTAATATCATTTTTTCAATATAATTAAATCCAATATAATTAAAATCTAATATAATTAAAATTAATATGATTTTTTCAATATAATTGAATCCAATATAATTAAATTAATTTTAGAAATAAATACCATATAATTTTAATTATAATTTAGAAATAAATACCATATAATTTAGAAGTAAATACCATATAATTTTAAATACCAATATAATTAAATCCAATTTTAGAAGTAAATACCATATAATTTTAAATATAATATAATTAAATTAATTTTTTCAATATAAAAAAAATAATCTAAAAGTAAATACCATATTAATCCTTTAGAAAAAAAATCATTTTAATTTGAATTATATTGGATTTAATTAAATTGGATTTAATTATATTGAAAAAATCATATTAATTTTAATTATGTTGGATTTTAATTATATTAGATTTAATTATATTTAAAAGTAAATAATTTTATGGAATTCTTTTGATTTTTTCCGGATTTGCAGATCAGGAATTCTTCCGGATGTGCACATCCGGAAAAAACTGGAAAATTTTAAAAAAAATGGTGCGTCCGGATTTGCACACCTGAAAATTGAGGGCAAAAATGAAATTGCACGTGATGTCTAAAAAACATGAGTGGTGTATTAAGAAACCTTCTTAAAAATGAACCAAACACATATATATTATACAGGTTTATGTGCATTGTGGTCCAATTGGGGCGAAATATTTATTGGTATCAAATTAGGCAATTATATTATGGATAATGCTAACTTGTGCTCTAAGGGCACATGTTAAGAAAACCATAAATAAAAAAAATTATATTGAAAAAAATAGTAAATAAATTAATTATCAACTTTTGATAAAAGTAATAAACATTTTTAAAAAAATTATTTCTACATTTAGTTTTTAACTTGTGTCCCAAGAGTATAAATTAGCATTACCCTTATATTATTAGGTCAATTTGTGCGATATTCAGATTATGGTCTAGTTCTATACCAAACATTCATCTTGGTGTCGTTGCAATCATTTATATTTATTACTCTTTGGATGGTTGATTTGTATATGTTTGGTGAAGAAGGTGTGATGTGTTGAGTTATGACTTTAATATGAAGTATGTGTTTAATTTGCTTGAATGTGGAAATACAAATGTTATTAACTATTTATGTTTAAGTATTTTTAATCAGAATGAATTGATGTAGGTGGATTACTTATTGATTATTTTCATGAAGAGTTTTTCATAAAACATTTTTGGTAAAAAAAAGAAGAGAATTTACGTATGCTAATTCTCTTTGATTGATAAGTTTTTATTAAATCTATTTTATGACATTTTTTCGTGTGTTTGGTGTGATTTAATATGAATAAGAAAATTTGACCCTTATACAAGTATGGCTACAGGTACGGAAGATTATTTTTTGATAAACAACAAATTGTAAGAGGAGCACAAGGGGTAATTAACCCTTAAAACAAAAGAATAACACTAGAATAACCAAAATCAACAGTAATCCGAAGAACACCAAAAACAGTACAAAAGCTTAACAATACAAAGCCGAGGGGGTTTACCACCCACTCTTCCCAATCGATACCCCTACCGTTTATGTTAAGAATAATGAGTCATTCTCAAATAGATCTTATAATATTAGTCCAACAATTCCAACCCGCGACTGCCTCCGGCTTGAACAAAACCAAATTCCTCCGATACCAAATATTCCAACAGACACAACACCAAATCAAACAATCAACTTTTTTCCTATACAAACAGTTAATGTTGACCGTAAACTGGATGTAGTGATCGATCAAGTTATCCACCGCACTATTGGAATCAACGCGTAACCAGTCGTAAATACTATCCCAAATTGCCACAGAAAGAGGACAATTAAAAAAAAGTGTGACTTACGCGTTCTACACCAGAAGAGCAACTTTGACAAATAGCCTCTGACTCTCTGTTGATTATTCCACGCCGGATCAAATTGTCTTTAGATGGAAGGCGATTGAGGATTAATTTCCAGCAGAAAATCTGAACTTTACTCGAAATCTTTACTTTCCAAATCATCTCTTCAATTGTATGTTTTTGTCTAACATTGATGGATTGAGGCTTGTGAAAAAGCTTTCATGGGATTGGTTTTCGGTGTTATTTAGTATCGGTTCGAGCTTATCTTGGTCGGAATGGTGTTTGGATCCTACTAGTGGTTTCTAGTGCTCTTTGAGTAGGATCTCTTGCTTTTGTTTTCTTGTTGGTTGAGTTTTGTTCTTTTCTTTGTTCTCTTGTGTGTACTTGTTAGGTTAAAGCACCCCTAGTGCTTTTTTATTATATCCCAATTTGCTTATCAAAAAAAAAAACTACAATGCAAACACCGTCTCCCCGGGCAGACCTACAGCAGGCGGATGAAGGGAAAGATAAGTCAATTTTACCGTGTAAGCATCTTTAGCAAGCCACCAGATAAAAGAATCCTCCACATCATTGGGAAAAGAAACGTCAGCCAGCAACACAATCAGGTATGCCATCTGATTCTTTTCCTCGTCTGACAGCGTTTCCTCTTCACGTTCACCTTCCAGTACCACACTCCCTCTTGCCAATAACCTTCCTCTAATATCTTGGCCTCAGGATTGACAGATATGCAATAAATAAGCGGAAAGACCGAAGAGAATTTATCTTTACCCCTCCAATTAGCATTCCAAAAACTGATGAGATTGTCTTAGCCTACCCTACAACAGACGTGATCCAAGAACCAATTCGTATCTGCAGAACCCATAATGCGCACACTCATCAAGTCTCGTCACCACAAAGAATCTCTCCGCTCCCACGTACGAGACGGAGACCCCATTATTTTAGAGTGAAGATCACTGTATCGCCCGAACAACAAATCTTTCGAAAGAGGAGAGGGATTGGAAATGATTATCCACAACCACCAGCAAAGCAGAGCCCGATTGAATAAATCAACATGTTTAATTCCTAAACCTCCCTTCTTCTTGGACTTGTAAATCGCCTTCCAACTCACCCAACACACTTTCCTACGCTCAATGTCGCCACCCGAAAAGAAATTCCTTTGAATGCTAATGATCTCTTGAATCACCAATTTCGGAGCCCTATAAAAAGAAAGAGGATAAATAGGAATATTAGCGAGAACCGAATTAATCAACGATATATTTCCTCCTTGGGACAACATCTTTCCTTTCCAAGTTGTCAATCGGTTCCGTTACTTCCAGATGGTAGGCTGCCACACTGAAGCTTTCCTCAGATTAATCCCCACGTCCACTCCTAAGAAGGTGAAAGGAATAAAACCCACTCCACACGATAAAAAAGCCGACTTTTATTGTAAGAATTCATCTTCCAAATTCACTCCATAGAGCTTGCTTTTTATAGATTGATTTTAAGACCAGAGACTAGTTCAAAGCTATGCAGCAAGACTTTAAGACTCCATAAATTGTAGCTAGAACCATTAGAAAACAGAATTGTGTCGTTCGCAAATTGAAGCACCTCAAAGCTAACATCTGTCTTCAAGTTAAAACCACGAAAATCCCATAAATGTGTTGCTTCGGCCACGAGACCGGTTAAACCTTCCGCTATCAAAAGAAAAAGAAAAGGGGAAAGAGGATCCCTTTGCCTCAAACCTCTCTCCACTTTAAAGTTGGAAATCAGGCTACCATTCACCAAAATTGACATAGAACTAGTAAAAATAATTGCGTCCATCCATTTAAGCCATCTCGAACCGAACTTCATTTTCTTCAACATGAATCTTAAGAAATTCCAAGACACACAATCGTAAGCCTTTTGAAAATCCACCTTAAGCACAAGACACTTCTTCTTAAATCTTTTAGCAAAGTCCAAAGTTTCGTTTACAACTAAAACACCGTCAAGTATGTTTTTATTAGACATAAATGCTGATTGATTACCAGAGATGATGCCATCCATAACTAACTTCAGTCTCGAAGCAAGCAGTTTGGACAGGATTCTGTACAAACTAGAGATCAAGCATATAAGACAATACTCACCAAAAGACTGAGGATTCTTCGATTTTGGAATCAAAGTAAAAAACGAGGATGTGACAGCTTTTGACATTTTCGAACACAGATGAAAAAACCTTACAAAGTTCATCACATTGCCCTTAATAATCTCCCAGCAAGCTTTGGAAAAATTGATGTTGTACCCGTCAGGTCCAAAACTTTTATCGCCAGCACACTGCCAAATAACGTCCTTCACCTCCTCTTCCTCGAACGACAACTCCAAAGCCTCACTATTAACATCATTGAGATTGTTAAAGGTGATGCCTTCTAAGGTAGGGCGGAGACAGAAACTCTTTGAACATATTGTGATTTTATATTTTATTAATGAGGAGATAAAATTTTCTACGTTAAGAAACTCTTATTTAATTGACTATTTAAATAAGTGTTTGTTAAACAAGTTAATATTATCATTATAAAAAAAAGAGAACAAAAGAAATAAAATTTAATTTGACTTTGTAAATCGATAATTTTTATATGAATAGATTATAAACTTAATTAATATGAGTTAATGTTTAGTAATAATATATATATATATATATATATATATATATATATATATATATATATATATATATATATATATATATATATATTATTTCCTGAGTTTTCTAAGTAATTTTTGAACTAAAATATGAAATGATAGACTATATTTCATACTGACATGTCTATTATATCAAACATATTTCTTGAGTTTTCTAAGTAATTTTTGAACTAAAATATGAAATGATAGACTATATTTCATACTGATATGTCTATTATATCAAACACGTCATAAAAAACTTCATGCAAGACAACAAAGATAAATAACTTTGTAAAAAAGTTATAAATATCAATATAACATCTTAGAGCCTCAAAAAATTTATCGTTATACTTACCACAAACTCATATTTTAAATTAATAATCTGACCAGAGATATAAGAATTAACTACAAAACATAGGAAAACGTAGGTTGGAGATCCATACACTCTTTTCCTGCGGATTTACCTTCGGATTTTCACAAATTTTCCGCAGGAAACGTTTTACCTGCGGTTTTTTCTGCTATTTTCTGTTCCCAGCTTAGATCTTCGTGGGTAATTAGTTTAACAGGTAAATTTGCAGGAAAAAATCGCAGGTAAAGTCGCAGTAAATTAATCGCAGGTAAAACAACTAATTTCGCAGATAATACCGCAGGTTGAAGTTTACGCAGGAAAAGTTGCAGCAAATTAATTATTCGCAGGTAATTTCTCTTTCAGATTATTAATTTTTATTATTTATTGTGTTTAATTCATATTTAAAATATTATAATTAATATTAAATAACAAATTAACAATAATATAAAAATAAAAATATAATTTGAATAATCCAATGCAACACTAATCACATTCAAAATTTTAAAACAACCAGACATTACTTTAAAGTCAATAACAAGTACTTCTAGAGTTACATTACTAAAAATGAAACAATCAAGTTACTAATAATCACTTTTCCAACTTCTCTTGTTCTTGTCTTAGCAATAATGCATTTAGAGCATGGACTTGACTTGATTGAATTGATAATAGAACCAGAGTCTTGGCAATGGTTCCAAGACCAAATACCCTCCCTTTCTTCTTTTCAAATGACTCCACCCATATATCCAACATTTCAACTGTAGGTTGACTATCAGCTTCATCCTCTCTTGGAACAGTTGAATTTTGAGAATAAATCTCCAACTTTTTTCGTTCAAATTCATCCTAAAAGAAAATTTAAAAAACATAATAAGGAATTCATATTTTACAGACATAACAATAAGCTTCATCTTATATAAATCAAAAACAACTCTAAACACACAAAAACTACTTACTTTTATCCGACAATATTTACTTGCATTGAATGAGTTTCTGATGAATTATTTATTTTCATTCAGAACGCATACCAAAGCCAATGGAAAATCAAATATTAAAGTTAAAGGCTCAAAATGAAGGAACACATGAGATTGCAAAAGGGATACAAAATATTACTCAACAAAAGCATAAACACTCAATATTGAGATTGAAGATTCTTTTCTAACAAATCACCTAAAACAATAAATGTCCTAAATTAGTATGACCATGTTTTGGATTTTGGACTCCCACTACCTGTCCAAATGAAAATGTTTTGCCTATTATGTTTTTTATTTTGTTGTTGAAGGGGTTTCAACACTTTTATTGCAACTGCAGTGTGATCTAGTTCAGCCCTATAGACTGGTCCATAACCTCCTTCACCGATCTTCAGCTTCTATATGATACCCTGATTGATGGATTAAATCACATACCTAGAAAATTGAAGAATAACAGTGTGTTATAAATTAAATTAAATTAACTTTAGTCATATAGACTACGTCTTTTACTTTCCTAAAATGTGGATGTTAAATTGGAAAGAACAAAAGTACATTGTACTTTGGCCAAATAAAAAATATAAATGCGGTAAGCCACTCTAAAAGAAAAGTGAGTCATGCATATGCAAGAATGTAATGACAGTAGTCATCAAATTTCTATAATCTTTAACAACTTTGTATAATAAATTAACATTTTAGCATATGAAAATGGGATGTAACATGCATAATTGAAATTCAGTTACTCACCTTCATGGTTACTGCAACCCAACTCTCATCAGTTGATAGTGTTTAAGAGAATGAAATTTTTATTACAAATATTCTAATACTCACAATACACAAGCATATAAGAGAACAAAACTCTTATTGCTTCGATAACATAAGAACATCAACTTCTAAGTATGCGATCAATGGATATGCTAGACAATGGTTAGTCTCTTTGAACTGAGTGAATTACTAAGCATTACGGGCATGGTTTTATGAAGCGACCTACCCTCGTAGTCTTAGAAATGTACACCATGGGGACTTATATACCTAATTATACTTCACCCTTTAAAAAAATTTAATTGTTCTAATTTTCACAACAATAAAAAAGTATTAAATAAATAATTTTTTTAAAAAAACAATTAATATCTTAAATTTTTTTTAAATATATATAATATTTAAAATAAAATTAAAAAAAAATCTCAAAAACATATATTTGGTAATATGTCAATTATATTTTATAATTTTATTTAATAAAAAGTACTAAAAATTGGCAACAAATATTGCAGTAAAGTTCTCAGCAAACTTCGCAACAGTTCTTGCAAAATTTCCAGAGAATTTTGAGGTTTCAATAGATAACCAATTCCTGCAAAATAAATCGCAGTTAAATCTGCAGGAATTGGATATATTATTTTTAAATCTTAAATTGAAGCTAAAGTCTCAAGAATTCCTGCGAAATTTGCTGCAACTTCATTTTTCGCAGGAAATAATTTTTCACAATATAAATTCGCAGGTCTAGTCACAGGTATACCCGCGAATAGTTTTGCGTAGGAAAATCCTCAGGTAATTCATATATTTCTATTATATATATATATTGGAATTTCATAAAATTATCAAAAATAGAAAAAGTAAGTATCATTCATATTCAACATCAACAAATATAACATTCAACAAGTCTCTATACAATAAGAAGGTACCTAGCAAAAGTCTTGAAGTGAGAGTTCACTAGGTTATGCTTGTCTGTCTATTTGAGCGGCTGAAGTATTGTATGAGTAAGGAAGTAGCTTTAAATTACTAAGGCAATTCACACACACCTTAAAAATATTTTTTCAAATGCTTTTATCATGCAAAATTGTTTTTAGGCCAAGACAAGTAATTAAAAAGCTATCCAAACCTTTTACACCATTTTTTCAAACCAGCCAATCAATTCGTCAATTATGCGAATCGAATGGGAAAACCTTTTGTAGCCATCTAATTGATTAGAGTATCAAGCTAATCGATTAGAAGAATGGTAATAGATTAATTAAATGACATGGACAACACATTAATGACTTGCAACAATTATATATCCAAAACATTCTATTTGGGCATGGTAATCAATCAAAAGTGAGTTGTCTAATCGATTAGAGCTTTATGCTAATCGATTCACTACTATGTAAAACCCCTTTAACAACGGTTGAAAATATATAATAACGCGGATCAAGGCGTTGTTATGTAGAGTGTTGTGGAAAATGCGCTACTTTTAATCACGACCCTGGGACCGTTGTGGTATTCTGGAAAGCGCGCGTTAACCTATTACCAAATATAAAATTATATTTAAATTATATTTAAACTATTTAATAGTTTAAATATAACCGCATCTAAAAAAATACCACCATACGCTTGCTACCACCATCATCACCATGTATCTACAAGGAAACACAACAAAAATCAAACTTAACCCTAAAACATCAATAACATAATGTTTTCCACAGCATCCTAAAAGATGAGAGCGGGAGAACATACCATCTTTGCCGCAGTAGGAGTTTGCGCCGGACGTTGCTCTCGTCAGATATCCTTTAAGCTTCTTTTCTCCATTCTCTTGTAACGGTATTGGTTAAGATTCATGAGAGAAGAGTTGTGTTAGGGTTTTCTTTAGAGAGAAACGGCAGTTATGAAGTGGGTCACAGATAGTTTCGTTTATATATTAAAACCTATCACTTTTCGTTACGGTTTAAAACTACAACCGTAATTAAATTTTATATTTTAAAATAATAGCAAACAATATCACGACGGTTATTCACAATAACCATAATGATATCTCTTATTTAAAAATAAATAAAAATGAAAGGAGCACCTTAACCTTAAATGAAAAACATTTTTGCCACTGCTGAGGTTCGAACCCATGAAAGATTGATTATATCATATCGATATACTTACAACCGTTATTATACCCTATAAATTTTTAATTAAAAAAATATAATATAAAGTAAGCGCCTGAGTTAGAGATATCACCACGGTTTTTGGAAGAATCGTGGTGACTTGGGCGTTGTTGTTTGCGTGTTTTGTAGTAGTGATTAGATAATTAATTCGGCCCATGGATCATTTTCATTTCTAGATTTTCCAACTACTATATAAAGGAGGCATGCCTCCGCTACAAATCATGCCATTTTCCAATGTTTATATATTTCTTTGTAATTTATCTTTCTCCCTCACTCTAGAAAATATTTTCTTTCACTTCATATTGCCTTAGTGTTAGTAAGTGAAGCTTTGGTTGTGAGGAAGAAATTTGTGTAAGTTATCGCGCTGGTCATTTATATTCTTAAGGGTGTAATACTCTTAAGATATTTACTTTGGTTCTTGAGATAAACATGTCATAAAATCTTGGTATTTGTTTTCTTAAGCTTTGTCAGAAAAATCTTTGTTTTAGTTACTGAGATAAGCCATAAATCTTTAAACGATTTGTTAGCTTAGCCTGGGTTAAAAGCTTTCATTGGTTGGGGATAAGCCTGTAAAAATCTCAAGATCAGATTGTATTAAGGTTCGTGGGCATAACCTTCAAAATCTCACAAGTTTATAGTCATAACTCTCAAAAAGACCTCTTAGGGACAGGACTAGGCCAATGTTTGAAAAAACCTAAATAAATCTCTGGTACAATTATTTTAACCATATCCTTTTATTTTCTGCAATTTAGTTTCATTATGTTATCTCCACTGCAAATTACTCACTTAAAATTCCTAACACGGTCTTAATCAAGAAAGGTTTAAAATTAATCATGAAATTAAATACCATAATTCACCTCCCCCTCATGCTTGAAGTCACTTGTCCAACAAGTTGCATCATAACCTAACTTCTGTTAAAAATTAATCGGCTCAAGAGGGAAAATGACTTAAATCTATTCACTAAACAAACCTCATTCTTTAATGGAGAATGGTGTAGTTTGTCAAAAGAGAAGATGAAAGTTTTCATAGAAGCGATGAATCGTGGTATTTTGAAGGTTGTGAATGAAGGACCATTTTTCTACACCCATATTTGATGGTGTTGTAGAAAACAAACTTGAAAAGAATTAGACCAAAGTTGATAAAGAAAATGTGTAGTGCAGTTTGAAAGCAAAAGATGTCATCACTTTCACTCTCAGTCTTGATGCATTTTTGCGAGTTTATCACTGTGAAACTGAAAAATGAAATGTGGGACATCCTCCATATCACCCATGAAGGTACTACTGAGGTGAAGAGGTCAAGGTTGTGTACGTTAACCCATGCGTATGAACTCTTCAAAATGAAATCTGAAGAGAGCATTAGTTAGATACAAACATGATTTACCCATATCGTGAGTCATATGAGAACATTGGGAAAAGTACTTTCAAATAAATAATTGGTTATAAAGATTTCTAGATGCCTAAATCATGGTTGGCAACCTAAAGTCACTGTGATATGTGAATATAAAAATTTAGCAACAATGAACACACCACACACACACACACACACACACATACACACACTCTCTCTCTCTCTCTCTCTGGTAATTTGTGAAAATATGAGATATAGCATAAAATACTTACTGATGATGAAGAAGAAAATAAGAAGAGGAAATTAATTGCACTTAAAGATAATGACATCAAAGATATGGAATCAGAAGATGAAGACTGTCAAAGTGAGATTAATAAATTTGTGAAGCTCATGTTTCAAAAATTTAAGGAGTTCCTAAGACACAAAAACAAAATTTAAAAGTCTCAAAACAATGTTAAGAAAGCTTATCTATTGGAACAAAATTGGTTTTTCCTATATGTTGCGGTGAAAATCGGATAACAAATTATTAATTAATTTGCATCATTTTTCTTTTACAACCGACTTTGATTTATCCAAAGGAAAGGCTCAAGATCGTTAGAAAAACCTAAAGGGGAAAGTTCTAAGGTTCGGGGGTTGGTTACACCTAGGGAATGTATTAGCACCCTAAACGTCTGTAGTACTCTACGGGAGCCTCTTGTTTAATGTTATCTTATGTTTGCTAAAGGTTCTATACTAAATGTTGAAACCCTAGGGGTTAGTATCTAAGTATACTCAATAAGGCATCACACCTTACGCCTACGTATCCTCGGGAATAGAATCAGAGTATGCGTAGTTCTACTTCTACTGAATTATTGACTATGGTCAATATTCAGAGGGGAAATGAGTACAAGCTCATTGTAGAGTTTAAGAACTCTCTAAATCTAGCGTAATGGACCTATGTTGGAGTTTAGTTAGTAGGGGAAGTGATAAATTCGTTAGGATAAATATCACTAAGAGTTTAAGAACTCTCTCCTAAAGCTAGTTGTGATTTCTATGGCTCTGATGAGGCCATGAAATAAAGTTATCTCCTAAGAGGTTACTAGGTTAAGGTGGGGGCTATGACTTTAAGAGTCAACAATAATCACCTCCCTTTGGAATAGGGGGAAAAACAGTTCTAGAATAATAAGAGAATAGATAAAGACATGATAAAAGATAAGACATTTATAATATGATGGGATGAAAGCAACACAAGCATGAGGATGGCAAGATGCTTCATGATAAAGTATGGATAAGATGAACATGATTATTATAAGGACATATCAATATGTTTCAACCTTAAGGAAGACAAACATATAGAATACTCGCAAAGCTAAAGAGAATGATATTAATTAAGGATGATATTTAAAGAAGGACCAAATTCACATCAAAGTCAAATAGAAGATAAGTCAAACATGGATGAATTAGTTCAAGACTTAAACAAACATTAGTGAATAAACACTCAAATTCATAAATAAAACTAACAATTAGTCCAATTATAAAACGATTAAGAAACAATTAAGCTTAGAGAAATTAAGATAAATTTCCTACTAAGCAATAATTAAGCTTAAATAATTAAGAAACAATTAGAAATAACTCACATATTAATTATAAAATTTAAATAAACAAGAGAGAATTAAAATAAATCACATATTAATAACAATTAAAAAACACATATTAATTAATAATGCTTAAATAAACAATTAAGAGATAAATGGATAATTAAAATTAAATGAAAATAAAATATTTTTGGAGTTTTTGAAATAAGAAAAAGTTTTAAATAAAATAAAAAGTTTTAAAATGATTTGAAGTGAAAATAGTTGGAAATAAAAAAATAAAATTAAAAACGCAGGGGGGTGCATTGAAGTAAATGTCATAGTAAAAAAACATAAGATAGTTCAGAATGGGCCAAAAGGGGGGTGGCAACAGAAATTCGCTAGGCCCAAGTTGAAAATGGCTGCAAAAGGAAAAACACAAAACAAAGGGGACTGGGGCGAGGGGGATTCGAACCCCAGTCCCTTCGTTTACAAAGGCAAGGCTTGAACCACTGGGGTGGCGATACATCCATTGTATATGCTCACCCCAAAAACACTTAAACCAAACACATTTTCCAAATGCTAATATTAAAAGAAACCCACATGAAGCAGTCGTTCCAGGATGTACAAGTATTGTCCTAAGTCACTAGTAGACAAAACAACCATTGGCCAATCACATGACAACCTTTCTCTCTCGGTTACGTAAGCATGCAACAACAACTAGACAATAGGACAAGACACATTCACAACAACAACGCACATACAACAACATTACTAGAATCACACGCACATCATAACAACACACACATCTAGTATTTTTCACATACAGCGCAGAACATGCATTTAATCACACATCTTACACACAACACACATAGCAAAAACTACATTTATCAATCATTCACACAATACCATAGCTATTACTTCAAAACAAACACTTCATACAATATAATATATCACATCAAACACACAATGCAACACAAATTATATAACATATCACACATTTCACACATTAAAACTCATAGTGCAATGCAGACAACATAAAACAACACAAGATAATAGCAACACACAGAAAATAGAGCAGCAATAGATATAGTACACACTTTGACATAACACAAACATTTACACTCACATTATCACATGACACACAAATACAATGGCATTACTATACATGATACACTGCATTCACACACACATGACAGTAACATGACATTTCACTACACACAATAAGTTACACTTACAACATGCATAGTAAAACACAATTTACTAACAACACAACTCACGCAATGCATTTCACAATCACACACATGATATACACATAAGACGAATAGCAAAATGATCATACATACAAAACTAGATAGCAATGCAATAACATATAATTCAAATCATCAACTACTGCACAATTGTACAACTTATAAAGCTGATATGATTATGATCATACATATAATACTACAGTCGTATCATTAAACAAATATGTATTACAAACACATATTTATCACACATCGCAAACAAAAGCACATCACAACCGTATTAGCACTAATATTAAACCACATTACACAGCACACCATGCAATACATAATCGCACACACATATAGACAAAAACAACCACAATGCAACATTACAACAATAATGCGGTTTATCAACCTTGTTCCATCAATGTCTCCCTCGGATCTTAATCGATTTCAAAGAAACACAACACCCTCAAAGCAAAGACAAAGATAACAGTAGCAAGAATGATATTATGCGAACGAAAATTACGAAACAAAAAAAATACACCATACACACAAACACAAACGCAATATCCATCATGAATAACATAAACTAACAGATACACCACGTAAAATGCAGCAAATATCATGGCAACATCAACAACACGAAGTGAGGAGATTACCGGTTATGCGATTACGCCAACTCTGTCAAAATCGATACTACCGTGTGAATGCTATTCTTCTTGAGAAGATGAAGATGACGTGAGTGAGTTTATGTTCTGATATTTTCTTTGGTTGGGTTGTTCTGATTGCCGGTGCAAAGAAGGAAAAGAAAGACTCACGAGTTTCTCAAGGAGATTGATATAGTGTCTTGTGTCGTGTCTTGTTCTATTGGTGACTGTTGGTTGTTTTGCTGGTTGGTGGATTGTTGTGGTGGTGTTATGCTTGGCTAAATGTATTTCTTTTTTTGATATTAGCCTTGTGAGTTGGGAGAATGGAGAGGTTTTGAAATGGTTATGTTCTGGTTGTTGCTCTCCCCGTCTTTGTTGTTGTTTTCACACCAAGAGAAACATGTTTGTGGTGTTGGTTGTTTGTTGTGAAGAGGATTGCACCGAACAATGGTTTGCAAGTGGATTTCTTGTGTCCACCGTTGGTCCTCCCCTTGAGAAGTGAAAGCCAACTTCATTTATAGTGGCAGTATGGTATGGCCAAGGAACTCCAACGGCTACTTGCTTTTTTCAAGAGCAAACGTGATAGAGTTTGGATACTACCTCATAGCCTTCCTACCCCATCTACCTTGAGCCCAGTGATATTTGAAATGGTTGCTTCTTATGCGCTTTTGTCCGCTGTAAAGGTATGAATCATGGAGCATTATACGATGGGTGCTTATTGGCGTTTTTGTAGTTTGTTGCATAGTACAAGGTATTTGTACTTTGAGTTGTTCTTTTCAACGGGTTTTAGGGCAAAAGCTGCTTTGGAAACTAATGCAAATGGAGCCGTTGGTGTACTTGGTGAAAGCTGTGACTTAGCATGGTTTAGAAAAGAAGAAACAAGTTATGTTATGGTACAACCACCTTGATCCCATGTGTCCAGTAACATTGTTTTCTCTTTCTTTGTGGTAACGTGGGTCCATGGGCAAACAAACTTTGTATTAATTAGCTCTTTGTATTATAAAAGACAAGGTTTGGTATCTATTATTATAATTTAGAAAGAAATAATTTAAAACAAATATAAGTGAATTTAGTTTTTTTAGGAAAATTGTCATAAATAAATGGAAATAAATTTAGACAAAAATGATTAGAAATTGGTTATTGAAATAGAATTTGGAAAAAAGAATAAGTGATTTTTTTAGAAAAAGATTAGGTTTAGAAAATAAATATGTAGAACAATATTAGTGAATAGTTATTTGATATTGGTCTAGAAATGATAATGATAATTGAGGATGAAAAAAAATAAAAGCCAAAGAGAGGCTGATGGAAATATCTGAGAGAATCGCTTGATCCCAATGCTCTGCCCACAACCCTAGTTAATCACTTCTGGTATCTCCTGAGAACAAGACTTAATTCACAGATAAAGCAAACAAAAACTGATAAAAAAGGGTTAGCTGTGCAATATTCTGGACCTAAGATGCACAAATGAAGATGACATCTAAGGGTAAAAATTTAGGGTACAACAGTTGCCCCTATTTAAATAGCTTTACCGGATGGCACGAGGAACAGAGATTCCAGGGGCATCAAGGTGAAAGGTATTTAAATATAGCAAACCAAAATTTTTTCCCTTAGATGGAATGCAAATGCTAAGGACAAGCGACAGACATGCAAATGCTGACATACCATGAACTTCTAAAATGATGACATGATGCCAGGAATGCAAAAGATGCAGACAGACCAGACACCAGGGACAACAGGAAGCCAACACACAAGAAAAGCTTCACCGGGGAAAGGCAAAAGCTAGTATCCACAAGAAAAACTCACTGGGGATACAGGCTAACCAACGAAAAAGACTCACTGGGGAGGCTCCAAAGAAACACTGGGGAGAAACCAAAAAACAATCTCCGCTGGGGAAGAAAAAGAAATCCAGGGAGATAAACAACTGGGGACAAAACAAAACCCACAGTCTTCCTGGGCACGAAACCAGAAGGAAAACCTAATCACCAGGGATCAACCCAAAAACATAGACAACCAAACGAAGACTTCCTGGGGATTCCTATACCGAAGAGTTTAAGATGGGATCTTCAAGAAAGCCAGGAAGACAGAGACAAACTCTGCGCACCAGATATGAGCCTTATAAGGTTGAAGAAATTTGTTCCAAGAAGCTTAGCTTAAAGCAATTTTCAGAAAATCCAAGGTAAGGGTTCAATGTCTGACATGATTCGAACAAGAACGGTTTTTAAAATGAGAATACAGTGCTTGACACGATTCAAACACAGTCTAAGTTCAAGTTCGACATGGTTCGAACAAGAACGATTTTAAAACAAGAGGCAGTGTCCGACACGATTCGAACAAAACTCTGTTCAGGTTTGACATGATTCAAACAAGAACAAGTTTGAAAACACAAGACAATGCTTGACACGATTCAAGCAAGGTCCAAGTTCAGGTTTGACATGATTCAAACGAGAATAGCTTTACAAAATCTTTAATGTTAAACTTCTTGGGGAACAACAAAAGGTTTTAAAGATTCAAATTTGGCGCGCAAAGGTTAGGACCGAACAAGCACGACACAAAGCAAACCGGGAATGTCTTTACTTCACTGGGGAAATAAAGACAAACACCAACAAAATACCACAAGCAAAACAGAGCACAAAGATGCAAAATCTGGCCCTCAAAGGTGGTGACCAAACGTAAGCCTAGCTTAGGCAAAGATTTTGGATATACCGGGAATGTTTTTACTCCACTGGGGAAGTAAAGATTCACATCGTCAAAGGATAGACGGTAAGGGATAATTGAATCGAAGATTTACATCACCAAAGGAAGAAAACTGACATCGTCAAAGGATTGGCAGAAAAAGCAGTTGATTGACATCATCAAAGGGTTGATGGTACGAAAACTGACATCGTCGAAGGATTGATGGAAGAACACAGTTGGATGGCATCATCAAAGGGTTGATGGAGAACACTGACATCATCAAAGGATTAGCGGAAAAGGCAGTTGAATGACATCATCAAAGGGTTGATGGTACGAAAACTGACATCGTCAAAGGATTAGCGGAAAAGGCAGTTGAATTACATCATCAAAGGGTTGATGGTACGAAAACTGACATCGTCGAAGGATTGACGGAAGAACATAGTTGGATGGCATCATCAAAGGGTTGATGAAGAAAACTGACATCATCGAAGGATTGACGGAAAAGGCAGATTAGAGGTAAAATCAAGGACAGATAAACTTCTCGTGAGAGAGATGGCCACTAATTGTTGGGTATAAATTCCAAAGAGATGTTGATATTACAACATTGCTGGAGAAATAACTTTGTCTTCAATGGGGATTCGTAAAAGAATCTTCTTACGAGACACGGTGCAAAATAAATGCACTAACAAAAGTAGGTTCGGAAACCACACCCGCCAGGGACCAAAGTTCAATCTAGGAGCGAGCTAGAAAGAAACGGCCAAACAAGACTCCACTTGAGGAATGAACTCAAATGGGGACTTATCTTATCCAAATGTGGAAAAGATAACTGAACCAACCATCATCCACGAGAATCAAACTCCATGGGGAATTCAGAAAAGATGGGAACTTTATGCCTAGGGCTGACTTTCTACTGGAGAGAATAGACACACCCAGCCACTTGGGAAGAAAACCGCCAAAGCGAACCAAAACAGGAAAACACCAGAAAAAGAAGCAGAAATGCTAAGATGCTACACATATGAGTGCTTATGCCATGCTTATGCTTATGCTGACAAAACAGACAAAAAGCGAAACCGGAGACGAAGAAAACGTCTCTACAAAGAACACCCAGCCAAACTCACCAGATTGGACCAATACTGGGGATGAAGCAGAAGAATCAACAACTTTACTGGTGAAAAGAGTATCCCACTTGAGGTATGACATCATGAGGATTGCCATCATGAGCTTGATTTCTTTGTTGGTAGAGAATCTGAGGAGAATTTGTCAAGATTAGCTGAAGTAACAGCTCATTGGGGAGCTAGCAGAGGATATCACAAGAACCAAAGTAATTCTGCATCCTACTGGCGTAATGATCATCTTTAAATCTCATCTGCCCCAGGCTATATGATCTGTCAGAAGACGATAACAAGAGGATTTTATAGAAGAATTGGCATACAAGTTGTTTCAATATCTTCAAACTCTCGGAGAGATCTCGGCATGACTGCCCCAGATTAGGGGATAAATAATCAAAAGAATTTTATAGAAGGATTGAAATGCCAGATGCTTCAATATCTTCCAACTTGAATAATCAAAAGAATTTTACGGAAGAAATGAAATACCAGCTGCTTCAATATCTTCCAACTTGAATAATCAAAAGAATTTTACAGAAGAAATGAAATACCAGATGCTTCAATATCTTCCAACTTGAATAATCAAAAGAATTTTATGGAAGGATTGAAATACCAGATATTTCAATATCTTCCAACTTGAATCTTGACGTAGCTGTTTCTGTTCAGTTATACTCGAGATACTCAAATTGTAGTAGAAATTACTGGGGAACAGATTTTCCCCTGCTGATGGGTTACTGAAGTCGAAACTAGTCATAAGATGATCTCAAAAATATTTGCCCCAATATTCTGAATTTGCAGAATTCTGCCTCCGATTTGTCAACTCTTGAGATAATAGATTGGCAAACCTCACACTTGGTTGCCCCTGACTGAGTCAAATTTCCTTTATCAAGTTCAATTCTTTAACTGACCGCGTTCTTTGGGATTCCTTGATATCGAATGGTATTGCAAACAAGTGTTGTTCATTAAAATTGGCAAAATTTAATGCAAAGGTTTAATGCAAAATTCGATGCAAAGTTTGAAAACAAAGCTTTGACAAAAAACGCACAGTGAAATGATTAAATAGTCAAAAACAAAGGTGGGTCTAGTCATTAAGGAAGTGACCAACACACGCGAGCAACAGAGATTATTAGGACTCAGGTTACTCAACCTTGCTGTAGCATGCTTTTAAAATAACCTTACCTCAATTAGGTCTTTTAGGGGTTGTAATGTGGTATGGTTCATGGTTTGTGAAACAAAAGATAAAGGCTCAAATCCTACACTGAGTTAACCCAAGATATACGTTTAAATCTCCAAAAGCAGGAAGTCGCTTGATTTGAAAGCTGACTGGCGCCTTATGTGAAACGCTCGTGTTTGAATGCATAACCGAGTTAAACTGAAAACTACCCTGCCCCCAAGGTTTAAAGGTTATTTTGTGTAAGGAAAGAAAACTCCTACTTCTAGGCTCGAAGGGTTAACAAAGGATGAATTGAATCAATGCCTTACATCCTCGGCGAGGTTAATTTGAAAGTATACCACAGCAATTACGAACATGAGGTTTTCATCATCCTCCCCAATCTTTTCTTAACAGAAGTTTGAAAAAGGAGGTGAAAAAGATATATATTTTCGCTTTTATGAAAATAAAAGTAAACGAGTGAAACGAATGGATTTAACCAAAAGATGCGTAAATATTTCATTAATCTTGCCAATTTGAAAGTACAATACTGTTTATAAGCAAAACAGATTCAAATATGCAAAGAAAAATACAACAAAAATGATGAAATAGTCTGAAGTTTGCCAGCCTCAGGGAACTGGGCTCTCCTTCTTGACTTGCCAAACTGAGATAGTCACCTTCAAAACTGATTGTCGAAATCCGTCTGAGAATTATCTTCACATCCACTCTCGACAATTTCTTCCTCTTCAGAGCCTGATAAATCCGCTTGATTAGGTGAAAGATTGTTGATTTGAATTTCTTGAGGCGTGAATGAGATCATCTCAGAATCAAGCAGCGTCTGAACCTTGCTTCTGAGTACCTTACAGTCTTCGGTTGAATGCCCTTGTGCCCCAGCGTGGTAGTCACATCGGGCGTTGGCATCAAAGCCTGGTGGGTATGGAGGGATCACTGGATCTATCCCTTTTGGCACTATTAGTCCCCCTTTTATTAAATCTGGTGGGAACTGACTGTATGGTATTGGCAACAGAGTGAAATTCCTCTTTGGCTTCCTTGGCCTTTGTCGTGCATGCTGACGTGGCTGACGGCGGTAGGACCGTTGATACAGAGGAGGTCTTCGATTTGGAGCAGAATATTGCCCACGTGGAGAGATTGGTGTCTGATGCAAAGACCCAAAAGGTTGCTGACGCTGAACGCTTGAGTTGTAGAAGCGCTGAGGTATTTGGGATTCCCATATAGAATTACTTTCCTTCTCCCATTCTTCTTGAGAACTGACAGCTGATTTATTCTCACCGGCCGGAGTATTCGAGGTGCCTCGGATCTTTCCTTTCTGGAGACCACTCTCAATGCGTTCTCCAGTTTTTACTAATTCAGCAAAGTTTGACGTCACAGTGCTAAACAACTTTTCTCGGTATATACCTTGCAAAGTATCCACGAACCGGTCAACCAATTCCTTGTCCAAAAGTGGTGGTTGAACACGAGCAGCTACTTCTCTCCACCTCTGAGCATACTTTCTGAAGGACTCATTTTCTTCTTGAGATAAGTCTAGCAAATGTAGGCGGCTGGGAGCCAAATCAAGATTGTAGTTGTATTGCTTCACAAAGGCACTGGCTAGGTCTGACCATGATTGGGCATGACTACTCTCTAGCTGCATATACCAATGCAGTGATGCTCCACTTAGACTGTTTTGGAAACAATGGATCATGAGTTTGTCATTGAGGACATGTGAAGTCATTCCTCTACAAAACATCACCAAATGTTGTTTCGGACAACTATCCCCTTTGTACTTCTCAAAATTTGGTGTCTTGAACTTAGGAGGTATTACAAGGTCAGGTACCAAACACATGCCCAAAGCATTCAGATCAGCAGTGTCACGGCCTGCAATGGCATCAAGCTTCTTTTCCAAGGCATGACATTTTTCCATTAGCTCAATGTCTCATGGATCCCGGGTCTTCCTCACAGGGACTACTTCTTGGGAATCTGACTTGGAGAATGCAAAACTGCGATATTCCATAGCATCAATAGAAGAAGAATGTCCATCTCGGACAATGGCATATTCTTGTATAAACTGGTTCTCAACAGGAATCTGCGCAGGTCGAGTTGGGGCAACATTGTTCACAAACATACCCTGAATATTGGCATCTCTTTTTGCCAAGGCTACCATAATCTGATCCAACTGGCTTCTTAACAAGTCAAAATCTGCTCTGGTCATAAACTGGTTCTGCTCCTCTGAATTCATGATCCCTTAAAAGCTTTTTCAAGTCCAATGCTGGCTATGGGAGGTTAGCTGAGTTACAGACAAAGGACAGAGGAGACTCAAGACCGAGAAATGCAAATGCAATGCAAATGCACATGCAATGCTAAAGCAAGCCAAATGGTTTCAAGGAACTCGAAGGCGAGCTGCAAACATTTTTGGGAAAACTGAAAAGTTTTGTTTTAAAATCTAAGATCCCGACTGATCTTTGTAAAGAAAAGAACTTCTGAGTTCATGGAAACTAAATGGTTATCATGAGATGTATGCAATGCACAAAACACGGGCACACAAACATAAACATACACACACAACAGCACACAAGTCCTAGGTTTAGGGGCCACGAGCATGGAGCCAATATCTACCCATCCCAAAAGGTATGTACTACTGGTTTTCACCTCCCGGACAAGGTTCTAAAGAGTTCCCAGAGTCTACAATCCATCTTTCGGATTTTAAGGATTTCCCAGATGACTTGGTAATCAATAAAATTCTCAAGAGGATCTCGTCTGAGTGTAGTATCGCGTGACAACCAATTCAGAAATAGACTTCATCATGGTCACTGCACTACATCCTAAAAGGCCAAGTGGGGTTTGGTGACTACGGTTCTCAATATCATGGGCTCCTAGGTCGAGAGTAGCACGCTTTCACGAATAGGATCGTTCAACATAACTAGACTCTCGAGAGGGCCTCAACTGAGTGATGGTGTTATCAATTCTACTTTTCAGGAATTGACTCCCTCAAAGCCTCCTTGAATACCATCGTCCTATCATAAGTGTATGCTCAAATCCGGGTATAGGATTTATCTCACTCATAGATATCATATCCACCCAAATCAAACAGAAAAATGCCAAGCAAGAACAAATATACAAATATATAAGCAAATATGACATACATAAGCATATACAAGTAAATAAGCAAACATGAATAACATAAAACAAGATAGGCTTAAGCCTCTTAGGAAAGGACCAGCAATAGGTCTAACGATCCCCAGTGAAGTCGCCATTTCTGTTGCGGTGAAAATCGGATAACAAATTATTAATTAATTTGCATCATTTTTCTTTTACAACCGACTTTGATTTATCCAAAGGAAAGGCTCAAGATCGTTAGAAAAACCTAAAGGGGAAAGATCTAAGGTTCGGGGGTTGGTTACGCCTAGGGAAGGTATTAGCACCCTAAACGTCCGTAGTACTCTACGGGAGCCTCTTGTTTAATGTTATCTTATGTTTGCTAAAGGTTCTATGCTAAATGTTGAAACCCTAGGGGTTAGTATCTAAGTATACTCGATAAGGCATCGCACCTTACGCCTACGTATCCTCGGGAATAGAATCAGAGTATGCGTAGTTCTACTTCTACTGAATTATTGACTATGGTCAATATTCAGAGGGGAAATGAGTACAAGCTCATTGTAGAGTTTAAGAACTCTCTAAATCTAGTCGCAATGGACCTATATTGAAGTTTAGTTAGTAGGGGAAGTGATAAATTCATTAGGATGAATATCACTAAGAGTTTAAGAACTCTCTCCTAAAGCTAGTTGTGATTTCTATGGCTCTGATGAGGCCAAGAAATAAAGTTATCTCCTAAGAGGTTACTAGGTTAAGGCGGGGGCTATGACTTTAAGAGTCAACAATAATCACCTTTCTTTGGAATAGGGGGAAAAACAGTTCTAGAATAATAAGAGAATAGATAAAGACATGATAAAAGATAAGACATTTATAATATGATGAGATGAAATCAACACAAGCATGAGGATGGCAAGATGCTTCATGATAAAGTATGGATAAGATGAACATGATTATTATAAGGACATATCAATATGTTTCAATCTTAAGGAAGACAAACATATAGAATACTCGCAAAGCTAAAGAGAATGATATTAATTAAGGATGATATTTAAAGAAGGACCAAATTCACATCAAAGTCAAATAGAAGATAAGTCAAACATGGATGAATTAGTTCAAGACTTAAACAAACATTAGTGAATAAACACTCAAATTCATAAATAAAACTAACAATTAGTTAAGAAACAATTAAGCTTAGAGAAATTAAGATAAATCTCCTATTAAGAAATAATTAAGCTTAAATAATTAAGAAACAATTAGAAATAACTCACATATTAATTATTAAATTTAAATAAACAAGAGAGAATTAAAATAAATCACATATTAATAACAATTAAAAAACACATATTAATTAATAATGCTTAAATAAACAATTAAGAGATAAATGGATAATTAAAATTAAATGAAAATAAAATATTTTTGGAGTTTTCGAAATAAGAAAAAGTTTTAAATAAAATAAAAAGTTTTAAAAAGATTTGAAGTGAAAATAGTTGGAAATAAAAAAAAAAATTAAAAACGCAGGGGGGTGCATTGAAGTAAATGCCATAGTAAAAAAACATAAGAGAGTTCAGAATGGGCCAAAAGGGGGGGTGGCAACAGAAATTCGCTAGGCCCAAGTCGAAAATGGCTGCAAAAGGAAAAATAACAAAACAAAAGGGACTAGGGCGAGGGGGATTCGAACCCCAGTCCCTTCGTTTACAAAGGAAAGGCTTGAACCACTGGGGTGGCGATACATCCATTGTATATGCTCACCCCAAAAACACTTAAACCAAACACATTTTCCAAATGCTAATATTAAAAGAAACCCACATGAAGCAGTCGTTCCAAGATGTACAAGTATTGTCCTAAGTCACTAGTAAACAAAACAACCATTGGCCAATCACATGACAACATTTCTCTCTCGGTTATATAAGCATGCAAGAACAACTAGACAATAGGACAAGACACATTCACAACTACAACGCACATACAACAACATTACTAGAATCACACGCACATCATAACAACACACACATCTAGTATTTTTCACATACAGCGCAGAACATGCATTTAATCACACATCTTACACACAACACACATAGCAAAAACTACATTTATCAATCATTCACACAATACCATAGCTATTACTTCAAAACAAACACTTCATACAATATAATATATCACATCAAACACACAATACAACACAAATTATATAACATATCACACATTACACACATTAAAACTCATAGTGCAATGCAGACAACATAAAACAACACAAGATAATAGCAACACACAGAAAATGGAGTAGCAATAGATATAGTACACACTTTGACATAACACAAACATTTACACTCACATTATCACATGACACACAAATACAATCGCATTACTATACATGATACACTGCATTCAGACACACATGACAGTAACATGACATTTCACTACACACAATAAGTTACACTTACAACATGCATAGTAAAACACAATTTACTAACAACACAACTCACGCAATGCATTTCACAATCACACACATGATATACACATAAGACGAATAGCAAAATGATCATACATACAAAACTAGATAGCAATGCAATAACATATAATTCAAATCATCAACTACTGCACAATTGTACAACTTATAAAGCTGATATGATTATGATCATACATATAATACTACAATCGTATCATTAAACAAATATGTATTACAAACACATATTTATCACACATCGCAAACAAAAGCACATCACAACCGTATTAGCACTAATATTAAACCACATTACACAGCACATCATGCAATACATAATCGCACACACATATATACAAAAACAACCACAATGCAACATTGCAACAATAATGCGGTTTATCAACCTTGTTCCATCAATGTCTCCCTCGGATCTTAATAGATTTCAAAGAAACACAACACCCTCAAAGCAAAGATAAAGATAACAGTAGCAAGAATGATATTATGTGAACGAAAATTACGAAACCAAAAAAATACACCATACACACAAACACAAACGCAATAACCATCATGAATAACATAAACTAACAGATACACCATGCAAAATGCAGCAAATATATTGGCAACGTCAACAACAAGAAGTGAGGAGATTACCGGTTATGCGATTACGCCAACTCTGTCAAAATCGATACTACCGTGTGAATGCTACTCTTCTTGAGAAGATGACGATGACGTGAGTGAGTTTATGTTCTGATATTTTCTTTGGTTGGGTTGTTCTGATTGCCGGTGCAAATAAGGAAAAGAAAGACTCACGAGTTTCTCAAGGAGATTGATATAGTGTCTTGTGTCGTGTCTTGTTCTATTGGTGATTGTTGGTTGTTTTGCTGGTTGGTGGATTGCTGTGGTGGTGTTATGCTTGGCTAAATGTATTTCTTTTTTTGATATTAGCCTTGTGAGTTGGGAGAATGGAGAGGTTTTGAAATGGTTATGTTCTGGTTGTTGCTCTCCCCGTCTTTGTTGTTGTTGTCATACCAAGAGAAACATGTTTGTGGTGTTGGTTATTTGTTGTGAAGAGGATTGCACCGAACAATGGTTTGCAAGTGGTTTTCTTGTGTCCATCGTTGGTCCTCCCCTTGAGAAGTGAAAGCCAACTTCATTTATAGTGGCAGTATGGTATGGCCAAGGAACTCCAACGGCTACTTTCTTTTTTCAAGAGCAAACGTGATAGAGTTTGGATACTACCTCATAGCCTTCCTACCCCATCTACCTTGAGCCCAGTGATATTTGAAATGGTTGCTTCTTGTGCGCTTTTGTCCGCTGAAAAGGTATGAATCATGGAGCATTATACGATGGGTGCTTATTGGCTTTTTTGTAGTTTTTTGCATAGTACAAGGTATTTGTACTTGGAGTTGTTCTTTAAAACGGGTTTTAGGGCAAAAGCTGCTTTGGAAACTGATGCAAATGGAGCCGTTGGTGTACTTGGTGAAAGTTGTGACTTAGCATGGTTTAGAAAAGAAGAAACAAGTTATGTTATGGTACAACCACCTTGATCCCATGTGTCCAGTAACATTGTTTTCTCTTTCTTTGTGGTAACGTGGGTCCATGGGCAAACAAACTTTGTATTAATTAGCTCTTTGTATTATAAAAGACAAGGTTTGGTATCTATTATTATAATTTAGAAAGAAATAATTTAAAACAAATATAAGTGAATTTAGTTTTTTTAGGAAAATTGTCATAAATAAATGGAAATAAATTTAGACAAAAATGATTAGAAATTGGTTATTGAAATAGAATTTGGAAAAAAGAATAAATGATTGTTTTAGAAAAAGATTAGGTTTAGAAAATAAATATTTAGAACAATATTAGTGAATAGTTATTTGATATTGGTCTAGAAATGATAATGATAATTGAGGATGAAAAAAAAATAAAAGCCAAAGAGAGGCTGATGGAAATATCTGAGAGAATCGCTTGATCTCAATGCTCTGCCCACAACCCTAGTTAATCACTTATGGTATCTCCTGAGAACAAGACTTAATTCATAGATAAAGCAAACAAAAACTGATAAAAAAGGGTTAGCTGTGCAATATGCTGGACCTAAGATGCACAAATGAAGATGACATCTAAGGGTAAAAATTTAGGGTACAACACTATATCCCTTAGGTTTTGATGATAATAAAGTATTTAAAGAAAAATTAGGTATACTAATAATTGTTCAAGTGTGCAGAACCATAGACTAAAATTTCATGTTAAATCCAAGTATTGGATCTGACTCTGAAAATTCAATGAGAAGCGTGAAAATCAAATTCTAATGGATCAGAAGCTGAAGACCAGACTCTGAAGAAATCATCTTTTGAAGAGGTCAACATCCAAAGATTAGAGTTTGAATGAATCATCCTCCGAAGACCATACTTGGATATATCTGCTTCTAGTGATCGAAACCTGAGTCAGTCAAAGCGCAAGGACCAAGGTGACACTGGTAGGCCATTGTTCATATATTAACATAATTTGTCACGTGAAGACCTAAGCTTTATCTTCTTCATAGAGCCAGTTGGGATTTGACTGCTAATTCCTTTTATAGAAAGGTTGTTCAAACTAGCTTTCACCTAACCTGACAGTTTGGTGAAACATCCCAACATATCTTTTGAAGCTTCTCAAAGGACTCTTCTGCCATGCATCTTCAACGAATATTTTCTTCTCTATTTAAGGAGCTAAAAAACTTGAAGAACATTATGCCAATATAGATCAATTAACAACAAAAGAGATATTACTCTGTCAAAGTAAAAGCACAACTTAAACTTAGGATTTCTTATCCTTGTATATCTTAGAAATCCTTAGGTCTTTAAGAGTCTATTTGTTGTGTATTCTTTATAAACCTTTTATTGTTATCAAGTGTATTTTCCATACAATCATTTATCTGCTAGGTAGATTATAAGAAGTCTCTTACTAAGTGTTTGAGAAGAGAAGCCTCTTACTTGTGTGTTTGAGCAAGAAGTCTTTAGCTTGTGTGCTTGACCAAGGAAGTGTCTTACTTATGTGTTTGAGAAAAGGAAGTCTCTTGCTTGTATGCTTGACAAAATGAAGTCTCATACTTGTGTGTTTGAGCAAAGGAAGTATCTTTCTTGTGTGCTTGAGCAAATTGTATTCTTGTATAATTATAGTTAAAATCTCTTGTAAGTATAAGGGTATTGAATTACTCTTGAGTTGTGAAAGGAATCAGGATAACTCTATGGGTTATTCTTCTTCCTTGCATTTTATATTCTCTGCATATATCTGACTAAATCAGATTCTGTAACCTTGTGTTTAGAATCTAACTTAAGAGTTTAAAAAGAAAGAAAATTCAACCCAATTCAACCCCCCTCTTGTGTCTTTATCATCTTCAGTTGGCATTAGAGCATGTATGTGCTTAACACTTAACAGTGGTACAATAAATATCCTGAGAAAAACATATTGAAATATGTATGGTGTTTCTGAATCTGGAAGTGGTACTCCTACTCAACATGCTGCTATAAATCATGAATATAGCAATTCAGAAAAGAACAATTACACCACTAGACCTCCAACCTTTACTGGAGATTCTACTGAGTTTGAATGGTGGAAGAGCAATATGTATGCTCACATCATAGGCCTTGACAATGAGGTATGGGACATTCAAGAAGATGGCATTGATATTCCAGACAATGGAGTTGGGATGGTGTCTAATAGAAAAGCCCTCACACTAGCTCAGAAAAAGGTCTATAAAAAAATCATAGAGTAAGAGGCATCTTGGTTGATGCACAACCTCATTCAGAGTACATCAAAATCATTGACAAGTCTACTGCTAAGAGCATTTTCAATTCCTTATGTCCTACTTATGAATGGAATCAACAAGTTCATGAAGCAAAGGATAACCTTTTGGTTAAGTATTATGAGTTATTCAGAATGAAGGAGGATGAAGACATTAAAACCATATTTTATAGGTTTTAAATTCTTGTATCTGGACTTCAGGTTCTGAACAAGAGCTATACTATGTCTCATTATGTCAAGAAGATTCTTAGAAATATTCCTATAAAATACATACCTAAAGTGACAGCAATTCATGAGGCTAAAGACTTAAACATATTAAGTCTTAAGAGTCTCATCAGTAATCTTCTGAGCCATGAAATAGAGCTCAATGGAGATGAACCTGTCAGAAAGTTAAAGCCTCTAGCTTTGAAATTTGTTGCTAAAACTGGAAAGGCTCTTCAATTTTAGGAGTCTAAAGAAACTTCTCGTGCAAAAGATTTTGAAAATGACTCAGATAATGAGGAAATGGCCTTCATCATTAAAAGGTTTCAGCATTTGGCCAAGAAGAACAAGAGATTCTCTTGCAGAAGCAATGAATTTAGAGGATCTGGATCCAGAGAAAAAAAGATTACAAGAAAGGATACTTCAACTACAAGAAGTCTGGTCACTTCATTGTTGAATGTCCTGAGCAACAAAAGGACAAACCAAAGAAGGGAAGAACTTTATGAAGGAAAGCTTCCAGAATAGATTCAAGAAAAGTCTCATGGTAACATGAGATGAACTTGACAATGAGTAACACTCTGAAAAGGATGAAGATCAAGCTAACCTTGCATTGATGGATTTTACATCTTCAGAAGCAGAATCTAACACTGATTCTGACTTAAAGTTTGAGGAAGATGATTATATATTTTCTAAACTATCTCGTTATGATTTAATTACTTTTGTTCAAGATCTCATGAGGAGATGTCAAGAGAAAGCCGAACATATGAAAATACTAAAAACTCAATATGATCTTTTGAAAGAAGAATTATATTATGTTCAAAATAAAAATGATGCTTTAGAAAAGGATCATATTGATCTAGTAAAAGAAGTGTCTGGTAAACCTCTTAATGAGCATAAAATGGCTCTTCAAGAGTTTATCATAAATGGCTTCAACAAAACTAAACTTGCTTCCATGATTTATGGAGTAAGTAGAAGCAAAGGGGAAGGTCTTGGTTACTCTAAAAAATCTTTTAATCCAAGGATTAAAACCTTGAGAAAACCAACAGATCCCCCCTCTTCAAGCTCTGCTAAGAAAGGGCTTGAATCTTATTTTGTACTTGCTGCTAGAAATGAAAAGGTTCTGAATCAGGCAAAACCTAATGTTGTTGATTCAAGGGTTCTGAAGAAACCAGAGCCTAAGACTCTAAAGTTAAAGATTATGAAGAAGCCAAAACCTAAGATAACAAAAGCTAAGGTTTTGAAAGGATCATAACCTAAGGTCAAGGCTAATTCAAGACAACAAACTTTTAAATCAAAACTATTGAATAATCCTAAAACTTATCATATGAAATCAAAGGTACAAAACAAGAAGAAACCTGTCAGAACTAACCATAAAGGACCCATAAGATTATGGGTATGTAAATCTCAAATTGTCTTTGCTACATATATGTTTCAAGGGAGAAGCAAAGTAGTAGTCATGATACCTAGATAGTGGCTTCTCACGACATATGACAGGAGAAAAACTTATAGTTACTATTGGTAACTCCTCTATTTCAATTAATAATGTTTGGCTTGTAGATGGGCTTAAACATAATCTACTAAGCATTAGTAAATTTTTTTACTGTGGTTATGAAGTCAAGTTTAATAAGAACAACTGCATAGTCATGAATGAATCGAACAAGTCATGAATTAATTTTTCTGAATAGATTGATCAAAAGGTATTTTGCCTTCTATCAGGGAGTGATGAGAAATGGATTTGGCACTGAAGGTTAGGTCATGCTAGCTGGAGATTAATCTCTAAACTAAGCAAGTTGAAACTTGTTAAAGGATTTCCAAATCTCAATTATCAATCAGACACTCTCTGTGGAGCATGCCAAGTAAGGAAAATAAGTAAAACTTGTTTCAAAACTAAAAACATTGTCGCTACCTCTAATCCCATGGAACTAGCTCACATTGATTTGTTTGGTTTTGTTAGTATTGTATCAATCAATAGGTAGAAATACAGTCTAGTCATTATTGATGACCATAGTAGATGGACTTGGGTTAAATTCCTTAGAACCAAGTATGAATCATATGATGTGTTTAACATCTTCTGTATACAAGTACAAACTAAAAAGAAACGAAATTTTTAAAGGTAAGAAGTGAACATGGTGGAGAATTTGAAAATGATCCATTTGAATTATTTTGTGAAAAATATGGAATTTTCCATGAGTTCCCTTCTCATAGAAATCCACACCAAAATGTACTTGTAGAGAGAAAGAATAAATATTTACAAGAAATGGCCAGAACCATGATCCATGAAAACAACGTACCTCATTACTTGTGTGCAGAAGCTGTGAACAAACATGTTATGTTCAGAATAGAATCTATATTAGACCAGTTATGAATAATACATCATATGAGTTGTTCAAGGGGAGAAAACCAAGTATTTCTTATTTTTCATCAGTTTGGATGTACTTGTTACATTCTAAACAATAAATTCTATCTAAAGAAATTTGATGCTAAAGCTCATAAGGGTATCTTTTTGGGATACTCTGAACGCTTTAAAGCATACATAGTGTAAAAACTCTGAAACTAATATGGTTAAAGAGTCAATACACATTAAATTTGATGACAAAGAGTCTGACAGTGAAATATCAAAGCTAGTTCAAAAAATTTCAAAAATATGTGTATCTGAAGACACATCAAGAGCTAGAGGTCATGAAGTTGGAAGCTCATAATCAATCAATCCATCTGAATCTAGACACTCAGAATCTATCAGAACTTCATAAGCTAATGATCTAGAAGTTGATCCTGCCTCAAAATCTCATCCTGATAATGAAGAATCTGAAGAAACACAAGATGGTTCCTTAAATGCATCACAATCCAAGAAGACCTTCAAGTATAAGTCTTCACATCCAGATCGAAGAGTTAATTCTTGGAAACAAAGATAGCCCTAGAAAGAAAAGGTCTGCCTTTAGAGAAGAGCATTCAATGATAGGACTACTCTCCATGACTGAACCCACTTCTATTGATGAAGCACTTTCTGGTGATGGTTGGATTGAGGCTATTCAAGAAGAGTTAAATCACTTTCAAAGGAATGATGCCTGGAATTTGGTACCTAAACCTTCTCAAAATAACATTACTAGAACAAAATAGGTATTCAAAAACAAGTTCAACGATAAAGGAGAAGTGGTAAGAAATAAGGCTAGGCTTGTAGCTCAAGGCTACAGTCAGCAAGAAGGTATAAATTTCTCTAAAACCTTCGCACCTGTTGCAAGCTTAGAGGCAATCAGGTTACTTCTCTATTATGCTATTAATCATGACATTATCTTATACCAAATGTATGTTAATAGTGCATTCTTAAATGATGTCATTTCTGAAGAAGTGTATGTCAAATGGCGACCTAGGTTTGAGGACTCAGTCCACCCAGATTATATTTTCAAATTAAAGAAATCACTCTATGGACTCAAACAAGCTCCCAGAGCTTGGTATAAGAGACTGGGTAATTTTTTGTTAGAAAATGGATTTCAAAAAGGGTAAGTAGACACTACACTCTGTTAGAACAAGATTTGTTCATGACATATTCTCTTTTAGTTTTGATGATAACAAAAGTATTAAAAGAACAATGGTTTATTTGATGTGTGTTTTATTTATGCATGTTCTTATTCTTGTACAAAAATAATCAAAATTTGTTTTACTTAGACACACTTGGGAGTTGCTTCATTGCTATCTTCTCGTGGCAGAATCTGAAGAAGGTTTGCTGGTGTGGGTTGGCGCAGACTCTGGTGCTGAAGGTCTAGTATTTGGACGAGTCACTACACTTGAAAATTGTATATCAGAATCTGGTATCACTCAGAGTTAGTGATAAAGCTGGAAGTCGTCCGTACTGCAGAAAGCAAATTGTACTGTTTTATCAGTTTGTCAGTCAGAGTCTACAGATTGCAAGGCTAAAGAAAAGCTGACATGCTTTATGGATGACTAATTCTAATGGCTTTATCAATACGAGAACCTCTTGAAAACGCAAAGGTTAAACGTGTTACACACTGGATTCAGAATCTGTTGTGCATCCATCTTCAACGTCTCTTGTACTATGGGGAAAAGACAAAGACAATTGATCAAGTTACTTCCTCAACAACTAGTTTTCTGCAAAGGCTATAAATATGGCTGAAGGTTCTTACTGAAAATAAGAACAAGGACTCTCCAGATAAAGGATTAGCAAGATCAATAAATTATCAACTATATTGTTATATGCAGATTTTCTGTTTGTAGGTTATAATTGTAAAAGCCTTAAGATTTCTTAAACATTGTATATCTTAAAAATCTTAAGTGCTTTAGGTCTTTGTTATGGTGATTTCTCGTACCTCTGTTCAGCAGTTTATATCAAAGTCTCTTGCTATGTGCTTGAGCAAAAGTCTTGTCTCATTGGGATTCAAGCAACAAGTGTTAAGCCCAGATGCTTAAGCCACATAAGTCTCATTGCTTGAGTGCTTGAGCTGTGAAAGTCTTATTCAGCTAGGCTGATTGAGCAAAGGGAAAGTCGTCATCTGAGGGGCGTGAGCAGGAAGTCTCAAGTGCTTCTTGAGCAATGAAGTCTCAGCCTGGTTGGCCAGAAGAGCAGGTGGTTCATTCATAGGATTTGAGCAGAAGTCTTAGACACGAGCTCTAAGCAAGGTAAAGTATTAGGCAGGTGGTCTAAGAAAAGAAAAGTCTCAATCAGAAGCTAGTTAAGCAAGGGAAAGTCTTAGACACGAGCTCTAAGCAAGAGAAGTCTTAGACATGTGCTTTAAGCAAGAAAGTCTCAGACAGTTGGTCTGAGAAAGTGTAAAAGACTTATGCAGAAGCATAAGCGATTGTAATCATGAAGTGGTTATAATGAAAATCTCTTATGAGGCAAGGGGACTAGAGTACTCTCAGTTAGAGGATGAACCATGATAAATCTTTTGTGTCTTCTGTTGTTATTTGTTTACTTCTGTTATATCTGCTGCCAATGAATTAAAACAGAATCTGAACACCAGTTCTGATTCTGAAACTCTGATCAGAAGTTAAATAAAAGAAAACGCGAAACATAATTCAAACCCCCTCTTCTTGTGTTCTTTTCACACCTTCAATTGGTATCAGAGTCTGGTTTGTGCTTAACACTTAATGGTGGCGCAGATAATGATCCAATAAGAAAAATATAATTCTTCTTCAAGAAGGAATTAAGTGCCACATGAAAAATATCATACGGCTTTTCCTACCATATTCAATAATGATTCCACTAAATTTAAATGATGGAAAAGTTAAACATATTTTTAACTCATTGGTCTTGATAAAGGGTTGCTGAAGGTCTATAGAATATCCTTGAAAGAGGTATTACTATAGAAGTTGATGGTGTAAAGATGATCATCTTGAAAATCTCTTTCACCCGCTCGAAAGATGCATATTAATTATCTTCAGAGGTAGTTGCATTCTGGTATATACTTTATCTCACTTCTGAGTATATCAATATCATTGATGTGTCTGATGCTTGGACAATCTTTGAATTCTTGTGCTTGGATTTGTGGGGATCATTTTTTGAAGCTTGAACATTTACACTTCATCTAATATTTTCAAGAAAATTATGAGAAGATTGCGCTGAGACTTAAATCTAAGATCACAGTTATTCAGGATGTTTACATCTTGAATCTGTTGTGTTCTGAAGGTTTGTCTTGCAGTCTTCAAAGGAAAGAAATGAAGTTAGATGATGAAAAACTATTCAACAGACCATCTTCTCAATTTAGCTCAAGTTATTTGGAATAACTAATGATAAGAAACTTACGTTTCTTGTCAGAAGAACTTCCATACTGGCTAAATGGATTGTGATATCTGTTGATAGAAGAGTAACTTCAGTTGCTTCTGAAATACTTGTATTTCAACTGATTTCCCAGATCTGAAAGTAAGAAAAAACACTATTAGAACCTAATATCAGATGCTCATCAATGTCTAAACTTTTGAAGGTGATATTAGTGTTGGATACAGATGAAAAGAAGCATCCGTGTTCTGAAATAAAAATTAAGTATTAAAGAGCAATAGATGTTGTCAAATATATCTTGTTTCAAAATATTTGATTATATGGAGTCTGTTCCTTAAGGTGGTATCTTAGGAAACTCCATTGCTTCTTTATTGAGGATCATCATGGAAGCTGTATTAAAATACATTTCTATGAGAAGTTTTCAATATCTCTTTGAGTTCTATCAGTTGTACTAAGATAGTACTTTGATTTTCTTAATGTCAATTTATGATAGTTAACATCATCTGGTTCTAAGCTTGTCATTAATTTCAAAGTCAAAAGATTTAATCCTAGATAATGAGATTAGTTATTATGCTTAGAACAAGCTTCTATTCGTATCATATCTCATTCTAGACTTATACTCTGAGTGGTTTATGATTTTATTATCAGGAAGAGACATAAGGTAAAGAAGAGTCTGTTTGTACTTACATGTATGGTCTTATAGAAATATGAGTATCATAATGTATCTGCTACAGATATCAAGGAAAGAAGCATAAGCATCTTCCATAAGTTTGTTTACAACATTTATTGGAGGACGAGCCAACAACCCAGATTCAAGTACTGGTGATACTAAATTTGGTGAGAGTAGTGGAATCAATGGTTAGACAGCCATTGAATTAGAATCCACTCATAGCTGTGTTTAGACTCTATTGGTCAAGTTTGAATACTTAATCGAGTCTGGCCAACAAAAAAAGGGTATGCTTGTTCTTCTCTGGTTTATCTTTTAATTCAATGAAACATTTGTATAGATGTAATTAGAAAGTTTCTGTTAGACTTTTAGAGAAGTTCTTTTGAAAAGAAGAACTTCAAAAATATTAAAGAGAAAACTCTATTGTGTTTTTCTATACTAAATGTCTTATTAAGCTAAATGATGATCTTATTTATGGAAACAATTTCTTCATCTTCTGTGTCGTTACTGTTGTGCGTTAGTTGTCTAGAATCCAATTCAATATTCATCTATCACTCATGACTCTTGTTTCATGATGAAGTGTTAGTTCTAAATAGAATCTTAGAGTATTGTAACTGACAGATGATATCTCTATCTTAGTCTAGATCTACTAGACTCTGATGGATGATAGCTTCTGAAAGTTGTCAGTTTCTAAGATTCAGAAGAAGATTCTTTATGTCTGACATAACAATTTAAGTAAAAAGTTTTCCAAAAAGTTTTATAATGCTTAAATTTTCATAAAGGTGAAATTCATCTTGTGGAATTGAAATATTTTCTGGGTAATGATGTTTTCTCTTTTGGTACTCGCTGTTAGTATTCCATGTCCTGTGTAACATCATTGTGTACTTTTTCTGACAAGATTCTTATTCTTGTAGGATTCTTGTTCAGTTCTTCTTCTTCTTTTTTTCTTCCTAATTGTGTGATGATCAAACCAAACCTGAGATGAGTTCCCCAGTTCATTCTTCTTTGAATCAGCTGGTTGTCATCAATGAAATTTTTTTGGATTTTGATGATTTGCTTAAGATTGGTTTCAACTTCTAGAAGACTGTGTCTAAGCAAGGTTGGAATAGCTACTTTGAGATGCTCTGTGGTTTCACTTATCAAAGTCTTGTCAAAGAGTTTTGGATTAATGCCTCCATTGTTGAGTTGAATTCTGAGTATGCTATTCTGTCTAGAGTAACTGGTGTTTCTATTACAGTAACCTCTAAAGTGATTGCAAATGTGATTGATGTTAGAACAAAATTTGGTTCTGCAAGATATCTCTAAGTTTTGATAATAACAAAGTAGTATTTTTGTGAGAACAATTTTGGTACTCTAACGTTTATTTTCTGAAGAATTGGTAAATAGGATCTGACTCGGATAAAGAAAGCTCTAACTCTGTAAGAGATCATGTGAAACGTCACTCTCAATTGACCAAAAGTCGCTTCTGCGTCAAGGAAGCAAGTTTACTTCTGATATGCTCAACTTCAGAAAGATTCTAAGAAGACAATATGTTGCTACTGCAATGTTCTCTTGGATTCTTGCTCTGAATATGACTATGATAATTATCTTCTGAAGACAAGGTTCTGATGAACATCATCCTGAAGAATTTGAAGACTTAAGTTTCTGAAGACTAAGTGCTGAAGTCTCTGAAGACAAGGTTCTGCTGAACAAAGTTCTGAAGACTCTGAAAACTTGAGTTTTTGATAACCAAGGGATTTGAAGACTAAGTGCTTGTCATACCCCAAATTTTGACCACTTAGATTTCCCATCATTGTGCAAATCATCATCATAATATGGATGTACCTTTATGCCTCATCAATCTCCTCAAGGATTGTTGAGCATTCACTACCATCAAGAATTAGGGTTTCAAGCCCTCTCAGAGTTCTTCGACAAAGGATCAATCAAGGAATGACATGATCTTCAACTTTTCTAACCTCTCAAACATCCACAATGGATCAAAAGGACTCCCACTTCAAGGATCAAGCACAAGGCTGCTCCCTTCTAGGTGGATCAAGTCTCAAGATCGCCAGTGTCACCAAATTAGGGTTTTGGTCGACCAGGGCCTCCAGATGGAAATTTTTCATCTGGGCACAAGCCAATGCTCCAAAACACAACCTAATATACTCCATGGAACCTCATGGACCCAATCATCAAGTCAATTTGACCTTAGGGGATGCATTCATCAAAAATCAGGAATTAGGGTTTCTTAACCTAATTCACCCCTAAGTTGACTTTTGGGACAAATCATGAGCCAAGACCTCAAGAGAGGGTTTTAGGGTCTCTAATGAACTATATTGATCCATTTGGAACAATGGAGTAATCCAAGAAGCTTGAGCAACAAGTCTCAATTTCATCTGCACCACGATTAGGGTTTCGCGAGGAAAGTCAACTGTAACTTTGACTTTTGACCAGGACATGCTCCCAAACCCTAGAACATGATTCAATATACCCTATGACACCCATGGAACATGTCCATCAAGTTTGATTTAGGTCAATGACATGATTTCATGAAAAATTGCACAGTTTGGAATTCATCTGATAAAAAGTCAACTGCACAAAAGTCAACTTTGACTTTTTGAGATTTTTCACCAAAATGGATTTTTAACCCTAAAATGATGTTAATGTATGATTTGAATCATCATTCATCAAGAAAAATCAAAGAAAGTGGGATAACTTGTAAAAGGGGTAACCATAAAAACTTAGAAAAATTTCTAAGTTATGGAAAAAGTGACACTAATGTGCCAACTTTGGAGGACCATAACTCCTAAACCACAAGGCCATTGTTCCCCATTCAAAGCTTGATTTGTAGATCTCATTGCCCTCTACAAAAGCTTCATACTGACCTATGTCCAAATTCCTCATGGATTTTGAGTTATGGAGTGATCAAAATCAAGTCACTTTGTTCCAACACTTAGTGAAAATTTCACTAAGTCAGATTTTACCCTACTTTTTGCCAAATGTAGGGGGATTTTTCACTTGGATTCAAAAGAGATCAAAACCAAACATGTTCAAACAGTTGTTGTATCATGTAAGGGCTTTCCAAAATGACCAAGAACATTACCAAATTCAATTTGAGCCTTGTTGAAATCTGTCAAGGCAAGGCAGATTTTGCATTTTTGCTCGATTTGCCAAAATCAGCCAAATCCAAATGCTCCTATTCACTTGGACACCTCTGAGGATTGAATCTAAAGGGGACAATCACTGAGCCAAGCCTCCAAAGTCTTTGGAACAAGAAATAGCATGTTGAACCTAGAATTGCTAAAATAGGGACAAGACTCCAATTTTGGATTGGAGCATTCAATGGAAGCATCAAGGTGGCATGGACTGAGCCATTCTCAACTGAATTCAGTCAAGACTTATCCAAAACCAAGGGAACCAGTAGCCTGTGCCCTAACCTCTAGTCAATGGCTAGAGGAGACTTGGATTTTCATTTGCCAACATTGGCCAAACCTACTCAGCAGTTGCCATTCACTATTCCTTGCAAAACAAACATGCTCTACTATAAATAGAGCTCAATTGTGATCAGTTTGAGTACACCAAAGCCATCAAACAGATGCTTTCCTCAAAATCTCTTCTTTCACTCCAATATTGCCTTCTAAGGCAAGTCACTATCGGGTTTTGAGTTTGGGAGCTTTTCCAATCAAACCAATCACACACACACCTCACATACATCATATAGAAGTGATCCAAATACTCAAATAACATCTGGAACACAGATTTCACAAAATCACCAGCCAATTGCTCAAGTTCTTGACAGTTTTGCAGTTGAGGTACCATCTTCAGTTCCAAACCATTTCAATCCATTCCAAGCATTCATACACACTCCATGGCACCTAGGGAAGCTATCCAGATCATTGGAACCTAGCTGTAACACCTCCAACACAAATCACGATCACCAGCTGCAGGTGGTCAATACTTAATTTTTGAAGCATTAATCCAAGATCACAATTTGTTTTTCCTATGTTAAACAATTTTGATCATTTTAATTGAATTTTTATTCAATTAAAACACATTTTTGAAAACAAATTAGGGTTTTTGGATTAATTTAACCCTCATAAATCATTTTCTTAAAATTTTTGGGCCTCTAGTAGAGTGTAAGACCCAATCCTTTTTTTGACCAAATCATTTTTGGGCCTCAGTATATTGTATAAGTCCCGATACCGTCAAAAACAAACGGCGCGATCGTCGCCTTTTGAAAAAATAACCTTCTGGGCCTACCCTCGAGTAGTAAGACCCATTTCTTTTCTTAAAACTCTTTGGGCCTCTATTAGAGTGTAAGACCCAACCCTCTTGTACAGAAAATTTTTTGGGCCTCATTCGTTGTATAAGTCCCACTGTACATCTTCAAATAAACGACGCGATCGTCGCCGGTTTAAAATTAACCACCTTGGGCCTCTCCTCGAGCTATAAGACCCATTCAAAATTTTTGGGCCTCTAATAGAGTGTAAGACCCAACCCCCTTTTAACCAAATTCATTTGGGCCTCAGATATTGTATAAGCCCCTTCGCGTTAAACGAAAATCTCGGCGCGTTCGCCATTTTTAACGAAAAGTCAATTGGGCCTACCCTCTTGTTATAAGCCCCACTCTTTTTCTTTAAACCTTTTGGGCCTCTTGAGAGAGTGTAAGACCCATCCCGTTGTACAGAAAACCTTTTTGGGCCTCAGTCACTTATATAAGTCCCTCTGTACAAATTCAAATAGTGTGCTCACTGATAAAACCCTGGGCCTCTCCTTGAGCTGTAAGCCCCAAATCTTTCTTTTTCAAAGCACTTTCTCCTTTGATTTTGAATATACTATTGTTTTTCAATCTTTCTTTGTTGAACAACTAACCAAACAGCATGGAAGCTCTACAACCGAGTAAGTGTTTATCCGCTTTCATTTACCGCTTTCATATACATATAACTGTATTGTGGGGCTGTTTCGCTGTAAGTCTTATTTCATAAACTCATATCAACTGTGTAATAATAGTATAGATATTTAGAGTTTCCCCGGCAACTACGTCTAGAACTAGGTGACGCCGTTTCGTTTATTCATAGAAATAGACAACTAGATCCCCAATAAGATCACCAGATACAGTCTTCTCTTCGGTTGTCCTCATTAGGAATTGTCAAGAAACTCTACTCCCAGAGATGAATGTATTCTCCGTGAATGGCATCTTTGAGTTTCTTCCAAATTCTCAAACTTTCCTGACTTGATCTATTCCCTGTGAATAGCTTGCCTTGAATTTTTCGGGGTTTAGGGACCCACGGGCTTCTTAAAAGCATCGGCTTCCTCTTGGGCATCATACAAGGACCCACAGGCTTCCTAAAAGCAACCTAGCCTCCTCTTGGGCTTCGTACAAGGACCACTCGGCTTCTTAAAAGCTTCCAGCCTCCTCTTGGGCTTCGTACAAATTGTCCCGACGACCTCCTAAAGGTATAGGAACAGAAATTAGTCATCTGCATAGAACAGTCCTTTCAAAGAGTCTACTAATGTTTCTCAAAGCATAGTACAAAAGATGAAACTATAGACACGGATAGTCTAATCTCCTTGAGTTTTCCAGACATTCTCAAGTGACCCCTTCGTTAAATAGGAAGAAAACCTGTAGACTCGGATAGTCTCAATACTCTTTGGATTTCCCACTTCCTTAAAGAACAGGAATAACCCGGATCCTCGAATCAAATCCTTGAGTACAATGTTGCTCATATAAGAACTGATTTTCTCTTTAAATCAGCATACTGGACCTGTCACTCAACTGAAACAGTAACCATAGCCTCCTCTTAGGCTTTGTATAATGATCCTTCTCAAGTGAAGTTAGCCTCTCTCTTGGGCTTTGTACAATGATTCTCCCCAGCAGAGTCAAACAACGTTTAGCCTCTCTCTCGGGCTTTGTACGAGACACATAAAGAGACTCCCTCGTTGAGTCAATTACCCCTTTCGCCTCCATCTCAGGCTTTATACGAGATACAAAAAGGTTCTTATTGAGCCGAACAAATTTTAGCCTCCATCTCGGGCTTCGTACGAGATACAAAAAACTCTCTTGTTAAGTCAAGTAGCCTTCATCTCGGGCTTTATACGAGATACCAAAAGACTCCATCGTCGAGTCAAAACCTTTTAGCCTCTCTCTCAGGCTTTGTGCGAGACACATATTGGCCTCCTCTTAGCCTTTGTATAAGAAAACCACTGGTTGGTCCAATCAACCTTTTAGCATCAAAGTTGTGCCTCGTTCACAGTACACAAACTTCAACAACTCTTTCCCCTTCATCTAATTGCTGTAAGCGGCAAGCCTCTGGATCATCTACATCCATGCCAATGTCCCTCTTTTAGTATGAGAAATTCCTAAGGAAAGATGGCATTGCTCTAAACTGAGTTAAAGTCTTCTCCTTCAGGTTAAAATCCCCTATAAAGGAAATTATGGCATTGCCGGATTCACAAATCCCGGTTAAAATAATCCTCCTTTACAGTCAGTCACCCAACAGTTGTGACAAACAGACCCCTTTAGATATGACAAACTCTCTCTAAGGTCAACACTTTCAGCTTCACATCTTGGGCTTTGAACAAGATATAAACTACCTTCAGCTTCACATCTTGGGCTTTGAACAAGATACAAACCACCTCTAGCTTCACGTCTTGGGCTTTAAACAAGACACCAAAACAACCATTTCCTCCCATAGAATAGGAGGAACTACAATCGCTCTGATTTCCCTGTTTCGGTAAACGGGAATACGTAGGCATAAGATTGAAAGAAAAAATCTTAGCGAGCACACTAAACAAAAACCCAAAATCCCATACTCTTATACATTCGTCCTAACATCCTAACCGATAGCCTAAAGCACCCCTTGTCAACAAAATAACCTAGGAGAAACCCCGAATCTTTGTAGCATCTGTAAACCAACAGTTTTGACTATTTAATCTCAGTATGCAAGCAAGGTTAATTGGAGACATCTATTTCCCTTCCTTCATCAGCTTTAATAGGATAAAAAATGAATTGAGCTGTAGTACCAGAGCGATCGTGCTTCGCAACCACATCCCAAAATCACTCTCTACACAAAAATGGCGACTCTGCTGGGGAGAATTACAGGTCTCTTTAGGGATCTTGTTCGTTTTTTGTCCCCTAGGTAGAAACCTTGACGTCATTAGGATCTTAGGTCAAAACGCCGTTAATTTGGAATGAAACCACAGGATGGTAATTCCGCCGGGGAACCCATTTTCTGTCAGGAACTTAGGATTCATAGCTTTTAAGGTCTAGGATGATTAGGACAAATATATATACTGCTTTTCCTAATTGCTATACGTGTTTATTTTTCTGATAATGGGAATGTGTGTGATGCCGCATGTGGAAAGATTGAGTATACACTTAAGATAAGTGATGGCGACGAGGTCGACCATCAACCTCAGTGGAGGCTGACCAATGCAACCCATTCTCTCACCTAGACAATGGGTTGATTGTGATGTCTGAGAAGCTGAGGAGCCAAACCCTTTTGTAGTGCGGAAACTATCGAGAATAGTTGTTACGCGATACTACCCTCATTTGAGGCTGGTGATCTATTCTCAATGAATGTCACTTACTCTAAGATCGCTCTACAACTCGCTGTCGATCCGCTTGTTATTTTGCTTTCCTAGGAGGAGCTGATGATAATGAGTACAAGTACAAAAATCACCCTAGTATAAACCTTTGGGGATGGGTAGAGCCTTGACTTCATGACAACGACCCTTTGACCCCATGTTTTTCCTATGTTTTTGTGTGTTGCATTCATGCATTCATTTAAAAAACATTAAAACAAGAAAAAAATTTCTCTTCTAGTCTTTCTGTTTTTCAAATTAAACTAAGACTGTGATTGTAAATATCAGAGAAAAGGATTGCGCTAATGGATTTCGGTAGAAGGAGAACCCATAGGTATACCTTCAAGGTTCCAAAGCTAGAGGATTTGAGAAGGTTAGCGAGGATGATCACTAACCCTGAGGCTTTCAGAGCCAAGCACGGAGGTCTGCTACCACTGTTAAGAGTCCATGTGATTGAGGGAATCATGGATGCGCTCATTCAGTTTTATGATCCAGTTTATCACTACTTTACATTCCTGGATTACCAGCTCGCACCAACGCTGGAGGAGTATTCTCATCTGATTGATCTACACATTACGGATCGAGCTCCATTTTCTGGACTGGAAGAAATTCCAAATAATCAGACCATTGCAAGAACAATTCATTTGGACGGGTCTGAGGTTAGGACTCACCTAACCACTAAGGGTGGCATCCAAGGTTTGCCAGCCCATTTCTTGACAAAGAAGGCCCTGTATTTTGCCAGTATAGGAAACGTGACTGCTTTTGAAAGCATTTTTGTCTTGCTCACCTACGGGTTATTTTTGTTTCCTAACATCAATAACTTCGTCGATATCAACTCCATTAAGGTTTTTCTCATTGGAAACCATGTGCCGACTTTGCTCGCAGATGCGTATCATTCTGTACACTTAGGGAATTTGTACAACGGAGGGGAGATCACATGTTGTGTACCTCTGCTTTATAAATGGTTTATCTCTCACTTGCCCAAGTCTGCTGCTTTCTGGGATCATAAGAGTGCCTTACGTTGGTCGCAGAAGATTATGTCTCTTACCAACTCTGATATAGATTGGTGTAATAGGATCTATGATGGAATCAGGATCATTGACTGTTGTGGAAACTTCCCCAACATACCCCTTATAGGAACTAAGGGAGGAATCAACTATCATCCGGTGTTGGTTCGCCGTCAGTTTGGATACCCGATGAGACACGTCCCACGGGGTGTTCATCTGGAAGGCCTTTTCTTCAAGGAAGGAGAAAACGACAGAGCACTAAAGATGGAAATAGTGCACGCTTGGAAACACGTTCATAAGAAAGAACGGGAGTCTCTAGGAAAACCGGACTGTGTCTCGATGGAGCCTTATCTCCATTGGGTACAAACTAGAGCTCTCAAGCTAAAAATGCCTTATCCTCATTACGGAATTCTTCCGCCGAGGGAATCTGTCATGTATTTCATGACGGAAACTGAAAAGCTTCAGGTTACTCTCAACAAAGTTCAAAAGGGAGAGGAGGTCTTGGAAGAACAAGTACCGCACCCTCGACATAGAGTGCATCAAAATACAGCAATTACTAACAGAAAAGGATGCTCTGATTGAAATTTTAGAGCAACATGCTGTAGAGAATCAAGATGACCAAAGGAATTTGCTCACTCCTTTAACCTGGCAAAGGAATGACAACCCGACAACGGCCCAAGAGCCCCGGTCAAAGAAAAGGAAAGAGTTCGCACCCGATTTCTCTTCAGAGAGGACTCGGGACCCATTAGCTTAGGTTTCTATTTCCGCACCTTGTAATCTACTGTATTTCCATTTCTGTAATCCTTTGAATTCAATAAAAAGGGGTTTCCCCACTGTTTGATATTTGCAATCTAATTATCGAAGTTTATTTTGATTAAACCAAAAAATAATTAATATAATCATTGCATTCATCATTCTCACATCACGTATTCTTCTTACCTACGAATCTCACGTTTATGTCTCGATTCTAGAGTCAAACTGTCTCATTCGTACAATACTCGGGCCAATCGTCAGAAAAAGATGGATGATCTTGAGGAAGAAAACAGAGAGTTGAAAGAAGAGATCGACGCTCTGAGAGAGGATATGAGAAAGCTTCGTAACGACATGCAAGCCATGGCAGAAGCTCAGCTACAAAGGACTGTGATCTCAGAGATCACCTCAATGCCCATAGTGGAGAAGTATGATCCTAGGTATCAAATGCCGAAATATCGTCCTTGGGGTATGCCTGTTAACTATATCTGGGAAGGATATGTTCCGCCGATCACTAAAGATCAGGGAATCACAACTGAAGCCGCTGGGCCTGAAGGTTACAAACTTCGGGAAAGTGAAGATGCCAGAGGCATACTGAAGACTCCTGAAGGTTACAAACTTCGGGAAACGCCAAGACTCACTGCCGTAGTCACGGTACCACCCCCTGTGGTGCACACTGTCCCGGAAAGACAGATTCCACAGATACCTTCTGGTAAAAAGGAAACCATGTTCGACAGAATGGATGAATTCCAGGAGCAGTTTCTGGAAATGCAGAAGGAGCTGCAAGCCATTCGCGGTCAAGATTTATTTGGAAAGGACGCCGCAGACCTCTGCTTGGTCCCCAATGTAAAAGTTCCGCACAAATTTCAAGTGCCCGACTTTGAAAAATACAAGGGTAACTCTTGCCCTCAAAGCCATCTGGTGATGTACGCTCGGCGGATGTCAGCTCAGACGGAGAATCAGGACCTACTGATTCACTACTTCCAGGATAGTTTAACCGGTGCCGCACTCAAATGGCACATGGGTTTAAACCGTGCCACAATCAGCACATTCAGAGATCTTGGCACTGCCTTCGTCCAACAATACAAATACAATTTAGACATGGCACACGACAGAGATCAACTCAGATCGATGTCGCAAAAGGACAAGGAAACCTTTAAGGAGTATGCTCAAAGGTGGCGTGAGATTGCCGCTCAAATTTGTCCACCTCTTGAGGAAAAAGAGATGACAAAGATCTTCTTAAAAACCTTAAGCTCATTTTACTATGACCGAATGGTTGCCAGTGCACCCAGTGATTTCACCGGGATGGTGGGCATGGGCGTACGTCTTGAGGAAGCCGTCCGAGAAAGACATTTGGTAAAAGACACTAGATCGACTAGCGGTATTAAAAAATACGGTAGTGCTCTCCCTAAGAAAAAAAGCAGGATATTGGGAATATCTCTCCCGGAAAGCAAAGGCGACGTTATCAACCAGTAGCAGTTGTAATTCCTGCTATCAACCCTGTGCCTATTCCTACGTATCAACCTCAGGTTGCGCAGAGCCAACCTAATCAGCAGAGGGCACAACAGCCTCTTCAGTAGGCTCGTCCTCCATATAACAACAACCGTACAACACGACCATCAGGGTTTGATCCTATACCCATGTTGTACGTAGAACTATTTCCGTTACTACTGGCTAAGGGGCACATCCAGACTAAGTCTCCTCTTACAGTACCGGAAAATCTACCTTTTTGGTTCAAAGCGGATCAGACCTGCCCTTATCATCAAGGAGGATCAGGGCATAACATAGAGAATTGTCTCAATTTCAAATCCGACGTGCAAAAACTTTTTAGGAGCGGGCTCTTATCTTTCAAAGATACGAATCCCAATGTTCTCACAAACCCGCTTCCTCAACATGAGAAAGCTGCAGTCAACTTGATAGAAGGAGAATCTAACAAAGTCTATCAAATTCACGATGTACTCTCGTTAAAGACCAATCTGGTCAAGATGCATTATAGACAGAGTGGATATGGCCATGTGCCACCTCATAACTATCACCAGTGTGATGTCTGCTCTAAAAATAATCAAGGATGTTCTGTGGTGCAAACAGCTCTACAGGAACAGATGGATCTCGGATGGATCCAAGAGCACCGAGTTCGTGGAGTTAACATGGTCTATACGAACTCCAACGTCATTCAGAACCATGATATCTGTGCAATGAATGCCAACTTGGTGGAAATTCACTCAAGACAACGCCAGTATCATAATCTGCCACGGCACGATTACAGTTCTTGTCTGACTTGTTCGGTAAACAAACAGGGATGCTCTTTCATACAGGAGGCCCTCCAGCGTCAGATGGATCTTGGATGGATCCAAGACTACCATGATAGGAACCCTTATCAGATCAACATGGTTCAGATCTTCGATATTCGCGTGTTGAATACCAACCTGGTAGAGTTACATGCTGAGCAGGTCTGACTCAGATTCTTAATATCACATGACTATCAAAGCTGTAAAGCGGGTTGCGAAAACGATCGAGGTTGTACCCTCGTCCAGGAGGCACTTCAGCACTTGTTAAATCACTGGTGGATGCCAATTTATATGGATGAAGATACTCAGCAAATTAGTATCAATAACAGAAACCCCACTCGGCGTCAGAGTCAGGATGTCCGATCTGTGGAAGCTAACCTAGTGAGGTTAGATTGTATTCAAAGTGGGCGTGGCCAGGTGCCACCACACAATTATGACCGTTGTAGCGTCTGTTCGGAAAGTAACCAAGGGTGTTACCTTGTGAGAGCAGCTCTTCAGGGTCAGGTGGATCATGGAGAGATTCGTCCATATCTGGGTTCTGGACCCATCAACTGGACACTGAACTACCTTGCCGATCAAGTTGAGGATGTTGTCACGATCGCTGGTCATCACAGGACCAGGGATGTTTTTGCCATCATCCCTCTACTTGACGAATCTAAAGTTCCCAACCGGGAACGGATCGAGATTACTTACGATGGTCAGAAAAATCAGAGGGCTCCCGTAGTCATCTATCTGCCGAGACCACTACCGTATGAATCAGCTAAGGCAATACCTTACAAATATGGTGCAACGACAATTGAAAATGGAAAGGAAATTCCATTACCCTCTGTTGTGAATATTGCAGACATCAGTCGTGTAACACGGAGTGGTCGAATCTTCAACCGAGGAGTTAGAGAACCTAACAAGGAAAAGGAATTTCAGACAGAAGCTCCCGATCCATCAGTCGGTCAAACTAGTAATCCCGACCTTTCGAAAAATAATGATGAGATGCTGAAGCTCATCCAAAGGAGTGAATACAACATTGTCGATCAACTGTTACAAACTCCTTCAAAGATCTCGGTATTATCATTATTACTCAGTTCAGAAGCCCACAGGGAGGCTCTACAGAAAGTCTTGGAGCAAGCTTTTGTGGAACAGGATGTAACGATTAGACAGTTCGATAGTATTGTCTCTAACATCACTTCCTGCAACAATTTGGGATTTAGTGATGAGGAATTACCTGAAGAGGGTCGTCGCCATAACATGGCGCTCAATATCACAGTTAACTGTCAGGACGATGCTTTAGCCAGCGTACTGGTAGACACAGGGTCAGCCCTGAATATTATGCTGAAGTCCACTTTGATGCAATTATCATTCAAAGGCCCTCCGATGAGAATCAGCGAGGTCATCGTCAAAGCGTTCGACGGATCCAAAAAAACAGTTATCGGCGAAGTTGATCTTCCTATAACTATCGGTCCTCATACTTTCCAAGTCATTTTCCAGGTCATGGACATCCGGGCAACGTACAGTTGTTTATTAGGAAGACCTTGGATACATCAGGCTGGGGCGGTTACTTCCACCCTCCACAAAAAGCTAAAGTTCGTCCAGAACGGCCAACTCATCATAGTCTGTGGGGAGCAGGCCTTGCTGGTGAGTAACTTGTCATCATCTGCTGGTATAGAACCCGAGGAGGTTATTGGAACTCAGTTCCAAGCACTGTCGTGAGCAAGAACAATCAGTTCAAAGAAGGAACTTCCATTTCTTCATACAACAATGCTATCAAAGCGGTCGAGAGTACCGATACGACAGGATGGGGACAGCTTGTCATTCCTACTGGCAATACAACAAAGAAGGGTCTTGGTTTTTCTGTAACCTGTACCCAGACAGCTACCAACGATGAAAGTCTTCATCCCTTTCAAAACTTCTTCCACAGTGGAGGTTTCCTTCACCCAGTGTCTCAAGCAGTACATGCTATCAATGAGGAAGATCCCTCTGACACAGATGAAGAATGGAAGTCCTACCTTAACGGGGATGGTTATATTTCTCAGGAAGAGGTGCCTATACCATTTTGCTATCCCGCACAGAGTCCGAGATTTATACCACGATCAGATGTCGAAATGATCTATGGAGATTGTGATCCAGAAGGATGTCGTACTCCACCAAACTCATTAGAGGAGGACACTCTGATGAAAGACAATTTTGACTACACCTACTATGGCCCAATGGATGGTCTGCCAATGTGGCAGCCCTACCCAGGAAACCTGGGGCAAGAGAGTCAGTCGAACAATGAAAATCAGTTGACCATCATTGAACAGAATACCTGTGTCCCCACCATGTCATGGGATCAACACTCAGGTCATTCAGAAACTACTTAACATGAAGATGAATTCGCAACGTTTGCAGGACTTGAATTCATCAACTATGCTTTTCCCGAGGTTGACGTCATCGAGAGAGATGACTCCTCCAGTTCCAAAGAAGTTTGGGACACCTTGGGACAACTGAGTGGAAAATACGACTATATGGTCAGGTACACCGCTCCCGAAAGCTCTCGTATCAGGCTCGAAGATATCCAGCCTACTGGATGGGGAGATACAGCTGAGAGCACAAATACTATGCAAAATACAACTGAGGAATTCTCCTACGACAATTTCGCCTGGGAGACAGATTCCAATGATCCTGCTCCACCAGAAATCAGCGTCATTTCTGAAGACAAATCAAGGAAGGTGCCAGACTTTGTGATTCACCGAGGAGTTCGCCGCCAATGGGTTGCCATCGAGGTTCCGAAGGTCGTTCGTCAGTCAAAGTAATTGCCATCTTTAACCTTTCACCCTGCCCAGGTGAAACGGATGTTTTGATAGGGCTCGCTTTCTGTAAATTTTCCCTCTTCGCTTAGCCCAAAATGACAGAGTTTTGTTTTATAGGGCTGCAGTTTCAAGAATCGACTTGTTCATTAATAAAATAATGTCGTTCTATAATTTCCGCATTAATCGCTGTTTTCTCTTTTTGCTTTTTCAGAAAATGGTAATCCTAAAAAACAATTCAATAATAAAAACAAGCAGTAAAATAAAACACTGCACACACTTGCATTTTCTCTATCTCTTCTAAACACGAATCATCACGTCATGCAGATTACTTGTTTTAAACCCCGTTGAAACATACGATCCGATGCCTTCTCCCAACTTTGAGTTCCCGATATTCGAGGCTGAAGAAGAAAATGATGACGAAATTCCAGAAGAGATCTCCCGACTACTCAGACAAGAGGAAAGGTCCATTGAACCTCATAAAGAACCGTTGGAAACGGTAAACTTAGGTTCAGAACAAGAGAGAAAAGAAATCAGGATTGGGGCACTGCTCAGTCCAACTGCCAAAGAGAGTTTGATAAAGCTTCTCAAAGAATTTCCCGATGTATTCGCTTGGTCCTATCAGGATATGCCAGGGTTGGATACCAGCATCGTGGAGCATCACTTACCATTGAGATCGGAATATCCGCCAGTAAAACAAAGGTTGAGACGAACTCACCCGGACATGGCCATCAAAATCAAAGAGGAGGTACAAAAACAGATTGATGCGGGTTTCCTCGCCACGTCAGAATATCCTCAATGGTTAGCCAATATCGTACCCGTTCCGAAAAAGGATGGAAAGGTCAGAATGTGTGTCGACTACCGAGATCTGAACAAGGCTAGTCCAAAGGACGACTTTCCTTTACCACACATTAACATGCTGATAGAAAGTACAGCAAAGTTCAAAGTCTTCTCCTTCATGGATGGATTCTCGGGCTATAATCAGATCAAAATGGCGCTGAAAGACATGGAGAAAACTTCGCTCATTACCCCATGGGGTACCTTTTGTTACAAGGTGATGTTGTTCGGTTTGAAGAACGCCGGGGCAACCTATCAAAGGGCAATGACAACTTTTTTTCATGACATGATACACAAAGAGATTGAGGTATATGTCGATGATATGATTGCAAAATCTAAGACAGAAGAGGAGCATGTAACCCACCTATCAAAACTATTCGAGCGTTTGCGAAAGTACAAACTCCGTTTGAATCCCAACAAGTGCACCTTCGGTGTCCGTTCAGGGAAATTACTAGGGTTCATCGTCAGCCAGAAAGGAATTGAGGTTGATCCTGACAAGGTAAAGGCCATTCAAGAAATTCCATCTCCGAAAACTGAAAAACAAGTCAGAGGATTCCTGGGATGTTTGAACTACATCTCCAGATTCATATTCCTCATGACCGCGACATGTGCGCCGATTTTCAAGTTACTAAAAAGGAACCAGGATTGCGTTTGGTCAGAAGACTGCCAAACCGCCTTCGACAGTATCAAGGAATACCTATTGAATCCACCGATTCTATCACCTCCAGTGGAAGGAAGACCACTGATCATTTACCTCACAGTTCTAGAGGACTCAATGGGATGTGTACTTGGCCAACAAGACGAAACTAAAAGGAAAGAGTCTACCATCTACTATTTGAGCAAGAAATTCACCGACTGCGAGACTCGGTACACGATGCTTGAGAAAACTTGTTGTGCTTTAGCTTGGGAAGCCAAACGTCTTTGCCAATACATGATTCATCACACTACTTGTTTAATCTCCGAAATGGATCCAATCAAGTACGTCTTCGAAAAACCTGCTCTCACTGGAAGGATTGCCCGTTGGCAGATGCTGTTATCAGAATATGACATAGAGTACCACGCTCAAAAAGCCATTAAGGGAAGTATTTTAGCCGATCATTTGGCTCATCAACCGATTGACGATCAGGAATCAGTCGGGTTTGACTTCCCAGACGAAGATGTCATGTATCTAAAAATGAAAGACTGCGATGAACCGTTACCCAGTGAAGGGCCAGAACCAGGTTCCCAATGGGGACTTATCTTTGACGGAGCAGTCAATCATTATGGAAACGGAATTGGGGCAATCATTGTTACCCCTCAGGGTACCCACATTCCTTTCACTGCCAGACTTACGTTCAAATGTACGAACAACGAGGCCGAATACGAAGCTTGTATTATGGGTCTCGAAGAAGCAATTGATTTAAGGATCAAAAACTTGGACGTATACGGCGATTCAGCCTTGGTTATCAATAAGATAAAAGGAGATTGGAACACATACCAATCAGGATTGATTCCTTACAAAGACTACGGAAGAAGGTTGCTACCTTTCTTCAACAGAGTTGAGTTTCATCATATCCCTCGTGAGGAGAATCACATGGCTGATGCATTAGCCACACTCTCTTCCATGATTAGTGTGGGTCAATGGAACGACTTACCTAAGATCGACATAATGCGCCTTGAACGGCCCGCTTACATCTTCACGATTGAAGCAGTCCTAGAAGACAAACCTTGGTATCATGATATCAAATGCTTCCTTCAGAAACAAGAGTACCCACCTGGGGCACTAAGAAAAGACAGGAAAACCCTCAGAAGATTAGCTGGAAACTTCTTCCTGAGCGGTTACACTCTTTATAAGAAAAAATTTGACATGGTCTTGCTCCGATGCGTAGACAGACCAGAAGCAGAAATGCTGATGAAAGAAATTCATGAAGGATCCTTTGGCAATCATGCCAACGGACACACAATGGCGAGAAAAATTCTCAGAGCAGGGTACTACTGGTTGACCATGGAATCCGACTGCTACAAGTACATGAGGAGGTGTCACAAGTGTCAGATATACTCCGACAAAATTCTTGTACCGCCATCACATCTCAAAGTTCTGTCTTCCCCGTGGCCTTTTTCCATATGGGGAATCGACATGATTGGCTTGATTGAACCTAAGGCTTCAAACAGACATCGGTTCATCCTGGTAGTAATTGACTATTTCACCAAGTGTGTCGAAGCAACGTCATTCGCCAATGTAACCCGACAAGTGGTGGTCCGATTTATCAAAAACAATATCATCTTCCGTTATGGTGTTCCAAGCGAGATCATTACTGACAATGGATCTAACTTGAACAACAAGATGATGAAGGAGTTGTGCACAGAGTTCAAGATTGAACATCATAACTCATCTCCCTACCGACCCAAGATGAACGGAGCGGTAGAAGCGGCCAATAAGAACATCAAGAAGATCGTTCAAAAGATGGTTGTAACCTACAAAGACTGGCACAAGATTCTACCATTTGCTCTTCACGGTTATCGCACATCTGTCCGCACTTCAACAGGGGCAACCCCTTTCTCTCTAGTGTATGGCATAGAAGCAGTGCTCCCCATAGAAGTAGAGATCCCGTCAATCCGAGTATTGATGGAAGCTAAGCTCACCGAAGCTGAATGGTGTCAAAGTCGACACGACGAACTGAATCTGATCGAGGAGAAGCGAATCACGGCACTATGCCATGGTCAGCTGTATCAACAGAGAATGAAAAAGGCGTTCGAAAAAAAGGTCCGACCTCGCGTCTTCAGGAAAGGAGACCTTGTGCTCAAGAAGATACAATCATTTCTCACTGATTCTCGGGGTAAATGGACTCCGAATTATGATGGCCCCTATGTGGTCACGAAAGCTTTCTCAGACGATGCCTTGAGACTTGCAACCATGAACGGAGAGGAATTTGCCTACCCCACAAATGTTGATGTAGTCAAGAAATACTTCGCCTAAATAAAAAAAATCATCCCGGTGGATTGGAAACATCACAGTACAATCCAGGAAAAAGTTAGGGATAATGGCAAGTAACTATTTTCAACAGAGACAGGTCCCTCAGCAGTAGTTACACCATCCATCGGAGGAAAACTCCAGTCAAGGTCATCTTCGACAGAAGCTCAGGATGCCCCGAATTCAAAGTTGGTAGAAGGATAGTGGTCGTTATGTTTCAACGTAGCCCTTTTCCCTGTAAATTACCATTTTCTAACTTTGTAAATACTCAATGGAATCACGCGTTTGGCTGATCTCCATTTTATCAATAAAATTTGAGCCCTTGTGCTTTTGTTTGTAATTCTTATTTGTTTTAGCTTTACGGAACGACGTTGTTAACATGATTAACGATTCTTGAAATAAAACAAAAATGAATTTACTTGTTAAAAGTTTTTCTGCTTTTTAATAAATACGGCAATTTCTTTTGACTGTTGAACATCAGAAGAACATCGGTCGCTTCTCCAGAACTAATCGAACCTCAAAGTACGGAATCAAAGTACTCCTTCTACGCCAGTACGCCTGAATGAAGGGATCAACTGTGTCAGAGACCTTGTTTCGTCTGACACGCTTCGGCCGAGTTCTCATATCCTAAGCCAGATCAACATAGCTCCCAACCGGGACTATCTCTCCTAAGAAAGGCAAAATTGCTATCTTGAACCAGCGGTACTTCTTCGCCCCGTGATGGCCGAGTATCCAGTCATGTTCGTCTTTTAGTTTGTATGTCGCATCAGTTTTGTCAGCATATACATATATGCATCATGCATTATTGATTTACATTCACAGTCATATTGCATCATTATCACTCTAGTCGGTCTTGTCCCCTAGTGATAACAGTCCTCTCAATCAAGTTGTTAGTTCTTGCCTCGTCAGGAAATGCTACATCTGAACAATCTCTCTCCTCCAGTTTTATTTCTGGATTGAAGTTAGGTCCTCGACAACTTTGATAACTTGAACCTCTGAAGGACCAGAGAGCCCTCAGTTAACATCACTTTTCGCCATTGAAGATGATATCCTTGTTTTCCCGGATTAAGGAAAATCCCGAGAGAAAGCCTCCTAAATCGGAGATTCGACAGTACGGCCGTTTTTCTCCGAAAAACCCACTGATGAAAAGGTCATCGGCACCTCAAAATTGGATCACATCATATGTCATTTCTCAGAGAAGATCTCCGTGAAAAGTATGATGTAAAGACCCTGAACGAAAGCAGTCTCTCAAGGGACTAGTTTTCCCCAGTAGATTCAACAAATGGCGTCTCCAAACAGAGAAGTTTGTGCACCTCTACAACTCAGACGACTGGGTTCCCCAGCAAGTCTGACATCAAAACTTTTTCCACTCAAATAGCATCTCCTCAGGAAAATTCGGCGAGAAGTTTGAAGGAAAGCCACTACGAATAGCGTCCCTTGTCAGTAAAGTTTATTGACGAAAGAAACTAAGACCAGTTCCTTGGTAGGAAACCAGGATCGAGGGGAAGTTTACATCAGAAACTAAGACCAGTTCCTCGGTCGGAAACCAGGATCGAGGGGAAGTTTACATCAGAAACTAAGACCAGTTCCTTGGTAGGAAACCAGGATCGAGGGGAAGTTTACATCAGAAACTAAGACCAGTTCCTTGGTAGGAAACCAGGATCGAGGGGAAGTTGACAAAAGAAACTAAGACCAGTTCCTTGGTAGGAAACCAGTATCGAGGGAAGGTTTATTTCAAAAGAAAACTAAGACCAGCTCCTTGGCTGAAGACCAGGATCGAGGGGAAGTTTACCTTTTCTAAGCATCATTGCTTAGCAAAAAATGATGAATACGTGAATTACCATCCATAGACACCGTCAAAATTTCGGGTATTCCGATATTTAATCCTCTTGCACCCCGAATGCCCGAATACCTTCGCCATTCACACCTTCGTGTCCAAGAAGATTAAATATGGGCATATGTCATACCCCAAATTTTGACCACTTAGATTTCCCATCATTGCGTAAATCATCATCATAATATGGATGTACCTTCATGCCTCATCAATCTCCTCAAGGATTGTTGAGCATTCACTACCATCAAGAATTAGGGTTTCAAGCCCTCTCAGAGTTCTTAGACAAAGGATCAATCAAGGAATGACATGATCTTCAACTTGTCTAACCTCTCAAACATCCACAATGGATAAAAAGGACTCCCACTTCAAGGATCAAGCACAAGGCTGCTCCCTTCTAGGTGGATCAAGTCTCAAGACCGCCAGTGTCACCAAATTAGGGTTTTCGTCGACCAGGGCCTCCAGATGGAAATTTTTCATCTGGGCACAAGCCAATGATCCAAAACACAACCTAATATACTCCATGGAACCTCATGGACCCAATCATCAAGTCAATTTGACCTCAGGGGATGCATTCATCAAAAATCAGGAATTAGGGTTTCTTGACCTAATTCACCCCTAAGTTGACTTTTAGGACAAATCATGAGCCAAGACATCAAGAGAGGGTTTTAGGGTCTCTAATGAACTATATTGATCCATTTGGAACAATGGATTAATCCAAGAAGCTTGAGCAACAAGTCTCAATTTCATCTGCACCACAATTAGGGTTTCGCGAGGAAAGTCAACTGTAACTTTGACTTTTGACCAGGACATGCTCCCAAACCCTAGAACATGATTCAATATACCCTATGACACCCATGGAACATGTCCATCAAGTTTGATTTAGGTCAATGACATGATTTCATGAAAAATTGCACAGTTTGGAATTCATCTGATAAAAAGTCAACTGCACAAAAGTCAACTTTGACTTTTTGAGATTTTTCACCAAAATGGATTTTTAACCCTAAAATGATGTTAATGTATGATTTGAATCATCATTCATCAAGAAAAATCAAAGAAAGTGGGATAACTTGTAAAAGGGGTAACCATAAAAACTTAGAAAAATTTCTAAGTTATGGAAAAAGTGACACTAATGTGCCAACTTTGGAGGACCATAACTCCTAAACCACAAGGCCATTGTTCCCCATTCAAAGCTTGATTTGTAGATCTCATTGCCCTCTACAAAAGCTTCATACTGACCTATGTCCAAATTCCTCATGGATTTTGAGTTATGGAGTGATCAAAATCAAGTCACTTTGTTCCAACACTTAGTGAAAATTTCACTAAGTCAGATTTTACCCTACTTTTTGCCAAATGTAGGGGGATTTTTCACTTGGATTCAAAAGAGATCAAAACCAAACATGTTCAAACAGTTGTTGTATCATGTAAGGTCTTTCCAAAATGACCAAGAACATTACCAAATTCAATTTGAGTCATGAGATATAACATTGGCAAGTTGCCTTGTTGAAATCTGTCAAGGCAAGACAAATTTTGCATTTTTGCTCGATTTGCCAAAATTAGCCAAATCCAAATGCTCCTATCCACTTGGACACCTCTGAGGATTGAATCTAAAGGGGACAATCATTGAGCCAAGCCTCCAAAGTCTTTGGAACAATAAATAGCATGTTGAACCTTGAATTGCCAAAATAGGGACAAGACTCCAATTTTGGATTGGAGCATTCAATGGAAGCATCAAGGTGGCATGGACTGAGCCATTCTCAACTGAATTCAGTCAAGACTTATCCAAGACCAAGGGAACCAGCAGCCAGTGCCCTAACCTCTAGTCAATGGCTAGAGGAGACTTGGATTTTCATTTGCCAACATTGGCCAAACCTACTCAGCAGTTGCCATTCACTATTCCTTGCAAAACAAACTTGCTCTACTATAAATAGAGCTCAATTGTGATCAGTTTGAGTACACCAAAGCCATCAAACAGATGCTTTCCTCAAAATCTCTTCTTTCACTCCAATTTTGCCTTCTAAGGCAAGTCACTATCGGGTTTTGAGTTTGGGAGCTTTTCCAATCAAACCAATCACACACACACCTCACATACATCATATAGAAGTGATCCAAACACTAAAATAACATCTGGAACACAGATTTCACAAAATCACCAGCCAATTTCTCAATTTCTTGACAGTTTTACAGTTGAGGTACCATCTTCAGCTCCAAACCATTTCACTCCATTCCAAGCATTCATACATACTCCATGGCACCTAGGGAAGCTATCCAGATCATTGGAACCTAGCTGTAACACCTCCAACACAAATCGCGATCACCAGCTGCAAGTGGTCAATACTTAATTTTTGAAGCATTAATCCAAGATCACAATTTGTTTTTCCTATGTTAAACAATTTTGATCATTTTAATTGAATTTTTATTCAATGAAAACACATTTTTGAAAACAAATTAGGGTTTTTGGATTAATTCAACCCTCATAAATCATTTTCTTAAAATTTTTGGGCCTCTAGTAGAGTGTAAGACCCAATCCTTTTTTTGACCAAATCATTTTTGGGCCTCAGTATATTGTATAAGTCCCGATACCGTCAAAAACAAACGACGCGATCGTCACCTTTTGAAAAAATAACCTTCTGGGCCTACCCTCGAGTAGTAAGACCCATTTCTTTTCTTAAAACTCTTTGGGCCTCTATTAGAGTGTAAGACCCAACCCTCTTGTACAGAAAATTTTTTGGGCCTCATTCGTTGTATAAGTCCCACTGTACATCTTCAAATAAACGACGCGATCGTCGCCGGTTTGAAATTAACCACCTTGGGCCTCTCCTCGAGCTATAAGACCCATTGAAAATATTTGGGTCTCTAATAGAGTGTAAGACCCAACCCCCTTTTAACCAAAATCATTTGGGCCTCAGATATCGTATAAGCCCCTTCGCGTTAAATGAAAATCTCGGCGCGTTCGCCATTTTTAACGAAAAGTCAACTGGGCCTACCCTCGTGTTATAAGCCCCACTCTTTTTCTTTAAACCTTTTGGGCCTCTTGAGAGAGTGTAAGACCCATCCCTTTGTACAAAAAACCTTTTTGGGCCTCAGTCACTTGTATAAGTCCCTCTGTACAAATTCAAACAGTGCGGTCATTGATAAAACCCTAGGCCTCTCCTTGAGCTGTAAGCCCCAAATCTTTCTTTTTCAAAGCACTTTCTCCTTTGATTTTGAATATATTGTTGTTTTTCAATCTTTCTTCGTTGAATAACTAACCAAACAACATGGAAGCTCTAAAACCGAGTAAGTGTTTATCCGCTTTCATTTACCGCTTTCATATACATATAACTGTATTGTGGGGCTGTTTCGCTGTAAGTCTTCTTTCATAAACTCATATCAACTGTGTAATTATAGTATAGATATTTAGAGTTTCCCCGGCAACTACGTCTACAACTAGGTGACACCGTTTCGTTTATTCATAGAAATAGACAACTAGATCCCCAATAGGATCACCAGATACAGTCTTCTCTTCAGCTGTCCTCATTAGGAATTGTCAAGAACTCTACTCCCAGAGATGAATGTATTCTCCGTGATTGGCATCTTTGAGTTTCTTCCAAATTCTCGAACTTTCATGACTTGATCTATTCCTTGTGAATAGCTTGCCTTGAATTTTTTGGGGTTTGGGGACCCACGGGCTTCTTAAAAGCATCGGCCTCCTCTTGGGCATCATACAAGGACCCACATGTGACTCCCCCAAACTATACCCCCAATTAACATGCAATTAAAGCACTAAAAGAAAATTCGAAATTTCGTCAGAGTACATTTGAATTCGCGGCATAGAAAGGGAGGAATCACATCAACTGTAACAAAACATAGCATACAACACCTGCCCATAAAGATATGCAACTGTGGAGTAGCAATCAATAGAGGAAACTTAGTTCCTTACACCCACTTTTCAGAAATTATAATTAAAGCGGAAAATCTAAAATCTGAACAACATATATACATATAAACATATAAACATGTCTATCATACATCCAGTTATACATATACAACCACAATATATCATCGGATATACAAAATAATCGCAAACGGCCACCCTAGCTACCCGGAGTCACATATCAGAGCCGACCGACAAAAGAATGAAGACGCAAAGCTTCACAAAAAGAATACCTCCAGCAACTCTAATCTGCAACGCCTCATAGAGCGTTATAAAACAGCAGAAGGGTGAGAAAAACAACCATAATATAATTGAATAAAATTATATATATAAACACAAAAATGTACAAATAACACATTCTCACCACAACCACATATAACATAATACCGCATAATTCTCAAGCATCGAATACCTTTACACACCACACATATACCATACAATCATCAATCACATTCACAAATTCACACACAATTAATTCATGATTTATGCAATGCACATAGACCGACACAACGACTCTATGCACATGCCATGCGGTACCGGCTTCCAATGTCTCATGTCTCATCATCAGTTCACTCAGGAACTATTGGAACCATCGCTCGTTACTGAGAATCTCAAGTAACTCCCCGTCGGGCCTACGATGTTCACCCGTCGCTTTAGGTCCTCAGGCAACGCCTCATATTTTCGAGGCACACGACGTTAAGGATTGCTTTAAGTCTCCAAAGGAGCCCACAATCGTCTATAACCACCGCTTTAGGTCCTCAGGCAGCGCCTCATATTTTCGAGGCACACGATGTTATAGCATATTCCCCTCGGGAATCAAACCGTCTCTCAGGACGTTTCCACAATGCACATTATGATGCTTGGCATACAATGACTCATGACACTCACATTGCATCCATGCACATATTCATAATCATGCATATATCATCAAATACAACACTTAGCATTTTCTTGCCTTTCGGCCACAATTCATCGCCACAACAGCACATAAGGCATACGCATCCAATTCACCAACTTATAACATAATACACGTCAAATACGCACCATTTAAAACAACAAAAGTCGAGATTCGACACTATTCACATTTCCCGACAAAATTTAATCGGCTAACAATTCTCAAAACCTCATAATCATAAAGTACGACTCGATACCTTTCCAACGACACCAAAAACACCAAAATCGGATACTCGGAACCAAAGTTACAGACAAAACCGAAAACACATTTTTGAAAAATCACATTTTTTCAAATCTCCTGTCCATACGCGTACCACCTATTCCCATACGCGTATTGACAGAGCAATTTTCCTTCACAAAACCACGTTGCCAAAAACCATACGCGTATTGGCCTCGCCCATACGCATATCACCAGAGGGCCGGTAAAACATGCAAGTTCATACGCGTATTACCCCCAAAACAGCACAATGTTACGCGTATCGTCTGGTCTCATACGCGTATTGGGAAGCCCCTTACGCGTATGGCCAGGACAGACCCAGAAAAATTCTGCAGAACAATTTTTGCGTTTTTCCACCCCAATCATCCAATTTCTTCACCTAAAACTCAGAAAAACAGCAATTTGAAGTGTAATAACATACCACAAACATGTATGAGCAATCAACAATGCATTCCACAAGATTTTTACCACAATCAAATTCATTTCTAATCAATTTTTACACAATCTAGGTTTTACTAATATTCTCCAAATCAATCCAAAAACAAAAACAAAACACATACATAATCGTATACAATCATAGAATAATCGAGTTTCGCACCCTTACCCGATTTAATCGACTTTACAACTTGCTCTTGATGATTTTTCCACTCTTTTGTTCAATTTCTCTCTTTTCTCTCTTCTCCTCTTTTCTTCTTTCTCTTTTTCTTTCTATTTTTTTTCTTTTTCTTTCTATCTTACTAACTTAATGAAAATAAGTGGGAAAAGACCAAAATACCCCCACACTCAAATATCTCATAAACGATCCGAAAACGCGATAAAATATATTCCCGCCGAAAAATAACATATTTTCACATAAAAGTCAAAAATACAATAAAATAATAATAAAATAATCCAAAAAGACTCAATAAAATAAAGTTGGCAAAACTGGGGCGTTACAATTCTCCCCCACTTAGAAATTTTCGTCCTCGAAAATCTTACCTGATACAAACAACTCTGGATACGACTCCCACATCCTACTTTCCAACTCCCACGTCAGATTACCATCAGCAGCGCCTCCCCACGCCACTTTCACAAGTGCAATCTCTTTACCCCTCAACCGCTTCACCTCGCGATCCAAAATACTAACTGGTAATGCCTCGACCGTAAGGTTATCTCTTACCTCAACCTCGTCCATTGGAATAACATGTGAAGGGTCCGGAACATACTTCCGAAGTTGTGAAACATGAAAAACATCATGCAAATTCGACAGATTCGGCGGTAACGCCACACGATACGCTACAGCACCAACTCTCGCAGATATCTGGTAAGGACTAATAAATCGAGAAGTAAGCTTCTTAGATTTCAACGCACGACCAACACCCGTTACCGGCATAACTCTCAGAAATACGTGATCACCCTCTTGAAACTCAAGATCCTTCCGTCTCCGATCATGATAACTCTTTTGTCTATCCTGAGAAGCCTTCATTTTCTCACGAATAAACTTTACCTTTTCCGTCGTCTGTTGCACTAATTTCGGTCCAACCACCGAACTCTCACCAGTTTCGTGCCAACACAACGGCGTTCGACATCTTCGTCCATATAAGGCCTCAAAAGGTGCCATTCCGATACTAGAATGGAAACTGTTATTATACGTGAACTCAACCAATGCAAGATAACCGTCCCACGCACCACCTTGTTCCAAAACACACGCTCTCAACAAATCCTCCAAAGACTGAATAGTTCTTTCGGTCTGACCATCCGTCTGCGGATGATAAGCCGAACTCAACCTCAATCTAGAACCCAAAGCCTTTTGTAAACTCTCCCAAAATCTAGATGTAAACCTAGGATCTCGATCCGAAACAATACTCAATGGAATCCCATGCAATTTCACAACCACACTGATATAGATCTCAGCTAACCGTTCCAAAGAAAAACTGATGTCAATCAGAATAAAATGCGCCGATTTAGTCAGCCTGCCCACAATCACCCAAATAGCATTATGACCTCTTTGCGTATTCGGCAATCCCATTACAAAATCCATCGAAATGCTATCCCACTTCCACTCAGGAATATCCAACGGTTGCAACAAACCACTAGGCCTCAAATGTTCCACTTTCGATTTCTGACAAGTCAAACATGCATACACAAACTGAGCCACATCTCTTTTCAAACCAGACCACCAGAAAATATTCTTCAAATCTTGGTACATCTTATTTGCACCCGGATGTATACTTAAATTACTCCGGTGTCCTTCCTCCAAAATCATTCTTTTCAACTCTGCATCATCAGGAATGCAAATACGACCACGGAATCTCAAAACATCAAAATTATCCACCTTGAAATCCACATTCTCATTCCTCATCAAATCAACGAATTTCAAATCCAGCTTTTGTTTCTCACTAACCGACATCAAAAATTCATTAGCAACCTTCAACATTCCAAGCCTTACACTAACCGAAGTCACTTAACATACCAAACTCAAGTCTCTAAATGACTCCAAAAGTTCTTACTCTTTCACCATCAATGCGGAAATATGCAACGATTTCCGGCTCAATGCATCGGCTACCACATTAGCTTTACCAGAATGGTAATTCAAGCCAAAGTCGTAGTCTTTCAAGAATTCCAACCATCTCCGCTGCCTCATGTTCAACTCTTTCTGATCAAATAAATATTTCAAGCTTTTATGATCACTAAAGACTTCGAACCTTGCACCATAGAGATAGTGCCTCCAAATCTTCAACACAAAAACTACAGCCGCTAACTCAAGATCATGAGTAGGATAGTTTTTCTCATGAACTCTTAACTGTCTTGAAGCATAAGCTACAACTTTACCTTCCTGCATCAGAACACCACCCAAACCAATTAAAGAAGCATCGCAGTACACAACAAACGATTCATTAGGATCAGGTAAAATCAGAATAGAAGCTGTCGTCAATCTTCTCTTCAGCTCACAAAAACTTTCTTCACATTGAATATCCCAAATGAATGCTTTGCCCTTACAAGTCAACTGCGTCAAAGGAAGAGCTAGCTTAGAAAAACATTCAATAAACCTCCGATAATAACCAGCCAAACCCAAAAAGCTTCGAATCTCGGTAACGGATCTAGGAACCTCCCATTGTAGAACTGCTTCTACTTTAGATGGATCCACAGCAATACCATTACCTGAAATTACGTGCCCAAGAAAACTCACCTCAGACAACCAGAATTCACACTTGGACAATTTGGCAAAAAGCTTCCTTTCCTTCAAAACCTGCAAAACAATACGCAAATGCTCTGCATGTTCCTCACGAGACTTAGAATAGATTAAAATATCATCAATAAACACCACCACAAAACGATCCAAATGCTCGTGGAAAATACGATTCATGTATTCCATAAACACACCAGGCGCATTAGAAACCCCGAACGGCATCACTGAATATTCATAATGACCGTAACGTGTTCTAAAGGCCGTCTTCTGAATATCCTCTTCTTTCACTCTTATCTGATGGTACCCCGATCTCAAATCAATCTTACTAAATACACAAGCACCAACCAACTGATCCATCATATCATCAATCCTTGGAAGCGGATATTTATTCTTAATCGTCACTTTGTTCAACTGGCGATAATCAATACATAATCGCATACTCCCATTTTTCTTTTTCACTAACAAAACTGGAGCACCCCAAGGAGAAACACTTGGCCTCACGAACCTCTTTTCCAACAACTCATTTAACTGCTTTTTCAACTCCACCAATTCAGATTCCGACATTCTATAAGGTGCCATAGAAACAGGTCTAGTACCAGGAACTAGATCAATAGAAAATTCAACTTCTCTCTCTGGCGGTACATCTGAAATATCCTCCAGAAACACTTTAGGAAAATTACACACAACAGGAAACACTTCAAGAGAAACTTGACTATCCACAGTTAATGATGCAAACAAACCAAACAATTGAGCTTTGTCCGCTAAAAGTTTCTTCAACTCTTTGGTAGATAAGAAACTCGAGTCTTCGTCTTCCTCAAGAGAAGGAAACCTTACAAGCTTATGATAACAGTCAATGTGCACCCGATTAAATTGCAACCAATTCATTCCCAACACCACATCTAAACCTTCCAATAGTAAACACACCAAATCCATCGCAAAGTCTTTACCATAAATGGTTAAAGGACAACTCAAACTCACCAAAGAAGTAGTTACTGACCCCATCGCTGGAGTATCAATAACCATCTCACCATCCATCGAAGACAACCCAAGATTCAAACGTTCCGCGCACTCAGACGAAATAAACGAATGAGTCGCTCCAGTATCAATAATAGCAATTAAAGGCGTATTATTAATAAAGCAAGTACCTCTTATCAGACGATCAGCACTTGAAGTCTGAGTTCCCGCCAATGAAAACACTTTCCCACTAGTCGGAGCTTTCTTCTGATTCGGACACTTCGAGCTAATGTGACCAGGTTCCCCACAGTTATAACACTTCACTACATTCTTCCTTTTACAATCTGCTACAAGATGCCCTTCACCGCCACAATTAGAACACTTAATCACATTCCTCCTACATTCATGCTGGCGATGACCCAATTCACCACATTTAAAACACCTAGGAGCATTAGACATACCTCCTCCACTTGACCTTCGATCAAAATTACCCCTTTGTTTACCTTTATCAGCCGGTGACACATACGGACCACCACGGAACTGTTGTTTCCCTTTTCTGTCACTTACACTTTTATAGTGAGCAGAACGAGCCTTACTATCTTCATCATAAATCCTACAGCATTCCACCAAATCAGAAAACCTTCGGATCCTCTGATAACCAATAGTCTGCTTTATCTCAGGACGCAAGCCACTTTCATACTTCACACACTTTGAAAATTCAGCAGTCGCTTCCACATAATGAGGATAAAACTGCACAAGTTCCACAAACTTAGCAGTATAGTCAATAACCGACATATTACCTTGTTTTAGCTCTAAAAACTCAATCTCCTTCTTTCCTCGGACATCCTCCGGAAAATACTTCCTTAGAAACTCTCGGCTAAACAATTCCCAAGTAATCTCTTCTTCCTCCTCCTCAGCTTCCAACACCTGACGAGTACTGACCCACCAGTCATCAGCCTCTTCGTGTAACATATGAGTACCCAGCCTCACCTTAACATCATCGTCATCACAATCCATTACCCTAAAAATCCTCTCAATCTCTTTCAACCACAACTGCGCACCATCCGGATCATGCTTCCCTTTAAAGACCGGCGGATTATTCTTTCTAAACTCATCATTTCCGACAGCATTCGGTGCCCCCTGCACAGCTCGTGCCATCGCTTCCATCGCAGCAGCCAAAGCAGCATCATTACGACCAGCCATATTCTGTTTGGCTAAACACAGAAACTATGGTTAAACAACAACTCGTCCAACACAACTCGCCCAATATGCCTGACACAACTGACACAACTGACACAGACTGGCTCTGATACCACTTAATGTGACGCCCCCAAACTATACCCCCAACTAACATGCAATTAAAGCACTAAAAGAAAATTCGAAATTTCGTCAGAGTACATTTGAATTCGCGGCATAGAAAGGGAGGAATCACATCAACTGTAACAAAACATAGCATACAACACCTGCCCATAAAGATATGCAACTGTGGAGTAGCAATCAACAGAGGAAACTTAGTTCCTTACACCCACTTTTCAGAAATTAGAATTAAAGCGGAAAATCTAAAATCTGAACAACATATATACATATAAACATATAAACATGTCTATCATACATCCAGTTATACATATACAACCACAATATATCATCGGATATACAAAATAATCGCAAACGGCCACCCTAGCTACCCGGAGTCACATATCAGAGCCGACCGACAAAAGAATGAAGACGCAAAGCTTCACAAAAAGAATACCTCCAGCAACTCTAATCTGCAACGCCTCATAGAGCGTTATAAAACAACAGAAGGGTGAGAAAAACAACCATAATATAATTGAATAAAATTATATATATAAACACAAAAATGTACAAGTAACACATTCTCACCACAACCACATATAACATAATACCGCATAATTCTCAAGCATCGAATACCATTACACACCACACATATACCATACAATCATCAATCACATTCACAAATTCACACACAATTAATTCATGATTTATGCAATGCACATAGACCGACTCAACGACTCTATGCACATGCCATGCAGTACCGACTTCCAATGTCTCATGTCTCATCATCAGTTCACTCAGGAACTATTGGAACCATCGCTCATTACTGAGAATCTCAAGTAACTCCCCGTCGGGCCTACGATGTTCACCCGTCGCTTTAGGTCCTCAAGCAACGCCTCATATTTTCGAGGCACACGACGTTAAGGATTGCTTTAAGTCTCCAAAGGAGCCCACAATCGTCTATAACCACCGCTTTAGGTCCTCAGGCAGCGCCTCATATTTTCGAGGCACACGATGTTATAGCATATTCCCCTCGGGAATCAAACCGTCTCTCAGGACGTTTCCACAATGCACATTATGATGCTTGGCATACAATGACTCATGGCACTCACATTGCATCCATGCACAGATTCATAATCATGCATATATCATCAAATACAGCACTTAGCATTTTCTTGCCTTTCGGCCACAATTCATCCCCACAACAGCACATAAGGCATACGCATCCAATTCACCAACTTATAACATAATACACGTCAAATACGCACCATTTAAAACAACAAAAGTCGAGATTCAACACTATTCACATTTCCCGACAAAATTTAATCGGCTAACAATTCTCAAAACCTCATAATCATAAAGTACGACTCGATACCTTTCCAACGACACCAAAAACACCAAAATCGGATACTTGGAACCAAAGTTACGGACAAAACCGAAAACACATTTTTGAAAAATCACATTTTTGCAAATCTCCTGTCCATACGCGTACCACCTATTCCCATACGCGTATTGACAGAGCAATTTTCCTTCACAAAACCACGTTGCCAAAAACCATACGCGTATTGGCCTTGCCCATACGCGTATCACCAGAGGGCCGGTAAAACATGCAAGTTCATACGCGTATTACCCCCAAAACAGCACAATGTTACGCGTATCGCCTGGTCTCATACGCGTATTGGCAAGCCCCTTACGCGTATGGCCAGGACAGACCCAGAAAAATTCTGCAGAATAATTTCTGTGTTTTTCCACCCCAATCATCCAATTTCTTCACCTAAAACTCAGAAAAACAGCAATTTGAAGTGTAATAACATACCACAAACATGTATGAGCAATCAACAATGCATTCCACAAGATTTTTACCACAATCAAATTCATTTCTAATCAATTTTTACACAATCTAGGTTTTACTAATATTCTCCAAATCAATCCAAAAACAAAAACAAAACACATACATAATCGTATACAATCATAGAATAATCGAGTTTCGCACCCTTACCCGATTTAATCGACTTTACAACTTGCTCTTGATGATTTTTCCACTCTTTTCTTCAATTTCTCTCTTTTCTCTCTTCTCCTCTTTTCTTCTTTCTCTTTTTCTTTCTATTTTTTTTTCTTTTTCTTTCTATCTTACTAACTTAATGAAAATAAGTGGGAAAAGACCAAAATACCCCCACACTCAAATATCTCATACACGATCCAAAAACGCGATAAAATATATTCCCGCCGAAAAATAACATATTTTCACATAAAAGTCAAAAATACAATAAAATAATAATAAAATAATCCAAAAAGACTCAATAAAATAAAGTTAGCAAAACTGGGGCGTTACACCACAAGCTTCCTAAAAGCAACCTAACCTCCTCTTGGGCTTCGTACAAGGACCACTCGGCTTCTTAAAAGTTTCCAGCCTCCTCTTGGGCTTCGTACAAATTGTCCCGACGACCTCCTAAAGGTATAGGAACAGAAATTAGTCATCTGCATAGAACAATCCTTTCAAAGAGTCTACTACTGTTTCTCAAAGCATGGTACAAAAGATGAAACTCTAGACACGGACAGTCTAATCTCCTTGAGTTTTCAGCCATTCTCAAGTGACCCCTTCGTTAAATAGGAAGAAAACCCGTAGACTCGGATAGTCTCAATACTCTTTGGATTTCCCACTTCCTTAAAGAACAGGAATAACCCGGATCCTCGAATCAAATCCTTGAGTACAGTGTTGCTCATATAAGAACTGATTTTCTCTTTAAATCAGCATACTGGACCTGTCACTCAACTGAAATAGTAACCATAGCCTCCACTTAGGCTTTGTATAATGATCCTTCTCCGGTGAAGTTAGCCTCTCTCTTGGGCTTTGTACAATGATTCTCCCCAGCGGAGTCAAACAACGTTTAGCCTCTCTCTCGGGCTTTGTACGAGACACATAAAGAGACTCCCTCGTTGAGTCAATTACCCCTTTCGCCTCCATCTCGGGCTTTATACGAGATACAAAAGGTTCTTATTGAGCCGAACAAATTTTAGCCTCCATCTCGGGCTTCGTACGAGATACAAAAAACTCTCTTGTTAAGTCAAGTAGCCTTCATCTCGGGCTTTATACGAGATACCAAAAGACTCCATCGTCGAGTCAAAACTTTTTAGCCTCTCTCTCAGGCTTTGTACGAGACACATATTAGCCTCCTCTTAGGCTTTGTATAAGAAAACCACTGGTCGGTCCAATCAACCTTTTAGCATCAAAGTTGTGCCTCGTTCACAGTACACAAACTTCAACAACTCTTTCCCCTTCATCTAATTACTGTAAGCGGCAAGCCTCTGGATCATCTACATCCATGCCAATGTCCCTCTTTTAGTATGAGAAATTCCTAAGGAAAGATGGCATTGCTCTAAACTGAGTTAAAGTCTTCTCCTTCAGGTTAAAATCCCCTATAAAGGAAATTATGGCATTGCCGGATTCACAAATCCCGGTTAAAATAATCCTCCTTTACAGTCAGTCACCCAACAGTTGTGACAAACAGACCCCTTTAGAGATGACAAATTCTCTCTAAGGTCAACACTTTCAGCTTCACATCTTGGGCTTTGAACAAGATACAAACTACCTTCAGCTTCACATCTTGGGCTTTGAACAAGATACAAACCACCTCTAGCTTCACGTCTTGGGCTTTGAACAAGACACCAAAACAACCATTTCCTCCCATAGAATAGGAGGAACTACGATCGCTCTGATTTCCCTGTTTCGGTAAACGGGAATACGTAGGCATAAGATTGAAAGAAAAAATCTTAGCGAGCACACTAAACAAAAACCCAAAATCCCATACTCTCATACATTCGTCCTAACATCCTAACTGATAGCCTAAAGCACCCCTTGTCAACAAAATAACCTAGGAGAAACCCCGAATCTTTGTAGCATCTGTAAACCAACAGTTTTGACTGTTTAATCTCAGTATGCAAGCAGGGTTAATTGGAGACATCTATTTCCCTTCCTTCATCAGCTTTAATAGGATAAAAAATGAATCGAGCTGTAGTACCAGAGCGATCGTGCTTCACAACCACATCTAAAAATCACTCGCTACAGTGCTGAAGACTCTGAAGACAAGTTCTGTTGAACAGCATTCTGAAGACTCTGAAGACTTAAGTTTCTGATGACCAAGGGTTCTGAAGACGGAGTGCTGAAGACTCTGAAGACAAGGTTATGGTGAATAAGTTCTTAAGACTCTGATGACTCAAGACTCTGAAGACCCGGTGATCAATTCTTCTGATCATGCTTCAACCATATCTATTCAGAATCCTCAAATGAACAGAAGAAGATGAAACATTTGCGATGGAAAATAGTACATAGTACATATTAAACACGTTTTTTTCCACTTCCATTCCACTACCCTTATTTGGTGGTACAAAGGACAACTTTTGTGTACGATTTTCATCCCTACATAACGAAATTATTTCAAGTTTCCAGCAATCTTAATGATATTCCTGGTCTGCCCTCCAACAGGTCTTTTTCTGGCTATTTAAGGACTTGATCACTTAAAGAAACAAGAGACACTGATACATATGAGAGAAAGACACATGCGTAAATAGTAAAGCACTACAATACAAAGAAAAATACATTATTCATACTGTATAGATTTTACTTGAGCTATTCATAGTGTTTATATCAGCTTGTGTGGAAGCAATTCATTGTAAATATTAAATTTGTTCAAACAGTTGTTTGTATTCCTTAAGGGACAAGTTGAGTCAGAATCCTTAAGAAGAAACAGTTAGTCTTTGTATGTTAGTCACCAACAGTTGGTAGTGCAGTGTAATCAATTTGATTATAGTGGATTAAGTCCTTGTGTATAAGGCAAAATCACCTTGGCGGGTGGAATGGATTAACTTGATAGTTTTCAAGTGAACCAGGATATATCATGTGTCTTTCTCTATTGCTAGTTTATTTGTGATCTTTGTTTGAGTTTCACAAAAAGCTTTCATTTTGAAAACCCAATTCAAACCCCCCTTTCTTGTGTTTTCTCACACCTTCAATTGGCATCAGAGCTCCGACTTTGATTATGATAAAAAGATTTATCAACACTTCACCGTGTTCAATACCGATCCAGTATTTGTGTGAGATACTATGGTTGCATCCAATACTAATCCTATTCTAGAAGAGAAAGATCATTACAGTGCCAAACCACCAGTCTTTGATGGTGAAAAGTTTAACTACTAGAAAGATAGAATTGAAAGTTTCTTTCTTGGTTATGATGTATATCTTTGGGATCTTGTAGTCGATGTCTACACTCACCCAGTTGATGATACAAGAGTTAAAGTGTCTAGAAGTGCTATGACCAACCAACAAAAGAAAGATTACAAGAATCATCACAAGGTAAGAACCATATTGATAAATGTTATCTCTTATACTGAGTATAAGAAGATAACAAATAGAGAAACTGCCAAGTCCATTTTTGATTCTCTAAGAATGACTCATGAAGGAAATGATCAAGTTAAGGAGACAAAGGCGCTTTCCCTAATCCATAAATATGAGGCATTCAGAATGGAGTATGATGAAACAATTGAGATTATGTTTTCAAGGTTTCAAATGCTTGTCGCAGGACTTAAAGTTCTGGACAAAGGATACTCAGCTACTGATCATGTTAAAAAGATCATCAGAAGTCTTCCCAAGAAATGGAGGCCTATGGTAACAGCTCTTAAGCTATCCAAGGATCTGAACATGATAAGTCTTGAAGAACTTGTTAGTTCTTTAAGAAGTCATGAGATAGAGCTGGAAGAAGATGAACCCCAGAAGAAAAGTAAATCTATTGCTCTTAAGTCTAAACCTGAAAAGGCAAAGGCTTATCAAACTGAGGAAGAATCAGAAGATTCTGATGAAGAATTAGAAGATGAGCTGTCACTTATCTCCAGAAGGATCAACAAACTTTGGAAACATATGAAAGGAAACTTCAGAGGATCAAGAAGAAACAAGGGTCGTTCTGAGTCATCATCTGGACAAAAGAAGCAGAGTTCTGGAAAAGAAGTCATATCCTATGAGTGTAATGAGCCAAGTCATTACAAGAACGAATGTCCAAAGTTGAAGAAAGACAAGAAGCCTACGAAGAACTTCTCCAAAGCAAGGAAGGCACTCATGGCAACTTGGAATGACTCTGATTCTAAAGAAGAAGATTCTGATGAAGAACAAGCAAACGTTGCATTAGTAGCAACAACAATTAATGCTGAAGTATCTGGAGAACCAGAAGACAAAACGCCATTAGAACCAGAATCATACTCAGACTCTGACTCAGAGGTATTGTCTAAACTCTCTCATTGTGAATTAGAGTCGTGTCTTTTCAGAAATGCTGGAAAAATATCAAACTCTTCAAAGTAAATACAAGGATCTTAAAAAATCCCATGTAATTGCTTCTGAAGCAAAAGATAAGCTTGAGCCGAATAATTCTTATCTAAATGAAAACATTTTTTCCTTAAAAAATAGTAATTGTGATTTGAAAAGAAAATTTTCTAAATTAAAAGAAGAATTAATCTCCAATGTCTCTGACACAAGTTGTATCAACATGTATGATAGAGCATTCCAGTACTTTCTGGCTAAAAGCATAGATAGAAGCAGAATAGCTTCCATGATCTATGGAGTTAGTAGAAATGGAAAAGAAAGGTTTAGGATGTACAGAAACATTTAAAATTGACGAAAGTAAGCCTGTTAAACAAAACCTCTTTATGACCATTTTGTGCCTTCTAGCACTAAGCATGTTTGCTCTGAGCTTGCACAAACCCCCCCCCCCCCCCCCCCCCCACCGACACAGAAATCAATTTCTAAAGTAAAATATCATGCACAAATTCCACTTGATTATCTGATTGCACATAAGCCCAAAGTTCTCAAACACTCTGGGAAAACTAACAAAAGAGGACCCAGAAAGTGGGTACCTAAGGACAAGATCATCTATGTTGCAGATATCCTTAGCAGCTCGGTTGAAACACAAATCATGGTACCTGGACAGTGGTTGCTTGCGACACATGATAGGAAGAAGGCATATGTTCCAAAGTTTGGAACTTAAGCCTGGAGACTTCGTTGGTTTCGGAGGAAACCAGAAAGGAAAAATCATTGGCTCTGGAACTGTTGGTAATGGTAACCTTCCTTCTATTACTGGTGTTCTTCTGGACGATGGTTTGATGCATAACTTGTTGTGAATTAGTCAACTTAGTGACAATGGTTATGATATCATCTTTAATCAAAAGTCCTGTAAGGATGTTAGACAGAAAGATGGCTCAATCCTTTTTATTGGAAAGAGGAAAAACAACATTTATAAGATTAGACTTTCCGATCTCTGTGAACAGAATGTCAAATGCTTAATGTCTGTTAATAAGGAGCAATGGGTATGGCATATACGTTTAGGCCACATTAGCATGAGGAGGATTTCTCAGCTAAATAAGCTTGAACTTTTTAGAGGCTTACCAAATCTGAAGTATTATTCAGATGCTCTTTGTGAAGTATGTCAGAAAGGAAAGTTTTCTAAAACTTCCTTCAAAGAAAAAAATGTTGTGTCCACCTCAAGGCCGTTAGAGCTTCTACACATTGACTTGTTTGGACCAGTGAAAACTGCCTCAATCAGTGGAAAGAAGTATGGATTAGTTATCGTTGATGACTATAGTCATTGGACATGGGTAAAATTCTTGAAACACAAGGATGAGTCACATTTTGTGTTCTCTACCTTTTGCTCACAAGTGCAAACAGAGAACGATTGCAAAATAGTCAAAGTCAGAAATGATCATGGCGGAGAATTTGAGAACAAATACTTTGAGAATCTTTTTGATTCCCATGGAATTTCCCATGATTTCTCATGTCCCAGAACTCCTCAACAAAATGGAGTAGTGGAAAGGAAGAATAGGACTTTGCAAGAAATGGCTCGTACCATGATCCAAGAAACTGACATGACTAATTACTTCTGGGCAGAGGCAGTAAATACATCATGTTATATTCAGAACATGATTTCTATAAGACCTATTCCGGGTAAGACTCCTTATGAATTGTGGAAGAATAAAAAAACCCAACATTTCATATTTTCATCATTTTGGCTGTATTTGTTTTATGTTGAACACTAAAGAGAATCTTTGCAAGTTTGACTCCAAAGCTCAAACGTGTTTACTGTTAGGATACTCTGAATGCTCTAAAGGCTACAGAATCTATAACACAGAAACAGGAATTGTTGAGGAATCCATTCATGTCAGATTCGATGATAAGCTTGACCTTGAAAAGTCAAAGCTAGTTGAAAAGTTTGCAGATCTGAAGATCACCTTATCAGAATCCAAGGAAGAAGATTCAAAAGAAGGAGACAAAGATGCAGATTCTTCAGAATCAGATACAACCTTACCAGAAATAGCAAATATTATGTCTCATAAGAAGAAGAATAGACTAAAGACTTCTCATTCTGAAGAATTGATTCTGGGAGACAAAGTTGATCCATTCATAACTCGTTCATCATTAAAACCTTCTAAAGAGACTCTTCTGAGTTTGGTGTCTCTGATAGAGCCAACATCAGTTGATGAAGCTCTTCGGGGAAATGAGTGGATTCTGGCCATGCAAGAAGAGCTGAATCAATTCACCAGAAATGATGTCTGGGATCTTGTTCAGAAACCCAAAGGTGTCCACTTCATTGGAACTAAGTGGGCATTTAGAAACAAGTTAGATGAGAAAGGTGAGGTCGTAAGAAACAAAGCACGACTGGTAGCACAAGGTTATAGTCAGGAAGAAGGGATAGACTATACAGAAACCTTTGCACCAGTTGCCAGGTTAGAATCTATTCATCTTTTAATTTCATTTGCTACGAATCATGACATTACTTTATATTAGATGGATCTAAAGAGTGCATTTTTAAATGGGTATGTTTCTGAAGAAGTGTATGTGCACCAACCTCCTGGTTTTCAAAGTTCTGAAAACCCATATTTTGTTTTCAAACTTAAAAAAACGTTATATGGTCTGAAACAGGTTCCCAGAGATTGGTATGAAAGGCTAAGTAACTTTATTTTGGAAAATGACTTTACTAGAGGAAAAGTTGATACAACACTCTTTTGTAAAACCTTTAAAAGTGACATTCTGGTCATTCAAATCTACGTTGATGATATTATATTTGGTTCTGCTGATACTTCCTTGTGCAAGCAATTTTCTAAGCTAATGCAGGCTGAATTTGAAATGAGTCTGATAGGAGAACTCAAATTCTTTATGGGAATTCAAAATGATCAACATTCAGAAGGAACGTACATTCATCATAGCAAGTATGCAAGAGAACTTCTGAAGAAGTTCAATATGTCAGAAAGTAAAGTTGCTAAGACTCCTATGAATCTGACATGCATTTTGGAGAAAGAAGAAGTATGTAAAAAGGTTTGTCAGAAGCTTTATTGTGGTATGATAGGCCCTCTTCTGTATTTGACTGCTTCTCGTCCACATATTCTATTCATCGTATGTCTTTGTGCTCGCTTCCAATAAGATCCAAGGAAAACTCTCTTAACTGCTGTTAAGAGAATCTTAAGGTATCTAAAAGGAACGACTAACCTTGGCTTGATGTATAAGGAAACATCAGAGTATAAGCTTTTTAGTTACTGTGATGTAGATTATGCTGGAGACAGATTAGAAAGGAAAAGTACTTCTGGAAACTGTCAGTTTCTGGGGAACAACCTCGTCTCTTGGGCAAGAAAAAGACAATCAACAATTGCACTTTCAACTGCAGAAGCAGAATATATCTTAGCATCACTATGCAGTACTCAGATACTCTGGATGAAGAATCAACTTGAAGATTATCAGATACACGAGAGTAACATTCCTATCTTCTACGATAATACTTCTGCCATTTGTTTATCTAAGAATCCTATTCTGCATTCTAGGGAAAAACATATTGAAATAAAACATCACTTTTTACGTGACTATGTTCAGAAGGGTATTTTTCAATTAAAATTTATGGATACAGATCACCAATGGGCTCATTTTTCACAAAACCCCTTCCTAAGGATAGATTCGTATTCATTCTGGAAAATTTATTTATTAAACCTTGTCCAGAATGAGAAGATGATATTTTGATGTGTCAAGTCACCAAAACTTCAATAAGATTCTAATGTTAAGCAAAGTGTCTTATTATTTATTTTATGACCTTCTGATTAACGATACTTCTACATATTAGAAGATGTCCTAATCAGAAACTTGTCCAGTCAGATACCTCTTGGTATTCTTGACCTTGGGAATATCAAACGTGCTCTCTTGAAAACAAACGGCTATGATTATTTCTGACACTTGTCCAAAATCAAATCATACCTATTGTTGAAGAGACACCTCAAGCGTTGTGATTTCGTGAGACTAGGTTTCAATTAATTATTTCCTATTACTCCCACCTTTTTATCATCATCAATATTTTTGTTATAAATACTCACTCTCTCAATTTCACACACTTTTTCTTAGAAACCCTAAAACCCTTTTGTGCTCTGTAACTCAGTCATCTTTTTCAAATAGATCCTCAACAACAAAGTGTTTTCGAATTCTCTCAAGAACAACAACAAGCAGAAGCATCTTTAATGGTTTCAACAACAACTGCTCCTATGGAATCAACTTCACTCCATCAATCACTATCCATATTTTAGAAACCAACTGAAGTCACATTGTGGATCACCCTTCTCATGTTCATCTGGCCACTCCGTTCTCAGAACTAGAGGTTCTATGTGAATGGTTGGTAGACTTTGATAACCTGCGGGAAAATGGAATAGACTTGTATGAGAAGTTAAATGCTCAAGGTTGGAAAACCTATTTTGATCGTCTCTATGGTCCCATTTATTCTAATCTTGTCAAGGAATTCTGGAGATTTGCTGATGCTGATGAACATTTTATTGTGTCACATGTTTTGGGAAACAAGATTATCATCACTGAAAAATCCATTGCCACGCTTCTTGGAAAGGAAAAATCAGGTGGAAAGCGCATTTACAAGATGAATTCTAAATCCAAGTTTCTCTCTGATGTGGTCAACCCAGGAATTTTCACTCAATCATCCAGTGGAAAATCACCTTTCAAGACTCAAGATTTATTAAAGGAGCCTTGCGTCTGGCTGAAAAATTATTCTGGGATGTATCTATCACCGATCGACTTCAAGTTCTTCTGATTTTCTTAATACCGATCAGAATTTCATGTTGTATTATCTGATGACAGGAGAGAAAACCTGCCTCCCTTCAATTCTATTCAGATACCTCAGAGACTCAGTAAGAGAAACAAGATATCAATCAAAGAAATCTAAGAACTACATTCCTTTTTGTTGATTAATCTCAGATATTCTAGTTGAAAGTGGAATGATTGATCATCTGTCAGAAATGCCAGCCACAAATGAATTAGACATCATAACTGGAACTCCTATGAATAGAAAAAATCTTAAGAGAATGCAGATTATTGATGAAATCAGAGTTGAACCCAACATAGCAACAGATTGGGAAAGTCTGAAATCAAAAGACTAATTATAGATGGATATCCTCTGTTCACCAAACATGACAATCCAGTAGTTATAGCGGAATACATACTTCTTCGAGAAGCTGAAGGTTGTAATGTATCTGACTTCAGAGTTGAAGATCTGATGGATAATCCTCCTAATATGATGAAGAAGAAGAGACCCTTCACCAACACAACTCTTCAGACAAAGACTACAAAGAAGCTGAAGAAAAGTATAGGAGAAGCCAACACAAGAAATGTCTCAATAACATCATATCCAGAACAAAAGAGTAAGTCTTCTGAATCTCCTTCTGTAAATGCACATGTTATTATTAATAGAAATTTATATTCATCTCTTCCTACACCATCTCCACCTCCCTCAACATAACTTCCAACATTTTCTACTCCACCACCACTATTTTCAACTGTTGTCACCACCTCTCCCATACCCATCTCTGAATCACCTACTGAAATGATGTCTCCCATACCCATCTCTGAATCACCTACTGAAATAATTCCATCATCTGCACCATCTATACAATTTACACCACCAATACTAGAAATCACATCATATCAACCATCTTCTACCATATCCATACAACCGAACCCATTCATTACTGAACAACCATCTCCAACCATCTCTCTACCATTAACCACTCAATCTTCTTCTGAATAATTTCCCACTAAACTTCTTCAAACAACCAACTCTCCATCAACCACTCCAGTCACCGCTCCATAAATAATACCATAAGCCATACCAAACAATTCTGAACTTTCTGAACATAATGATAACACCAATTTGGGTGATTCTGCTGAAGAAACCCAATCCTATCCTGAGAATCAACCCTATGACCTTCCTCCTAACCTAGATGAAGCAATCTCTGCTTTTAAGGACAGTTTGGTTATGAGATTCAAGACACTCTCTGATGAATCAAGTTCTAGCAAAGACCCTTCTGCTTTAGGTGCTCCGTGGGATCAATTCAATCAGTGGATGTCTAAGGAATTTCAGCAGATTCAAAATCTTTCTGTTCAGACAAAAGACTATTTTGTTCAGCAAGCTGAAAAGAGGTTGAAAGACAAGAAGGAAGCTAAAGCTAAGCTAGCTGCTGAAAGGGAATTGACTGAGAGGTTAGCCAAGGAAGCTCTAGACAGAGAAGCTGAACGATTGACTGAGGAAGCTCAAGCTCAAGCTCAAGTTGAGAAAGAAGCTGCTGAAAACTCTACCTCTGATCCAGTGTTGAAGACTCTGGAAAATATTTTGAAGGAGCAACAGTTGTTCAGATCAAGGATGAACAAGCAAGATGAAGCCGCTTCCATCATTCAGAATACACTTGATCAGATCCTTCAGAGGCTCCCTCCTCCTTCTTAACATTAGGCACCTTTTTAGGCTAACCCGTAGTTTTTTCTTTGACTGTTCGTTTATCCTATGTTGTACTTTGTGTTATCTTTTTGATTACCCTTTTTGATTTTGACAAAAAGGGACAGTATTTTAATGGAAAGTTATTTTAATAAATATCTTGTCTCTGAATCATATCTCTAACATTCTAACACTTTAATTGCAAATTTTTCTTAGAATGCTTTTCAGGAACAATATTTATATTGGCAATCTGACTCTGATTTAATCAGACTCTAATCTAACCAATCAAGCTTTGTTATCAGACTCCATTACCACTATAATCAAGCTCTGATATTCTGGATCTGACTAGATCCTTGTAATCAAGCTCTGGTATCCCTAATCTGATAAGATTTTTTTAAGTCTTAGATTCAGGGGGAGCTTGATAAAGGGAAGTTTACTCTGAACTTATCTGAGTCAATTCTTATTAATTATCTTCGTACAAAATTGTGTTATCAAAATACATTTTTTTGTCATTATAAAAAAGGGGGAGATTGTTAGAACAAGATTTGGTTCTGCAAGATATCTCTAAGTTTTGATAATAACCAAGTAGTATTTGTGTGAGAATAATTTTGGTACTATAACGTTTGTTTTCTGAACAAATACGATCTGACTCTGACAAAGAAAGCTCTGACTCTGTAAGAGATCACGTGGAACATCACTTTCAATTGACCAAAAGTCACTTCTGCGTCAAGGAAGCAAGTTTGCTTCTGATATGCTCAACTTCAGAAAGATTCTTAGAAGACAATATGTTGTTGCTGCAATGCTCTCTTGGATTCTGGCTCTGAATATGACTCTAATAATTATCTTCTGAAGACAAGGTTCTGATGAACATCGTCGTGAAGACTCTGAAGACTTAAGTTTCTAAAGACTAAGTGCTGAAGACTCTGAAGACAAGGTTCTGCTGAACAAAGTTCTGAAGACTCTAAAGACTTAAGTTTTTGATAACCAAGGGATCTGAAGACTAAGTGCTGAAGACTCTGAAAACAAGGTTCTGGTGAACAGCGTTTTGAAGACTCTGAAGACTTAATTTTCTAATGATCAAGGGTTCTGAAGACGGAGTGCTGGAGACTCTGAAGACAAGGTTCTGGTGAACAAGTTTTGAAGACTCTGATGACTCAAGACTCTGAAGACCCAGTGATTAATTCTTCTGATCATGCTTCAACCATATCTATTTAAAATCCTCTGATGAACAGAAGAAGATGAAACACTTGCGAGGGAAAATAGTACATAGTACATATCAAACACGTTCTTTTCCACTACCATTCCACTACCCTAATGTGGTGGTACAAAGGATAACTTTTGTGTACAATTTTCATCCCTGCATAACGACATTATTTCAAGTCGCCAACAATCTTAATGATATTCCTGATATGCCCTCCAACGAATCTTTTTCTGGCTATTTAAAGACTTGATCACTTGAAGAAACAAAAGACACTGATACATATGAGAGAGAGAGAGAGACATGCGTGAACAGTAAAGCACTACAGTACAAAGAAAAATACATTGTTCATACTATATAGATTTTACTTGAGATATTCATAGTGTTTATATCAGCTTGTGTAGAAGCTATTTATTGTAAACATTAAATTTGTTCAAACAGTTATTTAAATTCCTTAAAGGACTAGTTGGGTCAGAATCCTTAAGAAGAGATGGTTAGTCTTTGTATGTTAGTCACCAGAAGTTGCTAGTGCAGTGTAATCAAGTGAACCAGGATATATCGTGTGTCTTTCTCTATTGCTAGTTTATTTGTGATCTTTGTTTGAGTTTCACAAAAAGCTTTCTGTTCTGGACTGAACCAATGGCTAGAATTGGCCAAATCCGCCTCTGCTCCAGAGCGGCCCAAATTGCATAAGTCCAATCCAGAGAGGGGAAAAAGTTACCTTTCTGCCCCTCCAACCAGGCAAGGAATGCAACGTTCCTCCAAGGAATTACTGCCCGTCACGCACGGCTTCATTGCTCCCCGAACATCTATGGGCAGGTGCCCGAAACTATGCCTATGCCCGGAATAACGGCTAGTTTCGGGCACCCTGCCCGACATAACGGCTAGTTTGCGTAGTTGCCTATTCTTTGGGGAAAACGGTTATTTCGCCCCGAAAATAGGACCGTTGGCCACGCGCTGGGGGCTCTATATAAACCCTCTCGCTTGAGAGGGCCAGGTATCCAATATTCACCCTACGAATTCATACTTTGTACTTGCCCCTTTTCTCTGACCCTTTCTTACTTGAGCGTCGGAGTGCCTTGCAGGTACACCCCCCTCCTCCTCTCTATACGACCAGCATCCCTGACACACTTGGCGGCCTGATTCTATAGGATCTGATCCAACACTCACGATCAGTGGCACCGTCTGTGGGAAACTTTGTTCTCCCCGTCTTTCTTTCCTTAGTAATTGAAGATCAAAACAATTCTCAAACCTCATCACGATCATGGCCTCCCAAGATCGCTCCAAGGATGCTCTCCAAACCACCATCCTCCCTGTCAACAAATCTGACATTGACGGCCAGTCATCTCTCCTCCGAGATGCCCGTTTCCTCAGGGATGGAGCCACTGCTTCTCCTTCCCCTACCCATGCTGATCGCAACAACGATCAACCTTCTCTCGACCTCCAGTCCGTTCCTGTTCCGCCCAACGCCGACCCGACCGTGGCATCCCTCCTGGAGGCACTCAACAAAACTAACACCCTGATCCTGCAACAGAACGAGAGGATCGGGGCACTAGAAGAGTCTCACCGTCCAAGATCCCCTCCTACGCAGAGGAACCAGTGACGATCAAGAAGCCCGCAGCCACGGAGATAAATCGACCGACTACGCCAAGAGCATGATCCTCACGTAGCCTGAAAGCGCGACCAGATCTCCCCGCGTGACCAGTACGCTCACGACCACAAGAGGACTCGGAGGAACGAGTTGTCTCCCCCGATCAAGTCCAAAGGACGGTCCTGCTCACCTTCCCCGCGAAGGAACCGTTCACCTTCTCCTCGAAGGAACCATTCACCTTCTCCTCGAAGGAACCGCTCACCTTCCCCGCGAAGGAACCGCCGACGCGAGCATCTCGTTCGGTCCCCATCATACACCAGTTATAGTGACGACGACGAGCCTCGCGGCCCGTTGTCCCAGGAGATCTTGGCTACCCATCTCCCAAAAGGCTTGGAGAAACCCCCGTCACTTGGCACATACGACGGGACCACCGACCCCGATGAGCACATCGAGAACATCGATGCGCTGCTAGACTACCGCAGCGTACGGGGCGCCATTAAATGCAGACTATTCCCGACCACCCTTCGGAAGGGAGCAATGACGTTGTATAAACAACTGCCCGAGGAGTCCATCACCTCGTGGAAACAGCTGGGCAGGATGTTCTCGCGGCATTTTACAGCATCTCGCCGCCACCCCAAAACTGAGGCCTCTTTGGGAGCCATAATCCCGGGTAAAGACGAACCTCTCCGCGCATATATCGAGAGGTTCAACAAAGAAGCAGTGCAGGTCCCGACGACGGACAAAATGAAGAAGTTTTTGCTCGAGCAGGGGCTCCGTCCAGGCTCTGAGTTTTCTAAAGTCATTGGCCTCGCGCCCCCGAGGAACTTAGACGCCCTCCTCCTAAAAGCCCAATCACACATTCAGTATGAAGAGAAGGTTGCGGCCAGCCACGTCCGAACATCGCGCCATCAGGAGAACGCTCGGGCATCTAAAGGAGAAGATGCTTCGACATCTCGTCGAGGTGATCGGAGGCGCGAGGACCGTCCTCGTGATTCCCGTGATAGCAAAGGCCCCTCCGGGAGGTTCCACGACTACACTCCCCTGACCGTTTCCAGGTAAAAGATCTTGTCCGAATGTTCCAATTCAGAGTTCCAACAGGCTGGGGTCCGCTTCCCCAAACAGCTTCCGAACAGACCAAACATGGACAAATCAAAATACTGCCGTTTCCATAAAAGTCACGGCCATACCACGGAGGACTGCATCCATCTAAAGGATACCATTGAAATACTGATCAGGGACGGCCACCTGAAGCAGTTCGCGAAGAAGAAGGACACTCCCTGACGAGACGCCCAGGAGTCCAAGAAGGTCGAGGAGGAGGTACTGTCCTCGAAAGACACCAACATACAGGTCGCTATGTCTATATCGCGACCCGAGGACTTCAACGTCCCTGACGAGCTCAACGCCTCTGCGTATTTAGCAGCCCACAGCCCGTGGGAGACTTTCCCCTCCGCCATGGTCATCTCTGGCGGGGGGTTCAACAAAGTCACTATGGGGTCTGTGAAACGGAAGTTCGAACACCTGATCAATACCAGCTCGAACAAAGTGACCACGCTTGATCAGGCCCCGAAGGGTTCCATCCCCATCTCCTTCTACAGGGAGGAACTCCTCGGCAACTCCCCGAACTCAAGCATATCGTTGCTCGTCAGAGCCCAAATGGCAAACTTCGACGTTTGCCAAATCCTAGTCGACCAGGGCAGCTCGGTCGACATCATGTACTCCCAGCTGTTCTCAACGCTTCAGCTGGACGAATCGCACCTTACCCCCTACGTAGGGTCCGATTTACAGTGATTTAATGGGTCTGTGACCAAGCCGTGGGGTTACATCTAGCTGATCGTGACCTTCAGATCAGCTGAAACTGCCAGATCCATCAAGGTGCAATTTCTAGTAATCGACTGCCCGTCGCATTTACCAATAAATTTTCGGAAGGCCAACTCTAGCCGAGTTGGTAACAATGCCCTCGACCGTCCACCTGAAGATGAAGTATTACACTTCGAAAGGGACGGTTGCCACCCTCCACGGAGATATAGAAGCTGACCGACGGTGTTTCAAAGCAGCTACAAAGTGGCTCAACGCCATTGCGCCCAGGCCAAAAGCGTTGAGCAAGCCAGCACTGCCAAACAGCTCCGAGGAGGCCAAGCCCCTGCCCCAGGTCGACTCTATCGACCTCGACAGTCGCTTCCCCGAGGACCAACAGGAGAAACTAGCAGCTTCAGCCAGCCCGTCCACGTCATCCAACAGCAACTCCCATCCGATGCGCCCAATCCCGGATGGCAACTTCGAGGTAGTTCTGTTTGGCGAAGACCCCCAACGGGGAGTGAAGATCGGAGCTGACCTGCCTGACATCGCGAGGAAGCAGGTCAAAGCATGCCTCAGAGAGAATGCCGACCTCTTTGCGTGGAACGCCGCGGAAATGCCCGGCTTGGATCCATCCGTCGCTTGTCACCAGCTGACCATGGACCCGGCCGTCAAGGCCGTAGTACAACGTAGGAGGAAGCAGTCTCCGGAGAAAATGGAGGCTGCTGAAAAAGCTGTAAAGGACCTCCTCGAGGCCAAATTTATTTCGGAAGCCAAGTACACAACTTGGTTGTCCAATGTTGTATTAGTTAAAAAATCTAATGGAAAATGGCGCATGTGCATTGATTATACCGATCTCAATAAGGCATGCCCGAAAGATGCCTACCCCCTCCCCAATATTAATAAACTTGTTGATAATTCTGCTGGTTTTAAACTTTTATCGTTCATGGATGCCTACTCGGGCTACAATCAAATCCCAATGGCAATGTCCGACAAAAAATACACGGCCTTCATGACCGAATCGGGCAACTATTACTACAACGTAATGCCCTTTGGCCTGAAGAACGCCGGAGCAACGTACCAACGAATGATGAACAAAGTGTTTCGGGGAGAAATAGGCGACATGCTCGAAGTCTACATGGATGACATGATCGTAAAATCCCACGAGGAGACCAACCATACCGCCCACTTGAGAAAGGTCTTCGAACAGGCCAAGAAATACAAAATGCATTTTAATCCGGATAAATGCACGTTCGGCGTCCGGGCAGGAAAATTCCTCGGCTTCTACTTAACAGAACGAGGAATCGAGGCCAATCCCGACAAATGCCGAGCGTTCTCCGAGTTTCCTACGCCCAAGTCCAAAAAATCCATCCAATCCCTTAACGGGATGCTCGCATCACTATCTCGTTTCATGGCCAAGTCCGCCCAGCACGCCCTACCATTCTTCAAACTCCTTCGAAAAGAGGCAACGTTCGAATGGACCGAGGAGTGTGACAAGGCCCTTCTCCATCTGAAACGGGCACTCTTAGAGCCACTGGTCCTCTCTCGACTGGACAACGGCGAAACATTGTACCTATACCTGGCCGTAGCAACCGAAGCAGTGAGTGCCACTCTCATCCGCGAGACGCCTGACGGGCAGAAGCCCATTTATTTCACGAGCAAATCGCTGCAAGGACCAGAGTTAAGGTACCAACAGATAGAGAAGGTGGCGTTGGCCCTCATCAATGCAGCCAGAAGATTAAGACATTACTTCCTGGCTCACACGATCGTGGTTCGAACAGATCAGCCTATAAAGCAGCTGCTCGGACGACCAGATATGGTCGGCCGAATGCTCAAATGGTTGCTGGAGCTATCAGAATTTGACATCCAATACGAAGGCAGAAAAACCCTCAAGGCCCAAGCTCTGGCCGACTTCGTCGCAGAGATGACGTTCGTGGACTCCCCCGCGAGCGAAGCACGCAAATGGACCATCTTCGTCGACGGCGCCTCAAGCTCTGCAAGAAGCGGCGCGGGCATCATACTGGAGAGCGACGAAGGAATCATCGTCGAGGTATCACTCACACTGTCTTTCCCAACCTCCAATAACCAGGCAGAATACGAACCCTTCCTCGCTGGGCTACGCCTTGCCGAGGACCTGGGCGCACAAGAAGTCGTCATTTGTACAGATTCGTAACTCGTGGCCCTCCAGGTCTGGGGTGAATACCAAGCCAAAAATGACAACCTGACTGAATACTTGGCCCTGGTGAAGAAGGAAATGGCGAATTCACAATAGTGGAAGTGAAACATGTTCCCCGCAAGGTGGAAACAAGTCCGTCATACAGGAAGTACTTCCTCGACCCAGCATCGAGAAGGCCTCCCCGTCACTCGACGTGCAAGTGATCGGAGACAATAACTATTGGATGACCCCAGTCTACAACTATCTCGCCAAAGACGAACTCCCGTCTGACCCCAAGGAGGCCAGCATAGTCAGGCGAAGAGCCTGCTCTTATGTCTTGGTCGAAGATAAACTCTACAAACGGGGATTCTCCATCCCGCTGCTCAAATGTATCGAGGAGGAAATGTTCGCACACATTCTGCGGGAAATCCACGAAGGAATCAACGCCCAACATCTGGGCGGAAGGTCCCTTGCTCGAAAGGCTCTCCGGGCAGGCTACTACTGGTCAACCATGAAAAACGACGCGAAAGAACACGTGAAGAAATGCGACAAATGCCAACAGCACGGGGACATGCACCTGGCTCCGCCTAACGAGCTTAAGGCCATGTCCTCCCCGTGACCATTCGCCTGGTGGGGCCTAGACATCCTAGGACCCTTCGTGGTAGGATCAAGTCAGAACAAATATCTCATAGTGGGCGTGGACTATTTCACCAAATGGATAAAAGCAGAAGCTCTAGCCAAAATAACTGCCCTCAACATCCTGCGTTTTTACAAACGAAACATCCTTGCACGTTTCGGTATTCCCCAAGCAATAGTAACGGACAATGGGACACAATTCACGGACAGGAAGTTTCAGGACTTCGTCGCCCAACTGGGCACAAAGCAACACTTCGCATCCGTCGAGCATCCCTAAACAAACGGGTAGGATGAGGTAGCTAACCAAGTCATCCTTCAAGGCCTCAAGCGAAGGATGGACGAAACAAAGAAGGCATGGGTCGAGGAACTACATAGCGTGCTCTAGGCATACCGTACAACTCCACACTCAACGATAGGGGAAACACCTTTCCTCCTAGCATACGGAATCGAGGCTATAATCCCCGTCGAAGTTCACGTGCCCTCTAGGCGGACAGAGTCTCCTCTAGACGAGGAGATGAACGACGAATCTCTAAGAGAAGAGCTCGACCTCGTCGAGGAAATCAGAACTGGGACAGCCCTCCGCGAAGCCTCACTAAAACAAAAAATTACCATCAGGCACAACGCCAAGGTGATACGGTGGGAGTTCGACGTGGGAAGCCTTGTTCTAAGAAGAAACCACAAAGACTCTCGCGAAGGCAAACTAGCAGCCAACTGGGAAGGACCCTATCGCGTCTGGGGAAAAACAGAAAATGGGGCCTACAACCTAGAACATCTCACTGGGGAAGAACTTGCTCGACCATGGAACGCTGAAAAGCTAAAACAATATTACAGCTAAGTTAACGGTTCGACCCGTCGCAATGACGAATGTCAGCTACCGACCACTATGCACGTCTAGGTATAAGCGTCGCATATGATTAAAGCATAACCCCGCTCAGTAACGAGCCGGGTAATTGCTCGACAGCGATCCTCGATCGAGCATCACCGTCGCCAAAGTACCATGATTAGCAGAACCCCAGCTCGTGATGGGATGTTCACGCCGCGAACTTAGGCCTCAAACGCGACCTGAGCTCCACTCCCCGCCAGGAAATTCCCCGGCAGTTCGACCAGTTCCCCACACTGCCGAACACATTTATTACGAGCAGTCCCCCCAAAAATATTCACACAAGTCAAATACCCCCCATCACGGGCGGACATACATTCACAACGAGCATGAATACGATACTTAGCAAAAATAAAAGCAAGTAAAATCATGCAAACAACAGAACTAAATATATGATAATTTAACAAGTGGCCGCAAAGACCACAAATTGTACGTTGTTACATAAAACGGGGGCCATGCCCCCCAAAAATAAATTACAATGATTCAACGGCACACAGGCCGGACAAATTACAACAACATCAAAATAACAAATTCCTCACTGATCAGCATGCTCGGCAGGCTCTGGCTCGGGTCCCTGGTCCTCTGCGGGCTGATCCTCGGGGGTACTTTCAAGAAGACCGTCGGGCACGACGATACGGCCATCCTCAACATGGGCGAGGTAGTGAGTACCCTCGACAGAAAAATCGAGGTCAGGGTTCACCACCCGCAATTGAGCCATGGCATTTTGGAAAGACTCTGCCGCGACGACGACGCCATCATCTTCGGCCAGCAGCAGATGAGCAACCAGCTCAGATCTAGTCTTCAATTCTTTCACGTCGTCCGATTCGTCGGCACCCGGAGCATTAACCGCCCTCAACTCCTTGATAAGCTCCTCGACAGCTTTCTTCTCCCCCGCCAGCTTGGAGTTCTCCTCTTTCAACCTGGCCGCTTCCTCTTCGGCCTTCTTCTGAGCCTCGCCGGCAGTCTTGACCTCTTCCTTAAGGGATGCCACAGAAGCGCGAGCAGCATTGAGTTCGGACTCAGTCGCGGAGTCCCCTTCAGCATACACAGCCACCATCTCTAGCATCCTGACCAAGGCAGAGGCGTCCTGGGCCACCAGCGCCCACTTGCTCGGGCGATCCATACCTTCCAAGCGAAGAGATTCTGCCCGAGGAACAACTAAAGAGTTACCTTCGAAGAACCTCCTATCAATGATGCAGGGAGGAAGCTCGAACTTCCCTTTCTCCGCTACCCGAGTAAGGTCCACGACATCAGTAATCCTCGCCCACTTTGGTCGCCCGGCCAAAGGCAGAGGAGATCCCCGAGGGACAGGAGTGGGAGAAGTGGAGGTCCCCGCAGCAGATTGCACCGAAGGAGGAACATGGCCACCGGCAAACTGAGATTTCGGAGGAGCCGTTCCGACTTTGTTCCTCGCCAGAGCGTTCCTCACAACCCGTTCATGAGCCTGAGGCATCTCACCTGCACAAACAAAACATGAACGCATTACATACGAGGAAAAGAAATGACATGAACAAAATCTAAATAGCTAAAACTACCGAGCAGCTTCTCAGCATCCGCGGAAGTTTTGCACTCCAGCAATGCCTTAACATTGATGAATCTACGCTTAACTCTCTGGCTCCCATCCCCTTCGAAGATCGGACTGCCCTTGCTCGTCCAGCACTCAGCAATCTGGAAGGAGTTGACCCAGTTCATCAGCACCTCGTACGCCGCCGTGTCCTGCCCGAGCAGCTCGCTCGGTTGGAAGACATAATCACTAGGCTCCCTGGTGAAGTGGTCGGGTGACCAGTGGATGGGGAACTTGTAAAGTCTCCGCCCAATATACTTCCCTTCCTCGTCGTGCAGCTTATTCCCATCCTCGTCAACCTCTATCTCCCAGACATATGTGATGTCCTGGGTAGCTTCAAACAAGGGTTACACGACATAATAACGTTCCTTGAACGTCCTTATTGACTCCGAAAAAGGCTTGAACAGCTTGCGGGGCTGCTCAACGAAACCCAGCCGTACTTCCTCCCCGATAGCTGCCGCTGAAGATGGAAGACAGTGAAGAACAGAGGGAGAGTAGTCCCTATAGCAAGGTGCTCACACACCAACTCAAACGCCCGGATAAAGGCCAGAGAGTTTGGATGCAGCTGCGTGGGGGCCAACCTCAAATGCTCGAACACTGACTGCTGGAAATCGGTGAATGGCAGCCTCAATCCCAGCTCCTTGAAGGCATATTCGTACATCGTAAAGCGGTCCCCGAAGTTTGTACAGACTCGCTCGTCCTCGGAAGGGAAGTGCACCCTCCACTCTCCCTCCGGCCCGACTACAGTAAAAGCAACCCCCGCAAGCTTGGCTCAGCAGGCTCGGCCACCTCCCATTCCTCCGCGGAATCATCAGCAACATGCTCCTCTATATCGTCCCGAACCTCTTCTTCCTCGACATCACTTGGAGAGCCAGAAGCCGACGAGCTCGAAGCCATCGAGCTGCTCTTGTCCGAGGATCCTGTTTCCTCCTCAGAGGTGTCTAAAATAACTTCTCTATCCGGCCCCGTCGCCATGTCGATCACCTAAAAATCAGAGAAGAGTGTGAATTCGACAGCAAATTAAATCCACCCTTCCACTGCTAAGTCAAGTGAAAGGGTGCGCAAAGGCTAAGGACAGCGTCCCCGACCTAAGCCCTAACATCAAAGGAAAGGTTGGAACCTCCCCGCGAGGAGCCGCTCGAAACATATCATTGACTGACGAGGAGCTTCCCCACACTCAATCACAATATCCGTTCGAAGCTCTGTCGAAAATCACGAAGCTTCACCGGAATCTGGAGTTATTCTACCGGAAAACTCATCACTCGTTCAAAAAATGAAAAATCACGACGGTTACGCAAGCGTCGCCATCGTGACGACGCCGTCAACTGCCCTCCTAACCGGAACACGCAGACACGTTCGCTGACCTGTCAGAAGTAGAAAAGTGGCACGACCACCGTCCACCACCGACAGTCACCATAAATCCATCTATTTTGTCCTCTAAAGCTAGCCCTAACCACATGCAATCTACCACTAACAACAAACAGAAGCAGAACGAGTTCCAGATCAGAAAACTTACTTGATTTGAGTAAAGAAAGGTGCTGCTCGGAAGCCTGTTATGATGGTCGGAGAGGCAGAGAACAATGACGGGCGAGAACTTGGAGGAGACGAAGAGAAATCAGAAAGAAGAAGTCCCAAATGGAACGATTTTCCCCCCTTTTTATACAAAGGGGCACGTGCAACCACGCGCCCGTAGGCCATAATGACTACCCACTAGCCATCATTGTCTATTAACTGCTACACGGATCTCGAGGCACACGTGGCAACCCAACGTTTCCAATTCTGTCTGACCCTTTGTCTCCCTGGAGCAATAAGGTCACAACCACGAATCTCACGAACATCTGGGTCCACGAGCACTTTGAGACAATCCTCCTCGTCTTTAAACGACAACTCTACACTGGCTCCCCGGAGCAACGAGCAGTCCTTAAGTCATTACTCTCATGCTTAGGAGCAACGACTTGGGGGGCTCCTGTTCTGGACTAGACCAATGGCTAGAATTGGCCCAATCCGCCTCTGCTCCAGAGCGGCCCAAATTGCCTAAGTCCAATCCACAGAGGGGAAAAAGTTACCTTTCTGCCCCTCCAACCGAGCAAGGAATGCAACGTTCCTCCCCGGAATTACTGCCTGTCACGCACGACTTCATTTCTCCCCGAACAGCTATGGGAAGGTGCCCGAAACTATGCATATGCCCGACATAACGGCTAGTTTTGGGCACCCTGCCCGACATAACGGCTAGTTTGGGTAGTTGCCTATTCTTTGGGGAAAACGGTTATTTCGTCCTGAAAATAGGACCGTTGGCCACGCACTAGGGGCTCTATATAAACCCTCTCGCTTGAGAGGGTTAGGTATCCAATATTCACCCTACGAATTCATACTTTGTACTTGCCCCTTTTCTCTGACCCTTTCTTACTTGAGCGTCGGAGTGCCTTGCAGGTACACCCCCCTCCTCCTCTCCATACGACCAGCATCCCTGACGCACATGGCGGCCTGATTCTACAGGATCTGATCCAGCACTCACGATCACTTTCATTTTTGAAAACCCAATTCAAACCCCCCTTTCTTGTGTTTTTTCACACCTTTAATTGATTGTGAGGAGATTGGAGAAATCCCAGGAAGTCTTGTTTGGGAACACTATCTTCCTACTTGGTGTATCTTTGTAGATCCATCTAATACATCCGAGGTCTCAAATCTTCTTCCTGATGTTGTTGTTTGGAATCGGATTTTGAATTCAAACTTACTTCCTAAGGATAAAGATATAGACCTTATGGACCCTATTTAAAAATATATGCTTCTACTTCTTAATTCAGATTCAAAGATTGATCTTCCTCAAGTTATGTTTGACCATCTGAAAAAGGTCTCTTTCTTCTTTTCAAAAGGGAAAGACTTTCTCCATTCCTTATGGACGAGTTATTTCTGAGATACTTGTTTAGCAGGGGGTTAACATAAGTTTTGAGGCTAGTTCTTCTAAGATTTGGAGAGACATGTTTGAAGCTATTTATGAAAGATTCTGATGTTAGATTTCTGCATAGTTATACTTTGTATTCTGTTAAAATCTCTGTATTAAGCTTCTTATTAATAAATTCATAGTTTTTTCATGCTTGTGTTCAGTTTTAAACTGTTGAATATTTATTCTATGTTGTTCATGAGAATATAAAAAAAAAGGTAAAAGTACTCAATGTTTGCAACTTATTTCATTAATGGAAAGGAAGTTATTACAAGACAATTAGATGTTTCTGGTCTGTTAGATTGGCCCTAAGGATCTACCTAGGATCATCTGACATGTCCAGACTTTCTAAGTAATCTTGCCATTCTTTCTTAGCAAACTCCGTAGTCTCCTTTCTCAACTGGTGTCTGCGTCAGGACCCAGAAGATCTTCTTTTGGTTGTCTTCACAAAAGATGTTGTTAAGGAGAGCACTTTTGAAGCTGTCTGCTTACTTGCAGTTCCTTCAGCTGCTGGTTTTCCTTGGTTTGCTTGAGTTGCTGCATTCAGTAATGCCGCCTTCCTGAAATCTCTCTTTGGAACCCATATTTGCTTTTGCTTGTACATCTTGGTGTTTTAGGGATTAAGTGATGATGGAAGAAAGCTTACTTGAGTCCTTTTAATAGACATGATATTTACATGGTCTTGAGTTCAAAATTATTTAAGTATTGGATAAATCTTATCAGTACTCTAATAAAAACTCTTGGAAATGTTATTTAGTAGTCTAACCTATTTAGGATTCTCTGAACAACTATGAGTTAATGTTTGATTAGTTTTACTGATGTTTCTATTGTCAGTTTCACTTTGCTAATGCTCCTTCAGAAAGTCTCAAAGTTAACTAGATGATTGTTGCATACTATGTAAATAAATAATTTGTTCAAAATATCTTTCACTAATCTTGTCAATGGATTACAAAATATTCCTAAAAGGAAAATGGATGGACCAGAAACAGATAGTTCTATGTCATTCTTTTTCTACAAAATCAGTAGCTACCATAATCAATATATGGGTTGTATTATACAATATCTTTCATTTCTGGCTCTAGAATCGCAAGCTGGTCAAACATCTCGTTAAGCCGCTTTCTTCCTGTTCTCTTCATGATTTTTCTTCGTGGTCTCATAGCAACTTCTGAAGGATCCTATTTGTAGGGCTGTTTTGGAGTTGCTGATGTTTCCTCATCTGAAGTAGGTTTTGTAAGAAGCACAGAGTCGGTAGTGGATGATGCACAAATAACTTGTTTCTGACGTTTTTGGATTTTTCGTCTTGTTGGACGCTTTGAGATCTCTGTTACCACAGATTTCTTGATCCTAATCATTGGAATAAGATCTCTCGCTTGATTCTTGAGACTGTTTATGACCAATAACTGGTTTGCACAATCCTTAATGACCCTTGCTACTTGATTACTTTTCTCTCTTGGAAACTGATCAAGTAATGAAGATCTGAATTGCATTAATTAGTGGAAATTATTTTCTTTTCCTTCTTTTATTTCTTTCTTTTTGATGTGACAAAAGGGGGAGAAATAATAGTAACTATTTAAGTGGAAAATGAACCCATTGAGTACCCATTCAGTTGTACATATTGGTCATTTATTTTCTTGTTATTTACTTTCTGTTTTAGTTACCTAGCCCAGGGCATATTTTAAGTTCCTTGTATACAGAACTAAGTAAGATCTTAGAAACCTCAGACTTAGTCTATCACACTTAGAAGGAGCTTACAAACCTCATATTTTGGTATTGCCAAAGGAAGTTAAAAGGGCAACATATTTTAACTTTCTTGTACATAGTGCTGAGTAAGAGCTTACAAACCTCAGACTTAGCCTATCAGACTCAGAAGGAGCTTACAAACCTCGCATTCTGATATTGCCAAAGAAAGTTAAGATATTTTTATTTTGGTTTTCTTAAATATGGAACTAAGGGGGAGCTTACAAACATCAACCTTGGAACTGTTTGACTCAGGGGGAGCTTACAAACCTCAGACCCTGATGTTACTAAGAAGACTCATTTATTTTTCTAAAAAAGTAGTTATTAGTGTTAGAGTCAATAAAACTTAACTTTGGACTATCAGACTCAGGGGGAGCTTACAAACCTCCTACCCTGATGTTGCAGAGAAAATTAAATGTCCAACATTATCTTTTAAATACTTGTGTTTGTCATCATAAAAAAAGAGGGAGATTGTTAAAACAAGATTTGTTCATGACATATTCTCTTTTAGTTTTGATGATAAGAAAAGTATTGAAAGAACAATGGTTTATTTGATGTGTGTTATATTTATGCAGGTTCTAGTTCTTGTACATAAATAATCAGAATCTGTTTTACTTAGACACGCTTGGGAGTTGCTTCCTTGCTAGCTTCTGGTGGCAGAATATGAAGAATGTTTGCTGGTGTGGCTTGGCGCAGACTCAGGTGCTGAAGGTCCAATATTTAGATGAGTCACTACACTTGGCAATTGTATATCAGAATCTGGTAACACTCAGAGTTGGTGATAAAGCTGGAAGTCGTCCGTACTGTAGAAAGCAAATTGTACTGTCTTATTAGTTTGTCAGTCAGAGTCTACAGATTGCAAGGCTCAAGAAAAGCTGACATGCTTTATGGTTGACTACTTCTAACGACTCTATCAGTACGAGAACCTCTTGAAGACTCAAAGGTTAAATGTGTTACATACTGGATTCAGAATCTGTTGAGCATTCATCTTCATCGTCTCTTGTACTATGGGGCAAAGACAAAGACACTTGATCAAGTTACTTCCTTAACGACTAGTTTTTTGCAAAGGCTATAAATATGGCTGAAGGTTCTTACTGAAAATAAGAACAAGGATTCTCCAAATGAAGGAGTAACAAGATCAAGTAATTATCAACTCTATTGTAATATGCAGATTTTCTGTTTGTAGGTTGTAATTGTAAAATCCTTAAGATTTCTTAAACATTGTATATCTTAGAAATCTTAAGTGCTTTAGATCTTTGTTATGGTGATTTCTCGTACCTCTGATGCTTGTATCATGTACACCTTGTTTTCTATCCTGCTGGGCTTGTTCAGCAGCTTAGATCAAGGCCTCTTGCTATGTGCTTGAGCAAAAGTCTTGTCTCATTGGGATTCAAGCAACAAGTCTTAAGCCCACATATGCTTAAGCCACATAAGTCTCATTTCTTAAGTGCTTGAGCTGTGAAAGTCTTATTCAGATAGGCTGATTGAACAAAGGGAAAGTCTCCATCTGAGAGGCATGAGCAGGAAGTCTCAAGTGGTGATTAGGCAAGGAAGTCTCAGTCTGGATGGCCAGAAGAGCAGATGGCTCGTTCAGAGGATGTGAGCAGAAGTCTTAGACACAAGCTCTAAGTAAGGTAAAGTCTTAAGCATGTGGTCTAAGCAAAGAAAAGTCTTAATCAGAAGCTGGTTAAGCAAGGGAAAGTCTTAGACACGAGCTATAAGCAAGGGAAGTCTTAGACATGTGCTCTAAGCAAGAAAGTCTCAGACAGTTGGTCTGAGCAAGTGTAAAAGACTTATTCAAAAACATAAGTGATTGTAATCATGAAGTGGCTATAATGAAAAACTCTTGTGAGGCAAGGGGACTGGAGTACTCTTAGTTACGGGAGGAACCAGTATAAATATTTTGTGTCTTCTGCTGTTATTTGTTTACTTTTGTTATATCCACTGCCAATGAATTAGAATAGAATCTGAACACCAATTTTGATTCTGAAACTCTAATCAGAAGTTAAATTAAAGAAAACGCAAAACACAATTCAATCCCCCTTCTTGTGTAATTTTCACACCTTCACACTCTTTAGAAAGACATTAAGAATGATATCTTAATTGTCCAAGTTTATGTTGATGATATCATATTTTTTTAACTAATGCTTTTCTTTGGTGTGAATTTTCTAAGTCAATGCAGTTAGAATTAGAAATAAGTACAATAGGAGAGTCAAATTTCTTATTTAGAGTTCAAATGAATCAATACAAATAGGGAGTATATGTTCATCGGACTAAATATACAAAGGATCTTCTGAAGAAGTTCAGGCCTGATGATTACAAGATCATGAGGACTCATATGCATCCAACCTGCAATATGAGCAAAGAGGAAAGCAACATCAAAGTCTGTCAGAAGTTGTACAGAGGTGTGATTGGCTCTTTTCTTAATTTAACAGCTTCTATACAAGATATTTTATTCAATGTTTATATATGTGCAAGATTTCAGTCAGATCCTAAAGAGACTCACTTAACAGATATTAAGAGGATCTTTAGATATCTAAAGGAAACAACCAATCTAGGGCTGCATTATAAAAAAACCCTAGATTGTAAACTAGTTGGATTCTGTGTTGCTGACTATGCTAGGGATATGATTGAGAGAAACTCCACTAGTGGAAGCTATCAATTCATAGTTGAAAACCTAATATCGGGATAGTAAAAGACAAGCAATTATCGCTTTGTCTATAGCAAAAGCAGAATGCATCTCAGCTGCAAGTTGTTGCACACAACTACTCTGGATGAAATATCAGTTGGAAGACTATTAGATAAATGAAAGCACTATTCCAATCTCTTGTGATAATACTACTGCTATTTGTTTGACAAAGAATCCTATTCAACATTCTATAACCAAACACGTAGAAATAAAACATCATTTTATTAGAGACTATGTTCATAAGGGTGTATTAGATATACAGTTCATTGATACATATCATCAATGGGTTGATATATTTACCAAGCCTCATACTATTGAAATATTTTATTTTATAAAAAAGAATTTGAACATGCATTTTGTTAAATATTAATTCTTGCTTCTAAATGGAGGATTAGAGTCTGATGATGATTAAAAGCTACTATGGTCAAAAGGTTTGAACTAGCTTCTGATGAATAGTAGCATTTGAGCAAATCGGGCTCTGATTCTCAAAATTTGATTAGATGTCTCTTATAGCATATAAGTGGGATAATTTTTTTTTTGACATATGTCCACTTATATGTCACAAATCAGAATGGTTTTTCTGACACTTAGTTTATCCGCTGTTGAATAATGAATGTCGGTTAATGTTGTACGTGTTTTTGAATACTGTGTATCTCTCTCAATTATCATTAACTTGTGTTTTTATCTAGTATATCTTTTACTTTATATATATATATATATATATATATATATATATATATATATATATATGATTTTCAATGATATAACCAAAAGGTCAAGAGTCAGAATTCTCCTGAGAATTTCCTGTCTTATGATCTTTGAGTTATATTAATGGATCTAACCAATCATGTTTGTTTGAGCAAAGGAACGTGGCTTCTGTCATATTTGTTTCTTCTCTTAACAAAAATGGTTGTGTTACCTTTGCGATTCAATGTTTTTGGATAAAATTAAATTATGATTTGTTTTCCATTTAATCATTCATCCTATAGTTGTTTGATTTATATTTTATTTAAACTCTCTAATTTATCTTAAACTCACACAACACTAAATTGGTTGAAATGGTTGGAAAACTTCTTTAATTCATTCTTCTTGGTGGCTCAAAAGAAATGGACGAATTGATTAAAAGTATTAAATGCAGAAGAAAATAAAATGTATAATATTATTCAACAAAGGAGGAGTACAATTCTGATTCAGCCTCATATAGATCAAAATGAACTACATTGCCTACTCTTCTCCAAATTCTTCACGGAAATAAGCACGACAATTGAGGAAGTTTGACCATGTAATGTCAAACTCAATAGCATCTGAATCATTGTTAGAAGGCGGATCCAGGTTTTTCTTAAGTTTCCTCTTCTTAGACATGTATGTTCTCCTTGCTTTAGATGCATCTGTTATTGAACCAGTCTTTATCCTTGAACATCTAGTCTTTTTGGACTTACCCTTAAGTCTTCTTCATGCATCTTCTTTAACAACCTTGTCTATTTTGTTTGAAGTGCTCTTTTTGGAGTTTTTTTTGGAAGAATTGCTCATAATTTCTATTTTAAGAAGAAGCTTGTTGAGATACAGTGGAATATGATCTTGCTTGTATCAAAACCCTGCTTTTATAGATATTTTTGGTAAAAGAGAAATCGGTTTTGGATATTGTACACCAATGGTCATCAAAGAGAAATAAATTCACAGTCTTCAAACACGTCTCCCCAAACTTCTCAAAGCCTAGCTGAAAGAACCTATCTTGACCATGTTGAGAAGTGCAAAAGTTGTTTTCCAACCGTTCCAACCAATTCTCAAACTTCTTTCTTAAAATTTTTATAAAGGGAAAATCAAATATGTTTTTAAACTATTTTTATACAGTTCTGATTACATCCAAAACATTATCTTCTTGAATATGTTTTCTGGCATCTAACTTTTTATTTATATGACAAAAAATTTCTTCAGCGTCTTTTCTATTTTCATTTCATTATTTTTTTGTTGATGAAAAAAGGGGTACTAGATATATAAGTAATTAAGCACATGAAACATGTTAGTTATTATCTTGCTTAAATTCTGAAGTATTATATATGTTCTTTAAATGTTTAAATTCAATTAACCTAGATAGAACTTATGGGGAACTTACAAACCTAACCCTATGGATTATTAGACTCAGGGTAAAAATACAAACCTCAGACCCTGCAGTCAACTAGTTTATTAAATTATCAACCATTGTTCTTAAATACTTATGTTTCTCATCATAAAAAAAGGGAGATTATTGGAATAAAATTGGTTTGTACCATATCCCTTAGGTTTTGATGATAACAAAGTATTTAAAGAACAATTGGGTATACTAATGTTTGTTCAAGTGTGCAGGATCATAGACTAAAATTTCATGTTAACTCCAAGTATTGGTTCTGATTCTGAACATTAAATGAGATGCGTGAAGATAAAATTCTGATGGATCAGAAGCTGAAAACCAGACTATGAAGAAGTCATCTTCTGAATAGGTCAGCGTCCAAAGATCAGAGTCTGAAGGAGTCAACCTCTAAAGACCAAACTTTGGAGAAGTCTGCTTCTGGTGATTAGAGCCTGAGCTAGTCAAAGCGTAAAGACCAAGGTAACACTGATGTGAGTGCATTTTTCTTCTAGTAGTATGTTTTGATTGATGCCAAAACTAGGGCACTTAGTATTTATGTACATTGGGTGGTATCCTTTTAGTGTAGGTGTGCATTTTCATGACTAGAAGTGCATAATCATCCTAGAATCATTCTTATCCGTTTAAAGGCATTTCCTAAGTCAAAAATGAGGTTTTGTGTCAAAATAAATTTTATAGGTCGATTCATGAAAGCCACATATAGACTCATACTACACCAAAAATCTAAAAAATTAATTTCACTTAGTGTGCGTAGACTCATGGTTGCTATAGGTAGATGCATGAAGACTCATTTTTTAAAGAAACCTTTGTGGGTAGTATAGGTTGATGCACCCATGTTAAAAGTCGACGCAAAGAATAAAATTTTCTTCTATGAGTTGACGCATAATTTGTATTTTCACAAATCATATCTCTCTAGCCTTCAAGCATCGACGCATGAAGTTCTATAGGTCGACTCATAGCTTTTTTTGGCTGGAAATTATGTTATTCTTTGTACGCATTTTCTATAATATTCCCTCTGTATCACACACATATAAATGTATTCATGCATCTCATTTAAATACATTGAAACTTACAAATATACAAATATTGCTCTTCATCTTCATTCTTATTCTTTGCATACATTCAACAATTACACATAATTATTTTTGTTGAGTGATCTAGATTGAGAGTGATAACGTCCAAGTTAGGGTTTGTGAAATCATAATTGGGTTGAGAATCTTTTGGGGTTTCATTGGTAAAACCAATTTGGGTTTTCCCTCCAAGATCGGGATTGATTTGGGGGTTTTTGACAAGAGTCTCACAAGATTGGATTCAGTCGAGTGAAAGCCTTGAAGAACGGTGGTGTCTATCAAGGGAGTAACGGTAACCGGAGGATAAATCGAAGTTCTTGGGTCACTCGATCTTGCATAAGGTCAAGGGGAGAAAATAAGATATGATCGGCATCAAATGCTGAATTTGAGGATTTGTATTGCTATTTCTTCTCTTGTATAACACTTTGCAAAAGGTTAAGAAACTATCTCAATTCTCACTTGGAACTGGGGGCAGACGTACCCATAGCGAGATCGGTTGGGGAACTGCCTAAAAAATCTTCTCCATCTCTCTCTCTATTTCTCTTTCTTTCTAGTTTACATTTAGTATTGTTTTGAATTAAGTGTACAATAGTTAACTACAAAAAATTTCTGAGTGTTGGATTGTTTTTTAAACTGTTTTTTGTGAAGAGAATTGCAATAAAGAAATTGCAATTAGATTCCACCATTATCAACATATAGAGAAATTCTTCTTCTTGATCATTACATACCAAGTGTTTGACAAATTGCTTAAGTCAATTTTGGCATCTTGTATCATTGGAAACAGTTTAACAAAGTGTTATAAAGTTCAAACGTGTTTTAGAAAATCATATCGATTCTAATTCTTATCTTGGCATTGTATTAAACTTAACTTATTACGGTTTAGACGCATATCCGGTCCTTTCAATAACATGTTCAGATAAACGGGTTTTCGATCCGGAATTGCTTTCGCAAAACCATAGAAAATATTTTTAAAACTGAATTTTAAATTTTGATTTTTAATTAATGATCTATTCACCCTCTCTCTCTAGATCAGTAGCCCTTGTCTAACAACTCATAGGTCACTGTTCATATCTGAACATACTTTGTCACTTGAAGTCTTAAGCTTTATCTTCTTCATAGAGTTAGACGGGATTTATTTGCTAATTCCTTTTGTAATAAAGGTTGTTCAAACTAGATTTCACCTAACCTGATAGTTTGGTGAAGCATCCCAACGTCTCTTCTGATGATTCAGAAGCTGAAGACCAGACTCTGAATAAGTCATCTTCTGAAGTGATCAACATTCAAAGATCAGAGTCTGAAGGAGTCAGCCTCTAAAGACCATACTTTGGAGAATTCTGCTTCTGGTGATTAGAACCTGGGCCAGTCAAAGCGCAAGGACCAAGGTGACACTGATAGGTCATTGTTCATCTCTGAACATACTTTGTCAAGTGAAAACCTAAGCTCTATCTTATTCATAGATTTAGTTGGGATTCAACTGCTAATTCCTTTTGTAGCAAAGGTTGTTCAAACTAGCTTTCACCTAACCTGAGAGTTTGGTGAAACATCTCAACATCTCTTTTGAAGCTTCTCAAAGGACTCTATTATGCTGCATCTTCAACGAATATTCTTCTCTATTTAAGGAGCTAAAAGACTTGAAGAACATTACGCCAATATAGGTCAATTGACAACAAAAGAGAAGTTACCATGTCAAAGTAAAAACACAACTTAACTTAGGATTTCTTATCCTTGTATATCTTATAAATCCTTATGCCTTTAAGAGTCTGTTTATTATGGATTCTTTATACATCTTTGATTTTATACACCTTTAATTGTATATCAAGTGTATTAAACTCGTGTTTGGTTTAAAGTTTGTCTTAGGAATTCTCTATTTGGTTTGTGAGTTTCACCTACTACAAAAGCTCCCATTTGGTTCTTGAAGATCAACCAGAAAATTCTCCACAAAGGTTCCTAAGCTCAGTCAGGTGTAAAACCTATGTCGATTCGAGATCACCCCGTGTAAAATCTCGTTTTAGTTCGATATCATCCCATGTAAAATCTTGTATTGGTTCGAGATCAACCTGTGTAAAATCTTAACTCGGTTCGGAGGTCATCCCATGTAAAACCCTGGTTCTGTTTGGAGGATAGTCAATATAAAACTCCATCTTAGTTAGGAGAATAGCCAATATAAAACTCAATCTTGGTTCAGAGGTGAGCCCGTAAAAAATATCTATTTGGTTCTAAGGATAGCAAGTCAAAACTCTAAGTTTGGTTAGATGTTAACCATTAAACTTCAAATCTTGTAAAAAGAAGACTCGTTGGTACATTCTATTAAAAACTCTCATGATAGTGAAAACTCTCAAAAAGAATTTTAGGGTAGAGAAATAAGTCACCTTCATTTAGACCGAACATCTCTAGTTTATTAGGGTATTTCTTTTTCCCTTTTCTCTTTTATTTATTCTATTTCATTCGTTTTTTCAATTGTTTTTTTATTCCACTACTTATTTATTTATTTATTTTATGAATGATTTCAAACTCTAGTTTTCTCAAAAAAGTTTATATTTAATCAACGTTTTTCATGAACGTGACACATTGTGGACAAGGGCACGTTGTGGAACGGGACACGTTGCTTCACATTTTCATAAAACGGGTGGCACAAGCTAGAAAAAGACGCTCGCTCCAATAAAGTGTTGAGAATGTAGCAAGTGTGAGTAATATGGATAATAGTCTCATATTTGTTAGAAATGTAATGACTTAATTATTTATAAGTGAAATAACTCACTCACTTATCACCTTAAAATTTTAAATAAATATTTAATGTGTCTCTCACAAATGTGCTGTTTAAAACAAAAATTCCACAATATTCAATATTCTCTAGTTAAACCCCAGCAACATAATCGAACACCCATAAAACAAATGTAGTCGACATATTACGTCCCGTGTGACCTCACACAGTGTCTCTTATAAGTCTTTTACAAATACATATCAATATAAATAATATAAATAATTAGTCACTCTTCACTAGCAGCCACCAACCGAAAGGCAAAGGCAATTCACAAAAGTCTAAGAATCTCTTTTGCCGATGACATCAAAAGCCATCCAAATTCCAAACTATTTTTTGTATAACATTTAAATAGTTTGTACTTTACCTAATATCTATAGTATATTCGCTATTAGAATGACTCATTGGCCACAACGTCATCCAAACCCAAAAGCCAATCCGTTTTGTGAAAAACACATTATATTAATAGACATGCATTCTTAATGTAAAAGCTTAAGACATTTCTGTCCTTACAACATACACTTGTTACAAAGTCACGTACACATTTAATATATTTCTTTTTCTCTCATGAAAAAATCATATGCCTAAATGCACGAAAATGAAGGAAACTCAAATGAATATAGAATTCAAACTCCATGAAATCCGTAGATTAACAAATCTTGATAGTTGGAATGTGAATATATGGTGTTGCATAAGGTATAAAAGGGTCAATAATTCTTTATATATTTTTTCCTTTGAATAAATGATGGGTTCCTTTCCTTCTCGATCTTGCATATGCTAGAGAAAGCAACATTTTGGTAGCAACAAAATTTGGAAAAGCGACTGGTCACCTTCCAATAGCACAAGAAGTTACTAATCACGTGTAATGTTTAATTCCAAAATGAAAGCATAATGGCATGCTAATTGGCCCCGGGAGTCCTCTTCAGAATGACTTTGACTTTGTCAATAATATTAGATGATTGTTCAATCAGAGAAAAAAAAACGTATTTTTTTAGAGCTAGTTCTGATAGTATATTTTAACAAGTAGCATACATGTGCATTAGCACGAACTAGCGTCTTGCTTTAATATTTGGTGTTTTATTGTTGAATTAAAAATTGTGGTATGAAAATAAGGATTAAGGACTTTGAAATAACTAAATTCTGATACCACCATAAATACCTTACTACTCTTCTGGACACGTGTCAACAGCTTATGCAATTTTTTGTTTTCTGATGACCAATTTTAAAGTTCATGATTCTTTCTCCCTCACTCTCTCTCTTGTCCTTTCTCTCTATCTTCTCTCTCTCTCTCTTCTTCTTCTTTCTTCTCCCTTTTCTTCTTCTGTCTCCCTCTTCTTCGTCCTTTCTCTCTTCTTCATCCTTCTTCATCTTCTTCTTCCTTCTTCCTCTTCTTTGTCTTTCTTCCACTTTTATAAATCTTAATGATGATCTTCCAAAAAATAAATCTAGATTTGTTATCAACAATATTGCTTTCGAAGCCCTAATCGAAGTGATTGCATCTTTTTTGGTTTTGTATCAATTTGTATAAATCTATCTCTAACGTTTTGATTTTTAGGTTTTTCGTAACAACTTTGCAAGTGGGTTATGCATTGGATGTTTCATGGTGGTGAAAATGATGTGTGGAAATTACGGTATGTATTGGGGTTTTCTGAAGATGTTGATTATGAATCACTGATTTTAGCTTTTATATATAGGATGATATTTTCTCCTCTTTGGGTGTTTCATGGCGTTGTGGCTCGAGGAAGGTTTTCATTACCTGCACCCTCTGGACAGCGTAATCGACATGTATGCCAATGTCATTTTTAACTGAAATTTGAGAAAAAAAAAATTATTGTGAGTTTTTGTTCTGTTATTGTGGATATCAGACCATTACACTTTAGAACCATGAATATTTGTAATGTTTTTTTGGCTATCATGGATAAAACTTCAGATTTAGTTTTTTTAATCTTTATTTCATCTTTCTATAATCAATTACTATTATCATGTTTTCCTCCTGTTAATGATTATTATGACAAGTAAAAACAATACTAATTTTCTATGTTGTTAGAGTGGGAACTGTGTCATGCCATTGTCGCAACAACCTTGCCTATTGCGTTTGAATTGCTCCTTTGTATATATCTCGAGAGCTTATATGGTACCTTTCTACTCTATGCTTTTGTTTTTCTTATATAAGTGTTATGTTATAATTCTTCATTATGCTTGGGTCGAATTCTTCATGTATTTGTGTTGAAATATGTTTATTTTGCTGCTACATAGATAATGGAGAAAGCAGACTCAAGCAGGAGGTGTTGCGAAACTGATTCATGAAGCATTTCCTCACATCAAATGCACTATTTTTGGTCAACCACAGTTTATTGGTAAGTTAACTGGAAATGAAAATTCGAAGTTTGTTGGTTGAGATATGTTCAACTCAGTCCCTTCTGTAGATGCTGTATTACTGAAGGTATTTTATTTTCATCAATTATTACAATCTAATTTCAGTTGCAACATTTTTATTATATATATCCCATGTTTGTTAAAAAGTATGAAAGTAGGATAACAAATTTTTATTTATATTTTTGATAAAATTATCCCTAATTGTTTTAGATCACTTACAGTGTTCCATATGCCTTAATTTCCACACATATTCAACCATTGGAGCTCGGCTAAGGTGAGCAAGATTGATACCTTATGATTCTTTCGTGGAAATATATGATTTTACAAATGTATTTATATTAATTGTTGGTACTTTCAGGATTGTCAATGAGAATCTTAAATCTTGCAATAGTGTTCTCACAGGTATCGCCTCTTTTGAATATCTGTTTTTTTTAATGATTAACTTATAAATACAGGGAAGGGGTGAAAGGTTTTCTCATGTCAACAAGTTTTGGTTTTATTTTTTTGGCATGTCTCTAATTACTATGCAGCTTTGGCTTTATTATATGTTTAAAATTATAATTTCTGGTGTTATATAATTCTTGAAATTTTTATCTTTGTGGGATTGAAGAATTTGAGTTGTGTTGTGTATCTTCATATAATTTTTTTCCGTTATGGAAGGTGTATTGTTATTGTTTACTGATATTGTTTGTTCCTTCATATGCTCATTACCGCCAGTCCGACAACATGCTGGCAGATGCTGGGTGGTATTGTAGCTTTTGCTTCCGCCGAATCAGTTATTTCATTTTTAAGATGAAAGCTTACAACCACTATGACAGAGTTAGATTCTCTCACTATTTAAATCCTGGCAGAATTCAGAAAGTAATATGCGGAACGACTGATCTGTTCGATATGCTGCCCGATGAGTCTACCTTCAAGGAAATTATTGGTAAAATGGGTCCAATACCCCATTCATATTCTGCAGACAAGTACAAATTTCTCTTGCTTGGGAATTACATGAGAGAGAGATGATATGAGAAAATAATTTAATGGAATATGCTTATTGCTAAGGTTGTAGCTTGTGCGTCCAGATGAAGTGGTTCTTGGGAGAGTTTAGCTGAGGTTGTGATAATTGTGTGTCTACTACTATCCAGTGAAATATTCTTTGGGAATTCATTGAGTTCTTGAGACAAATTCTTTGATCATCTAGGGAGAATTTTGTATATAATTTAGACAGTTTGGTTGCCATCAATTGGATACCTCTTACTCAGTTTTTGCATGGCTTAGAGGATTAGGCTTGCATCTTCCCCACAACTTCGAAGTTCCTGGATCTGTTATTACTATAATAGTTGACAGATTAAGAATTCATTAAATCCTCATAATATTGATATATATTAAAAGATCAATTTATAGTAATGTCCTACATTTGAATATATAATGATACAACTCGAGGGAATATCCATATTAGTTATAAATTAAGAGTTGCAAGAAACATATTGTAATTCTCCTGTAATTCTCCTTTTGACAGTAAGGTAATGAATATTTTAAAAAACTATTGTCTATACTTTATTTTAATCCATAGACGGAGTTTAATAATTTACAAACATGATTACGGTTTCTAGAATGAATTTCAGAGGGTAACTGCACATAGACTTTTGATAGTTTACAAACACGGTTTTTAGAATGAATTTCATTGTGTTAATTGTGCAGGTTTGTGTTATTGTGTGCACTGGTTTTTGCAGGTGGGGGCCAAGTGTATTGTGGGGAGTTTGGGAATTATGAAGAATATGCATCAAGATGATAACAAGTATGAAGGTTGACTTTGTTGTGTAGAGAAATCGCATGAGACTGGCGAGAGAAGTGGCTGGGCTTCAAGTATCACATGCTGATTTTTCTTTCCCTTTTGTTCAAGTGTAATTGCAATAATGGGCTTAATGTATATGTCACAGAGGTTGATTTTTCTTTCCCTTAATGTATATGCTTTTCAGTTTGATAATTCTGTTTATCTTTTCTAAATGTTGATAACATATAGGTTGATGAAATATTGGTGTTTGATTTAGTTCTGTTTATCTTTTCTAAATGTTGATAACATATATGCTTTTCAGATTGATTACCCAGTTTCAAGTTCAAAGGGAAGTGGCCCATGAAATCCAGGAAGGTATTCAACCTTTGATCTAGAAGAAGCTTCAATGTGAGTTAACATGAAAAGCACACCAAGAGAAAATACAATCTGAAAACTGTGACATGAAAAAATCATCTTTGCAAGCTTCAATTATTTTCTAACTTGACAGCTTGTGAGAATATGGTTACTATGTCAGACCTGGCACTTTGAGCTCTATAGACCTGTCAGACAACTTTCTGGTTGGTGGTATCTCAAACTTCTTCACAAATATGTCCTTTTTGCAAGTTTGAAGAAGGGTCACATTTCAAGAAATCACATAGTGGGAAACATCCCTTCAGATCTGGGTCTGTTGCAGAACCTGCAACCGCTTGATTTATCTATAATTTGCTCTTTCTTAATGATTTTTTTCATTATTTTATAGAATTTATGTTCAATGTTTGATAAATTTTGTGAGTGGTAACAGCTCAAGCTTTATGGGAAGAGAAGGGTCTACAAATATACCAAATTGCAGGAGCAAAATGGGAAGTTATTTGAAAAAGATGGTATATTGTACAACTGCGCCTTCTCCCTTTGTGACCAAGGGAGACAACTTAATGAGTAATAATACTATGAAATATCAATTGCTACTTTGAAATTTATAAGAAAACTATGGCTAATTAGTGTTGTTGATATGTTGCAGCTACTGTGTCATGCAACTGATTGTTGTCCCAGAGAGTCGTTTGCATTTGTATTTCAAGAAAGGAAGAGTGGGGGACGATCCAAACGCAGAGGAGGGATTAGAAGAGTGCGAGAACGAGGACAATGTTATTAAAGAGTTTGTGAGGATCTTTGAAGAAATAACAGGAAATGAGTTTGAATCATGGGAAAGAGAGAAGAAGTTTCAAAAGAAGCCACTTAAAATTTTCCCTATTGACATGGTACATATATGCACCCCTCATATGATTAAAAATTTATCGAATATCGATGCCACTTCTGTTTCTTTCTTGGGTTAAACACGGATAGTATTATGGCATTCAATAGGATGATGGAGTTGAAGTTCGACATGGGGCGTTAAGACTTCGGCAGCTGGGGATAACAGCGACACACGGTAAACTTAAGCCTATGGTTGAAAAATTTATGAAGGTTTTGTGAAGCAAGGAGGTTTATAAGTAAGCACAATGTTTAACAGACAGTTTTCATATAAACTCCAATTGTTTCTTTTGTGTTCTGTTTTTTTTTCTTTAATTATTTCAAGTTCCAATTTTTCTAGGACCCTTTGATTCTTTTCAAGGATTCTGTCAATTAATTGACTTGGGGATGATTGGAGTTCATTTTCGTAGAAAATGATGATTGAAGTGATTTTGGGGTTATCTCAGTTTGACAAGTTAACATGTTTCAATATTTTCATGAGTTGTGTTATATGGTGTTCTGGAATGGACCAAGGGCTAGACATGGCCCAATCCACCTCTGCTCCAGAGCGGCCCAAGTTGCCTAAGTCCAATCTACAGAGGGGCAAAAGTTACATTTCTGCCCCTCAAACCGGGCAAGGAATGCAACGTTCCTCCCCGAAATTACTGCCGGTCACGCACGGCTTCATTATTCCCCGGACTGCTATAGGCAGGTGCCCGGAACCATGCCTGTGCCCGACACAACAGCTAGTTTTGGGCACCCTGCCCGACATAACGGCTAGTTTGGGTAGTTACCTATTCTTTCGGGAAAAGGGTTATTTCGCCCCGAAAATAGGACCGTTGGCCACGCGCTGGGGGCTCTATATAAACCCTCTCGCTTGAGAGGGTCAGGTATCCAATATTCACCCTAAGAATTCATACTTTGTACTTGCTCCTTTTCTCTAACCCTTTCTCACTTGAGCGTCGGAGTGCCTTGCAGGTACACCCCCTCCTCTCCATACGACCAACATCCCTGACGCACTTGGCAGCCTGATTCTACAGGATCTGATCCAGCCTTCACGATCAGTGGCACCATCTGTGGAAATCTTTGTTCTCCCCATCTTTCTTTCCTCAGTAATCGAAGATCAAAACAATTCTCAAACATCATCACGATCATGTCCTCCCAAGATCGCACCATGGATGCTCTCCAAATCACCATCCTCCCTGTCAACAAATCTGACATTGACGGCCAATCATCTCTCCTCCGAGATGCCCGTTTCCTTAGGGATGGAGCCACTGCTTCTCCTTCCCCTACCCATGCTGATCGCAACAACGATCAACCTTCTCTCGACCTCCAGTCCGTTCCTGTTCCGCCCAACGCCAACCCGACCGTGGCAACTCTCCTGGAGGCACTCAACAAAACTAACACCCTGATCCTGCAGCGGAGCGAGAGGATCGGGGCACTGGAAGAGTCTCGCCATCCAAGATCTCCTCCTACGCGGAGGAACCAGTGACGATCAAAAAGCCCGCAGCCACGGAGAGAAATCGACCGAAGACTGCGCCAAGAGCATGATCCTCGCGTAGCCCGAAAGCGCGACCAGATCTCCCTGCGCGACCAGCATCCCTGACGTACTTGGCGGCCTAATTCTACAGGATCTGATCCAGCCTTCATGATCAGTGGCACCGTCTGTGGGAACGAGGAATCTCCTCGGATCAAATCCAAAGGACGGGCATGCTCACCTTCTCCTCGAAGGAACCGCTCACCTTCTCCTCGAAGGAACCGCTCACCTTCTCCGTGAAGGAACCGCCGACGCGAGCATCCCGTCATGTCACCATCATACACCAGTTCTAGCAGCGACGACGAGCCTCATGGCCCGTTGTCCCAGGAGATCTTGGCTACCCGTCTCCCAAAAGGCTAGGAGAAACCCCCGTCACTTGGCACATACGACAGAACCACCGACCCCGACGAGCACATTGAGAACATCGATGCGCTGCTAGACTACCGCGGTGTATAGGGCGCCATCAAATGCAGACTGTTCCCGACCATGCTCCGGAAGGGAGCAATGACATGGTATAAGCAACTGTCTGAGGAGTCCATTACCTCGTGGAAACAACTGGGCAGGATGTTCTCGCGGCACTTCACAGCATCTCGCAGCCATCCCAAAACTGAGGCCTCCCTTGGAGCCATAATCCAGGGGAAAGACGAACCTCTCCACGCATATATCGAGAGGTTCAATAAGGAAGTTGTGCAGGTCCCGACGACAGATAAGATGAAGAAGTTCCTGCTCAAACAAGGGGTCCGCCCGGACTCCGAGTTCTCTAAAGCCATTGGCCTCGCACCACCGAGGAACTTAGACGCCCTCCTCCTCAAAGCCCAATCTCATATTCAATACGAAGAGAAGATTCTGGCCTGCAACGTCCGAGCATCTCGCCGCCAGGAGAACGTTCGAGCCTCTAAAGGAGAAGAAGCCTCGACATCTCGTTGGGGTGAACGAAGGCACGAGGACCGTCCCCGCGACTCCCGTGACAGCAAAGGGCCCTCCGGGCGCTTCCATGACTACACGCCCCTGACCGTTTCCAGGGAGAAGATTTTGACCGAATGTGCCAATTCGGAGTTCAAACAGGCTGGGGTCCGCTTCCCCAAACAGCTTCCGAACAGACCAAACGTGGACAAATCAAAATACTGCCGTTTCCACAAAAGTCACAGCCATACTACGGAGGACTGCATCCATATGAAGGATGCCATTGAAATACTGATCAGGGACGGCCACCTGAAGCAGTTCGCAAAGAAGAAGGACACTCCTCGGTAGGACGCCCAGGAGTCCAAGAAGGTCGAGGAAGAGGTACCCTCCTCGGAAGACGCCAACATACAGGTTGCTATGTCCATATCGCGACCCGAGGACTTCAACGTCCCTGACGGGCTCAGCGCCCCTGCATATTTCGCGGCCCACAGCCCGTGGGAGACGTTTCCCTCCGCCATGGGTTTCAACAAAGTCACTGTGGGCTCCGTGAAACAGAAGTTCGAACACCTGATGAACACCAGCTCGAACAAAGTGGCCACGCTTGATCAGCCCTATAAGGGTTCCGTCCCCATCTCCTTCTACAGGGAGGAACTCCTCGGCGGCTCCCCGAACTCAAGCATTCCGTTGCTTGTCAGAGCCCAAATGGCAAACTTCGACGTTCGCCGAATCCTAGTCGTCCAGGGCAGCTCGGTCGACATCATGTACTCCCAGCTGTTCTCAACGCTTCAGTTGGACGAATCGCACCTTACCCCCTACGTAGGGTCCGATTTACAGGGATTCAATGGGTTTGTGACCAAGCCATGGGGTTACGTCGAGCTGATCGTGACCTTCGGATCAGCTGAAACGGCCAGATCCATCAAGGGGCAATTTCTGGTAATCGACTGCCCGTCTCTTTACCAATGCATTTTAGGAAGGCCAACTCTAGCCGAGTTGGTAGCAGTGCCCTCGACCGTCCACCTGAAGATGAAGTATTACACTTCGAAAAGAATGATCGCCACCCTCCACGGTGATATAGAAGCTGCCCGACGGTGTTTCGAAGCAGCTACAAAGGGGCTTAATGCCATTGCGCCCAAGCCTAAAGCGTTGAGCAAGCCAGCACTGCCAAGCAGCTCCGAGGAGGCCAAACCTCTGCCCTAGGTCGACTTTATCTACCTCGACAGTCGCTTCCCCGAGGACCAGCAAGAGGAACGTGCAACTTCAGCCAGCCCGTCCACGTCATCCAACAGTAACTCCCATCCGATGCGCCCAATCCTGGATGACAACTTTGAGATAGTTCTATTCGGCGAAGACCCCCAATGGGGAGTGAAGATCAGAGCTGACCTGCCTGACATCGCGAGGAAGCAGCTCAAAGCATGCCTCAGAAAGAACGCCGACCTCTTCGCGTGGAGCGCCGCGGAAATGCCCAGTTTGGATCTGTCCACCGCCTGTCACCAGCTGACAATTGACCTGGCCATTAAGGTTGTAGCACAACGTAGAAGGAAGCAGTCTCCGGAGAAAACGGAGGCTGCTGAAAAAGCTGTAAAGGACCTCCTCGAGGCCAAATTTATTTCGGAAGCCAAGTACACCACTTGGCTGTCCAATGTTGTATTAGTTAAAAAATCTAATGGAAAATGGCGCATGTGCATTGATTATACCGATCTCAATAAGGCATGCCCGAAGGATGCCAACCCCCTCCCCAATATTGATAAACTTGTTGACAATTCCGCTAGTTTTAAACTTTTATCGTTCATGGACGCCTACTCGGGCTACAATCAAATCCCAATGGCAATGTCCGACAAAAAATACACGACCTTCATGACCGAATCGGGCAACTATTACTACAACGTAATGCCCTTCGGCTTGAAGAACGCCGGAGCAACGTACCAACGAATGATGAACAAAGTGTTTCGGGGAGAAATAGGCGACATGCTCGAAGTCTACATGGACGACATGATCGTAAAATCCCACAAGGAAACCGATCACACCGCCCATCAACGAAAAGTCTTCGAACAGGCAAGGAAATACAAAATGCGTTTTAATCCGGAGAAGTCCACGTTCGGTGTTCGGGCAGGAAAATTCCTCGGCTTCTACTTAACAGAACGAGGAATCGAGGCCAACCCCGACAAATGTCGGGCATTCTCCGAGTTTCCTACGCCCAAGTCCAAAAACTCCATCCAGTCCCTCAACGGGATGCTCGTATCACTATCTCGTTTCGTGGCTAAGTCCGCCCAACACGCCCTACCATTCTTCAAACTCCTCCGCAAGAAAAGTCTTCGAACAGGCAAGGAAATACAAAATGCGTTTTAATCCGGAGAAGTCCACGTTCGGTGTCCGGGCAGGAAAATTCCTCGGCTTCTACTTAACAGAACGAGGAATCGAGGCCAACCCCGACAAATGTCGGGCATTCTCCGAGTTTCCTTCGCCCAAGTCCAAAAACTCCATCCAGTCCCTCAACGGGATGCTCGTATCACTATCTCGTTTCGTGGCTAAGTCCGCCCAGCACGCCCTACCATTCTTCAAACTCCTCCGCAAGAGGCAGCATTCGAATGGACCGAGGAGTGCGACAAAGCCCTTCTACATCTGAAACGAGCACTCTCAGAGCCACCGGTCCTCTCTCGCCCGGACAATGGCGAAACGTTGTGCCTGTACCTGGCCGTAGAAACCGAAGCTGTGAGCGCTGCTCTCATCCGCGAGACTCCTGATGGGCAGAAGCCTATTTATTTCACGAGAAAGGTATTGCAAGGACCAGAGTTAAGATACCAGCAGATAGAGAAGGTGGTGCTGGCCCTCATCAATGCAGCCGAAAGACTAAGACACTAGTTCCTGGATCACACGATCGTGGTTCGAACAGATCATCCCATAAAGCAGCTACTCGGACGACCAGATATGGCCGGCCGAATGCTCAAATGGTCGCTAGAACTGTCCAAATTTGACATCCAGTACGAAGACAGAAAAGCCCTTAAGGCCCAAGCTCTGGCCGATTTCGTCGCGAAGATGACATTCACAGACTCCCCCGCGAGCGAAGCGCGCAAGTGGACCATCTTCGTCGACGGTGCCTCAAGCTCGGCAGGAAACGGCGTGGGCATCATACTGGAAAGCGATGAAGGAATTATCGTCGAGGTATCACTCACAGTGTCTTTCCCAACCTCCAACAACCAGGCTGAATACGAAGCCTTCCTCGCTGGTTTACGCCTAGCCGAGGACCTGGGTGCAGAGGAAGTCGTCATTTGCACGGATTCACAACTCGTGGCCCTCCAGGTCCGGGGAGAATACCAAGCCAAAAACGACAATCTAACCGAATACTTGGCCCTGGTGAAGAAGGAAATGGCGAAGTTCACAATAGTGGAAGTGAGGCACGTTCCCCGCAAACATAACGTACGAGCAGACGCGTTGTCTAAACTAGCCAGCACGAAGAAGAAAGGCGGAAACAAGTCCGTCATACAAGAAGTACTTCCTCGACCCAGCATCGAGAAGGCCTCCCCGACACTCGACGTGCAAGTGATCGGCGACAACAACTATTGGATGACCCCCGTCTACAACTTTCTCGCCAAAGATGAGCTTCCCTCCGACCCAAAGACGCGCAGGATGTGTGCGACCATTTCCTCCTCGACACAGTTGACTTTTTCCTCGAAACCCTAACTGTGGTTCTGATGAAATTGAAACTTATGAATCAAGCTTCTTGGATCAATCCATTGTTTCAAATGGATTAATGTAGTGTATTAGAGACCCTCAAATCATGTCTTGAGGTCTTGGCTCATGTTTTGTCCCAAAAGTCAACTTAGGGGTGAATTAGGTCAAAAAAACCCTAATTCCTGATTTTTGGATAAATGAATCCCCTGAGGTTAAATTGACTTGATGATTGGGTCCCTGAGGTCCCTTGGAGTATCTTGGGTTATGCTTTGAAGTATTGGCTCATGCCCATAGTAAAATTTCCATCTGGAGGCCTTAGTCGACCAAAACCCTAATTTGGTGACACTGACGATCTTGAGGCTTGATCCACTTAGAATGCTGTAACTTTATGCCTGATTCTTGATGTGGGAGTCCTCTTAATCCTTTATGGATGTTTTGAGAGGTTAGACAAGTTGAAGATCATGTCATTCCTTGATTTATCCCTTGTCTAAGTGCCCTGAGAGGGCTCAAAACCCTAATCCTTGATTGTGGTGAATGCTCAAACATCTCTGAGGAGATTGATGAGGCATGATGGTTCATCCATATTGTGGTAATGATTTGCACAATGATGGGAAATATTAGTGGTCAAAATTTGGGGTATGACACTGAGGAATACAAATTGAACGGCCTTTCTGATCCAAACCTCTGCTGAAGATGAAACCCGAAGAGAACCTCCACTCCTTTGGGGATTAAGAATGATAACTACTGATGATGAAACCCAAAGATCTGATACGGAAAGGGCTCCAATAACCATTGGACTTGGAATCTGCTGGGGATGTCAATCACTGTTGATTAACCGTTGAGAGGATGAACACCAAACCCTGCTTGGGGTGAGCAGTCAATAATACCAAACCTGTCGAGGAATATCATTGAACTTGACCTGCTGCTGGGGAAATGACTTTAACTTGCTGGGGTGACAGCATACCTTTGCTGGCGATATTACACTTCCTGACCTGATGAGGAAAGTGGACACCACGAAACTGTGGGGAATATAGATCTCTACCAAGGAGAGACATCAAACAAGTCTCCTGCTGGAGATGCAACGTCACCCTGTCTGATGTGGTTGACTTCTGAACACTCACTAGGGAGTAATAAACCAATCTGACTGAGGAAGGAAAATCTCTGCATTCATGCTGGGGAGAGAGAGAGATTCTCGATGCTCTGCTGAGGATGCTAGCTCTTCTATATTAGAGAGAAAGACTTTACTGGGGACGGGAGGCCAAACGAGCCTCTTGATGGGGATTCCCCCCTTAGGGCTCTTGCTAGGGAGAACACTTTGCCGAGGGCAATATCATCTTGGCTATTTCTGCTGGGGCGAGTAGCAATTCTAATACCTCACTGGGGAACGATACCCTCTGGCACCTTGCCGAGGAAGATAAACCCCATGCTGGAAACTACTTTGGCGCTTCACGCTTCTACTAATCAACTGCATGCCAATTCTCATAAGCGGATTCCCCACTTGTCTCAGACCACATGGTCTATTTGGAGAAATCGTCTCAAGAGGATTTTACAGAAAACCTGGCATTCAAAATGCCCCAGGGTATTCAAACTCTCGGAGAGATTTATGGATCTCGACGTAACTTCCCCAGACTGCATAGTTTATGAATGAATTTGCCTCGAGATGATTCGTAGTGATTTGAAATACTCTGCCCCAGTATCCTGAATCTTGAAAAGGTGCTTTCGATTAACCGTCTTTTGGGGAAGGATAACTTCTCGTGCTCTTGAGATGGCCTGCCTCAATACGAGCCTTGAAGTGATTTTGCCCCTGACTGACTAATCTTTGAGAGATTTGCCTAATCTCGATGTGATTGCCCCTGTTTGGCTGAACTTTAGAGAGATTTCTCAACATAGCTGCTCCAGATTAGCTGAATCTTGGAATGAATTACCCATTTGGCGTGATCATTTGATGACTTGCCCCGGCTCAACGAAGTCTTCTGGCGTTTGCATCTTATCTTGACCAATCTTTCCATTGTAGAAACTTTCCTGATGTCAAGTACTTACTAGCAAGTAAAACCGACCGTTTTGAAAATGATAATTTTAATGCAATGCATATGACAGCTTTGAAATCCAAGTCTGCTCACTGGAAGAAAGTTGTGACACATAGTGAATGAATACTGTTCAGAATGTCACATCAATACCAACATGAATGGTAAGAAAAACCTTTTACGAGTCAGTTTTGATGCGATCTTTACCGAGGTATGCTTTCGAAACAACCCTGCTTCAATTAGGTCTTTTAAAGGTTGTACCGTGGCCTGGTTTTCGGTTTAAGAAAGAAAGGATATAAGGCTCAAAGTTTTGTTTTAACCCACCCATTCTCCTTGATGTTCTCCAGTCCTAAGTTCAGCTAACTTGACACGGGCGCTTACCTTTCAAAAAGGTTAATGAATGGAAAGAGGATAGAATGAATCCACATGGTTTTTGGAGTGACAGTCACCCCTTTTCTTCAGCGTCTGTGGTCACACGACTTATTCTTTGCTCGAGGATTTTTCTTTTTGATATCCTTTTCGGTTTTCATTCTTTTGCTTTTTTGATTTCCCTGATTTTGCCTGGACTGCTTCCTTTTTTGAATCTTTTTATTTCGAAGTCCAGCGGGATGCCCTAACTTTTGCCTAAGTCACTTGTTTTCAAGTTTTGACTTAGCGGGCTTTTCTATTTTTTTTTCTTTTCTTTTGATTCTTTTTGGAACAAATCGTGTGACACTGGTTTGCCTAACTTGTTTGAAAAGGTTGCGACTGCCTCACTCTCTGGTTGGTAAGGGATAATCATAGATGTAATTGGTCCTCGAATGGGACACTCCTTTTGAAATTTGAACGCACGGTCAAATTAACTGACACCTACCCTGCCCCGGGTTAAGATTGAGGGTTTTTCGTTTTCAGAAAGAAACTTCTACTACTAGGCTCGACGGGGTTTACAAGGGGCTATCTTCCTTATGTTTCCAGTGTTTAGGGAATTGAAATAATGCATGTACATCATCAACAGGGTTTTATTTCAAAAGCATACAATCGGAAGTTTTACGTCTTTCAATTTTGTCATCCACCCTCGAATCCTGCTTAAACAAGTATATGATATCGATAAAAAAGGTATGAGTGAACACGAATGGATTTAATCAAAGCATGCATATTCATTTCATTATCATTATCAATTAAAAACAGATGAGTTCTACAAATGAGTTTGCACTTTAACAGGAAAGAAACTACAAATGCGAAGAAATGACATGCTATAATGATTGCCTTCGAGGAACTAGGCTTTCCAAACTGGATTTGCTACTGAGCTAGCCATCTTCAGAATTGCTCATCGAAGTCAGCCTGATAATCATTTGCACAACTACTCTCGGTAACTTCTCCCATAACATGGACTGATGAACCCACCTGACTGGATGAAGGAGAATTGTTAATCTGAATACCCTGAGGCATGAATGGGAACATATTGGAATCAGGAAGTGTCTGAACTTTGCTCTTGAGCACCTTACAGTCTTCAGTTGAATGCCCCTGTGCCCCAGCATGGTAGTCACAACGGGCGTTGACATCAAAACTTGGTGGGTATGAAAGAATCACTGGATCTAATTCCTTCGGCACTATTAATCCACCTTTGATCAAATCTGGCAAGATTTGACTCTACGACATTGGCAACTGAGTGAAATGCCTATCGGGCCTCCTTGGCCTTTGTCAGGCGTGCTTGCGCGGTTGACGACGATATTACCGTTGATTCTGAGAAGGTCCCTGATTCGGAGAAGAATAATGCCCTTGATACGAAGACCCATAAGATTACTGACTCTGAATAGTTGAAATAACTAAACGTTGAGAATGAGGTATTGTAGATTCCTGGATGGAGCTATTTTCTTCCTCCGATCCTTCTTAAGAACTGACAAGTGATTCACTTTCACTACCCGAGAAGTTCGGGACGTCCTGGATCTTTCCACCTTTGAGCAGGCTCTCAATACGTTCTCCCACTATTACCAGTTCAGAAAAGCTCGATGCCCCGTTTCCAATCATCTTATCATAATATGGGCCTTGCAAAGTGTCCATAAACAGATCAACCAATTCTCTTTCTAGAAGCGGTGGTTAAACACGAGCAGCCAACTCTCTCCATCTCTGATCACATCCTCTGAATGATTCATTATCCGCTTGAGATAAACCTTGCAACTATATGCGACTGGGAGCCATGCCAAGATTATAACTGTATTGCTTCACAAAGGCGGTAGCTAGGTCTAACCATAATTGGATGCTACCACTTTCTAACTGCATGTGCCAACTCAATGATACCCCACTCAGACCGTCTTGGAAGCAGTAAATCATGAGCTTGTCATTATGGACTTAAGAGGTCATCCTTCAGCAAAACATCACCAAATGTTGCTTTGGACAACTATCCTCTTTGTACTGCTCAAACTTCGGTGTCATAAACTTCGGAGGTAACACAAGGCAGGGTACCAAACATGTTCACAACATTCAGATCAAGAGTTTCACGGTTCTCCTGGGCTTTAAGCTTCTCGTCCAACATACAGTATCTTTCCATAAACTGAACAGATCGTGGGCCCTCAGGTTTCATCTTTGGAACTCCCTCTTGGACATCTAGCACAGAAAATGCAAAGCTCGGATAGCCTGTGGCATCAAGAGAAGATGAACGTCCGCCTCAGACAACGGGACACTCTTGTATAACAGGGCTCTCAACAGGTATCCGCACAGGCTGAACTTGAGCAACATTATTCACTGGAGGTGGAATGACATTCTCAGTCCTCTGAACATTGGCCTCTCCCCTTGTTATGGCTGCCATAGATTCCATAAGTTGAACCAACTGACCTTTCATCAACTCAACATCGGCCCTAGTCCCAAACTGATTTTGTTCCCCTGAGTTCATGATTCTGCCAAGATACTGATTCAAGTCCAATACGAGTGTCGGAAAATCAACTGCAGGTCAAAGACAAAGGATGAATGAGCTCAGTGTTCTGGTCTGGAAAAGATATGCAAAACGATGCAAGATGCAAATGCAATGCAAAAATACAATAAGACATGGGATCAAAGCTTCCATATATTCTGAATAAGTGTCGTGCTGATGACTAAATAAGTTCATAGGTCTGCTCTGAAGAAAATACCGGAATACCAGAATACCGGATAATCAGAATACCAGAATGCCAGAATATCCGAATAATCAGAATAATCCGAATACCAAGCTGATAAGTCCACAATGATAAGAAAACCAGAATACCGGGGATAATCAGAATACCAAAATACCAGGCTGATAAGTCCACACTGATAAGAAAACCAGAATACCGGGTAGGTTGAAGGTCAAGGTTACCTGCAAACCTATAAACACCTGCCTATTCTCACATGTGGGTACTAAAACTCGAGGATCCTCAGCGTCATGGACTCTCAGGCGAGAAATGATGATACGTTCACCATTTCTGGTTTGGCATCATCATCAATCGAGGAGGCCTTAACTGATTCCCCTAAAAAAAGGTCATCCTATGGCAAGTTCTCAGCTTCGGGTCCTCGGATCAAGAAGCGTAATGGGTTTTCCATTTCTGGTCTGCCATTATCGCCGCTTGGGAGGAGTGCCTCAACTAAGTCCTCGGGAATGGTCACCAGAGTCGACAGCTCATAAAGGAATATCCAATGGTCTGCATCAACATGCAGTATCAAATATCTCCTAGATGGACCTTGTATGGCTGTGGATCTCGCGAACACTACACGTGGTCAACACCACGCAAGCGATACGACTATCCACTCTAAATCCTGTGTGTATACTCAAGCCTGGGTAGTGGGCTTATCTCTCAGAACACCCATCCCACCAAAGAAAACAGACAGTCCAGCACAAAATATATGGCAACAGTGAAATGAAAAGCAAGTAAATGTAATAAAGCAATAAACAATGCGATAAAGCCATAAATAAAGCAAGTAAAGCAATACAAAAAACACCCAATAATTGAAAACAAACAGGCACTAGGATTGACTCGCTTAAGGAACCAGAGTCCCCAGTAGAGTTGCCAGCTGTCGCATCTGCGAAAATCAACCGGCGGAAAGGAACAGAAGAGTCGCCACCGAACGTTATTTATCCCGACGCAGGGAAAGGAAACGATCGAAGAAAACCTCAACAAAGGGAAAGGAATGGTCATCGCAACCATAGCCTAGGTTCAGGAGTCGGTTACACGAGAGAAAGGTATTAGCACCCCCTCGTGTCCATCGTACTCGATGGGATCCACGCTTGTTGTTATCGATCAAAGGGTGAGTTATCTAAAGCCTACTGCTAACTGGAACGGAGAAACGGGAAACGGAGAAACGGAGGAAGAAAAGAAAAAGTGAAAACCAAAAGAGGACTCGCAAGGATCATCGCAATCATATGCCTACGTATCTTCATGGACGAATAAAGAATCAGAGTCAACGTAGTTTTACGGACTACGGATTTGATGGGGGAAGGTTTCTCGCCAAGACATCGCCTTCTTGTGCCTACGTATCCTTAATCTAACGCGAAGGAAGAAGTCAGAGCAGTCGTAGTTCGACCTAACAGGGTCTTGTTGTTTTGTGTTTTTTAATGGAATACGCCAACGTTCGCATTCCAGCAGTTTAGGTGTTGCCGCTCGTTGAATGGAGTCTTACGCGTTTACCTATTTGCGATAGGAGGAAAATGACGTATCCTTTACGAATAGAGTGAGGGAGATGAGAAGAGAATCCCGAAGGAAGACGGTTGTTTGTTTTTTTTTTTTTAGAAGAAAGTGTTTTGATTGGTTATGTTTGTAACTCATATTGCACTAAAGTCTATGACATAGGAACGAATGCATCACATGGTCGTCCCCAACAGGACGTATGCTAAACACTCTAGAAAGGCGAAGGGAACCCTACCCCTTTCATTTCCCATGTACTTAAGGCTCATGGCGTACAGTACTTGTTGTATATATTACATGTTTTTGATTTTGTTTTGAGATTAGAGGAGAAAGACTCAAAGTTGAAAGAAAACTCTAAGGGGAACTAGATTCTAATGTTATCATACAATGGTGGCCCTATAGTTGAGTTTAGAAGGGGATTGCTACCTATGTTGTCATGCATGGATTGCTATCCTAATGTCTCTCCTACCTCCACCCTAAGTGGAGCTAGGAATCCTAAGGGATCATGTGAATCATCACAAGTAAATATTATTATAAACAATCACAAAAGATAAAAGAGAAAAGAGGAGTGAGAAGTGATATGAAATAGCATTCATATGAGTGTAAGCATCAATGTAAATCACCACAAACTTACCTCCTCCAAGCCAAGCTCAACTAATGAATAGTTGAAAGCAAAGTATGCAAACATGCAATTATGGTTATGCTAAAGTCCTAAGACTATGCTAAGATGAATATCCAACCCCAAGCAAGGTTAGAAGTGTCCTAGAGGTATGAAATCCCACTAAGGGCAGTAGCTAAACACACCTAATCCTATCCAAGTTAATGTCCTAAGGGAGCATACAAAAGTGCCAAGTTTTATTCTACACCATTACCTAAACATGTATCACTTACAAGTTATACCAAATAAACTTCTCAAAGTTAATACAAGTGGAACCAAGCCATGGATAAGCAACATACATCATGGAAACAAGTCAAAGGAATTCTTGAAGCATTAAGAAATGATCGCGGGATTCACTTTAGTTCATGTGCAAATAATTTGCAAGTTATGCACAAAAATCCTATCTTAAGCATGTTTTGAACAATTATGAACATGTAAGAAGTAAACAAGTGTGAAAGGCATTCATGAAAGCTTAAGGTCATAATTTAATAATGTTATTTAATGTATAAACGTGTCAAGTTATCAATCATGTCATCATGGTAATCCAATATCCAAAGACAATACAAATAATTGTCTAACTAGTATTCACACAATTCCACAAAATCATGTTAAATAGAAAACAAAGGAAGTGAATCCAAATCACGCTAAATGTGTAACTAAGTACAAGAGACAGTGGTGAATGACATATAAACGATTCTTGAAATGTCAACAAATCACCATGGTATTCACACCAATTAGCATTCAAAAAATTAGGCAATTCTAAGTGAAGAAAGTACCTAAATCATGTTTCAAGTATACATGAATCAAGACATAATTAAGCAACCATTAAGTTGGTATATGAAGACTAAGGTCAGAGGTGAAACAACATGTATGAATGCTTATAATCAAGGTTAAAATGTCACACAAGTTGCAACAAACATCCTCTCCAAAGTCTATCCAAATTGGACAAACAAAACACCTAAACATTTTCCTATAAGCATGCTACTTGTCACACAAGGAAAAGAAATGAAATGGCATGACAATGTAACATTCAAGCACTGATTTCAGAAGTGGATGCACATTTAGGTGTTCAAAAGTGATCTTAAGTCATCATGAAAAGGTCAAAGTGAATGCACTTATAGAAGTCACAACAAATAAGGCACAAAACAAATATCAACCTTCTTTTAAAAACTTGTAACTTGCAATTAAAGTAAAAGTGAAACACAAAAGACATGTACAAATGTGTAAGCATCAAGGTCAGAGGTGAAATGACATACACAAATGCTTCAAATCATCATTGAAATGTCACACAAGTTTGCAACAAATGTCCTTTTCAAAGTCCATTCAAACTAGGCAAGCAAAACCTCCCCTATAAGCATGTTACTTGGCATACAATCAAAAGGAAAGAGAAGGCATGGCAAAGTAATGCCCAAGTATCTAGGCCGTAGGTGGATGACCTATAACACATCTCAATTGAACTCCAAAACAAGTATGCAAAGGCAAGCAAGCAAGTGAGCACAAAGCATTAGGCACTAAGAAGCATCATTCATGTTATCATTCACACATAAACAAACATCATCCAAATTCATATGAAATGGCATACAAGTCCATGTGGGCAGGCCCTATATCATTTTATAACAAGTATGAAAAGGTGCACAAATGATCTCCAAAGGAAGGTGGCACAAAGGCATGAGCAAGCCAAGGCAGCAAGCCAATCATTAAGTGCATTCAAAGCATATGAACCATGAACAAATGCAACATTCAACATATCTCAATTAAGCATCAAAATTCACTTATGAGAGTGTTCTAAATCATCCCCAAAGTTGGCTTCAATTAGCCTCATACAAATCCTAAACCATGGCCTAATTCTAGGTATACTCACATAGAACATGTTCATGTTGAAAAAATGGTGAAAAATAGCAAAAGCCTTTAAAAATTGGGATAAATTAAAATTGTTATACCAAGGCCAGTAGGTGAACACATGAAAATTATAAGATCAAAATTATGCACAAAAGTGGCTCAAACAATTGCAAGGATTAAGCACATCTCTATTAATGATCACCTAAGCATAAGTCACAAATATGAGGTTCAAAACCCAATCAAAATACATGAACCATACACCAACCAGTCATCAACATGTCAATTAATCAAATGCCAAAAGTCATGCAAAAAATCAAGGTCAAAAGATTAAGGGATGATCCTTTTATCATACTTGAATTGCAAGGTATTATGTTAAGAACACTACTTTTCCAAAATTCATAAAAAAATCACAGCAGCCTAAAAATGGAATTAAAAATATCCAAAAATTAATTAAAACCATCAAGAACTCTCATAAATTTTCTTAGAAATTTAGCACATTTTTTACTATTTTTAAAGAAATATTTTGAAACGTGTATGAAAAAAGGAATTAACAAACAACAAGAAACAAGGGGGTGCGCCCAAGTAAGGCCTTAGTTCGATTTCTCTTGGGCCACACAAAGGGAGGGTGCGAATAGCAAATAGAAACCAGACCCAAGGAAGGCTATGGTCTGAGGGCACATGGTTAACCCTCATGATCTGGGCATCAGTCCTAACCGTTTGATCAATCTCTGAGATCATCAAGAAGCTACAACGAAAGGGTAGTAACCATGGGGATACACCCACCGTATCAATGAGAGAGGGAACGGGACGATGACAAGTGTCCACTATGGTGAAACATGTCACCGTCGGAATGGCAAACAGAATAACCCTTATCCTTATCTTAATTCTCAATAAAAGCATGGTGGATGTTAAAACATCATCACCTGCAGCGAAAGCTTTTCACTCCACGCCTATCCTTCTTCTTTGACTCTCCTCTCTCTCTCTGCAAATCCAAACAAATTTATGAAGGTGTGAAAAACACAAGAAATGGGGGTTTGAATTGGTTTTTCAAAATAAAATTGTTTCTTTTAAAATAAGTTCCTTTTATAAAACTCTTTCTTTTAACAATAATGACCTTTGTTGAGAACCAAGTGATGAACACGTTATGTTTATACTAGTTCACTTGAGAAATACTCAAGTTAGTCTAGTCCACCCGCCAAGGTAATTTTGCCTCTCTCAACGAGGTCTTAATCCACTATTTAATCAAATCAGTACAATGCACTAGCCAAAATGCTGGTGACTAACACAACCTCTAAAACATTCAAGTTTTAGACTTCTCAAGTAATACAACCTCACAGGTCTTACTCAAGGAACAACCTCTAAGACTGCACGTCCTAGACTTCTCAAGAAATACAACTACGCGGTCTTTCTCAAGGAACATAAACCTAAGTTTGAATAAATTTCGTTTACAGACAAGTGCTTCTTATACAAGCTGAAAATGTAAACAAGTTTTGACCAGAATGACTTAAGAAAGATTTCAGTTGGAAAGAATATTGCAGTAGCATTCATGTGTTTCTTTCTTCAAGTCTTTTGCTTCTTTTTATATCCATGTAGAAAATAGTCGTTGAAATGTAATCATGATAGCTAACTAGGCTGGCGGCTAGAAGCGTGAGGACAGATAAAAACGTTTGCGTGCTGCGCGTCCTGTTTTGCGAGAATATCTTCATTTGTACCGTTGCACTGTTACCAAGCTATTTTCACATTGTATTATGGTATAGTTGTACTATGTAGCTTTGTCTTCTCAACTTCAGAGGCTTTTTACGAGCATGAGTAAGAAGGGAAAACATAGCTTGGTTCTTAAGATTATCAAGTCTTCGAATCTTCAGAGCAACGTCTTCTGAGTCTTCAGCACTTGGTCTTCAGAACCTTGTTCGCTTGGTGCATTGTCTTCATATCTTCAAAGGCTTCTGATAGTATCTTGTTGAAGCATGAGTAGAGTCTTGATTTAGGTCTTCAGAACCTTGATCAGAGAGCTTAAGTCTTCAGCATCTGGACTTCGTTCAATCAAAACCTTTGTCTTCAGATCTTCAGATCTTCAGAACTCGTTCTCTTTTCATCTAAGCATTGTGTTCGGGCCAATTTACGGAAGCATAACCTGTTTGCTAAGTTCTCACAAATAACAAACATTAGTTGTACAAAATTGTTCATGCAGAAATACTCATTTGATATCATCAAAACTTAGAGATAATATTGCAAAACCAAATCTTGTTCTCAAAATCCCCCCCTTTTTGATGATGACAAAACTATGTATTTTGATGACACATATATTGTTAAGAGAGCCTTCTCTGGCGGTGCATTACTTCTTATAACTATGGATGGTGAAGAGTTCACTCCTCCTGTGAATGCCGATACAGTCAAGAAATACTTCGCCTAAAAATAAAAAGAACAGCTCACTAAGTTGAAAACCCGAAAGGGCGGCTTAGGCAAAAATGAGCATCTCGATGGGCTGAAAACCCGAAAGGGTGGTCCAGACAAAAACAGAAATAATCATCCTGATAGATTGAAAACCGAGAGGGAAATCTAGGCAAAAGTTAGGGATTATGGAAAGTAACTGCATCTGGCCAGTCTTGATCACTGAAAGCAACATTGTCCATCAAGGAGTCTATTTTAATTATCCTCAGCTGAAGCTTTGAGCACAATGGAATTCAAAGTTGTTAGGGAGAATAGTGGTCATTGTATTTCAATGTAACCCTTTCCATGTATTTACCATTTTTCAAACTTTGTAATGATCCATGGAGTTACGCCATTTGCGGACTACCATTCTATTAATAAAATTTGGGCTTTTGTCCCTTTGTTTGCAATTCTTACTTTGTTTCTGTTTGCAGAATTTCATTTATTTTTTGTGATGATTTTTGAAACAAAATGTGAATAATTTATTTAAATTTTTGTAAACTATAAAAACATTTTCCTTTGATTTATGAATGCTAAAAGGAATGTCAACGGTTATTCTAAGAATGGTATGATCGATGTTCTCCTCAGCAGGGTTCGTTCTCGCTCCTTTGGCAGAATTTATTGACAGATCCCCAGTAGTGTTTGTTGGTATTTCTTTAGCAGGGCTTGTTCCTATGAATGTGATTAGTTGTTAACAAGGTGATAGGTTTGTTATGATGTGTTGAATTCATAAGGTCCAATTCTGTTTGGTTTTTCCCCAGCTAGGTCTTGATCTGAATCTTCTCCTGCTGATTATGTTATGGTCAGATAGTTGAGTAGTTTTGAGGTTCACCTCTCCTTGATGACAGTCCTCATGCATAGATTCATTTTTGCTGTCTCCTGCAAAAGTCATATAAAGAACCCTCACTCAGAGTTTTACCCTCTAGACGTGTTGTTGTTGTTTTGGATGTCCCCAAACAGAGAGCAATGTTATTTTTCTTTTAAAAAGCATTGACGTGGTGACTGCTTGTCGGGTTTCATCTTGTCTTGTGGATGTTCTTTCCAAGTTATTCTATCCAAAGATTTATCCTTGATGATTCCCCAACGAAGACAGTGCATGATTATTCCCAATCATAGAGCAGTGATGTTAATTTTTCACTTTCCCCGACAGGTCCAGGGTGTACTTCTCTCCAAATTATTTTATTTAGAGACTCCTCCCTGTGGGGATTGTGCGTCACTATTGCGGCTATTTCCCAGTGAAGTCGCTGATGACATCTCTATTCAAGAGATATTGATATATTAGTCACATGTTTGGTTTTCTCTCATTTATGATGAGTATTGGTCTAAAATCCCCCACAGTTTGACCTTTTGCCGTTTTCCTCAGCAAGTCCAGGATGCTTTGCTCAGATTTGGTTAATCCTCAGAGAGTTTTTTATCTTGTATCTCTAGCAGATCTGCCTTGTATTCCCAATGGATTTTACGTAGATGATTATATGTCTACAATCCCCAACGGATTCATTATTTTTCCACATGCAGATCTCTTCATCTTTTTGAAGTGGAAGTTCCTGTGAATTTTATTATCCCCAGGAAGAGTCAGAAAAATTTGGGTTGTATGATTCCCCGACAGCTTTCCTGCCATCCTAAATGTAGAGTTTATGTTTTATCCTCTTTGTGGATCATGGATGTTAGAAGATTGATATTTGGGTTACCCCAAGGAGTATCTTCTTTTCTCAAGCAAGATTTGAGCCTTGTAGTATGATTCATTTTCCTTTGATGGCTTTTGTTTATCTTTTGCAGGATTCCTTTCGACGAATCCCTAGCAGAGTTGCTAATGATATCTCCATCTTGTTGAGATTAACCAAGTATTCAGTGGTGTTGTGATGTTTGTTCACCCTCTGGTTATCTTTATGTCTGTTTTGTCAGAATATTCATGCCCATACGCATTGCATGCGCATCCTCTTGTTATGCATAGCATATTGTTGTTGCATTGCACATTTTGCATCTATGTTGGTGTTTCTCTGATCTCTAGGGCTGTTATCCCTGTAGAGCGTGTGTGTCTTCTCTCCACTTAGAGTGTCGACCCGTAAGCAGAAAATTCCTATCTTTGTTAATTCCCCACTGAGTTTATGCCTTGTGGAAGATTTCTGTTTTAGCCTTCCTCCCCAGTTCATTTGTCTGGATGGAATTAATCCCTAGTTGAGATATTTCCTCCTCGGGATGAGTCTTGTTTGACCATTTCTCTCTGGTTTATTCCTGGATTGAACTTTGGTCCTTTTCTCTGATAACTGAGTCTTGTTATCTTTTTGGTTGATTACCTCGTCTTAACTATCACTTGGTTAATAGTTGATAATCCCTCTTTTTGAGCTTATCATCTTTGTCGTTCTTCCCATTTAGTTGGTAGTAGGTGATATAGTTGGCTTATTACCTTTGTCGTACTTCCATTTAGTTGGTAGTAGGTAATATAGCAGGGTTTGATTACCTCGTTGAAGTTATCATTTGTTTGATAGTTGGTGATCTCTCCTCTCTTTTTGGGTTTATTACCTTTGTCGTCCTGCCCTTTATTGGTAGTAGGTAATATTTTTCGTACCCCTTTTTGGTTGATTACCTCGTCGTAACTATCACTTGGTTGATAGTTGGTAATCCCTCTTTTTGAGCTTATCACCTTTGTCATCCTGCCCATTTAGTTGGTAGTAGGTGATATAGCTGGCTTATTACCTTTGTCGTCCTGCCCATTTAGTTGGTAGTAGGTAATGTAGCCGGGTTTGGTTACTTTATCATAGCTATCACTTGGTTGATAGTTGGTAATCTCTCCCTATTCGAGTTCATCACCTTTGTCGTCCTGCCCATTTAGTTGGTAGTATGTGATATTTCTTGCATCTTTTGAGATTGTTACCTTTGTCGTCCTGCCCTTTGTTGGCAGTAGGTAATGTTTCTCGTATCCTTTGGGTGATTGCCTTGTCGTAGCTGCCACTTCGTTGGTAGTTGGTAATCTTTTCTTTCGATCATGATATTACTGGATGTATGGTAATAGATGATCTCTCCCCTGCGGAGATTGTTTCCTCCCCTGTTGGGTTGTGTTTCCCTCTTTTGTGTTCCCCTGTGGAGTCTTTTCTCTTTTCTTTTGCTCCCCGACTTTTGTTTATCTCCTGTGGCATATTCTCCCCACAGAGGTCTTGTGTTTGCATACCATTTTCATAATCATATCATTTTGTGGTCTCTTAGGGCCAAAAATTGGGCTTATTGTTTTATTTAAGTCTCTTTTATCTCGTCGAGACAAAGATGTCAATATTCATATCTTCGGATAGAAGAAACTTAAATAGGGGCAGCTGTAATATCCTAATTTTTACCCCTAAGATCCCACATGTTTTTTTGTATTTCATGCCAAAAACAAGATCACACATTGGTTCCCTCTTTTGTGGGATTGTGCCTTGTAGGGATCTTTGAGTATGTGTGTGTCTGTTAGTTGTTTTTTTTTCTTAATTTGTTTATGTTTACTAACCATTAATCAAAATCCAAAAATATTTTGTTTTCTTTCACTAACATTTTCAGGGGAAGAACAGGTTAAAAATACCAAGACAACATCCCCACAACTCGAATGAATTTCATCTGAACAAAGTCAAAGTTGATCTGCAATTAATTCACAAATTATCTGATCAAGAGTTTCCAAGTTTTAATTGATTATTATTCAAGAGACTCCAAGGTTCATGTGTTTATTTCCATGCCTTCTTTGACGAGCAAAAGAATCGAGCCGAACCACAGCAGTGCACTTAAAAAGGGCATTTTTTCAAAATTTACACTGAGTAACCAGTTACCCTGTGGTGAGTAACCGGTTACCCTCGTGAAAATTTGAAAAATGGCAGCAAATTCAAATTCAGCAATTTGGCACCAATTTTCATCATTTTGATCACATGTGGAATATTCTAGACCATCTCATTTTAATTTCCTACATCATCTTAATTAATTCCTACCATGTACCTCCACTAATCACCACTCTTTTGATAGTTCCCTCCAAATTTGAATTCCAATCCTAATCTTGATCTTCCAAGCCTAATTCCAAACCACCAAATTCCCAAGCCTAAATTCTATAAATATAGGCTTCATTTCATTCATTTCACAAGCTTTTGATAGCCAACAAACCTCTTGCAAATTCTATCCCTAACCACAAATTTCACTAAAGCTCACTTTTCTTCTTTTGAAAGTTAACAAGAATTCACATTGAATCTTGTTCAACTTTGAGCTAAACCTTCATCCAAGCTTGTTTTCTTCATCAATTCTCATAGATCAAGGCTTTGGTTTTTGGATCTTGAAGCAATTTGAAGGAATTTTCAGATTTGAAGTGGTAATTCATCTTTCACCATTGTTGAAGCTTCATTTTCATCTTCCATAATGTAGATCTTTGGATATCTTTGTTACTTGATCCTTTGGATCTTGTAATTGTGTTTAATTGCTGGTTTTTGCTTTTATTTTACTTTAAATTTCGTGCAATTTCAGCTCCATGATCACAAGGTGTTTGTAAAAAGTTTTGAAAGTGGATCATGCTAAATTTTGCACAATTTTCTGCATTCTAAAGTAACCAGTTAACATCTGGTGAGTAACCGGTTACTTTGTGTTAATTTTGAAAAACTGTGTTTATTTTGAGCTAAAGTAACCGATTAACATCTGGTGAGTAATCGGTTACTTCGAAACATAATGCATATTTTGCCTTGTTTTTGGGGCTGTTTTGGTTTTTCTTCCTCCTTCTTCCCCTTTCTTCTTGTTTTAGGCTTGAAACACATTGTTGAGATTAATTTCTCTTCAATTTCAATGGACTTTGGATATGGTTAGAGTAATTAAACATTCATTAGTTCAAATATATCTTTAAATGAATTGTTGAATTCATTTGAGGTGCTTTGAATTAGTGATATGTTTTCACACTTAAATCTATCAATTAAAGGTGATTGAACTTGAAGATGAAAGATCCTTGACTTTGTAATTCAATTTGACATTTCTCTTCATCTATTTCCTTTTTTTTATTTTGATCGATGAAAGTCTTATAGATCTTAGAATTTCTTTGTTGAATTCTTGATCAAGACTAGATCGTTACCTATTTTCTTTTCGTGCGGTATTGCTTTCGGATGACGATTTACATATCGTTCATCTAGCATGCATTGGCACAAAGATCTATTGACCGACCTCATTGTAGGGTAATTACTCCGTAAATTACTCGGCGATTGCTTAACATAGCGCAACATTTGTCCCTCTTTATCCAATTCGGAACTTGAACTTTCGTGGTCCGGACCTTGATTGGTTGCGTCAATCCAATGTTGGTTAATATTTTGTATTAGGTTCAAAATCTTTGAAGCTTGTTGTTGTAGAGGCTTTGATTCTATCAATCTTATAACAAGTCTTCATTAACGTTGACCTAAGTACATTGTTTAATCACTATAGTTCAAAACGCGAAACGGAGTAATCGGTGAAGGCTTATGGCACTAGAGCCTTGTGCTACTAATTACTAACTTCTAACTTTCTTATGTTTCCTTCTCGCTCCCTATCTCTCTTTATTTTTTATTGCTTATTATCATATATCATATCATGTTTATGTTTATGTCATTTTTTCTTTTGTCCACTTGGACCATATTATCTTGTGCTTTTTATTTTTCTTTTGTCCATTTGGACTCAAAAACATTAATAAAGAATTAAACCACTAAAAGACTTGTGCTCTTAATCGTTGGACTATGGCCACTATCCCTTGCATTGGAGGACCTATACTCTTGATTATGGACTTATGGACTTAGACTTAGGTTTCTTTCTCTTGTGCTTTGGATCATTATGGAGCTTGGTATTCTAGCCTTTATTTGGCTTGCTTATTGGCTCAAGAGGATGAAATTCTTGTCTTAGTATGCTTTGAAGAGTGCCTCCATGTGGTTAGATCTTTCTTACCCTAGCTTTTATTTTTTGCACTAGGATAGTCACTTCTTCTCCACCCTTTCTTCAATTTTCAAAACTTCCTCTCTTTTTTTTCAAAACCTTCTTGTTTTCAAACTCCAAAATTGCTTTCATAATAAAACCTTGACTTTGGTCAAGTGATTTTTTAAACTTCATTTTCTTTAATAAATGTCAATCAATATTAATCATATTTTAACCATTTCAAAAAGACATAAAAAAATACAAAACTCATCAAACTCTTTTTGTGCTTTGTGCACCTTTTCCTTTTAAAACTTTTTCATAAGTTTAGACATGATTCATTTCTTTAAGCGGAATTATTCGCTTGGAAATGACGACTTGTCTTTACACTTAAAATCAACCAAAACAAACAAATTTCATTCTTTGTACCATGAACTACGGGGTTTTGATCCTACATTGCACTTCGTGGGTACGTAGGCATGAGGCGATAAGTCTCTCCAAACACAAAAATCTTAAAAAATATTTCTCTTCTCATCTCCCCAATCTCTTTTTCAAGCAAACCATTTTCAAACCAAAAAGCGGTAGATACATCAAAGGGTTCCTATAGAGTACTATAGACGTTTTAGGTGCTAATATCTTCCCATTGCGTAATCAACCCCCCTTACCCATTCTCTGTTTATTCTTGTTTTTTTAGAACTCCTTAGGTTTTGTACGCTCTTTTTCCTTTCCTTTTTTGGATAAAATAAAAGTGCGGTGGCGACTCTTGTTTTTTTTTTAGTTAAGTTAATCAATAGCTTATACTCACAATTTTTCCCGCTACAATTATAGTCTTTTATCTCTAAAGTGGCTAATATAGTAAACAGAGCCGTCTCAAGTTTTTGGAGGCCCTGTATAAATTAGTTATAGTTTAACAAGGGCAAAAAAATAGAGGCCCTATTTATTCATAATCTAACTTAATAAATATTTTTTTAAGGCCCCATTTAAGTATAGTTTAACCCTAAAAAATTTGAGGCCCTGTGCGGTTGTCCGCCTTAGACACCCTCAAAGACAGCCCTGATAGTACATATGTATATCCTACTATCTTCAACCACATTTACTTATGAAGTCTGTTAGTTAATGAATCTGTCAACCCTTAACCAACTTTTATCTATTTCTAAGGTGATCAATCAAAGAAATAGACGTATAGCATTATTTTACATAGAAAAAAAAATCACTTCAAATCACACCATGTTAATACAAATACTAGTTTTCATTAAACTTCACATTGCTCAACATAAATAGTTTTTAGCTCATTATAAGAAAAATAAATACAACAACCACTACTACGGAAAAGCCCTTTCACAACGGTTTGAAAAGGGGTACCATCACGCCTGACATACCGTTGTTAAGTAGAGTGTCGTTGTAAGTTCGCTGTTTCTACAACGGTCTGGAAACCGTTATGAAAGGCAGAACGCGCGTTATATTTCACAACGGTTATGATAATAAACCTTGTGATACATACACTTAGGTACTGGGTTCGAAACCCATCAGGAGCAAATTATGTAAAACATAAATTATCTTTGATCTCGGTTACAATAGATAACCACTGTTGAAAGTTCCCAGAGTTTATTTTATTATCTTTGATCTCGGTTATAATAAATAACTGTTGTTGTAAGTACCCTGAGTTTATTATATTAAATGTAGATTGCTTGTTTTCCAAACCCCTCACTAAAGAAATATACAAGGATTCAATTTGATGAAGAAGTCTATAATCTGCAAATTAAACTATTCTTGAAAACCAACTTAAACAAACCAATGTTTTCTGATTGCATTCGTCTCATCGTGCATTTCACGCTCTTTTACATATATATATATATATATATATATATATATATTGTGGTTTATTGGTCTGACTCCTTCGATATATCCCTATCTTCGATTATAGTTAAATTTCCATAAGAACAAGACATTGGATAATTCGCCTCATCATCATCACTTATCATCATAATTTTTATAATCGGAAGTTTTACGATTATAAGTGTTGATGGAGAGGCAGATTAACTAATAATTTGTTGTTAATGAAATTTAACTATAATGGAAGATAGTGATGCATCTAAGGAGCCAGATCATTATACCATAATCTAAATATCAAAGAACGTGAGATGAACGATGAGAGGGATGCAATTCGAAAACATTGATTCATATAAGTTGGTTTTCAAATACAACTTAATTTGCAGATTATAAGTATCTATATCAACTTAAATGAATGTATTTTAAGTGAGGCTTAGTGAAACAAACAATCTACATAGAATATAATAAACTCAAACAACATCCTATATCAGAACCAGATATTATAAACTCATATAATATGCTTGCTAACACCAGCATCATCACCATGTATCATCCCCTTAACCTGTAAGGAAACACAGCAAACTTCAAAAATGAGCATCCTCAGTTGAAACCAAACCCTAAAACCATAATCCAGTGAAGAGTAAAGAGAGATCGAAAGAGATATATTATAAATTTCCAGGATGCACCTTTTAATGAAACTAATCACGGAACAGGAATCAATTATGATGTTCATCTAGTTTGGGAAGCAATGAAAAAGAAATACAAGGAGGAAGAAGCTTACACAAAAGCTTCATACTTCTTATATTTCTTTTCATTGTTTCTAAAACTAGATGAAGTTTGTGACACTGTTGTTTCTTCATTTAATAACATCTTCATTTACTAACATCATAGCTTCATGCTTCTTGTACTTTTTTCCATAGCTACACAAACATTATGTACCATAGACAAAGTATGGTCTTTGTTAAGGTAGTGAAGACGAATCTGAAAAATGAGAACAATCAACAAAAAAAACATGCAACAAACGAGATAATGGGAAATATCTAACAATAGATGGAAGAAGAAGAATACCTTAATGTATGAAGCCTAAGATTCATGGCTAACGGTTAAGACGAAGAGAAAAAATGGGTTCTAGGGTTTCACTGTGAAGGCAACGACGCTACTGTCAATAAGTGAAAGTTAATTGGCTTATATATGGGTAAACTATTTCACAACGGTTAACATTACCAACCGTATAGATAAGTCTTTATTTATTATACATATTTCACTACGGTTAACCAGAAGAACCGTAGTAATAACCCTTTTATTTGTGTATTTTAAAATAAATAAAAAAGAAAAGGTGTGCCTTTACGTTAAAGGAATAAAATACTTTATGGCGCTGAGGTTCGAACCGACGAAATTTTGATTGTATCACCATGGTTGGTTCTGTAATCGCTGTTATATACAAATAATTTTTTATCAAAAAACAAAATAAATATGGTAGCGCCTTAGTTAAGATATGTCACCACGTTGTAAGGAAAAACCGTGGTGACCTTGGCGTTGTTGAATGCGTGTTTTGTAGTAGTGAGCACAAGTTCTTACATTCAAAATTTCTAAACACAAATGAAAATAAATTGTAAGCCTAAGTATGGAACTCTACTCATTGTAATCTTTCAATCAACAGGAGAAAGGTTCTGTCACGCCGAGATGCTTATCACTTCTTCAATGGAGGGAGAAAAGAGGAAACTCTTCATTATTGGTTTAGTAAGATAAGTTTTCAGTGTAATTTCTCAAATTTCCAAATTGTGAACTCGTTTTATTTCGTCTAAGAGGGTCTTTTTATACCATCTAGCTTTTAGGGTTTTGTCTTATCATTGAATCATATGACTTGTGGATATTCATCAGTTTTGGCCCATTAATCACAACATATTTCTTCTTTCTGCATTGGAACCAGCTCCATGTAATACAATTTCTAGCCTACTTGGGACAACACGTCCTATGGCAAGCTTGCTGCACAGCGGGACACAACACGTATCATTATGCACAGTACAACTTTTGTGAACTTTTTCTTGTAGTGCTTGATCTTATCCATTCTTGTTTCCAGCTCATTTTTCCTCAAATTATATGAATGTTTCCACATGTGCCATAATTCCATGAACATTCACTCATTGTAACCTTCTTTACGATTGACACTTAGATAAAAATTAAGGTTAAAGTGATACTTGAGTTCTGTCGTGCCAGAACTTATCGAAAAGAAATCCTACACATATGACAAACACATTAAAACTCACAAAAGAGAGCACCTATTGTGATGTTCACAAACTTACTTAAAACAACAAAATGTACTTGAATTAACCTAATAAACTTTCTTAACACCAAAATAAAATCAAGTATTAAGGACTATAATACCTCACACATTGTGAGTTATTAATTACAAATGCCCATTTTGGAAAGTTTTTATAGATATCTATTACCTTTCATTTACACACCATCCTAATCAATTATGGACACTATTTTCACTAACCCAATCGGTTGGGAATATGTTCAAATCGATTGGATAGTTGAAAAAACTTGCCCAACATGTTCTGGTAGTTCCTAGTTCATCTTACTAGACTTCAAAATATTTTTTAGGTTATTTTATTTGAGAAATAGATGCTTTAAAATTTTTTAGTGTGTGTGATTTATCCATACTACTATACAAAAATTCCCTTGTGTTTTTAAAATACTGATCACTCAGACACGACTGAGCGAGCTTTCACACTTTCTCTCTTTCACATTTCGAAGCTTCTAGACTTCTCCGAATACACCAATCATATGATCACTTGCTTAATTATTCTTGGAGATGAGGGTTTATATAACTTCAAGTTAAATGCCATCATCAAAATGATCGAGATCATCAAAACCCTAGTTCATCATATTGATTTGGAGAAAGAGCTTTGATTAAAATATCTTGCACATCATTGACCACTTGACATTCTTGCTTGACTTTATAATTTAAGGTTAGATTGAATCTTCATAAGTTTTCATCAAAGGTGCATCATCCTCACAATATGTCATCAGAAAAACCAAGTTGTCACCATCAAAACCAAACCATTATAGATATATCCTGCCTAGCTTTGATTACCTGCAAGCACACAGTTCCACACACATGTTATTGTGCATATTCATTGCATCTTGTGTGTCTAATAGCATATTTCATTTGTGATATACTATTCTGAATCTTTGTATATCTTTGTTTAGCCATTTTTTAGTTTTATTTACTCTGGATTATTTTATGTGTTTATTGATTATGTGAGTTGATATTTCATTACTATGTATCTCTTTTTGATCTTGTAAAAGGGGGAGAAGTTGTAAGGTGTCTCGTATATAGATTTATATCGTTTTATGAAAATTTGGTATGGTGCAATGTTTCTTAGGGAGCACGAAGGAAAGTCTTGATCACACTTTACTTAATGGTCACGTTAAATCAATTTCAATGCAAGTTGTGCAAGTTATTAAGCATAAAAAATGGGGGAGACTAAAGTTGCTCTGCCTCTCTAGGGTTTCTGTTTTGATGCTTGTCCTATTTATTATCATTTATTATTTATTAATTTCTTAATAAAGTGCAATGCATTAAATTGTGTTTTGCATGCATTAAATAAAATCCTTAGGTAAAATTTGATACAAAGTGGTTCAAGCCAAATTAGTTTATTATTTAAGATAAGAAATGCATGAATGAATCTTTTTTATCATACTAGCTTTAGATTCAATCAAACACTTCATTTTTATTAATATAATAAAATTTTTATGTGTGATTCAAATCAAGCTTATTCTTGATTCAAATCAATAAATGAATGTGAAAAATAGGATTTGCCACTTCCAATGTCATTTAAATCATAAACTTCCCTGATTCGAATCAAGTGCAAGCTTGATTCGAATCAAGATAAAGGCTGATTCAAATAAAAAATTTATTTCAAAATCTAGATTTTGGTTCTGTCAGCATCATTCAATCACATGATTCTTTGAATCGAATCATTGACTTGAATCACTTATTTGAATCAAATGATCAAATTCTGGGTTTTAGGTTCTTGATTCAAATCATTTATTTATTCGTCTCGAATCAAAAGGGTGTTATTACTTATTTTAGTGCTCTATCTCAAATAAATATATAAGTCATTTGTGTCATTTTTTCTAACATATGATCATAACATCATAACTTTGAAAGTTGTTCAAAATTGAGTTTAAGTTTTCAAAGTACACTAATTCACAATTTTTCGATTGCATCTGAATTCATATTCAACCTCTAGCAAGATTACCATGAATTGGTTTCTTTTCAATTCTTAGGGAGTGTGAGATCTGTAATAGAGGAGGTTTTAATGTTTGTGAAGTTTTTTGAGGTAAAGATCAAGATTTGTATAGTGTGGTGTTGTTGGGATTGATAACACATCAGAAGAAAAAAAGAAGGGATTTATTCTCCACCAAAGACTTTGTTAGTGCCAAGGGAAGGTAGACGCAGAACAAAGACTTTATATATTTATAGATATTTGTTGTATAAGTATAGGTCTTATGTCGATTAAGTCATCTAGATTATATTACTTGCGACTAAATCTTTATGTAAACTATAATATTAGATTGATTCATTGATTAATAAAAATTCAATTTAAAATCTTTGTTCAAATTGATTTTCTATTGACTAAGTCATTAATTGGATGATATCTTCATTGTTCATATTTTATTCTATCGTCTAAACATAGAGTAACTCATGATATCAATCTAATGTGCACGCTACTAAATTTTGTGAAAAAATCTTTTTCTATAAAAACGTTTTTAAAAACTCATTTTTAGGGTAAGGCCTATTCAACCCCCCCCCCCCCCCCCCCCCCCCTCTAGACCTTTCTCACATATATTCTTCCCCAAACACTTATAATTATTTTTAGTTTGATATGTTTAGTTGTGTTGACTACCTTGTCTTGTGTGATTATAGAAAAATGGATAACGAACAATCGAGGTACATACATGGACAGGTATAGAAACATGCTTTATTGTGTAGTGAGAAATGTAAATCTTCCCGTGTTATATGACAATCATCTGGTGCTACTGAGGGATCATCGTCCCATGGCCATGGATCTATGGCTCATGATGAAGCACCTGTTGCTGCCACATCTCAAAGTTTTCCTAGAAGCCTATATGACATATCACCACTCCCTTTATATACAAACCATTTTGTTGCTTGTGTATGAGAAGGAGAGGTAGAACAAATATTTAATTATGCTTTTAAAGATTTGTTTCATGATAATTATACTAGTTGAACTATATGACATTGATGTATTTATTTTTGCAGTACTGTGAGACACTCAAGCATATAAACCGTGGTAGGAAGATTGTTGTTACAAGTGATTCACACATTTTTATAGTCAACATGTTATGCAAGATGTCATGACATGCTGTTGAGACATATAATCTATGTGTGCTCAAAACAAGTTGCAAAGATGTGGTGCCAGATGTACCACACATTATGGAACATTCTGCACTAGAAGTTGTTGCGCCAATCTAGAATCAAGGGCCAAATTTGTTTCCTTATTTGTCTATTTGTTTGTGCGTTTTTTAGAATTAGGAAATAATTCCTAAAAATGATCACATATCAAGACCAAATCAATTATTGGGGTATGTTTTAAGAAAGATTGCAATCAAATTAAAATAAAGATTGTAATTGCACTTTTTGGAGATTTCTTCAGCCTCAAGTTCTTCTAACCCTAATCACAAGCTGCAACTGTTTTTTTCTATTTAAGGAGTCTTATTCCATAGCAAAAGCAAATGACTCATACCTCTAGAGATTTAACAAGACATTTGAAACTGGTAAACAAAATTTCAACGGGATTATTCCTTATCAGTCCTTAACTGTGGGAGAATTATCCAATTATGTCATTGAAATTAGTATACAAATTTGTACTAATTACAAACTTCAATATAAGATTAAAATGAAAAAATGAGTAATAGTCGTGAAATGGGTTCATTTTGGGAACAATATGGAGCTACTCCTTTACGAGCTCATAGTAACCCTGAGAATAAAAAGGTTGCTAGTAAAAGTAGGAAAAACTTATGTTACCATGAGTCTTAAGAGGAGTCAATGGTAACAAATTACATGTGTCTTATAAACCATTTAATGCTAAGATATGCAAAGATCAAATTTATTATAAAACTTCTTTTCTTTTAGTTAAAAACACTCAATAAACTTTTATTATAGGAACCCCTTTCCAACTTTAATTTATACTTTTATAGTTGATAACCAAGATATAACTACTAATGATATAGGTCGTGAAGTTAAGTTTAAATTTTGAGACCAACCTAAGGTTAAAGATCTTAATTGGAGTTACTCTGCATTTTATGTTTTTAATGCTGTTGAATTAGACAGAGGTAGTCCACGATTGATAATAAACTATAAACCTTTAAATAAAGCTTTACAATGGATTAGGTATCTTATACCTAATAAACAAGATTTAGTTAACAAACTAAACCATAAAAGTTTATTTTCTAAATTTAACCTTAAATTTGGATATTATTAAATTCAATTAGAAGAAACTAATAAATATAAAACTACTTTTGTATTACCATTTGAGCACTATGAATGGAATGTTTTTCCATTCCCATTGGTGGAATTTTCATTAACCAAATCATAATTAAAAAAAAAACAAAGATGGAACTTTAAAACATAGCTTATATATACATTCATAACACTTATACATAGTCATGATAGAGTTAATTGTGGCACCGCCACATAAAAAGAAAAGTACAAAACAAAACTTAAAGTACCCATAAAAAATGACGACGATCGACTGAACAAAAAAATGGACATTATATTGGTTGTACAAACAAAAATTCTCTCGTGTCCAAAATAGTCACCATTCTACCTCTATCAAAGCAAATGTCTAGGGATCAGATGGGTGATAAGATGAAGAAATTGAACCCTCAACCGAGGTCGTCTGATCCCTTGACACTTGTCGTGTTCCATGTCCACGACCTCTCCCATGGTAAACCCGGCCAAACAGATGACGATAGGCACGAGCATTTCCACCTACACGTCTATTGCTTAGGTTTTGTGGGGCGGGTTCATGGAAACGATGATGGATATCCCAAATACGGTGGAATGGTAACCTCTGAGTAATCTGGACAGGAGTGGTGAATAAAGAGTCATACATCCTCAGACTTCTATAAATATAGGTGACTAAGTTGGTGAATATCAAAGTATTATTAACATCATTTATTCTCCATCCTTATGTGTCCTATGGTACTGAATCTCAAAGGTGCTCCATAAGCGTTGACATTGAGCCAAGATGATATGGGTGATAAGTGCAAAATGTAACTATTTTTGTATATTTGTTTTGTTGCACTTATCGATACTTTTTGGTTAATATCATACGAATAAACCCTAATTTGTTTATAAATACGTTTACTTTATATTTTACTATAAATATTATGAATATTGATCATTTTGATGTTTTTTACAGGTCTTCTAGCTTATATTTGATTATAGGAACAATTGGTGAAGGAGAGAAGGCCTAAAAGTTGATTTTTGAGAAGTCGTGTCGGTAACTCGTGTTAAGCGCGGTTTCAGCGCGTATTTTCTGCCAAAGGCAGTAGCTAAGGTTCCTTGACCACGGTTAGCACAGGCAGGACCGCACTTAGCGCGCTTTAAGTCGATTTAACGTGTATTTTGAATGAGATCGCGCTGAGCGCGCTTTGAGGCCGCTTAGCATGGTTTTAATAAATTCCATTCTTTCTAATTTTAATATATCTCATTTTTGTAGGTATTCAAGCCTTGATTTCTATTCATATTCATATAGAGCATTGAATAAGCTTTCCAACGCTTCCGACGACACGTCAATCGGAGTTGCGGTTCAAAAGTTATGAAGGAAACAAGAATTGTGGTTTTGCTGATGGCGCTAAGCGCCCTCATAGTGCGCTTAGCGCGATTGGCGTCTTTTCAGTCCCTATTTAAGTCAATTTTCAGCATTTTTAGGGTATGGTTTTGGGGTTTTGTGATCCCAACTCTATCAAACTTCATTTTTCAGTAGATTAGCTTAGAAAACAACATGGAAGCTTGCATACGGATGAACTGGGGTGGATTGATCGTCGATCAGCTCTGACAAACCGCGAGATGTTTGGTTTATTTATTTTCTTCTTTGTGTTTTTCTTCTTTGTTGGGTTTTGTATATGTATTGACTATGATCTCATGTATATTTGTCGCCCATGGCGTTGTATAAAACTTGCTTTACAAATCTTTATTGGTGATTGTCTCTGATTTTTGCTTTATGCGCGGGGTTTGAGTTGCGTTAGAGATAATCCTCGCAAACTTTGATTAGGGATGATTATCTGTTAGTTTCTGGATTCTAGAGATAGATTTAAGAGCTAACAATCTTCAATAGGCGTCGAAGCTTAATGCCTCCGTGCCTTGAGTCGTGTGCGAGAGTGTCGGCGAGGGTAACACGGTTGTTTTCTCAACTTTGCGTTAGACATAACCTTTGTTTTGAGCGATGCTGGGTGATATTGAGGAATATTGTAGGTTGAGTATAACTGGCCGGTAAGTTTAAGTTTGTGAGGAGTCGATTATCTGCATGCTGGATAAGTTTGTCTGTCTGAAGAATGAATTTGTTTTATGTTTTAATGTTTACTTTTCTGTTTTCTTGTTTTAAACCATTTTAAACCCAAACTCATAAACGCGAGAGACTGTCGAACGACATTCTTTCCCTCGAACCGATCTCTGTGGACACGACATAAATCCTGGAGGGAATTCTTTCGGAAAATAAATATTTTTGCTGCTTACCCTATTCTGCAACCAACAAAATGGCGCCGTTTCCGGGGATTGGTTTTGATATTGAATCGCATTGCGATAGTTTCTTTGTTTTTGAGTTTTGTATATATCGTATATATTGTCTATTTCCATTATGTTTGTTCAAGTGTTATATACGTTTTGTTCCTGTAATGTTTGTTCAAATGTTTGGTTAGGGCACTTGCTTTTGGTTTGCGCGGTGAGGCATCACCATGGCATGAAGGAAGGAAGTTGCTAGTTTAGCATTGTAAAGGCGTCGAGCTAACGACGTGAAATAAGCGCTTGTTGGGAGACAACCCAATGATTCTTGAGTTTGTACAATTTTATGTTTAGTAGTATAGTTAATATAATGTGAAAATTAATGGAGTGAATGAGAGGAAGAACCAATTTTGGAAAAACAAAATTTTCCTGCCCGCGCTTAGCGCGCGCAGAGGGCGCTTAGCGCACCTTGTTTTGCAAAGAAAAATCTCTCATTTTCCATCCGCTTTCACCAATTTTGGTTTTTGTGTTTAGTTAGTTTTAATTCAATTTTGTTAAGTTGTTAGAATAAAATTTTTTGTTTGCTCTCAAGTTTGTTTTGATTAGCTTAAGGATGCATTTTGTGATTTTCCAAGTTTGATCGTTTCAACTTGCAAATGTATGGTGTTGATTTTGTTAAGTTTTGTACACGTCCGAGATATGTATTTATTGCTTTCTATACTTTAGCATATTCATGATACTTAGACTTTTTACAAACTTTCATGCCATTCATTCTTTTGTATACTTGTTCATTTGTGAATCACTTTAGTTCCCACCCTTTTTGTGAGGATGCTTTCTATTGTTCATATATGCACGGAGTACCAACATTCTTGTTCTAACTGGATTTTATTATGCTTAATCTTTTGTTTGTGCTGATTATATGAAAGCATGAAAAGGATCAAGGCAATTGTTTCATTTTGAGCACAACTACCTAGCTAAATAGTCAATTCACCTTGTGAGTGTGTGATCATTCGTAACCCCTTTGAGACTTTTTGATCCATGTTTTGTTTGAACTTAATGTTTGTCTATGAGTATTTAGTTCTCTTATTTTTAAATGGATTTTGTTTTTTCTTGAACCCTCAACTTTGTGTTGTTGTATGAATTTTTACCTTGTCTTAGAAAGTAGGAAGTATTCACATAATGATGTGGTTGAATTCAAGTTTGGGAGAGAATGGTTGTTTACTCATTGGTTGGTTTCTATGAGGTGGAAAAAGAAAAGAAAAAAGAGAAAAATGTGACAAAGAAAAGAAAAGAAAAAAGAGAAAAAGAAAGAAACAGAAAATCCTTGAGAAAGGAAACAAAAAGAGTTAGAATAATTGTGCTAACTAAGTATTGTGTTTTGTGTAACACTTGGGATTTTGGAAGAAGTTGATTGAAATTTTGTGTTTGAGTCTTTGTGAGTTGATCACTCCCTTAGGTTTAGGCAAGTTTTTGTTTCAATTACCTTTAGAAATTGCCCCTTGTTTGTTTACCCAACCACGCTACAACCTTGAAAGTCCTTGTGATTCTTGCCTTTGTATTTTCAATATGATTTTTAGATGGTTGCATAATTTAATCTATTGTTTGCATGATTGTTGTGTGAGTGATAAGTACCTCATTTTGTGTTTTTCATCTACCGATGATTTTTTTTGCTAGGTGTGGTTCACATTTGAACTTGTGTTGTTTTAGGATGTTTGGCATGATTTTTGTATTTTGCATTTGTTTCGTGACTATGTTGTCGTCGTAGTTTAGTCGTAAGTATTTATTTTGTGTGTACCGTTTTTCATTTGAGCCATACATTTGTTTCCGTTTTTCAAAAACTGTTGATTCGTGATTCTTTGGTTATTGCTTTTGTTTCTTTGAGTTGTTTGATTCTTGTTTGAGGACAAACAAGTTTAAGTTGAGGAGAGTTTGATAAGTGCAAAATGTAACTATTTTTGTATATAAGTTTTGTTGCACTTATCGATACTTTTTGGTTAATATCATACGAATAAACCCCGATTTGTTTATAAATATGTTTACTTTACATTTTACTGTAAATATTATGAATATTGATTATTTTGATGTTTTTTGACAGGTCTTCTAGCTTATATTTGATGATAGGAACAATTGGTGAAGGAGAGAAGGCCTAAAAGTTTATTTTTGAGAAGTCGTGTCGGTAACTCGCGCTAAGCGCGCTTTCTGGCGCGGTTTCAGCGGGCATTTTCTGCCAAAGGCAGTAGCTAAGGTTCCTTGACCGTGCTTAGCGCGGGCAGGACCGCGCTTAGCGCGCTTTAAGTCGGTTTAATGTGTATTTTGAATGAGATCGCGCTGAGCGCGCTTTAAGGCCGCTTAGCGCGGTTTTAATAAATTTCATTCTTTCTAATTTTAATTTATCTTATTTTTGTAGGTATTCAAGCCTTGATTTCTATTCATATTCATATAGAGCATTGAATAAGCTTTCCAACGCTTCCGACGGCGCGTCAATCGGAGTTGCGGTTCGAAAGTTATGAAGGAAATAAGAATTGTGGTTTTGCTGATGGCGCTAAGCGCCCTCATAGCGCGCTTAGCACAGTTCGCGTCTTTTCAGCCCCTATTTAAGTCACTTTTCAGCATTTTTAGGGTATGGTTTTGGGGTTTTGTGATCCCAACTCCATCAAACTTCAATTTTTAGTAGATTAGCTTAGAAAACAACATGGAAGCTTGCATACGGATGAACCGGGGTGGATTGATCGTCGATCGGCTCTGACAAACCGTGAGATGTTTGGTTCATTTCTTTTCTTCTCTGTGTTTTTCTTCTTTGTTGGGTTTTGTATATGTATTGACTATGATCTCATGTATATTTGTCGCCCATGGCATTGTATTAAACTTGCTTTACAAATCTTTATTGGTGATTGTCTCTGATTTTTGCTTTATGCGCGGGGTTTAAGTTGCGTTAGAGATAATCCTCGCAAGCTTCGATTAGGGATGATTATCTGTTAGTTTCTGGATTCTAGAGATAGATTTAAGAGCTAACAATCTTCAATAGGCGTCGAAGCTTAATGCCTCCGTGCCTTGAGTCGCGTGCGAGAGTGTCGGCGAGAGTAACACGGTTGTTTTCTCAACTTTGCGTTAGACATAACCTTTGTTGTGAGCAATGCTAGGTGATATTGAGGAATATTGTAGGTTGAGTATAACTGGTCAGTAAGTTTAAGTTTGTGAGGAGTCGATTATGTGCATGCCGAATAAGTTTGTCTATCTGAAGAATGAATTTGATTTATGTTTTAATGTTTACTTTTCTGTTTTCTTGTTTTAAACCCAAACTCATAAACGCAAGAGACTCTCGAATGACATTCTTTACCTCGAACCGATCTCTGTGGACACGACATAAATTTAGGAGTTAATTCTTTTCGAAAATAAATATTTTTGTTGCTTGCCCTATTTTGCAACCAACAATGGGTCAAAAAATGTCCTGCCATGTGTGAAGTTGTACCACGAATACAAAACATAGAGAATGTGGGGCTAAGATTTTCATACAAGTATTGAAAGTAGGTATAGGGTGTAAAATAGAAATATATACGTTAAACACAAGAAACCAATCAATCGTACCATTCTCAAATGTTTTTTTGAAACTAGGGTCTATCTACCCTGATGCATTTTTAAACTACATGCTGACTCGGGCCACTAAATGCTGCCAATGACATCCTCCCAATTACCGAGATCAGATGTCGCGAGACCACTTGCCACCAACGTCCTCCCATTTGCCAAGAGCGATGCCACTTAACTTCACGTGGAATCCAAGTGTTATAAGTCAATCGCCCCTATTAAAACGAGCCAAGATCTCATCATCTTGCCAAGTAAGAAGTAACAATACTTGTTAGGATTTAGGATGATAATCAACCTCGTGCGCCCATACACACGACAGTGGACTTACACATTCTTAAATGCAAATCTCATATGAACTCTCATTAATATCATGGAAACTCCCTAAGTAGTAATTTAATAGTTAAGAATCCATTATTTAAGTTCTTTCCTCACACAAATCTTACATTTACACAGTAAGTTCAGTTTGTACAATGAATAGGGTATGATTGACTTCTCAGGAAAGATAGGAGGCTGTAAAGGTCATAGTCTACCAAGTCTTTCCTTAGCCATAATCCAACTACTCAATGTATCACACTTCCCTTTTGTTGATGGGGATTTTATACTTAATAGCTGACAATGTTGTCGTTCTTCACCCTAAAGCATGATATATCTTTTTTTTAGTCTAACAATCAAAATCATTCAAATATCAACGAATAAGCATTTAGAAAATTAATCAAATAATGCAATCACAATACAACTTCCAATTATCTTAGATTATCCCTATGATAAATAATTAAGGACGGCATAACCTCATTTAGTGATTCGTAAAAATCATTATCCGAGAATAGGCTATTTTACGCTAACCGTCTCAACACGTACGTAATCTTGCCCCCACCTTTTGAAGTTAAAATTGTTTCAGAAATTTCCTCGGGCGTTGTTTTTAAACCTTGAAAAGAACCTAATTTCCATCAGCCGTAGAGTTAGAAAATAATTAGAAAATAATTTATAATTAACTAACTATATCTTATAATAATCAAAGTTATTATTTTATAGTATTAATCTCTACTATACTTATTCAATTCAAATGTTAATTAGATTATACATTCGTTTATATTTAATAGGTTTTTAAAATTTATCGAGAGCATAACTCTAATAACATTTCGAATGAATAAAATCATTTGAACATTATAACTACATTAAAATAGTAGTTAATAAATTAAAATATTAAAATTAAAATGGAGATATTATAACGTTTACCAATTACCAGTAACAAAGAAAAGTACCACCAAAATCATGTTAATTTTTAAAGTTTCATCAAACAAAGCATATAGAAGATCAAAATGTTGTGTACATTTAGAATTGATTTATTAATGAATAATTTGGGTTGATGCATCCCTTATTTATACTACTTTTATGGCTATTAAAAAATGCTTTAGCTTTAATTTCACTTTATAGTAAGACTTTTCATGCACTCCACGTGTTTTCATAACAATGAAGCATGAGGTGCTAAAATTTAACTAATGAAGTCTTCAAACTTAATTATAAATATTACATGTGTATAACCTAGTTTTAATCTATAATTTTCCTATTTTATTTATTCATTTATTCTAATTTTAGATTATTATGAGGATGATGATGTAAACTTGTAAGCTATTATGTATATATAAGCTTTCGTATATAATAATAATTAATTAAAACAGTAGTAATGAAAATAATATTAATAATGATATTAATAAAAATATTTGTTTGATCTAATAATTGAAAGCAGGAGTTTATAAAAATTGAGGATGTTATAATACCTCCTTCCTTAAAAGAAATTTCGTCCCCGAAATTTAACGTACCTAAAAATAAATGAGGATATTGTTGTCGCACCTCTACTTCCCTTTTGCAAGTTGGGTCGCCTGTTGCTTCGTCCCACATAACTCGAACCAACGATATCTATTTCCCTCGAAGTACCTTCACTTTGTGGTCCACAATCATAACTGGTAAAACTTCGTATTCCAAGTTATCCATGAGATTTAATGTTTCATATTCGATAATGTGTGATAGGTCTGGATAATATCTCCTGAAATGAGAAATATGAAACGCATCATAAAGATTAGATAAATGAGGTGGTAAAGCAATATGGCATGCTACTGATCCAACTCGCTTTAGAATCTGAAAAGGCCCGTTAAACCTTGGTGTCAACTTTTTAGTCTTGATTGCTCGTCCAACTCCCGTCTTAGGAGTAACTCTTATGAACACATGATCGTCTGTTTCAAATTCCAAAGCTTTTCTTATTTTATCACCATAATTATTTTGTCTATCTTGTGCAGCCTTCATCTTATCTCGGATAAGTTTAACCTGATTTGTTGTTTGTACTACAAATTCTGACCAAAGAATTTTATTTTCCCTAGTTTCGTACCAACACAAAGGTGTGCGACATTTCCTTCCATATAATGCTTCATAGGGTGCAATGACTATATTTGAATCAAAACTGTTATTGTAAGTAAATTCATTTAAAGGTAGAAACTCGTCCCAACTTCCTTTATGTTCCAAAACACAAGCTCTAAGCAAATCTTCTAGTGATTAAATCGTCCTTTCTGATTGACCACCTGTTTGTGGAAGATAAGATGAACTGAGTCATAACTTAATTCCCAGCTCCTGATATAGTTGCTTCCAAAACTTTGACGTAAACCGAGGATCTCGATCGCTTACTATACTTGTTGGAATTCCATGCAGCCTCACAATATCTCTGGCATAAATTTGTGACAACTTCTCCAACCTATAAGTCTGACCAATAGGATTGAAATCAGTTGACTTTGTCTATCCATCAATTACAACCTATATTGAATCAAACTTCTTTTGAGTTTTTGGTAATCCAACTATAAAATCCATAGCAATTCTATCCTACTTCAATTCTAGAATATCTAACGATTGTAATAACCCAGCTGGTTTTTGATGTTCAATCTTTGCTTTTTGACACACCAGACATGACTGAACATACTTTGTTATTTCCTTCTTCATGACAAACAACAAAAACAATTTTCTTAAATCTTGATACATCTTGGGGGATCCTGGATGAAAACTTAACTTACTATTGTGACCTTCTTCAGGTATCAATCTTCGAATTTCCTTGTTTTGAGGTACATAAAGTCTTTCTCTAAATCTCAGTACTTCATCACCACGTATATGAAAGTCTCCACCCATACTATTTTCTATCATTTTCTTTATACTTATCAAATGTTCATCCGCTTTTTGGTCGTCTTTAATCCAATTCAAAAATTCCCTAGATACTACTGTAGTACCAAAGGGCATCCTTCTCTGAACAAATTGTGCACCTAATATCAAACCTACAAATTTTTGAATAAAATATCCTTCCTTTAGCATCATTGCTGACACATGGAGTGTTTTTCTGCTCAAGGCATCTGCTACAACATTGGCTTTTCCTGGATGGTAGTGCAATTCAAAGTCATAGTCCTTCAAGAATTCCATCCAACGTCTTTGTCGCATGTTTAGATCTTTTTTATCAAAATAATATTTCAAACTTTTGTGATCACTCAATACTCTGATCTTTAATCCATATAAGTAATGCCTCCAAATCTTAAAGGCAAAAACAATTGTTGCTAGCTCTAAATCATGAGTAGGGTAATTCATCTCATGTGTCTTTAACTGTCTCAAAGCATAAGCTATCACCTTGCATTCTTGCATCAACACATCAAGTTATCCTAATGGATCTGGTAAGATAAGAATTGGATATGAAGTTAATCTTTCTTTCAAATTTTGAAAACTTTCCCCGCACTCCTTTGTTTATTCGAAGCTTTTACCTTTCCTTGTCAACTGATCCATAGGTAAAGCAATCTCTGAAAATCCTTCGATGAACCTTCGATCATATCTAGCTAGTCCAAGAAAACTTCGAACATTACTAACATTCTTAGGACTTTCCCACTTTGTCACTGCTTCGACTTTACTGGGGTCAATTGCTATACCTTTCCTACTGATTACATGACCCAGAAATTGCACCTCCTTCAACCAAAATTCACATTTCGAAAATTTTACAAACAAGTGTCGATCCTTCAATATCTGCAATACAATCCTCAGATGCTCTTCATGCTCTACCTCATTCTTGGAATAAATTAAAAATGTCGTCAATGAAAACTACAACAAATTTATTTAAATAAGGCATAAAGATCCTTTTCATGTAATCCATGAATACCGCTGGAGCATTAGTCAAACCAAATGGCATAGCTAAATACTCATAATGTCCATAATGGGATCTAAAAGTTGTCTTTTGAATATCATTCTCCTTCATCCGAATTTGATGATATCCTAATTTCAAGTCAGTCTTTGAGAAAATTGATGCTCCCTTTAAATGATCCATTAAGTCATCAATTCTTGGCAAATGATACTTATTTTTTATAGTAGCTTTGCTAAGTTGTCTATAATTAACACAAAGTCAAAACGAACCATCTTTCTTCTGTATAAACAAGATATGAGCTCCCTATGGTGACACACTTGGTCCAATAAACTCCTTCCCCAACATCTAGTCTAATTGCTTCTTCAACTCTGCCAATTCTAATGGTGACATTCGATAAGGAGAAATAGAAAGCGGTCCAGTTCCTGGAACCAAATCTATAGCAAATTATACTTCTCTAAGTAGTGGTAAACCTGAAACGTCTTTTGGAAAAACTTCCGGAAATTCACACACCATTGGGATGTTTTCTACACTTGGGGTTTCTTCCACTAACATAGAAAACAACATCATAAACTTCTGAGTGAGAGCTTCAACCTTCTCGACTTCTCTACTATCTTCTTCAAAACTTAAAGTTTTCTCCTTACGACGCAAGGTTACATTATTGGATGATAACCAATCCATCCCTAAGATAATGTTTATATCATGAAGTGGGAGAACTACAAGGTTTGCTAGAAACTTCCTATTTTCTATTGCTATCTGACAACCTACACAGATTGAACAAGCTACCACCTTTTCTTCCGATGGTGTAGAAATGGTTAGATTTTTATTAAATCAACATGTTTTAACTTCAAGAAATCAGCGCAAGTTGTAGATATAAAAGAATGTGTAGCTCCTGAATCAAACAACACTATTACTAATGTATCTTCAATTAAACACATGCCTTGAATTAAATTAGCAGCTCCAATGGCTTCATAACCTCTAATAGTAAACACCCTCACATTGGTTGAGTTGTTGTTCGGATTCTGGAGTTTTTGACCCACTTGTGCCACCACTGATTCCTCCTTTAGGCTCCTTGTTTTTTTGGTTGTTTCCTTGGCCTTCTTGTTGTTTCTGAAATTTTGGGAAATTCTTGAAGAAGTGACCCTTTTGGCCATAACGAAAACAAGTTCCAAGTTTTCTTTGAAGGTAATCTTTGTTATGATGGTCTCTGATATACCTTTCCTCCTTGATTTCGATTAAAGCTCCCTTTATTATTGCTTCGGATGGGTCCTCATGGCCCATATTGATTCTTACGATTATCAATCACTTCAATTTCTAAGCAGTATTCTGTTAAATCATTGCAACTTTTGATGTGTAGAGGTAAAACAACCCTCTGTATACTGTACCTCAAACCATCTTGGTATTTCTCACACATCCATTATTCACTTGGATGTAAGTTATAAAACTCTGAATAATTCAAAAGTGATTCAAACCTTCGGGTATACTCTCCAATAGATAATGATCCTTGACGTAGGTTGATAAATTCTTTTTCCTTATCCTTCTAACCTGGAGAAATACTTTCTGAGAAACACTTCCTTATATAGGTACCAAGTAATTTCTCTTCCTTCTTCCTCTAATATTTGGTGTTTTCCTCTCCACCAGGCCTCAGCATCTCCATTTAGCATAAAATATGCATATCCGACTCTTCGTTTTTCTCTACAGTGGTTAAATGCAAAGATCTTTAAAATCTCCTGAAGCCATTTCTCCACACCTTTGGGGTTATATTCACCATTAAATTGAGGCATCTTCCCTTTTAGAAACGAGTTAAGCCCGACATCCTTGTTCACGACTTCCCTCTACTGCTGCTGACTAATTTGATGTTCCCTCGTGACTTATAGAATTTGAGTATTTTGTTATGTTTGGAGTAACACAGTTGTAGCTAATTCTCGTACATCTCTATCGTCAGTTTGAGAGTTTGCTTCAATATGGTAATGAACATTCCATTTGTTACTCGTTTAGGAGTAGCATTCCCACGAACACCTACATTATTTCTACCTTTGCCTCTTCCAGCGTTATGGGTGCTTCGAACCATAACTTCCTAAAAAGAAAAGTTAAATGGTTCAATCATTCATAAGATATAAAGAACATAATAATATGAACTTCTACATCTTATGAATGAATATTATTCTTTGGGATGGAAGACTTATCCATGATATCCTAGTTAAGAACTAGCGATAATGGGCATGTGGAATCAAACATGACACAGTCGGTATGACGTAAAACGCCCATGGTTTGAACTGAATTGAACATCTCTGATACCATAAAATGAGACAACCTAAGTCTCATTAATGGAATTTTCATTAACCAAATCGTAATTAAAAACTTTTTTAAAACAAAGATGTAAATTCAAAACATACTTTATATATATACATTCATAGTACTTTAAAACATAGTCATGATAGAGTTAACTGTGGTACCGCCACGTAGAAAGAAAAGTACAAAACAAAACTAAAAGTACCCATAAAAGATGACAACCGACTGAACAAAAAGATGAACATTATACTGGCTGTATAGACAAAAATGCTCTAATGTCCAAAATCGACGCCATTCTACCTCCATCAGAGCAAATGTCTAGGGATCATATGGGTGATAAGATGAAGTAACTTAACCCTCAACCAAGGTTAGTTAATCCCCTGACATTTTTCATGTTCCATGTCCACGGCCTCTCCCACGGTAAACCTGGCCAAACAAACGACGATATGCACGAGCATTCCCACCTACACGTCTTCTACCCAGGTTCTGTGGGGCGGGTTCATGAAAATGACGATGGTTATCTCAAATACGGTGGAATGGTAACCTCTGAGTAATCTGAACAAAGCATCATACATCCCCGGATTTATATATATATATATATATATATATATATATATATATATATATATATCTTCCTGTAACAGTTTACCGTTAAAGTTCAGTTTGTACAATGAATATGGTATGATTGACTTCTCAGGAAAGTGAGGCGACCGTAAAGGACATAGTCTACCAAATCTTTCCTTAGTCATAATCCAACCGAATATAACTAATCAATATATCACACTTCCCTCCTGTTGATGTGGATTTTATACATAATATCTGACAATGTTGTCGTTTCTCATCCTAAAGCAGGATAGATCTTTTTTCTTAGTCTAGCGTTCAAAATCATTCAAATATCAACGAATAAACATTTAGAAAATTAATCAAATAATGCAATCACAATACAACTTTTAATTATCTTAGATTATCCATATGATAAATAATTAAGGCTGGCATAACCTCATTTAGTGATTCGTGAAAATCACTATCCAAGAATAGATTATCCTTACTTATTTATCTATAGCAGGACTTGGGTCACCACTACACATATATATTAAACTATTTTACGTTAACCGTCCCAACGTGTATAGAATCTTACCCCCACCTTTTTTCGTTAAAGTTGTTTCGGAAATTTCCTCAGGTGTTGTTTTTAAACCTTGAAAAGAACCTAATTTTAATCGGCCGTCGAGTTAGAAAATAATTTATGATTAACTAACTATATCTTATAATAATCGAAGTTATTATTTTACAGTAATAATCTCTACTAAATTAATTCAATTCAAATGTAAATTAAACTATATCATCGTTTATATTTGATAGGTTTTTAAAACTTATCGAGAGCACAACTCTAATAATATTTTCAATGAATAAAATTATTTGAACATTATAACTATATTAAAATAATAGTTAATAAATAAAAATATTAAAATTAAAAAGGAGATACTATAACAGTTCATCGATAACATAGAAAAGTACCGCCAAAATCTTGTTAATTATTAAAATTTCATCAAACAAAGCATATAAAAGATCAAAGTATTGTGTACGTTTAGGATTGATTTATGAATGAATAATTTGGGTTGATACATCCCCTACTTATACTACTTTGATGGTCATTAAAAATGATTTAACTTTAATTTCACTTTACGGTAAGACTTTCCATGCACTCCACATGTTTTCTGATTCATCACAATGAAGCATGAGGTGCTAAAATTTAAGGAATTTTTCAATACACCACCCAAGTTTTTTAGGCACCATGTGAAATTTTATTTTTGCCCCCAGATTTCGGATTTGCACATTCGGACGCACCAAATTTTTAAAAAACGCTGATATGTTCCGGATGTGCACATCCGGAAGAATTTCTGATTTGCAAATCCGGAAAAAATCAAAATAATTCCATAAAATCATTTACTTCTAAATATAATTAAATCCAATATAATTAAAATCCAACATAATTAAACTTAATATGATTTTTTCAATATAATTAAATCCAATATAATTAAAATCTATATTAATTAAAATTAATATGATATTTAATATGATTAATTTTTTTCAATATAATTAATAGGATTAATAAGGTATTTAATTCTAAATTATTTTTTTATATTGAAAAATTAATTTAATTATATTGGATTTAAAATTATATGGTATTTACTTCTAAAATTGGATTTAATTATATTGGTATTTAAAATTATATGGTATTTACTTCTAAATTATATGGTATTTACTTCTAAATTATAATTAAAATTATATGGTATTTACTTCTAAAATTAATTTAATTATATTGGATTTAATTATATTGAAAAAATCATATTAAATTTAATTATATTAATTTTAATTATATTGGATTTAATTATATTGAAAAAATCATATTAAGTTTAATTATGTTGGATTTTAATTATATTGGATTTAATTATATTTAGAAGTAAATGATTTTATGGAATTATTTTGATTTTTTCCGGATTTGCAAATCAGAAATTCTTCCGGATGTGCACATCCGGAACATATCAGCGTTTTTTAAAAATTTGGTGCGTCCGGATGTGCAAATCCGGAATCTGGGGGCAAAAATGAAATTTCACATGGTGCCTAAGAAACTTGGGTGGTGTATTGAGAAATTCCCAAATTTAACTAATGAAATCTTCAAACTTAATTATAAATACTACATGTGTATAACCTAGTTTTAGTCTATAAGTTTTCTATTTTATTTATTCATTTATTTCACTTTTAGATAGAGGTGGAAATAGGCCAGACCAACTAACAGGGACCTACGGCCTAGCCTACATAGGCCCAGGCCAGGCCAGACTTTTTCTTAAATAAAAAAGGCCTAGGCTTTTTTATAAGCATATTTAGCTAAAGAGGCTAGGCCACAGGACGTAAGAAAAGCCTTTTAAGCCTATCAGGTCGGCCTAGTTAAAAAAAATTCAAAAAATTTATTATTATTATTATATTGTATTTTGTAGTTTGAATTAAAATACAAAAATAAAGCGTAATTATCTCGAAGAACTTATGAAAATATGTTGAAAAAACATTATAAACAATGTTATATGTTGTTGTCATAAGTTTTTTTCATAACTTCTCTCCAACAAATAATATCACCAAACTTATGCGAATAGATAGACTTGAATGAGACAATAAAAACAAACATTTAATCTCATTGATATATTAATTTGTTAGTCTATTTAACATTAGTTGAATTTCTTATTTACAAATGTTCAAATGAAGTAGGCTTTTAAATAGGCTAGTAAGTCAATCAGACCTTCGAAAAGGCCTGACTCAGGCCTAAAAACAAGCCTCTCATAGGCTACAAGTCAGGCTTAGGCTTTGAATTTTTTAGTAGGTCAGGCTCAAGTTTGGCAAAGCCTAGCTCGGCCCAGCCTATTCTCACCCCTACTTTTAGATACTAAAGCATACATATACTCTCTCTCTCTCTCTCTCTCTCTCTCTCTATATATATATATATATATATATATATATATATATATATATATATTTGAACATTATAACGATATTAAAATAATAGTTAATAAATTAAAATGGAGATTTTGTAACAGATTACCAGTAACAAAGAAAAGTACCACCAAAATCTTGTTAATTTTTAAAATTTCATCAAACAAAGCTCGAAGTGTTGTGTACGTTTAGGATAAATTTATGAATGAATAATTTGAGTTGATACAACCCTATTTATACTACTTTGATGACCATTAAAAATAGTTTAGTTAAAATTTAACTTTACAGTAAAACTTTTCATGCATTCCACATGATTTCTTATTCATCACAATGAAGCATGAGTTGCTAAAATTTAACTATTGAAGTCTTCAAACTTAATTATAAATATTACATGTGTATAACCTAATTTTAGTCTATAAGTTTTCTATTTTATTTTTTTAATTTATTCAACTTTTAGATTATTAGTCATATGTACTCTCTCTCTCTTGTTAGATTAATTATTTAATTAATCAAATATGGATTGCCATAATTAATTATTAATTAATTATATTATGGTCTATTGTTATTAAACCCTAAATAAATGAATTGTTTAATTAAGTTTTGTGCTTGAATGGACTGTGATGAGTTGGATCATTCAGTTAAGCCCAATGAGAGGTCTCTGCCCTCAACCGTTTAGCTATTTAAGTGTCACCCCATTAGACAATTAACATATTCTGAAAACCCTAAACGGCAATGAGGATAGTAATCCTCTCATTATCATTATTCCGACGACCGTTTCTTAAATCCTACAAGACACACCGTTCGTATTGTTCTTGATTATTCTTAAATATATAATATATTATAATTTGTATCTATCATTATTAAATTAAATTCTTCAATTCATATCAGAGCTCACTATATATATGAATTATGACTTATATTATTTATGCATTCATCTGTTCCATGTTCAAATGTCGATTTATAAGTCCTAGATGCATAAACATATAATTAAAAATCATAAGATTTCGTCATGATTAATTCTACAATTATAGTATTTTTTTATCGCGTGTCTAATATACAAGAGTTTTTAATTTGGGATAATCAATTGTTGATCTTGATGATTCTTAAAATTTTGGTAAAATTTAATAAAGGAAGATGAATTCTTCCAAATCATTATCACCTACGTGTCAGATAGCATGAATTTGTGGAAGGTTTCTTGAGTCAATTTTTCATCCAAATAATTAGCATTAATTATTTTGTTTGTTTTGAAATTTTTTTTAGAAACTTTATGCCACACATTTTATATGGTTTATTTGTGAAATTAATTTTAATTGTAATCAATTTTATTTAGTATGATAATAATTAAATTTTATCGATATATTAATATGCATATAAATTATAATTATACTTATATTTTCCTCGTATTATGTTGATTTATAATTAGAGTCATATATTATGATATAATGGTTTATTCTTATGTTAGTAATAAAATTTATGACTATTTGTGTTATATCCTCAATAATAGTTAAATTTAAAGTCTCATATTTTTCCGTTGCATATAACATAATATATTTCTCAAATGTGTGTAGTTATATTTGTAGCATTTGAGTTTTGAGTGAGCTATTAAGATGTTATGTATAATTATATATTATGGGTTTGATCTCACTCAGTTGATGGTAAATCTTTTATATGACCATCATATTCTTTCATGTGAAATTATCTAAATAATGATATATTTCATTTACATGCAAAATACGTGGCTGAAATGATGTTATATTATACAACCACTTTTCTGTATAGTTTTGCTTCAAATAATATCTCATTGTTCAATCAGAGTATTTAATATTAGTGGACTCTGATAAATCTTTATCCTATTGGATCAGTGGGAGTGCATGTGTACACAATCATATAATCTGAAAAAATTTAGATTATTATTCTCATTGTGTCATATATTCTTGCGCACACCGTAAATATGACATATTCTAAAAGGACTTCAAAATATGAAATAATTATAAGAAGTCTTATTCTGTTATACTGAGATGTATATTATTCTCTTAATCTCAAGAAACATCATAATTTGATGTTTAGGTCGATATTGAAAAGACACAATAATTCTTTAGCATGCAATAATATTGTGTAATTCTATCTCCAATAGTCCATATTTGTCAGGTCATAATATGGAAGTACAAATAAATATCAATACTCCTATCGAGTATGATATTGTGTTATGAAGATACTTATGATTAAATGTAATTACTCTCGTAATAGGGAATCCCTATATGTAATTACTATTCTTAGACCTATGTGGATATTCTATAACCTATAATTTAAAACTCAATAGTATAATCACTAACCATAGACTTATACACATCAGTAAGTCTTATGATATTTTGGGTTAGTGGGAGTTTATCAATAGTATTTTCATATGCGTTGGCCATTCTTTATAACATATTGCTTTTAACTTAAATATGTTACTCTAAATTCATCATTCTTTATATAAAGTTGTGAGTTTTAACATGTATGATTTGTCTTCCCTATCGGATACAATTTCTGCAGCATTGAAATTTACTTCTTTTTGATTGATTAGTGTTTTGACCATTATTGATATTATAATATTAAAATCAACATTTTTAATAATTAATTATTGTCATCCAAGTGGGAGATTGTTAGATTAATTATTTAATTAATCAAATATGGATTGACATAACTAATTATTAATTAATTATATTATGGTCTATTGTTATTAAACACTAAATAGATGAATTGTTTGATTGGGTTTCGTGCTTAAATGAACCGTGATGAGTTGAATCATTCAGTTAAGTCCAATGAGAGGTCTCTGCCCTCAGCCGTTTAGCTATTTAAGTGTCACCCCATCAGACAATTAACATATTCTGAAAACCCTAAACGGCAATGAGGGTAGTAATCCTCTTATTCTCATTATTCCGACGACCGTTTCTCAAATCCTATAAGGTACAACGTTCTTATTGTTCTTGGTTATTCTTAAATATATAATATGTTATAATTTGTATTTATCAATATTAAATTAAATTCTTCATCTCTCTCTCTCTCTCTCTCTCTCTCTCTCTCTCTCTCTCTCTCTCTCTCTCTCTCTCTCTCTCTCTCTCTCTCTCTCTCTCATATATATATATAAACATAAAAACGATATTAAAATTGTAGTTAATAAATTAAAATATTAAAATCAAAATGTAGATATTATAACAGTATAGCGGGAAAAAAAACCGTACCACCAAAATCTTGTTAATTGAAAGTTGGAGTTTATATAAATTAAGAATGTTACAAAATACGCCCCCTTAGAATTTATAATATAATGAATTCTATTTTTAATAATTACTCCCACTTTATTATAGTCTATTTAGATGATATTTTAGTTTTCTCAAATTCTATTAATCAACATTTACAACACTTTAATGAGTTCTATGGAATAAGTAAAGATAATAGTTTAGTTTAATCCGAAAAGAAATTAAGCCTATTTTAACGTAAATTAAGATTTTTGGATTTTGACATTAGTTAGGACATGTACACCCCTATTAGTAGATCATTGGAATTTGTTAGTAAATTCCCCGACAAAGTAAAAAATAAAACTCAATTACAAAGGTTTTTAGGTTTTTTTAATTATGTGTCAGAATTTTTTCCTAATCTTAGAACTATTTGTCTGTTTTATTTAAGAGACTTAGAAAGGGTACTCCACCTTGGGATGATTTGATGACCAAAAGTGTCACCCCATTAAAGAAGATAGTTAAGAGATTACCTTGTGTAGGAATCCCTGATCCAAAGGTTAATCTTATTGTTGAAATAAACACCTCAGACCTAGGGTTTGGTTGTATATTAAAATAATTACTTCCGGGCATGGATAATGAACAAGTTGTTAGATATTACTCTGGAACTTGGTCTCCAATCTCTTTAAATTATAGTACTATTAAAAAATGTATTTTAGCCATTGTTTTATGCATTACAAAATTTCAAGATGATTTGTTTTTGTGAGATTTTGGATCGAACTCTAGTTAAGCATGTCGTCGAAGTCTGTTCACATGCTGTTGTCGAAGACCTACATCCTGTAGTCGAATTGTGTTCTAGTATGTAGCTGTCAAATTGGGTCTTGTGTTAAAGATTCAATTGTTTAAGTTAGCTTGTACGCTAAGTTAGCTTGTAATGGATAATTGTTAAAAAGCCCATTAGTTTAGTATGTTAGGTTTATTATAAATAGCATACTAGTCTCTCATCATAAGTGTCGTGTGGCAAATCCTAATTAGGATGAGAGGGTTATTTGTTATTCTTGAGTACTTGTAATATGTTTTATAGAGAAAGTAAAGAATAGTAGTTATAACCAATCCTTGTTGTTTTTCCTTGTTTTTCCTTGTTAACCTTAACCCTTGTGTGTTTCTTTCCTATAAAGAAACCTACTATACTTTGTTTTAAGGCATCCTAATTCAAAACAAATTGGTGCGGTGAGCGTGGAGGAAGATGCCTTCAACAAAGTATAAGATTGAAAAGTTCACCGGAGTGAACGACTTCGGTCTGTGGCGCTTGAAGATGAAAGCCCTACTGGTTCAGCCGGGTTGTTTGGAAGTGTTGAAGGGAGAGGTAGCCATGGACATTGCGTTAACGGAAAAAGAAAAGATGGCCATGATAGAGAAAGCCCACTACGCAATATTGTTGAGCCTTGGTGATAAGGTTCTTTGACAGGTATCAAAGAAGACTACGACATCGGGGTTATGGTTGAAACTTGAAAGTTTGTACATGACCAAATCTCTGGTGAATCGACTCTACCTGAAGCAAGCTTTGTATTCATTTAATATGAGTGACGAAAAAGTGTTGGCTGAGCAGTTGGATATGTTCAACAAGCTGATTCTTAATCTTGAAAATATTAATGTGAAGATCGATGATGAAGATCAAGCATTGTTACTGTTGTGCGCTTTGCCCAGAACATATGCTCACTTCAAAGAAACTCTCCTATATAGAAGGGAGTCCCTGAGCTTTGATGAAGTTCAATCAGCCTTGTATTCTAAGGACCTGAATGAACAAAAAGAGCATAAACCTTCGATGGTTGGTGAAGGTTTGTCCGTTAAGGGAAAATTCTTGCGAAAGGATGGTAAGTTCGACAAGAAGAAAGGTAAAAGTCAGCAGAAGTCTTATAGTGGCGAAGCATCTGGTATTCAATGCTATCATTGTAAGAAGGAGGGTCACACAAGAAAGGTGTGCTCTGAACGCCTGAAAGATTATGGAGGTAAAGATAATGGCAACGCAACCACTGTTCAAGATAACTTTGAATCATCTGATGTTCTTGTGGTTTCAAGCGGCGACTCAAGAAAAGAGTGGATTATGGATTCAAGTTTCACTTGGCACATGAATCCAAACAGAGAATTGTTCGAGGAGCTATGTGATCAAGATGGTGGATCAATGCTGCTGGGAAACAACAAATCTTGCAAAATTGTAGGTATTGGATCTGTGAGATTCAAGCTCCATGATGAGTCAATAAGGTTATTGACTTAAGTCAGGTATGTACCTGATTTGAAGAGAAATTTGATTTCTCTAGGTGAATTCGACAAAAAGGGATATGTTTTTCAATGAGAGAGAATTATCCTAAGATTCATTAAGGGGTCTTGAGAGGCGTGAAGAAACAAGGATTATATACTCTTGAGGTTGAAGTTGTAAGTGGTTCGACAAATTTTGCATCCACGAAACCATTGTCGAACATAAAAATTTAGCACATGAGATTTGGGCCATGTCAGTGAAAGGGGTCTGGTCGAATTAGGGAAACAAAATCTGCTTGGTGGAGACAAAGTCGAAAAGCTGAAGTTTTGTGAACCCTGTGTACTAGGAAAATCTTGCAGAGTGAAGTTCAACAAAGACAAACAAAGAACTCATGGATCCCTTCATTACATCCATGCTTATCTTTGGGGGCCTGCAAGGTGTCCATCACATTCAGGAGCAAGGTATTTTCTATCCATAGTCGATGATTATTCCAGAAAGTTATGGGTATTCATCTAGAAGACTAAGGATGAAACTTTTGAGAATTTCAAAGGTTGGAAGACTCTGATTATGTAGGTTGTATAGATTCCATAAAATCTATTTCTGGATACGTGTTCACTATGTTTGACACATTAATAAGTTGGAAAGCAACACTTCAGAAGGTTGTTGCCTTATCAACCACTGAAGCGGAATATATTGCCCTAACTAAAGCTGTGAATTAAGGAAGCATTGTGGCTTGAAGGTTTTGCAAAGGAGCTGAAACTTCAAGATCGAGTTGTCACTGTTAAATGTGATAGTCAAAATGCAATACACCTGTCGAAGAATTCAACCTATCATGAGCAAACCAAGCACATTGATGTGAGGCTGCATTTCGTCAGAGGGGTAATCGAGCGTGGAGATGTCTAAGTGCTGAAGGTTTTGACAGATCATAATGCTGCTGATATGATCATCACCAAGACGTTGTCTAGTTATAAGTTTTTCCACTGTATGCAGTTGATAAAGCTGCATGAAGAAAACTAGTTTGTTTCTTGATGTGCTATAGAGTTAGACCCAAGGTGGAGATTTGTGAGATTTTGGATCAAACTCTAGTTAAGCATGTCGTCGAAGTTTGTTCACATGTTGTTGTCGAAAACCTACATGCTGTAGTTGAATTGTGTTATAGTATGTAGCTGTCGAATTGGGCCTTGTGTTAAGGATCCAATTGTTTAAGTTAGGTTGTACCCTAAGTTAGCTATTAATGAGTAATTGTTAAAAAGCCCATTAGTTTAGTATGTTAGGTTTATTATAAATAGCATACTAGTCTCTCATTATAAGTGTGGTGTGGCAAATTGTAATTAGGGTGAGAGGGTTATTTGTTATTCTTGAGTACTTGTAATCTATTTTATAGAGTAAGTAAAGAATAACAGTTATAACCAATCCTTGTTGTTTTTCCTTGTTAACCCTAACCCTTATGTGTTTCTTGCCTATAAAGAAACCTATTAAACTTTGTTTTAAGGCATCCTAATTCACAACAGTTTTCAAAATCAATTTCATTAAAAACAGACTGCAAAACTGCTAAGAGTATTCTAAAAAAGGATGTTAAAAATTTGGTTTCAAAATATATTTTTGTTAGATGGAAATCTTTGTTATCCTATTTTGATTTTGAAATAGAACATATTTAAGGAATTAAAAATTCTTTACCAGATTTTTTAACTTAAAAAATTTTATAGGGTAAAAATGAGCAAGAAACAAAGTGATCCCAAAGATAATTGATCGTGAAGGCTGGATCAGATCCTGTAGAATTGGGCCGCCAAGTGTGTCAGGGATGTTGGTCGTATGGAGAGGAGGGGGTGTACCTGCAAGGTACTCCGACGCTCAAGTAAGAAAGGGTCAGAGAAAAGGGGCAAGTACAAAGTATAAGTTCTTAGGGTGAATATTGGATACCTGACCCTCTCAAGTGAGAGGGTTTATATAGAGCCCCCAGCGCGTGGCCAACGGTCCTATTTTTGGGGCAAAATAACCGTTTTCCCCAAAGAATAGGTAACTACCCAAACTAGCCGTTATGTCGGGCAGGGTGCCCAAAACTAGCCGTTATGTCGGGCATATGCATGGTTCCGGGCACCTGCCCACAGCTGTTCGGGGAGTAATGAAGTCGTGCGTAACGGGCAGTGATTCCATGGAGGAATGTCGCATTCCTTGCCCGGTTGGAGGGGCAGAAAGGTAACTTTTGGCCTTATGTGGATTGGACTTAGGCAATTTGGGCCGCTCTGGAGCATAAGCGGATTGGGCCATGTCTAGCCATTGGTCCAGTCCAGAATAGGACCCCCCCAAGTCGTTGCTCCCGAGCATGGGAGTGATGACTTAAGGGCAGTTCGTTGCTCCGGGGAGCTAGCATGGAGCCGTCGTTTGAAGACGAGGAGGATTGTCTCAATTTGCTCGTGACCCCTGGTGTCCGTGAAATTCGTGGTCGTGACCTTGTTGCTCGGTGTTCGGGGAGACTAATGGTCATACAGAATTGGAAACGTTGGGACGCCACGTGTGCCTAGAGCTCCGTGTAGCAGTTACTAGGCAATGATGGCTAGTGGATAACCATCATGGCCTACGAGCGCGTGTTCGCACGTGCCCCTTTGTATAAAAAGGGGAAAATTGTTCCATTTGGAACTCTTTGCTCTGATTTATCTCCGTTTTCTTCAGTATTCTTGCTCGTAACCGCCGTCTGCCTACTCCGACCACCGCTTCAAGCTTCGAGCAGCTACTTTCGTCAACTTAAATCAAGTAAGTTTTCTGATCCTTGCTTGTTTTACTCCTTTTTGTTGTCGATAGTAGGTTGCATGTGGTTAGGGCTAGGTTTAGAGGACCAAATGGGTGAGTTTCTGGCGATTGTTGGTGGTGGACGGTGGTTGTGCCATCTTTCTACCTCTGACATGTCGCCGGAGTTGGAAGTATGTTTCAGCGAGCAGGGTGGTACACGGCGATGTTGCGAGAGCTATGTATGTGTGACCGCCGTGTCTGTTCATCTTCTGAGTGGGTGATGAGTTTTTCGGTAGGACATTCCCAGATTTCGGTGACGCTTTGCGATTTCTGGCGAAGCTTCAAACTGAAACTGGGTATGAGTGCGGGGAAGTTCCTCACTCGGGGATGATTAGCTTCGAGCGTCTCCTCGCGGGGAGGTGTCAGTGTTTCCTTTGATGTTAGGGCTTAGGCCGGGGACGTTGTCCTCAGCCCTTTGCGCGCCCTTTCACTTGACTTAGCGGTGGAAGGGTGGATTTGATTTGTTGTCGAATTCACTTTCTTCTCTTCTTTTCAGGTGATCGTAATGGCGACGGGGCCAGATAGAGAGGTTATCCTAGATACATCCGAGGAAGAAACAGGGTCTTCGGAAAATAGTAGCTCGACGGCCTCGAGCACCTCCAGTGATGTCAGGGAGGAAGAAGACTTGGAAGTTATGGACGAGGACGTCGTTGAAGGTCCTGATGAAGAATGGGAGGTGGCCGAGCCTTCCGAACATGTGTCCACTTTCGCAACATATTTGGACGATGTCTTCATGGAGGTTGGACCAGAGGGGGAGTGGAAGGTGCACTTCCCTACTGAGGAAGAGCGGGCCTGCACGAACTTCGGGGACCGTTTTACGATGTATGAATATGCCTTTAAATAGTTGGGCCTGAGGTTGCCGTTCACTGAATTTCAGCAGTCAGTGTTCGTTCATTTGAGATTGGACCCTACGCAACTGCATCCCAACTCGTTGGCCTTTATCCGGGCGTTCGAGCTGGTCTGTGAGCATTTCTCTATAGGGGCTACTCTCCCTCTATTCTTCACTGTCTTCCATCTTCAAAGGCAGCTATCGGGGAGGAAGTACGACTGGGTTTCTTTGAAGCAGTCGCGTAAGCTGTTCAAGCCTTTCTCCGAATCGATACGGACGTTCAAGGAGCGATATTATGTTGTCGAGCCCCTGTCCGAAGCTGCCCAGGACAGTACATACGTCTGGGAGATTGAGGTGGACGAGGATGGGAACGACCTGCGTGACGAGGAGGGGAAATTTATTGGGCGGAGAATCTATAAGTTCCCCATTCATTGGGCGCCCGATCATTTCGCCAAGAAGCCCAGCGACTATGTCCTCCAGCCGAATGAGCTCCACGGGCAGGATGTCGTGGCGTATGGGAGTTGGTGAAGTGGGTCAACTCCTTCCGGCTTGCTGAGTGCCGGACGAGCAAGGGTAATCCGATCTTCGAGGAAGATGGGAGTCAGAGGGTTGAGCGTCGATTTATCAATATTAAGGCACTGCTGGAGTGCAAGACCCCCGAGGATGCCGGGAAGCTACTTGGTAGTCTTAGTTTTTTAAATTTGTTTGCTTTATTTCTTTTCCTCATATCTAACGTGCTCGTATTTTGTTTGTGCAGGTGAGATGCCTCAGGCTCATGACCGGGTTGTGAGGAATGCTCTCGCGAGGAACAAGGCCGGTGCGGCTCCTCTGAAGTCTCAGTTTACTGGTGCTCGTACTCCTCCTCCGGCGCAGTCTGCTGGGGGGACCTCTTCCTCTCCTACTCCTGCTCCCCGGGGGTCTCCTCTTCCTTTGATCGGTCGATCTAAGCGGCCAAGAATCACTAACGCTGTGGATCTCACTCGGGCATCGGAGAAAGGGAAGTTTGAGCTTCCTCCTTGCATCCATGACAGGAAATTCTTCGAGGGGAACTCTCTGATTGTGCCTTGGGCGGAGTCTCTTCGCTTGGAAAGCATGGACCGCCCGAGCAAGAGGGCGTTGGTGGCTCAAGATGCTTCCGCCTTGGTCAGGATGCTGGAGATGGCGGCCGTTTACGCCGAAGGGGACTCTACAACAGAGGCCGATCTTACCACTGCTCGGGCTTCCATGGCATCCCTCAGAGAAGAAGATAAGGTTGCCAAAGATGCTCGGAAGAAGGCCGAGGAGGAGGTGGCTCGGTTGAAGAAGGAGAACTCCACGCTGGCGGCAGAGAAGAAAGTTGCCGAGGAGCTGGTCCAGCGGCTGAGAGCGGCCAATGCCCCGGGTGATGATGAGCCGGAAGATGTGAAGGCATTGAAGACGAGATCCGAGCTGGTTGCCCGTTTGCTAACGGCCGAGGATTATGGTATTGTCGTCGCGGAGGAGTCTTTCGGGAATGTCGTGGCTCAACTGCGGGTGGTGAACCCTGAGCTTGACTTTTCTGTCGAGGGCACCCACTATCTGGCGCACGTTGAGGATGGTCGTATCGTCATGCCCGATGCTCTCCTTGAAGGGAATAACGAGGATCAGCCTGCGGAGGACCAGGGGCCTCAGTCCGAGCCTGCCGAGTACGTGGAAGAGTGAGGAGTTTGTGTTTTTGATGTTGTAATTTGTCCGACCTGCGTGCCGTGTAACCGTTGTAATTTATTTATTGGGGGGCGTGGCCCCCGTTTGATGTAACCCGGTATAATCGTGGTCCTTGTGGCCACTTATCATGTTAAGTTATTAGATGTTCGATTCTGTTATCTGCATGAATTTACTTGCTTTTATTTTTTGCTAAGTGTTGTACTCATGCTCGTTGTGAATGTATGTCCGCCCCTGATAGGGGTTGTTTGACTTGTGTGAATAATTTGGGGGGATTGATCGTTGTAGATGTGTTCGCCAGTGAGGGGAACTGGTCGAACGGCCAGGGAATATCCTGGCGGGGGTGCGGAGCTCAGGTCGCGTTTGAGGCCTGAGTTCGCGGCGTGAACGTCCCATCGCGAGCTGGGGTTCTGCCAGTCATGGTACTTTGACGACAGTGATGCTCGATCGAGGATCGCTGTCGAGCAGTTACCCGGCTCGTTACTGAGCGAGGTTCTGCTTTATTCGTATGCGACGCTTGTACCTAGACGTGTATAGTGGTCGGTAGCTGACGTTCGTCGTTGTGACGGGTCGAACCGAGAATTTAGCTGTAGTATTGTTTTAGCTTTTCAGCGTTCCATGGTTGAGCAAGTTCTTCCCCGGTGATATGTTCTAGGTAGTAGGCCCCATTTTCCATTTTTACTCGGACGCGATAGGGCCCCTCTCAGTTGGCTGCTAGTTTGCCTTCTCGAGAGTCTTTGTGGTTTCTTCTTAGAACAAGGCTTCCCACGTCGAACTATCGTCGTATCACCTTGGAGTTGTGCCTGATGGTAATTTTTTATTTCAGTGAGGCTTCGCGGAGGGCTGCCCCGGTTCGGATTTTCTCGACAAGGTCGAGTTCTTCTCGCAATGACTCGTCGTTCATCTCCACGTCTAGAGGCGACTCTGTCCGCCTAGAGGGCACGTGAACTTTAATGGGAATTACGGCCTCGGTCCCGTATGCTAGACGGAAAGGTGTTTCCCCGGTCGTTGAGTGTGGAGTTGTGCGGTATGCCCAGAGTACGCTGTGCAGTTCCTCGACCCATGCCTTCTTTGTTTCGTCTAGCCTTCGCTTGAGGCCTCGAAGGATGACTCGGTTGGCTGCTTCGACCTACCCGTTTGTTTGAGGGTGTTCCACGGATGCGAAGTGCTGCTTCGTACCCAGTTGGGCGACGAAGTCTTGAACTTCCTGTCCGTGAATTGCGTCTCATTGTCCGTTACTATCGCTTGGGGGATGCCGAAACGTGCAAGGATGTTTCGTTTGTAGAAACACAGGATGTTGAGGGCAGTTATTTTTGCTAGAGCTTCCGCTTCTATCCATTTTGTGAAATAGTCTACGCCCACTATTAGGTATTTGTTCCGACTCGATCCTACCACGAAGGGTCCTAGGATGTCTAGGCCCCATCAGGCGAATGGCCACGGGGAAGACATATCCTTGAGCTCGTTGGGCGGAGCCAGGTGCATGTCCCCGTGTCGTTGGCATTTATCGCATTTCTTCACATGCTCTTTCGCGTCGTGCTGCATGGTTGGCCAATAGTATCCTGCTCGAAGGACCTTTCGGGCAAGCGACCCTCCACCGAGATGCTGAGCGTTGATTCCTTCATGGATTTCGCGCAGGATGTACGCAACCATTTCCTCATCAACACATTTGAGCAGCGGGATGGAGAATCCCCGCCTATAGAGTTTATATTCGACCAAGACATAAGAGCAGGCTCTTTGCCTGACTGTGCTGACCTCCTTTGGGTCAGACGGAAGTTCGTCTTTGGCGAGATAGTTGTAGACGGGGGTCATCCAGCAGTTGTTGTCGCCGATCACCTGTACGTCGAGTGTCGGGGAGACTTTCTCGATGCTGGGTCGAGGAAGTACTTCCTGTATGACGGATTTGTTTCCGCTTTTCTTCTTTGTGCTGGCTAGTTTGGATAGCACGTCTGCTCGCACGTTATGTTCGCGCGGAACGTGTTTCACTTCCACTGTTGTGAACTTCGCCATCTCCTTCTTGACCAGGGCCAACTATTCGGTTAGGTTGTCGTTTTTGGCTTGGTATTCTCCCCGGACCTGGAGGGCCACGAGTTTTGAATCCGTGCAAATGACGACTTCTTCTGTGCCCAGGTCCTTGGCAAGGCGTAGCCCAACGAGGAAGGCCTCGTATTCAGCCTGGTTGTTGGAGGTTGGGAATGACAGGGTGAGTGATACTTCGACGATGATTTCTTCGTCGCTTTCCAGTATGATGCTCGCGCCTGCCTGGCGAGCTTGAGGCACCGTCAACGAAAATGGTCCATTTGCGCGCTTCGCTCGCGGGGGAGTCAGCGAATATCATTTCCGCGACGAAGTCGGCCAGAGCTTGGGCATTGAGGGCTTTTCTGCTTTCGTATTGGATGTCGAATTCGGACAGTTCCAACGACCATTTGAGCATCCGACCGGCCATGTCTGGTCGTCCGAGCAGCTGCTTTATGGGTTGATCTGTTCGAATCACGATCGTGTGAGCCAGGAAGTAGTGTCTTAATCTTCTGGCTGCGTTGATGAGGGCCAGCGCCACCTTCTCTATCTGTTGGTATCTTAACTCTGGTCCTTGTAGCGCTTTGCTCGTGAAATATATGGGTTTCTGCCCGTCAGGTGTCTCGCGGATGAGAGCGGCGCTCAGTGCTTCGGTTTCTACGGCGAGGTACAGGTACAACGTTTCGTCATTGTCCGGGCGAGAGAGGACCGGTGGCTCTGAGAACGCTCGTTTCAGATGGAGAAGGGCCTCGTCACACTCCTCGGTCCATTCGAATGCTGCCTCTTTGCGGAGGAGTTTGAAGAATGGTAGGGCGTGCTGGGCGGACTTGGCCACGAAACGAGATAGTGACGCGAGCATCCCGTTAAGGGACTGGATGGATTTTTTGGACTTGGGCGTAGGAAACTCGGAGAATGCTCGACATTTGTCGGGATTGGCTTCAATTCCTCGTTTCGTTAAGTAGAAGCCGAGGAATTTGCCTGCCCGGACACCGAACGTGCATTTCTCCGGGTTAAAACGCATTTTGTATTTTCTGGCCTGTTCGAAGAACTTTCTCAAATGGGCAGTATGATCGGTTTCCTCGTTGCATTTTACGATCATGTCGTCCATGTAGACTTCGAGCATGTCGTCTATTTCTCCCGGAATACCTTGTTCATCATTCATTGGTACGTTGCTCCGACGTTCTTCAGGCCGAAGGGCATTACGTTGTAGTAATAGTTGCCCGACTCGGTCATGAAGGCCGTATATTTTTTGTCGGACATTGCCATCGGAATTTGATTATAGCCCGAGTAGGCGTCTATGAACGATAAAAATTTAAAACTAGCGAAATTATCAACGAGTTTATCAATATTGGGGAGGGGGTAGGCATCCTTCGGGCATGCCTTATTAAGATCGGTGTAATCAATGCACATGCACCATTTTCCATTAGATTTTTTAACTAGTACAACGTTGGACAGCCAAGTGGTGTACTTGGCCTCCGAAATAAATTTGGCCTCGAGGAGGTCCTTTACAGCTTTTTCAGCAGCCTCCATTTTCTCCGGAGACTGCTTTCTCCTACGTTGTGCTACGGCCTTGATGGCCGGGTCAATTGTCAGCTGGTGGCAGGCGAGTGACGGATCCAGTCCGGGCATTTCAGCGGCGCTCCATGCGAATAGGTCGACATTCTCATGGAGGCATGCTTTGAGCTGCTTCCTCGCGATGTCGGGCAGGTCTGCTCCGATCTTCACTCCCCGCTGAGGGTCGTCGCCGAACAGAACGATCTCGAAGTTGCCATCCGGGTTCGGGCGCATCGGATTGGAGTTGCTGCTGGACGATGTGGACGGGTCGGCTGAAGCTGCTCGTTCCTCCTGCCGGTCTTCTTCTTGGAAGCGACTGTCGAGGTCGATAGAGTCGACCTGGGGAAGAGGCTTGGCTTCCTCGGAGCTGCTTGGCAATGCTGGCTTGCCCGATGCTTTTGGCTTGGATGCAATGGCGTTGAGCCCCTTTGTGGCAGCTTCGATGTCGCCGTGGAGGGTGGCGACCATCCCCTTTAAAGTGTAATACTTTATCTTCAGGTGGACTGTTGAAGGCACCGCTACCAACTCGGCCAGAGTTGGCCTTCCGAATATGCACTGGTAAAGCGACGGGCAGTCGATCACTAGAAATTGTACCTTGACAGATTTGGCCGTCTCAGCTTATCCGAAGGTTACGATCAGTTTGACGTAGCCCCACGGCTTGGTTACTGATCCGTTGAATCCCTGTAAATCGGACCCTACATAGGGGGTAAGGTGTGATTCGTCCAGCTGAAGCGTTGAGAACAACTGGGAGTACATGATGTCGACCGGCTGCCCTGGTCGACGAGTATTCTGCGAACGTCAAAGTTCGCCATTTGGGCTCTGACGAGCAAAGGTATGCTCGAGTTCGGGGATCCGCCGAGGAGCTCTTCCCGGTAGAAGGAGATGGGGACGGAGCCCTTCTGGGCCTGATTGAGCGTGGTCACTTTATTGGAGCTTGTGTTGATCAGATGCTTGAACTTGCGTTTCACGGAGCCCACAGTGACTTTGTTGAAGCCCCCGCCAGAGGTGACCATGGCAGAGGGAAAAGTCTCCCACGGGCTGTGGGCCGCGAAATAAGCAGGGGCGCTGAGCCCGTCCGGGACGTAGAAGTCCTCCGGTCGCGATATGGACATAGCGACCTGTATGTTGGCGTCTTCCGAGGAGGGCGCACTTCCTCTTCTATCTTCTTGGACTCCTGGGCGTCCTGCCGAGGAGTGTCCTTCTTCTTCGCGAACTGTTTCAGGTGGTCGTCCCTGATCAGTATCTCAATGGCATCCTTCAGGTGGATGCAGTCCTCAGTAGTGTGGCCGTGACTCTTGTGAAAACGACAGTATTTTGATTTGTCCACGTTCGGTCTGGCCGGCAGTTGTTTGGGGAAGAGGACCCCTGCCTGCTTGAACTCCGAATTGGCACATTCAGATAATATTTTCTCCCTGGAGACGGTCAGGGGGATGTAGTCAAGGAGGCACCCTTTCTCCCGAAGTTACGGGGCTATTTTGCCGAGTTCCTTAGAGAGAGTTGTCTCGCGCCCCTAGGTATTCTCTACCTACCCACCTGTGTCGGTTTCCGGTACAGGTACCCTATTGTTGTATGGAAACGGCTGGAGGGTCCCTTGCTGTCGCGGGAGTCTCGTGGACGGTCCTCGCGCTTCCGTTCACCCCGACAAGACGTCGATGGTTCTTCTCCTCTGGAGGCCCGAGCGTTCTCCTGATGGCTTGATGCTCAGACGTTACAGGCCGCAACCTTTTCTTCGTACTGGATGTGTGATTGGGCTTTGAGGAGGAGGGCGTCTAAGTTCCTCGGTGGTGCGAGGCCAATGGCTTTAGAAAACTCGGAGCCCGGGCGGACCCCTTGCTCGAGTATAAACTTCTTCATTTTGTCCATTGTAGGGACCTGTACTGCTTCCTTGTTGAACCTCTCGATGTACGCGCGGAGAGGCTCGTCTTTTCCTTGGATTATGGCCCCAAGGGAGGCCTCGGTCTTGGGGTGACGGCGAGATGCTGTGAAGTGCCGTGAGAACATCTTGCCCATCTGTCTCCACGAGGTAATGGACTCCTCGGGCAGTTGCTTGTACCATGTCATCGCTCCCTTTCGGAGCGTGGTCGGGAACAGTCGGCATTTGATGGCGCCACGTACACCGCGGTAGTCTAACATCGCATCGATGTTCTCGATGTGCTCGTCGGGGTCGGTGGTTCCGTCGTACGTGCCGAGTGACGGGGGTTTCTTCAAGCCTTTTGGGAGATGGGTAGCCAGGATCTCCTGGGACAACAGGTCGCGAGGCTCGTCGTCGCTGCTTGAACTGGTGTATGACGGGGTCCGAACGGGATGTTTGCGGCGGCGGTTCCTCCGGGGAGAAGGGGAGCGGTTCCTTCGCGGAGAAGGTGAGCGGGCCCGTCCTTTAGACTTGACCGGCAGAGATTGCTCGTTCCTTCGAGTCCTCTTGTGGTCGTGAGCGTGTTGGTCACGCAGGGAGATCTGGTCGCGCTTCCGGGCTGCATGAGGACCAGGGTCTTGGCGCAGTCTTCGGTCTATGTCTCTCCGGGGCTGCGGGCTCCTTGACCGTTGCTGGTTCCTCCGCGGAGGAGGGGACCTTGGACGATTGGACTCTTCTAACGCCCCGATCCTCTCGTTTTGCTGCAGGATCAGGGTGTTGGTTTTGTTGATCGCCTCCAGGAGGGCTGCCACGGCCGGGTCGGCGTTTGGTGGAACAGGAACGTGCTGGACGTCAAGTGAAGGCTGATCGTTGCTGCGATCAGCAGGGGTAGGGGAAGGAGAAGCAGTGGCTCCGTCCCTGAGGAAACAGGCATCTCGGAGGAGAGATGACTGGCCGTCAACGTCAGATTTGTTGACGGGGAGGATGGTGGCTTGGAGAGCATCCTTGGTGCGATCTTGGGAGGCCATGATCGTGATGATGTTTGAGAATTGTTTTGATCTTCGATTTCTGAGGAAAGAAAGATGGGGAGAACAATGGTTCCCACAGACGGCGCCACTGATCGTGAAGGCTGAATCAGATCTTGTAGAATTGGGTCGCCAAGTGCGTCAGGGATGCTGGTCGTATGGAGAGGAGGGGGTGTACCTGCAAGGTACTCCGACGCTCAAGTAAGAAAGGGTCAGAGAAAATGGGCAAGTACAAAGTATGAGTTCTTAGGGTGAATATTGGATACCTGACCCTCTCAAGCGGGAGGGTTTATATAGAGCCCCCAGCGCGTGGCCAACGGTCCTATTTTCGGGACGAAATAACCGTTTTCCCCAAAGAATAGGTAACTACCCAAACTAGCCGTTATGTCGGGCTGGATGCCCAAAACTAGCCGTTATGTCGGGCATAGGCATGGTTTCGGGCACCTGCCCACAGCTGTTCGGGGAGTAATGAAGCCGTGCGTAACAGGCAGTGATTTCGGGGAGGAATGTTGCATTCCTTGCCCGGTTGGAGGGGCAGAAAGGTAACTTTTGCCCCTCTGTGGATTGGACTTAAGCAATTTGGGCCGCTCTGGAGAAGAAGCGGATTGGGCCATGTCTAGCCATTGGTCCAGTCTAGAACAATAATTATTCCATAGTTTTAATCCAGATATGCTAACAACAACAAAGTTGGAAGCCTGGTGTAAAACTCACCCCAAGCTTTGCAAAAATACCTATATTAGTTTAGAAGATACTGTATTTCTTATGGATTGATCTAAGCTCTTAGCCACTTTATCGGTTGCTACCAGCCATAATGAATTTTTAAATAAATTAAAAGATGTTATGTCTACTTTGTGAGAAAGTGACAGTGTTTCCAACACATTTGACCACTTGAATTGCAATGAATATGACTGTTATAAAATTACATATTTCGAAGGATATGACTTATGTTTGAAGATAAGAATTACTTTTAAAGATTACCATCAATTATGAGATAAGATGAAATTACTTTTCTAAAGATAAGATTCGTCTTTATCATCCCAGACTTGCATGCTATTTTTTATTTTTGAAGTGTTGTATTAATTAAAAATCATGTAGGTTACATTATCTTTGAATTACTTCTTTCATTATTAAGCATTGTCGGCCACTTGTTGTATAGTTTTATGGTGATTATAATTTTATTTAAAGTCTGTCAGTTTTTCTATTTTATATAAGAGAATGTAATTTGTTGCGAAGGACATTCGAAAATTAAGAGACTCAATCTAAAAACTCTGTCCTTGTAAGTATTTTTCAATAAAACCATATCATTAAATTCATTTTCTGCATTTTTGTTTTAAACTTGTTTTCGAGAATAAGATACAAGTTTATTAAGGATGACAATGAGAAAATTAGGCCCACGACTCACCCTAAACGTGTGATAAAGTTTTCTTGAAATCTCATACCATCATGAGTTTTAGACAATATTTATATCAATAAATGCACACATATGTGCTTGAGCACTTTAGTCATTTGAAGTAACTATTGAGGATTCGAAAATCCTTAAGATTTTTAAAACAAAAAACCACAACACAAGCCAATAGTATCACCAAGAAAACAAAATCACAAGAACATGGCATCACCGAAAAGAGTTCCTTATAGGCTTAGTCATCACTACAGCATAATACAAATTGAACCAAACCTCTCTCAACCGCAAAAGCTTTTTTACTATTATTCTATGGTGTCAATTACGTTTGGTAGAATGTAGTAGGAAAAAAGACAAAGAAAAATGGACCCACATCACATCACATCGACACATCACAGTAGATACACCACAGTGGCGTTGAATTAATACTCACCCGTTTCTTATTACTTTTGGATTTCCCTATATTTGCGTAGAATCAAAATACTGTTTCAACTTTTCACTTTTGCACTCATAAAAAGCTAGTTCTGGAATCACACAAAAACACACACACTGTAACATGACACATATGTTTATATATATAGAGAGAGAAAGTTCTAATTCTAACCATGTTACTATGTGGTTGACTATGAATTAATGTGAATCAAATATTGCATCTTTTTTTAATTTAAAAATCTGGGATTCATCTGATTCCTAATCTTTTCCTGGTGAGTTCTCTTGTGACACAAAAAAGTTTCTTACTTTTGTTATTTTTCAATCATGGGTTGTTTATGTTGCTGTGTTTTCAATCAATATAGATGGTGGGATTGGTGAAAAGGTCTTTTTTTATCTTTCCTTTTTTCCAAGCATGTGAAATTTGAATTTCTTTGAAGCAATTCAATTCAAGGTTGTTGCTTTGAACTATTTACTACCTGGTTTGTTTGATTGGATTTGGATTTGGAATTCAACTAATTTCTGGCTTTCTGAAGAGTAATTCTGGTTTTTTCCCCTGATCTGTATGTTCTTGGTACCTTAAGATTCAATATTCAAATAGCACTTTTTATTGTGATTGTAATTGTAATTATCATATGCTGCATATGAAGTTTGATTGAACTTTGATGACTTGTAGTTTCTTGGCATGCTTGATTAATCTATAAAGTTTCGTTTTTTATGTAAATTGTAGGTAGATTTTGAGATAAGGCTTTCGAACCTGCAGAAAATAAGGTTACATGGGTTGGCTTACCAAGTTGCTAAAGGGTTCCAGCCATAAATATTCGGGACGAGGATACGAAGGGAAATATGGACATGACAGAGATTCGAGTAATCACGATGTTTCCGTGGTAATAACAATTTCTGTTATATGTATAGCAAGAAAACATAGCTCTTTTTTTGTTAGTTATAAAAGTGATTGAAGTTACGGTAATGGTAAACTGTGAGTGCAGGATGATTTGACCGATATTGAGAGAGAGGAAATTGATCGCGCAATTGCGCTTTCCCTTTCGGAGGAAGATTATAAAGGGAAAAAAGTTGTAGGTATGGTTCATGTTTTTGCAAATCAGTGATTAAAATGCTTCTTTGTGTAGCTTCATTTTAGTGCAATAAGTATTTTCAGTGTAACAAATTATGAAATTCCATTTGATAAAGATTTGATTGGAAAAATATACATTTTTCGGATGGGAAAGTATTTTAAAAGGCCTCTTTTTTTCTGACTTGTTATATTCAGAGGATGACTCTGAATCTGAATCTGAAGATGATGAACTGTGTCCGCTTGATGACGAAGAAGATGACCATGTTGGTGATGATAAGCAAGATGAAGATGATCATGTTGGTGATGTTAAGCAAGAAGAAGAAGATGACCATGTAGCTAAAATTCAACAGGATGAAGACACGAGTCTCGATGAAGTTCAACTTGAGGAAGATGAACAACTTGCGAGGGCTATTCAAGAAAGTTTGAGCATTGGTTCACCTCCTCGATCTCAGACTGATTCTATATTTCAACCTTTTACAAACCTCTTTCAGCCTGTATACAGGTAACAATGCGGCAGATGAAATTTCTATCTATAGTCTGTATGTCTCAATATCATAAATTGAGTTTTCCACGAAGATCACCGAATATGATAAAAAGGAGAAAATGTTTGGCTTAATAAGTAAAATCATAGAAAAATTGAAATAGTCATTTCAATGGCTACAACATAGATCGATATAATGGTGTTACTGGACAATGTGCTTGCAGAATATGTGCTGGCTGCAATGCCGAGATTGGCCATGGACGATTTTTGAGCTGCATGGGAGCTGTTTGGCATCCAGAATGTTTTTGTTGCCATGCTTGCAAACTTCCGATCACTGATTATGAGGTTAGAGTTTTGTTTTGATTGTTGCTCGCTTCGAGACTGATTGTATTGTAAATAATGCTTAGATCTTTATTCATTACAGTATTCCATGTCTGGAAATCGCCCTTACCATAAATTGTGCTATAAGGAGCTGCATCACCCAAGGTGTGATGTTTGCAAAATCTTTGTAAGTAGCATTTGGTTTGATTTCTGGCTTACAGAGATTCTTTTTTGTCTATTCTGCCGTGCTCGATTTTGATAAACGGCTTTGCAAAATTTTGATGTTCATTTGAAATTTTACAGATCCCACAAAATTCAGCTGGACTCATTGAGTATAGAGCGCATCCTTTCTGGCTGCAAAAATATTGTCCATCGCACGAGCGTGATGGCACTCCTCGTTGTTGTAGCTGTCAGAGAATGGAGGTCAGTTACATCATCTCACAAAATATTTTGTCGCACGTCACTGACAACGAGACACTCTCTCTCTCTTTGTTTTCGATTTCTTTTTCTTTCTTTCATCAATTGATATGAAATTTTCCGATCAGTGCAGTCAACGGACACAAAATATCTGTTACTCGATGATGGTCGAAAGCTGTGCCTTGAATGTCTTGACTCGGCTATTATGGATACTCACGAATGCCAACCTCTCTATCTTGAAATACAAGAATTTTATGAAGGTTTGCATATGAAAATAGAGCAGCAAATTCCTATGCTTTTGGTTGAGAGACAAGCGCTGAATGAAGCCATGGAAGGGGAAAAGAATGTAATAGTTTATGTTTTGGACCTTTCATGCGTGAAATGTGCTTTTAGTTTTATCTTCTCTGTATCATTTACTCTTTCTGCTGTCCTGATTTTCGATTGTTCTTCGACTTTTTAATATTGAACGTAGGGTCATCACCACTTACCTGAAACTCGAGGACTTTGCTTGTCAGAAGAGCAAACTATCCCCACTGTAAGGATTTTTTTTTTCATGAATACGACGTATCTTCGTAGATAATCATTTTATTAGACTATAATTTTCATTTTTTGGTAAATCCAGATTTTAAGGAGACCGAATATAGGAGCAGGCTACCGTGTCATAGATATGATAACCGAGCCTTTTAGGCTGATACGTCGGTGCGAAGTGACAGCAATTCTTGTATTGTATGGCCTTCCTAGGTTACTGACTGGATCAATCCTGGCTCATGAAATGATGCATGCTTGGCTTAGACTTAAAGGTAGTGTTTCATCTTTCCCGTGATCAAAACAATGTCTATAATTTTGATATCTCAGTGTTAAGTTGAACAATGTTTTGTGTATTTTTGACAGGCTATGGCAATCTTAGGCCAGAAGTTGAAGAAGGAATATGCCAAGTCCTAGCTCATATGTGGTTAGATTCAGAGATCTATTCCGGCTCCGGAAGTGAAGAAGCATCATCATCGTCTTCGTCTTCGTCGTCTTCATCATCACCTTCCTCGACTTCATCGAAGAAGGGTAAACGGTCGGATTTTGAAAAGGAACTCGGTAAATTTTTTAAACACCAGATCGAGTCAGATAGCTCACCGGCCTATGGAGATGGATTCAGAGAGGGTAACCAGGCAGTGCTTAAGTACGGACTTAGAAGAACCCTCGACCATATCCGAATCACCGGAAGTTTTCCGTAAAGAAATGGTGATATCAATATTATTTTCTTACCTTACATCAACCATAATGTTTGAGCATTGTCACATAAACTAAATCATAAATTATATAGAACCAAATATTTCAAAATTGTATAATTTCACCAAACACTACACAAAATAAGGATTGAAAATGTAAGTGATAGTGTAAAGTTGCTGCAATTATTTTAGGGGTCAAATGTGCAGTTACTGTAATCTATACCTAAATATTGGCAGTTTGGTACCTCATGCTACATATGTATCACAAAATACCTTATAGAAGTTGAAAACAAAACAGTTGATGCAATTACAGATATACAATAAAGAATCAATTTTGCATATTTCGAATTTGCATGATTTTTTCTTTTCCTAGCATTGGTAGAAATCATCTCCTAGGTTGAGGTTGCAATTGAGAAAGGTAGTATTTTTGTATGTGACTGTTCTTTGTAGAAATGCACACCATTGTCCAAGTAAGAATTGGCTTAGAAAATCTCATCTTATGACAATCGATTTCAATATGTTTAGTACGCTTGTGAAATGCTGGATTCTTTGCAATGTGGAGGGTTGATTGACTACCACAGTGGAGACACATGAGTTGAGTATGCAAAATACCGAGGTCAACAAGAATATCTTTTAACCACCTTAGTTCATATGGTGGCTGCCAGGGACTGATACTCAACTTTAGCTGAGGAACGAGACACTGTCCGATGCTTCTTTGTCTTCCACAAATTTGAACCCCTAGAACAATAATCAAACCCGTGAGAGATCAGTGAGTAATAGGATAGTTTGCCCAATCAAAATCACACCAACCAGTCAATTGCAAATTTTAATTTCTATTTAGGCAATGGAAATAAAATAATCAATGAAAATTAAAGAGAAAAGAGTTTATAGAGAGTGCATTAGAGATTTAAATAGATTTGGTCTAATCACTTGACATATTCTTGTCATCAAAAATTTTCTCTTTACAGTTCCACTAAAACTGAAGACCTTCATACAAGTTTTTTTCAAGTGTAACTTGCAAACTTTAAGTCTTTTACAAATAAAATTCACAAGAGAATCACACTCTTAAAAAATAAAGCAATTTAATCATAACACCAATTACAATACAACTCTCACAATGATTTTTCGATCTTTTGGCAATATGAAAATGTCAGAACCAGCTGTACATGTGTTAATTAGTTGTATATTTTATATTTAAATAGGATTAAAATCCCATAAATAGGACTTGATTAGCTGAATAATGTGTATGTATTTGTATAAATTATTGGCCCTTAATTATAGAATTCACTTAGGACAATGATGAGTATTTAGTAGGAATTTCCTTTTCTAATTACATTGTATTCTATTTAAGAGCACATGCTCCTCTATCAATAATAAGAAAAAAAATGTCGTTGACATGGCATCAAAGCTCCAAAATTCACAGGAGCCTGTTAAAAATTGTGGCATGCATTGTGATTTTTTTCCGTTGTGCAGCCTGCATTGTCGATTTGTTTTTACGATATATATTTCTGTTTTCCCCAACAAAACTCAAAATGTCGGAACCAGTTAATACCCTTTCCCCAAACAGTGGCTCTGTTGAGTTGCAGAATGTTCAACCTAGCCTTCGTCTCAATGGAAAAAACTACCCCAAATGGTCTCATTCTGTCCAAACCTTTTTAAAGGGGAAGGGCAAACTGAATCATCTAAAACGGACATGGATTGTTGATTCTGGAGCTACGAATTACATGACCCATTCCTCTATTGAGTTTATCTCTTACAAACCTTGTCCAAGTAATAAAAAGATTGTCACTGCAGATGACTGTCGTACCTCGAAAAATACGATCCTTCTCGATGGTCGCGGAAAAATTGTTCGAACAAAGTCACCACCAAACTTTATTTATTCCAATGAATGAATAGGAAAATATTAATAAAACCTTTAAAAATGAAAATGGTCATCGCAGCCATATTCGGGTTCGGGAGTCGATTACGCAAGGGGAAGGTATTATCACCCCTCACGTCTGTTGTACTCAACGGGAACCTCTTAGTCAAATTTTTTATTTGAATGTTAACTCATGTTTATTTGCTTTCTTCAAGTGGTAAAAGATTAACAAGAGAAAAGAAAGGAAACCTCAAAAGGGGAAAAAGGAGGTTTTTTTTATTAGTGTGCTCGTCAAGGATTGGGGCTCTTGTGCTTACATATTCTCATTGTAAAATGAGAAATCAGAGCATACGTAGTTCGGAGGACTACAGTGAAAAAGATAAAGGTTGAAAGGAAAAGAAAAAAGGTAGAAAACAAAAAGGTTGAAAAAGAAAAAGGAAGCTCGTCAGGATCTTGCAATCCTGTGTCTACCTATCATCATGGTGCAATAATGAAGTCAGAGCTCCGTAGTTCGGGGGACCACGGTTGGTTGGTTTGTGTTTTTTAATGAACGAGTGTTTAGGTCGCGTTATAAGGGCTAAACATTGGCTTGTCTCCTCGCGGAGGGAGGCTTAAGCACTAGTTTGTATGTGCATTAGAAGGGACTAAACAATATTCTTTTGCAAAAAGTATTTGATCGCACAGGGTGAGTAATTAGGTCTTGAAAGGTTTCAATCGTACGGAGGCGAGAAAAGTGTTGGTGTAAGCCCTAGAGGCCAATACTTTTGGTACTTGTATCGAATTACTTATTATTAATAAAAGGCATTTCTTTATTATGGTTTTTTTTTCCAGAATAATAAAGTCCCTATAATAGCTAGTTCATTTAATAAAATATTAAGAGTGACTTAATCATGAGATTCCTTAAAAAATAAGGACACTATTCTTAAAGTATCTGTAGTCGAGCTTTACTATGAAGTGGGATAATCTTAAAGCATTATGACAATTATGTAGATAGACTGAGGATCACATCTCATGGATCATGGATAAGGAGTTATCAAGTCTTAACATAGGTATGAATATTAGGAGTAACATTTATACTGGATTGACCCGCTATGAGAGTACTATATATAATGTTATGCAAAGTGTCATAAGTTACTCTCATGGTGATAATGGTGTATACCACCCTTCGACCCGAAACCAATATGGATCCTAAATGTAGAGTCGAGTACTTTATTACTGATCTAACATTGTCTGTAACTGGATGACCATAAAGATAGTTGACGGGTACTCCACAAAGCATGCTGAGGGAAATTAGTGACCTAGACGGAATTTGTCCATCCTGCATAACAGGATAAATGTCTAAGGGCCCAATATTGAACTGGACAAGGATGACACGGTATATGCCTTGTGTTCAATATAGGCATAAGTGCAAAAGGGTAATTGTAGACACAAGTACTATCACAAAAGGTTTTTTCAGATCACATGACATTTTCGTGACTTGGATAACAGTGATGTGTTGCTAGATACCGCTCACTGCTTATTATATTAAATATATGATTTAATATAATTGTCAACGTCACGAGAACCTATAGGGTCACACATATAACGACAAATTGATGAGAGGTAGAATAAATAAGGAACACTATAAGGTACAACGTACTTGAGAGAATTATGGAACACCATAAGGTACGGTGTACTTAAGTGAAATATGGACCATCGTATAATATAATAATAAGAGTTAATATTATTATTATTATTATTATTATTATTATTATTATTATTATTATTATAGTTATTAATAATAATAATAAAATATATCTATTATCATAATGGTTATTATATTATTATTATTATTATTATTATTATTATATGGTGCACTTAAGTTGGGATTTTTAACTTGCAGCCCACACAAGTGGTTCTATATATACAACCCTCATGTAGAAGCTTGCTAAACTTGACAAAATTCAGTTGGTGAAACCCTGGCCGTATTTCTCTCTTTTTCTCTCTCACTCAAAGCCTTCAATCGTAGCAACTAACACTGAGACTGAAGGACTTTGTTCGTGTGGACTGAGTAGAGGCATTGTTCTTCATTCAACGCTCATGATCCTTCATCCGGATCTGCATCAAAATTGTTAATCAGCACAAGAGGTAACCGTTTCTATCACTGATCATGCTCATTAGTAAGGATCACTAAAGAGAAAATTTTAATTTTCGCTGCGTTTTGGATCGCAATTTCCCTTAATTAGTATCAGAGCCACTTACAAAACCATGAATCTGGTAGATGTTTATTTTCTGTACTTTCTAATTTAATTCGATTAAAACACAGAATAAATTAAATAATAAAGAAAATTAATTTTTGGCATCATGTTGTGTATGATTTGAATGATTTGATGTTGATTATGCTTCAAAATCCGACTTTTGTATGGTGAAGCGACAATACATCGATCATTCATAAGTTACACCAAAGGGATTGATCAATTTCATATAAGATATGAATAACTCGGACGCAATGGCGGTATATTTGATATGTCTTTTATTTCATCGATTCGATTTCTATGACGATTGTATTTCATGTGATTGGTCAATGTTCTTTTGCTTCGGAATCTGACATTTGTATGATGAAGCAATGGCATTTCGATCAATCGATTTGAATAATTAATCGTTACGATTTTGATAGTATGAATGAGTTGCATTAGAGTTTTTGACGACACAAGAGTTGTGTTGTCAAGAGTTATTTTAAGGTTAAAATTTTTTTTTTATTATAATGATAATTGTTATTATTATTATTATTATTATAAGTATTTCATTTTATAATTTAATAACAAATGATTTTATTGTTATTATAAATTACATACACATGTTGTGCTAACAGTAACGAGATGTTGCCTATATCATACAATAAGTATAATAAAAGTTATTATAACAGTATTTGTATATAATATGTAGTATGTATTACTGTGTATATAAAATGCCAGTTTCTTGTACCGAAATACTCATTCACGGTTACCTCACGATTACTGTGTATATGTAGAATGAAAATTTTTCAAAAAAATGTGATAAAGTATCATTTTATTATATAATTAAATAATACTAAATTGTTGTTATTATTTATTTTAAAATAATTTGATATACATTAATAATCGGACAATAGAAACGCCAATTAAGTCATGATCAATCGCCAAAGTTTAATTTAATTTATTTAATTAACATAATTTAAATTCATAATAATAATAATAATAATAATAATAACAATAATAATAATAATAATAATAATAATAATAATAATAATAATAATGTGTTTATTATTGCTTTGTTGTGGTGAACGGTTATGACCTTACTCTTCTTTTATTTTGTTTTGGTATTTTTAAATACGACCTGCGTGTCGTGCCTTTCTCTATACGCTCTTTATGTAACTTATTTTCTCATCTCACTCCCCCGTATGTAAAACGAGTATTCTTTAATGTAATGTAATGAAGAAAAGAGGAAGACAATATCAAAGGAGGACAAAAATGGAGGTATAGCTTGGAGAAGCATAGATCGTTATTAGGTTTAGCTTAGGTTCTCTCATTGGCTTGAGAGAACAATTGCGCTAGAGGGCATAACTGTTTCATATTTTATATGTATGTTGATGCATGTGATTGTATGTTGATGCATGTGAGAGACGATTTATATGATAAATAAGTCGGTGAGATCAAACTAATTACAAATTCCCTCAAAATTGAAATTTAAGTTTATGCTTTCCAAGTTTTAGAACTCATCAAGACTAGTATCTAATAATGTAGGTTTCGCCTAACGCGAGGTGCATGTTCTATATTGGTAAGGTGCAATGGGATAAATGTAATATTCAATTTCTAAAACAATGGGTCAAACTTAACTAAACAAATTATAATAAGATTATATACATTTAGAAGCAAAAGTTGGGAATGATCCATATGATGGATTATAAGGAGTTATTCACCCTATTGAAAATATTCGAGAATTGTATTAGATACAATTGGAAGGAGTTCCTGTAACGCCCCGTTTTGTCCGATTTATTTAATCGAGTCGATTTAATTATTTTCGTTTTATATTATTTTATTATTGACTTTTATTTGACAATATATTATTTTTCATCGATGTTTATGTTTTATCACATTTTGAGAGCGTTTGGGAGATATTTGAGCTGAGGGGTATTTTGGTCTTTTTGTATGGTAAGATATTTTTCTTTATATAAGAAATAGATATTTGAGAGAGAAAAGATAGTAGATAAGGAGAAAGAGGAAGGAAACGTGGGAAAAGAGAGAAGAAGGGGAAGAAGAGAAAATCATCAAAACAAAGCTTGATCTTTGATTAATCGGGTAAGGGTGAGAAGTTTCGATTATATTTCGATTGTATATGTATATGTATGTGTTGTTTGTATTTGTTTGGTTGAAATATATACTTTTCCTTATTGGTTGGATTGAAGAACAAATGTGTAGAATCGATGTTTTAACGGTTAGAATTTGGAATAGATTGTGTAGAATAGCCGAGTAATGTTTGGGTTTAATCGGGAATACTCGTCGGTATGATTTATGGAGTTTTGGATTGAGTTACATAGTTGTGAGAGTTAGGGAAATAATGATGAAATGGTGAGAAATCGATGTTTTCACGGTTGGAATGGGGAATAAATTGCGTAGTATAGTCGGGTGATGATATGATTTACTCGGGTAAGCTTGTTGGTATGTTTCCATAGGTGTTTATTGAGTTTTGGAGTGTGAATGTATTGATAACTTTATGTTTCAATATATTTAAAAAATGGAAAATGTGTTGGATGGCTTTTTAATGGTAAAAATATTGTAGTACGTTGAATTCTGAGATCGCAGCTTTTTACGGAATCGAAATCGGAGGTCCGGAAGGCATTTAACGGCCGAAAACTAAGTTTTTAGCAAAATCTGCGCATTTATGCGCTAACCCCCAGCTTTATGCGCTGACCCGGGCGAAATTCCCAGGTTCATGCGCTGACCCCCAAGCTTCATGCGTCGGCGCATGGTCACCAATTTTCCAAAATGTCCGATTTTGTTTTCTTCATAACTTTTGAACCATAAGTCCGTTTTGACCCCCGTTTGAAGCGTTGGAAAGCTAATGAAAATTTATTTCTATTAAAAATGGTTTGGAGGACAGTAGATTATTTATTTAAGTCGTGGTTTTGTGAGAGTGTGGGGTTGTTGGAGTTTTACCGTCGTAATTATGTGCGATTGATGTATTATCATGCTATATGCTTTTGATATGTAACGTGTAGCTTGTGTGCTGTTATATGATGTGAATATACATGATGGAATGTTGTGATGATGGGTTGTGGCCTTATGGCAAGTATGTGCATTGTTTTGGATTAGACTTCGATGCGTGATTAATGATGTTGTTGTGTGGAAAAATACATTGTTTGATTGAATACCAATGTATGTTGTTATGATGTGTGGTGGGTAGCCTTAGTGGTGTGAATCTCCTGTGGAAGTAATTATGATTGCATGATTGTTGTGGGTTGTGGATTATGATGAAAGGTATTGTTTGTGTGAAATTCAATGTATGTTGTTTGGTGGCCTTTATGGTTTGAAATGCATTGTTTGAATTGATTTGCAATGCATGAATGTGATGAGGTTGATTAATTCATATGGTTGAATTGTGAATGTATGGAGTTGATGAGTTGAAATATATGCATGATTATGGTTGCATATATGTGTGAAGATGCATTTGATTGTCATGAGTTCTTGTGTGTCAAGCATCATGATATGCATCCGGTGATGTCGTGTGCCCATGTGGGGTGTGAGCGACGAATCGATTCCAGAGGGAATCCGCTATAACATCGTGTGCCTTAAAAATAAGAGGACTTAAAGCGATCGGATGGATCGTGTGCCTTAAAAATAAGAGGTGTGAGTGATGATTATAGACGATCGTGTGCCTTATACAAAGAGGACCTAAAGCGATCGGATCGTGTGCCTTATACAAAGAGGACCTAAAGCGATCCATAAAAGTCGTGTGCCTTAAATACATAAGAGGACCTAAAGCGACGGGGAACATCGTACGCCCGACGAGGAGTTACAGTGATGTAACGAGCAATGATTCCAACAGAGTTCCTGAGTGAACTAGTGATGAGAAATGTTGGAAGTCGGTACCCGCATATGCATTGCATAGAGTCGTTGTGTCGGTCTCTGTGCATTTGCATAAATCATGAATGGATTGATTATGTGTGGAAATTGTGAATTAATTGATTATGTGTTGAGATTTATGTTTGAATTGGTGAATTGATGTGCATATGCGATAAATGCATTGGTTGTGGATAATATGTCTTATGTGTAGACATGTGCTAGGTGAGGTGGTGGTGTGTTTCCATATGTTGTGACTTTGGTGTGCCTTATGTGGAAATATGTGATTATGTTAGATAATTGATGTATGTTATGTATATGTGGCATGATATAAGTGTTAATATGCGATGATGTGGTGAGAATAACTATGCATGTGAATTTTTATGTTTTGCATATTATTATGCAATCTTGATTTAGTTGTTATTTCTCACCCTTCTGCTGTTTTATAATGCTCTATGAGGCATTGCAGATTAGATTGCTGGAGGTCTTTTTGTGAAGCTAGGGTCTTCATTCTTTTGTCGGTCGGCTCTGATATGTGACACCGGGTAGTTGGGGTGATCGAGTGTGATTATTTTGTAGTATGTATATGTATCTTTTGGTGTGTGCATGTATGATGTTGTACATTACAGACAAACTTTTTATGATGTATATATATATATATATATATATATGAGATTCAGTTACGGATTTTCCGCTTATATTCTGTTTCTGATTTGTGGGTGTATTACTACCTGAAGTGTTGCATGTCTTTATGAGCAGGTGTTGTATGTTTGTTTCAAATTGATGTGGCGCCCCTTTCTATGCCGTGAATGTTTTAAATATACTCTGATGAAATTTTGAATTCTTGTTATCGCTATAATAACTTAGGGGTATAGATTGGGGGTGTTACATTAAGTGGTATCAGAGCCAGTCCGTGTCAGTTTGTGTCAGTCCTTGTTGGTCTTTGTGGTTCAGTGAGCTGTTTGTTTAACCATAGTTGCTGTTATTGGGAATGAACAGAATATGGCTGGTAGGAATTATGTTGCTTTAGCTGCTGCGATGCAAGCTATGGCTCGGGCTATGCAGGGTACACCTAATGCTGTTGGTAATGATGAGTTCAGGAAGAACAAACCGCCTATCTTCAAAGGAAGATATGATCCTGATGGTGCACAGATTTGGTTGAAGGAGATTGAAAGGATTTTCTGAGTAATAGATTGTGCGGAGGATCAGAAGGTGAGACTGGGTACTCACATGTTGCAAGAGGAAGCTAATGATTGGTGGGTTAGTACTCGTCATGTGTTGGAAGTTACGGAGGAGGAAGAGATCACTTGGGAAGTGTTTAGCCGAGAGTTCTTGAGGAAGTATTTTCCCGAGGATGTTAGAGGAAAGAATGAGATAGAGTTCTTTGAAACAAGGTAACATGTCTGTTGTTGATTATACTGCTAAGTTTGTGGAGCTTGTGCAGTTTTATCCACATTATGTTGAAGCTACTGCGGAGTTTTCTAAGTGTGTGAAGTATAAGAGCGGATTGCGTCCTAAGATAAAGCAGACAATTGGTTATCAAAGGATCCGAAGGTTTTCAGATTTGGTGGATTGTTGTAGGATTTTTGAGGAGGATAGTAAGGCTCGTTCTACTCACTATAAGAGTGTGAGCGAGAGGAAAGGAAAGCAACAGTTTCATAGTGATCCTTATGTCACACCAGCTGATAAGGGTAAACAAAGGGAGAATTTTGAGAAAAAGGCCAAGTGGAAGAGGTATGTCTAATTCTCTGAGATGTTTTAGGTGTGGTGAATTGGGACATCGTCAGTTTGAATGTAGGAAAGATTTGAGGAAGTGTTCGAATTGTGGAGGATTAGGACATGTTGCAGCTGATTGTAAAAGGAATGTGGTGAAGTGTTTCAACTGTGGTGAACCTGGGCATGTTAGTACGAAGTGTCCGAAACCGAAGAATGCTCAGACTGGTGGGAAAGTTTTTGCTTTGGCAGGGACTCAGACTTCTAGTGCAGACCGTCTGATCAGAGGTACTTGTTTTATTAATAGTACACCTTTATTTGCTATTATTGATATCGGAGCGATTCATTCATTTATTTCGTCTGAGTGCGCGAAGCGTTTGAATTTTGTGTTGTCCTTGACGGGTGGTAAGATGATTATTAATACTCCAGAAATGGGGTCAGTAACTACTTCTTTGGTTTGTTGAAGTTGTCCTTTGACCATTTATGGTAAAGACTTTGAAATGGATTTGGTGTGTGTGCCGTTGGTTGCAAGATTGTAAGGGTTGTTTGGACAGTGTTGTTCCCGATTCCGGAGGGAATGCAGAGGTAAGGTTTAGGTCGACTAAGGATTGGTGTCTTAGGTAGTTTTGTGCATGAGATGTAAGGAATGCTATTATAGTTTGGTAAAGACGGTTTATGCCCCATCATGATTGTCAGCTGTCTATTGACAAATTGAGGAACTGATCACCCTTAATCTCTTGTTGATAGTAGGCAGAATTATGTTGGATGGGATAAACATGTGTTTCCAGCTTTGTCAGTGTGTGTAATGAATTGTTTGGAATTAAGGGAAATGTTTACGGATTGTTTTGTTGAGTTGATGAAGATTTTCATATCGGAATGTGAGACGGATTAGAGATTTTTGTAGGTTGGTCAAGTTGGAATGTCTTTGAGAGTGAACGATTGGGTATCGTTATGGTTGTTCTCAGAGAGTAGAGTGTGAACTCAAATTTGACGAAGGGGAAGATTTGAGGTTTGGATCTGCTAGGTAAGTAGAAGCACTTGTAGGGGGTGTAACTCAGATTTAAAGAACGGTTGGAAGATTCACTGAAAAAGGGATTTGTGAGACCAAGTGTGTCGTCTTAGAGAGCTCCAGTAGTGTTAGTAACAAAAAGGAAGGATGATTGAATGGAATATCAAGCATGATGTGTATAATAATATTGAGACTATGGAAAGCGAAACTTAGAGTTCTGGAGAGGTTTAGAGTTTTTGGAATTTTAGAGCAGTAATGGAAATTTTGAGGAAACCTTAAGTGTGGATGTAATGTTTGAGCAGTTCAGAGACTTGTGTCTGGTGTGTGAGATAACACAGTAGAGTGTGAGGCTGGGTATATTAAAGGTGAACAATGATTTTTGGCGAATATGAGAAAGAGTTAGACTTTGGACGTGGGATTGGTAGTTTTGATGGCTACGAGTAATCAGAGTGTGCATCGGAAGCGTGATGTGGCACAATTCGTATATGCGTGCGTGACTAGTAAGAGTTCATAGGTTGAACATTGGAAGCATGTAGGAATTATGAGACCTTTGGACGTTTCTGAATGGAAGTGTTAGGTGAAAGGTTTAAATGTTATTCATGGGCTACTATGTAGATGGATGTTTTGGTTATATGTTCAATTGGGGAATCATAGCATTGTTTCAATATTGTTGTGTGACAAGGATGTTGGATTTTGGTTTTGTTGGTGTTGTTGAGACGATGTTGTGTCGTGGGACTTTATGTTCTTGTTTGTGTTGTTGCCTCGTTTCCATCGTCATGGTTCGAGTGCGAGTAGCTAATTCCTGTGTGTGTTCGTATCTAGGGTATTCTTTGGGTCGTGAGTTAGTCGTCAAGTGCATTGTATGGGCTTTGCATCTTGTCGTGGCAGTTGTCGTCGTTGTCGTGTCATTTTTGTAGTTGTTGTTAGCAAGGTGGGTTGTCTGTTTCCTGTTTGTGTTATTCGTGGTGTGTGTAGTGAGTGGATTTTTGGATGTGGTTGCGAAGCACAATCGCTCTGGTACTACAACTCGATTCATTTTTTATCCTATTAAAGCTGATGAAGGAAGGGAAATAGATGTCTCCAATTAACCTTGCTTGCAAACTGAGATTAAACAGTCAAAACTGTTGGTTTACAGATGCTACAAAGATTCGGGGTCTCTCCTAGGTTATTTTGTTGACGAAGGGGTGCTTTAGGCTATCGGTTGAGACGTTAGGACGAATGTATAAGAGCATGGGATTTTGGGTTTTTATTTAGTGTGCTCGCTAAGATTTTTCTTTCAATCTTATACCTACGTATTCCCGTTTTTCCGAAACAGGGAAATCAGAGCGTTCGTAGTTCCTCCTATTCTATGGGAGGAAATGGGTGTTTTTAGTTTCTTGTTCAAAGCCCAAGACGTGAAGCGAAAGGTGGTTTGTATCTTGTTCAAAGCCCAAGATGTGAAGCTGAAAGGTAGTTTGTATCTTGTTCAAAGCCCAAGATGTGAAGCTGAAAGGTGTTGTCTTTAGAGAGAATTTGTCATCTCTAAAGAGGGGTTGTATGTTACAACTGTTTATAAAAGAGAATTACTTTAACCGGGATTTGTGAATCCGGAAATGCCATAATTTCCTTTAAAGGGGATTTTAACCTGAAGGAGAAGACTTTAACTCAGTGTAGAGCAATGCTATCTTTCCCTATGAATTTCTCATGCTAAAAGAGGGACAGTGGCATGGATGTAGATGATCCAGAGGCTTGCCGCTTACAGCGATTGGATGGAGGGGAAGGAGTTGTTGATGTTTGTGTACTGTGAACGAGGCATAGTTTTGATGCTAAAAGGTTGATTGGATCAACCAGTGGTTTTCTTATACAAAGCCTAAGAGGAGGCTAATATGTGTCTCGTACAAATCCCGAGAGAGAGGCTAAAAGGTTTTGACTCGACGAGGGAATCTTTTGGTATCTCGTATAAAGCCCGAGATGGAGGCTAAAGGTTTGTTTGGCTCAATAAGAACCTTTTTGTATCTCGTATAAAGCCCAAGATGGAGGCGGAAGGGGTGATTGACTCAACTAGGGAGTCTCTTATGTGTCTCATACAAAGCCCGAGAGAGAGGCTAAACGTTGTTTGACTCTGCTGGGGAGAATCATTGTACAAAGCCCAAGAGGAGGCTAACTCCACTGAAGAAGGATCATTATACAAAGCCTAAGAGGAGGCTATGGCGCTGTTTCGGTTGAGTGACAGGTCCAATATGCTGATTTAAAGAGAAAATTAGTTCTTATATGAGTAACACTGTACTCAAGGATTTGATTCGAGGATCAGGGTTATTCCCTATTCTTTAAGGAAGCGGGAAATCCAAAAGGGGTTGAGACTGTCCGAGTCTACGGGTTTTCTTCCTATTTAACGAAGGGGTCACTTGAGAATGTCTTTGAGACTCAAGGAGATTAGACTGTCCGTGTCTAGAGTTTCATCTTTTGTACTATGCTTTGAGAAACAGTAGTAGACTCTTTGAAAGGACTGTTCTATGAAGATGACTAAGTTCTGTTCCTATACCTCTAGGAGGTTGTCGGGATAATTTGTACGAAGCCCAAGAGGAGGCTGGAAACTTTTAAGAAGCCGATCGGTCCTTGTACGAAGCCCAAGAGGAGGCTATCATTCTCGGAGGAAGAGATCATTATACGAAGCCTAAGAGGAGGCTGTGAATACTTCTAAGAAGCCGATGGGTCCTTGTACTAAGCCCAAGAGGAGGCGGGGTTGCTTTTAGGAAGCCTGTGGGTCCTTGTACAATGCCCAAGAGGAGGCCGATGCTTTTAAGAAGCCCGTGGGTCCCCAAACCCCGAGAAATTCAAGACAGGGTATTCACAAGGAATAAATCAAGCCATGAAAGTTCGAGAATTTGGAAGAAACTCAAAGATGCCATTCACGGAGAATACATTCATCTCTGGGAGTAGAGTTTCTTGACAATTCCTAATGATGACAGCCGAAGAGAAGACTGTATCTGGTGATCCTATTGGGGATCTAGTTGTCTATTTCTACGACTAAACGAAACGGCTTTCTAGTTCTAGACGTAGTTGTCGGGGAAGCTCTAAATATCTATACTATTATTACACAGTTGATATGAGTTTATGAAAGAAGACTTACAGCGAAACAGCCCCACAATACAGTTATATGTATATGAAAGCGGTAAATGAAAGCGGATAAACACTTACTCGGTTGTAGAGCTTCCATGCTGTTTGGTTAGTTGTTCAACAAAGAAAGATTGAAAACAACAGTATATTTCAAAATGAAAGAAGAAAGTGCTTTGAAAAAGAAAGATTAGGGGCTTATAGCTCAAGGAGAGGCCCAGAGTTTTATCAGTGAGCGCACTGTTTGAATTTGTACAGAGGGACTTATACAAGTGACTGAGGCCCAAAAAGGTTTTCTGTACAAAGGGATGGGTCTTACACTCTCTCAAGAGGCCCAAAAGGTTTTAAAGAAAAAGAGTGGGGCTTATAACACGAGGGTAGGCCCAATTGATTTTTTCGTTAAAAATGGCGATCGCGCCGAGGTTTTCTTTTAACGCAGAGGGACTTATACAATAAGTGAGGCCCAAAATGGTTTTGGTTAAAAGGGGGTTGGGTCTTACACTCTATTAGAGGCCCAAAAGTTTTGAATGGGTCTTATAGCTCAAGGAGAGGCCCAAAGTTTTTTTGTTTTGAAAAGGCGACGATCGCGCCGTTTGTTTTTGACGGTATCGGGACTTATACAATATACTGAGGCCCAAAAATGATTTGGTCAAAAAAAGGATTGGGTCTTACACTCTATTAGAGACCCATGAATGTTTGAAAAAGTTTGATGAGGGTTGAATTAATCAAAAACCCTAATTTCATTTTTTAAAGGACATTTTTCAAAGAAAAATCAAGTAAAAAATGATAAAAAATATCAAATAAAATCATTAATCATGTTATAAACAGTGATTAAGGTTTATGAAAAAGTATTTTATCCACATGAATATTTAAAATCATTTTGGTTTTAAAAATCAAGAAAAAGAAATCAATTTAAAAGCATTTAAAACAATATTTTTGAATATATTAAAAATATATCAAATAATAATATTTTTTGTGATTTTTTGGTGGATTAAAATATTATGGAATATGAATAAGAAGTGTGTAAAACAGATTTGGTAAATGATAATTTTTGCTATGTGAAATAATTGGTTGAGTTTTGAAGATAAACTAAGAAAAAGAGGAATGCGATGTCACAACATCACATTCGACATCACTCATGAGTTTTGAAGATAAGAGAACAAGGGAATATATCACAACATCACATTCGACATCAGACAAAAAACCAGAACTGCACCTTGATTTTGAACACCTTTTTATCAAACTTCAAACATTCATAACTCTCTCAATTTTTAACGGAATTAAGATCCGGAAGAGCCTATCTTGACCAACTTTTCGCAAGGAATCCAATGGTATCACTCATACATACTGAAATTTAATGTACAGCGCACACAAGGCAAAAAAACCAGATCTGCACCTTAAGTTTAAACATCTTTGCTTATCAAATTTTCAAACATTCATAACTCTCTCAATTTTTAACGAAATTGAAATCCGTAAGAACCTATCTTGACCAATTTTTCGCAAGGAGTTCAATGGTATTACTCATACATACTAAAACTTAATGTACAACACACACAAGGCAAAAAAACCAGATCTGCATCTTAAGTTTAAAACAACATAAATTCCACATATAAACATGTTAAAGTGCAAACAGTAGGAGGATCATAACATACACATTAAGGACTACATTTTTGCTTCAAGAATTGTTCAATATGATGCATGTATGTGGACATCAAAGGAAAGCATGATTCAAAGAATTCAAGTTATGAATTTTACCCTCTTTTTTTGGAGATTTTGTGCAACCTACCAAGTGCTTTGTTCCAGAAATGATTTGATGCTTTGGACACCCTCAAATGACCTCTTAGAAGCTTTTACGATGGTTGGAATCAGCTGGTACCCTGCAAAAACACAAATTGTCCCTTTCTTGCAAAAGGGGTTAAAAGTGACCAAAATAGCAACTCCCTCAAATGGTGTTCCAGATGTTGGGAACCATTTGGGATAGTTCAAGGATGATATTTGGAGTGTGTTTGAGGTTTTATCTGGTTTGGTAAGTGACTGACTCAAGACATGGCTTGAAAAATGCAATAAAGTGCCATTTTGAGGTTTTGAGAAGTGACTTTGTGATTTTGTGATTACAGGTCACTTGTGATAGTTTGCACAACTTACATATGATATATATGAGGTGTGTGTGTGATTGATTGTGATGGAAAAGCTCTCAAGCTCAAAAACTTAGAATTACTTGCTTTGGAAGGCAAATTTGAGGTGAAAGAAGAGATTTTGAGGAAAACATCTGTTTGATGGCTTTGGTGTACTCAAACTGAGCACAAATGAGCTCTATTTATAGTAGAGCAAGTTTGTTTTCGCAGCAATAGTGAATGGCAACTGCAGCAGAGGTTTGTTCAATGTTGGCCAATGAAAATCCAAGTCGCCTCTAGCCATTGACTAGAGCTTAGAGCATAGAGCTTTGGTTCCCTACTTGTTGGAGGAATCTTGACTGAATTCAGTTGCAAATGTATCAGTCCATGCCACCTCTAAGCATCTATTAAATGCTCCAATCCAAAATTGGAGTCTTGTCCCTCTTTTAGGGATTTTTAGGAATAGCATGCTACTTCTTGTTCCAAGGACTTTGGAGGCTTGGCTCAGTGATTGTCCCCTTTAGATTTGATCCTCAGATGTGTCCAAGATGATGACAAGGCTTGGAAATTCGTGTGGCACAAGAAATGTGCAAATCTGCCCCATGAAAAATTCAGCTGCAGCAAGTCTTTTTGTAAAATCCATCATAACTCCCTGCTCGAGTATGCTACATGGACGTTCTAGGACTTTCTGGAAATCTGAGATGATGTACTTCAACTTTCATGTTCAAGGTTTGGCTTGAATCAACTTGGATCATGGATAAAAACATCCTTGAAGTTGGGACATTCTTGTTGGAAAAATATTAGTGATGTCCTATGCAATGTTAGAACATCAGACATTGAACATTAATAATTCCAAACTTTAATCACTTGTATCTTTTAATCCACTATGATATTTTGAGTTGAAGTGAATTGCATCTTTGATGCTTGTCTTGCATGGTGACAAAGCTTGAAAATTGGGTGGCACAAGAAAAGTGCGCAAAATCTGTCCTAAAAAAATCAGCTCGAGCTAGGCCTGTTGTGAGGTTCATAACTCCTTGATCAAGTTGAATTAATGGGAGTTCTTATACATTTTGGAAAGCCCTAATGACATACTTTAACTTTGATGTTTGACTTTGGTCTTGGTTCAGCTTGCAAAGTCATCAAAAATGGTCTTGAACTTGTGTAATCAAATATGTCCTAAAAGCTGTCATGAAAATTCTGCTTTATCAATGCTTTTTACAAAAATCATATCTCCTTGCTCGAGTATGCTACAAGGACGTTCTACAACTTTCTGGAAAGCTGAGATAACATACTTCAACTTTGATGTTCAAGGCTTGGCTTGAATCAACTTGGATCATGGAGAAAAACATCCTTGAAGTTGGGACATTCTTGCTGGAAAAATATTAGCGATGTCATATGCAATGTCAGAACATCAGACATTAAGAATTCCAAACTTTGATCACTTATATCTTTCAATCCTTATGATATTTTGAGTTAGTTCCTTCTACAATGTTGAAGTATCAAATACCCTCTTTAAAAGTAGCTCTTACTCAAAATCAATGGATGCTTGGATCAATAGTTACAACCTTGAAAAGTTGTGCACTTGAACTTGATTTTAACTTAGAAAAAATTTCTAAGTTTCTTTCAATTTGATCAATTTTGCAATTTTGCATGATTTCTTGATTTAAATTTGATCAAATTAAATCATCCATCATATTTTCTTGAGTAATGGCTTGTGAAGCTCAAAGTTGACCAAAAGGCAAACTTTGACTTTCTGCGTCAGTTGACTTTGTATTAGATGAACTTGAGGCTTGATCCAATTGAAATGTTGCACTCTTGTGCTTAATTCTTGATGTGGGAGTCCTCTTGATCCTTTGTGAATGTTTGAGAGGTTTAGACAAGTTGAAGATCATGTCATTCCTTGATTGATCATTTGTCTAAAGGCTCTGAGAGGGTTTGAAACCCTAGTTTGATTGTAGTGAATGCTCAACAATTCCTTGAGGAGATTGATGAGGCACAAAAGTACATCCATATTGTGTTGATGATTTGCACCATGATGGGAAATCTTAGTGGTCAAAATTTGGGGTATGACAGATGCCCCTATTTAATCTTCTTGGACCCGAAGGTGTGAATGACGAAGGTATTTGGGCATTCGGGTGCAAGAGGATTAAATATCAGAATACCCGAAATTTTGATGGCTATGAATGGCAGCTTGCGCATTCATCTTCTTTTGCTAAGCAATAATTTTTAGAAAAGGTAAACTTCCCCTCGATCCTGGTTTCCTACCAAGGAACTGGTCTCAGTTTTCTTTTGAGATGAACTTCCCCTCGATCCTAGTTTCCTACCAAGAAACTGGTCTAAGTTTCTGATTTAAACTTCCCCTCGATCCTGGTTTCCTACCAAGGAACTGGTCTTAGTTGAAATAAACCTCCCCTCGATCCTGGTTTCCTACCAAGGAACTGGTCTGAGTTGCTGTTGTAAACTTCCCCTCGATCCTGGTTTCCTACCAAGGAACTGGTCTTAGTTTCTTTTGTCAATAAACTTTATTGACAAGGGACGCTGTGCGTAGCGATTTTCCTCAAACTTCGCGCAGAATTTTCCTGGGGAGATGCCATTTGATGGGAAAAAGTTTGACGTTAGACTCGCTGGGGAGCCCAATCGTCTGAGTTGTAGAGGTGCACAAACTTCTCTATTGGAGACGCCATTTGTCGACTCTATCTGGGGAAAGCGAGTCTCTTGAGAGGCTGCTTCTGCTTGGGATCTTACATCATACTTTTCTCGGGATCTTCCCGGAGAAATGCCATATGATGGGGTCCAATTTTGAGGTGCCGAGGACCTTTTCATTAGCGGTGTTTCAGAGATAAACTGCCATATTACTGAATCTCTATTTAAGAGGCTTTCTCTGGGGATTTTCCTTAATTCGGGAAAGCAAGGATATCATCTTCAATGGCGAAGAGTGACATTTGTAGAAAGCTTCTCTGGCTTTTCAGAGGTTCAAGTTATCAAAGTGGTCAAGGACCCAACTTCAATCCAGAAATAAACTGGAGGAGAGATCGTTCAAACACAACATTTCTTAATCGAGGAAAGAACTGACAACTCGACCGAGAGGACAGCTATCACTAGGGATAAGACCGACTAGAGTGATAGTGATGCAATATGAATGCAAATGTAAGTAAAATGCATGATGTATGTATGTATATGCTGCCAAAGACTTGACACAACACACAGACTGACGGATGAACACGACTGGATACTCGGCCACTGCTGGAGATGAAAGGTATCACTTGGTTCAAGATAGCAATCCTGCCTTGCTTAGGAGAAATAATCCCTGCGGGGAATAACATTAATTGGGCTTAGGAGATAAGGACTCTGCCGAAGATGTCAGATGGAATAGTTGCATCCGACACTATTGATCCTTCATTCAGGCGCACTGGCGTAGAAGGAGTACTTTGATTCTGCATTTTGAAGTTTGCTTACTTTCGGAGAAGCGGTTGGTGCTCTTTTGATGCTCAACAGTCAAAAGAAATTGCCATCTTTATTTTAAAGCAGAAAAAGTTTTAACAAGTAAATTCATTTTTGTTTCATTTCAAGAATAGTTAATCATATTAAAACGCCATTCTGTAAAGCTAAAACAAATAAGAATTACAAACAAAAGCACAAGGGCTCAAATTTTATTTATAAGAAGGAGATCAGCCAAACGCGTGATTCCAAAGAGTATATACAAAGTTAGAAAATGGTAATTTACAGGGAAAAGGGCTACGTTGAAATATAACGACCACTATCCTTCTACCAACTTTGAATTCGTGACATCCTGAGCTTCTGTCGAAGATGACCTTGACTGGAATTTTCCTCCGATGGATGGTATAACTGCTGCTGCCGAGGGACTTGCCTCTGTTGAACATAGTTACTTGCCATTATCCCTAATTTTTGCATGGATTGTACTTTGATGTTTCCAATCCACCGGGATGATTTTTTTGCATGTCTCTAACTTTTGCCTGGACCGCCCTTTCGGGTTTTCAATCCACCGAGACGTTTTTTTTTTTAGTTTAGGCGAAGTATTTATTGACTACATCAACATTCGTGGGGTAGGCAAATTCCTCTCCGTCCATGGTTGTGAGTCTCAAGGCGCCGCCTGAGAAAGCTTTTGTGACCACATAGGGGCCATCATAATTCGGAGTCCATTTGCCCCGAGAATCAGTGAGAAACGATTGTATCTTCTTGAGCACGAGGTCTCATTTTCTGAAGACACGGGGTCAAACCTTTTTGTCAAAGGCTTTCTTCATTCTCTGTTGATACAACTGACCGTGGCACAGAGTCGTTATTTGCTTTTCTTCGACCAGGTTCAGTTCGTCGTGTCGGCTTTGACACCATTCAGCTTCGGTGAGCTTAGCTTCCATCAATACCCGGATTGATGGGATCTCTACTTCTATGGGGAGAACTGCCTCCATGCCATATACTAGAGAGAAAGGGGTTGCCCCGGCGTTCTTCAAACCGAACAGCATTACCTTGTAACAAAAGGTACCCCATGGGGTAATGAACGAAGTTTTCTCCATGTCTTTCGGCGCCATTTTGATCTGGTTATAGCCCGAGAATCCATCCATGAAGGAGAAAATTTTGAACTTTGTTGTGCTGTCTACCAGCATGTCAATGTGTGGTAAAGGAAAGTCGTCTTTTGGATTTGCCTTATTCAGATCCCTGTAATCAACACATATTCTAACCTTTCCGTCCTTTTTGGGAACGGGTACGATGTTGGCTAACCATTGAGGATATTCAGATGTAGCGAGGAAACCCGCGTCAATTTGTTTCTGTACCTCCTCTTTGATTTCGATGGCCATGTCCGGGTGAGTCCGTCTCAACCTCTGCTTTACTGGCGAACATTCCGATCTTAACGGTAAGTGATGTTCCACGATGCTGGTATCCAACCCTGGCATATCCTGATTGGACCAAGCGAATACATCGGGAAATTCTCTGAGAAGCTTTATCAAACCCTCTCTGGCAGTTGGACTGAGCAGTGCCCCAATCCTGATTTCTTTTCTCTCTTTTTCTGAACCCAAGTTTACCGTTTCCAACGGCTCTTTGTGAGGTTCAATGGACCTTTCCTCTTGTCTGAGTAGTCGGGAGATCTCTTCTGGAATTTCGTTGTCAACTTCTTCTTCAGCCCCAAATACCGGGAACTAAAAGTCGGGAGAAGGCATCGGATCGTATGTTTCAACGGGGTTTAAAACAAGCAATCTGCATGACGTGATGATTCGTGTTTAGAAGAGATAGAGAAAATGCAAAAGTGTGTGCAGTGTATTTTTTTTACTGCTTGTTTTTATTTTTTATTTGTTTTTTAGGATTACCATTTTCTGAAAAACGAAAAGAGAAAACAGTAATTAATGCGGAAATTACAGAACGACGTTATTTTATTAATGAACAAGTCGATTCTTGAAACTACAGCCCTATAAAACAAAACTTTGTCGCTTTGGGCTAAGCGAAGAGGGGAATTTTACAGAAAGAGAGCCCTATCAAAGCATCCGTTTCACCTGGGCAGGGTGAAAGGTTAAAGATGGCAATTATTTTGACTGGTGAACGACCTTCGGAACATCGACAGTAACCCATTGGCGGCTAACTCCTCGGTGAATCACAAAGTCTGGCACCTTCCTTGATTTTTCTTCAGAAATGACGCTGATTTCTGGTGGAGCAGGATCATTGGAATCTTTCTCCCAGGCAGAGTTGTCGTAGGAGAATTCCTTTGTTGTATTATGCAGAGTAGTTGTGCTCTCAGTTGTATCTCCCCATCTAGTAGGCTGGATGTCTTCGAGCCTGATACGAGAGCTTTCGGGAGCAGTGTACTTGACCATGAAGTCGTATTTTCCACTTGGTTCTCCCAAGGTGTCCCAAACTTCTTTGGAACTGGAGGAGTCATTTCCCTCGATGACGTTAACCTCAGGAAAAGCATAGTTGATGAATTCAAGTCCAGCAAACGTTGCGAATTCATCTTCATGTTGAGTAGTTTCTGAATGACCTGAGGGTTGATCCCATGACATGGTGGGGACACAGGTATTCTGTTCAATGACGGTCAGCTGATTTTCATTGTTCGGCTGACTCTCTTGCCCCAAGTTTCCTGGGTAAGGTTGCCACATTGGCAAACCATCCATTGGGCCATAGTAATTATGGTCAAAGTTGTCTTTCATCAGAGTGTCTTCCTCTAATGAATTTGGCGGAGCACGGCATCCTTCTGGATCACAATCTCCATATATCATTTCGACGTCTGACCGTGGTATAAATCTCGGACTCTGTGCGGGATAGCAAAATGGTATAGGCACCTCTTCCTGAGACATATAACCATCCTCGTTAAGGTAGGACTTCCATTCTTCATCTGTGTCAGAGGGATCTTCCTCATTGATAGCATGTACTGCTTGAGAGACTGGGTGAAGGAAACCTCCACTGTGGAAGAATTTTTGAAGGGGATGAAGACTTTAATCGTTGGCAGCTGTCCGGGTACAGGTTACGGAAAAACCAAGACCCTTCTTTGTTTTATTGTCAATAGGAATGACAAGCTGTCCCCATCCGGTTGTATCGGTACTCTCGACCGCTTTGATAGCATCTTTGTATGAGGAAATCGAGGTTCCTCCTTGGGATTGATTGTCCTTGCCCATCGACAGCGCTTGGAACTGCGTCCCAATAACCTCTTCGGGTTCTATACCAGTAGATGATGATAAGTTACTTACAAGCAAGGCTTGTTCCCCACAAACTGTGACAAGTTGGTCGTTCTTGACGAACTTTAGCTTTTGGTGGAGGGTCGAAGTGACCGCTCCAGCCTGATGTATCCAAGGTCTTCCTTATAAATAACTGTATGTTTCCCGGATGTCCATGACCTGGAAAGTGACTTGGAAAGTGTGAGGACCGATAGTTATGGGAAGATCAACTTCGCCGATAACTGTTTTTCTGGATCCGTCAAACGCTTTGACGACGACCTCGCTGATTCTCATCGGAGGGCCTTTGAATGATAATTGCATCAAAGTGGACTTCGGCATAACATTCAGGGCTGACCCTGTGTCTACCAGTACGCTGGCTAAAGCATCGTCCTAGCAGTTAACTGTAACGTTGAGCGCCATGTTATAACGGCGACCCTCTTCGGGTAATTCCTCATCACTAAATCCCAAATTATTGCAGGAAGTGATGTTAGAGACAATACTATCAAACTGTCTGATTGTTACATCCTGTTCCACAAAGGCTTGCTCCAAGACTTTCTGTAGAGCCTCCCTGTGGGCTTCTGAACTGAGTAACAGTGATAATACCAAGATCTTTGAAGGAGCCTGTAACAGCTGATCAACAATGTTATATTCACTCCTTTGGATGAGTTTCAGCATCTCATCATTATTTTCTGAAAGGTCGGGATTACTGGATTGACCGACTGATGGATCGGGAGCTTCTGTCTGAAGTTCCTTTTCTTTATTAGGTTCTCCAACTCCTCGGTTGAAGATTCGACCGCTCCGTGTTACACGACTGATGTCTGCAATATTCACGACGGAGGGTAATGGAATTTCCTTTCCATTTTCAATTGTCGTTGCACCGTATTTGTAAGGGATAACCTTAGTTGATTCATACGGTAGTGGTCCCGGCAGATAGATGACTATGGGAACCCTATGATTTTTCTGACCATCAAAAGTAATCTCGATCCGTTCCCGGTTGGGAATTCTAGATTCGTCAAGTAAAAGGGATGATGGCAAAAACATCCCTGGTCTGGTGACGACCAGAGATTGTGACAACGTCCTCGACTTGATCGGCAAGGTAGTTCGGCGTCCAGTTGATGGGTCCAGAACCCGGATATGGGTGAATCTCTCCACGATCCACCTGACCCTGAAGAGCTGCTCTCACAAGGTAACACCCTTGGTTACTTTCTGAACAGACACTACAACGGTCATAATTGTGTGGTGGCACCTGACCACACCCACTTTGAATACAATGTAACCTCACTAGGTTAGCTTCCACAGATCGGACATCCTGACTTTGACGCCGAGTAGGATTCCTGTTACTGATACTAATTTGCTGAGTATCTTCATCCATATAGATTGGCATCCACCAGTGATTTAACAAGTGCTGAAATGCCTCCTGGACAAGGGTACAACCTCGATCGTTTTCGCAACCTGCTTTACAGCTTTGATAGTCATGTGATATTAAGAATCCGAGTCGGACCTGCTCAGCATGTAACTCTACCAGGTTGGTATTCATCACGCAAATATCAAAGATCTAAACCATGTTGATCTGATAAGGGTTCCTATCATGGTAGTCTTGGATCCATCCAAGATCCATCTGACGCTGGAGGGCCTCCTGTATGAAAGAGCATCCCTGTTTATTTATCGAGCAAGTCAGACAGGAACTGTAATCGTGCCGCGGCAGATTATGATACTGGCTTTGCCTTGAATGCATTGCCACCAAGTTGTCATTTGTTGCACGGATATCGTGGTTCTGAATGATGTTGGATTTAGTGTAGACCATGTTAACTCCACGAACTCGGTGCTCTTGGATCCATTCGAGATCCATCTGTTCCTGTAGAGCTGCTTGCACCACAGAACATCCATGATTGTCTTTAGAGCAGATATCACACTGGTGATAATTATGAGGTGGCACATAGCCATATCCACTCTGTTTACAATGCATCTTGACCAGATTGGTTTTCAACAAGAATACATCGTGAATTGGATAAACATCATTAGTATCTTTCTCAATCAAGTTGACTGCAGCTTTCTCATTTTGAGGCAGCGGGTTTGTGAGAACATTGGGATTCGTATCTTTGAAAGATAAGAGCCCGCTCCTAACAAGCTTTTGCACGTCAGACTTGAAATTGAGACAAGTCTCGATGTTATGTCCTGGTCCTCCTTGGTGATAAGGGCAAGTTTGATCCAACGTAAACGAGAAAGGCAGATTTTCCGGTACTGTAAGAGGAGACTTAGTCTGGATGTGCCCCTTAGCTAGTAGTAACGGAAATAGTTCTGCGTACAACATGGGTATAGGATCAAACCCTGATGGTCGTGTTGTACGGTTGTTGTTATATGGAGGACGAGCCTGCTGAAGAGGCTGTTGTGCCCTTTGCTGATTAGGTTGGCTCTGCGCAACCTGAGGTTGACACGTAGGAATAGGCGCAGGGCTGATAGCAGGAATTACAGCTGCTACTGGTTGATAACGTCGCCTTTGCTTTCCGAGAGAGATATTCCCAATATCTTGCTCTTTTTTCTTAGGGAGAGCACTACCGTATCATTGAAATTCTGGTACAGATGTGTGATGTCTTTGTCCAATGTCACAACATCGCAATCTGCTGAACAAGGCAATAATAGAAACAGTAAATAACACACTGAATTGTTCACCCAGTTCGGTTCAACAACCTACATCTGGGGGCATACCAAGCCAGGAAGGAAGTCCACTATTAGTAGTATCAAATTACAGACTCAACAGACCAGTTGACAATCTACCTAATTTAATCACTACCCAATGACCCTTCTACCTAAGTCCTCCCTAGGTAAGAGACTCCATCTCACTTCCTATCATCACAATAATGTCTAGCAGTCAACTACACCGTCACTGCATCAACAACTTGATTACCAATAACTGTACTGCCATAGAAGACACCCTTCCATGACACCCTTTGGAGTTGCTTCAAAGCTTCCTCCAAGAAAAATACCAAACTCAAACTCATTACCTATAGGTTTCTGAGTTACACACAGTGACCATCTCACAACCCGAGTGGTTCACTTAGACAAAGCCCTAAAGATCTACATCTTGGACCCGTACAAAACCTAGATTACAAGCATTCTATTTATAACCTTTTTCCTACTGGATATGGGCCTTCAAATCCCAGTAAATCTTCTGTAACAAATCTGCGTCTAAATAGATCTTCAATCAAATCTTCAATTATTAACTCTGAATATTCTCCATATCTTTGTGCAACAAACTGATCTTCATAACTGATTGTAACAGAATATATCTCTCCCTTGATCTTCGCCTGCATTCTCTGATTCTCTTTAGCAGAATATCTCATTCACACCAGAAACACGTGCAGCCCTAATTAATCATCCCAGACCTGATGTTGCAATGTTCTGGTATAATGATGTTAACACTTCGCATGTGACATCACTCTTCAGCACTTTAACTTTTCAACATTATTTACAACCCAGACTGTTAGCAGTTCATGTTGCAACATCAATCATGACATCAACATTGTTTTAACAAAATTTCAGCCAATTACAAGAACTTACAATCTCCCCCTTTGGCTAATTTTGGCTAAAACAACTATATAACCATTACAACTCAGATTACAGCAGCTATTACAACTCTATACTACTGTCAGTAGTTATCAGTAACCACTGAACCTAACAGTAACCATCAGTAGCTACTGTGCACAGCAATCCTGGAGATCCATCTTCTAGGGAATAATTGAATGATGTTAAGACATCATGTCTGACACATTCTTTTGCTAGCACAGCCCACCACAATCACTTCAGGCAGCACATCAGGGGGAAGAAGTAGAAAGTCCCGAAGTGCACTCAGATTACAGATCTCTGGTGTACATGAGGAAGAAGATTTTAGACACTCCCCCTTAATACAACACATTTCTTTTTCCTTTCAACTCAGACCCGGAATCATTGTGGAATACTCCCCCAGAAAAGAAATGTTTGTCCATTCATCAAAGACCAATGGTGGCATAAGATAATTCTGCACACCATCATTGATCAGACACTGGGTTTAGACCATGGCGTAAGAGGAAACTTAAGAAGTGCCATTCAGCTAACCCAGGTAACTCAGAACACAAGTCACAACTGTGTTCATAACTCAGGACACAAGTCACAAAGACTCAACACCAACTCAGGGATGTACCCTCTTCTTCTGCTGCATTAGAAACTGCAGACTCCAGGCATAACATCTGCACAGGGCACTTAGCCAGATCCTCTCCTTTCTCCCCCTTTTTAGCCACAAACTTGCAAAGGGACCCCTCACAGAACCAGACCCAGTAATTGCTCACCCAAACACGAATAAACCCCATTTGACTTATGAGACAAGAACCCTCACTGGCTGAAGGAGAACTGAAAGCCCCTATAAATAGCTGACCAGTAACTTAGAAATTAACGAGCCTTCGAATATGTTCAATGTTCTTGGTCAAACAAACACTATTTTAGGTATCAAAAATCGTATTCAAATTCAATGCCTATCTTCCAAAAACTGCCTTGACTGCCTTAATTATTTCACAACTGAATCTTACCATAAATTAGGCCAATAATGCTCCATGCATATTCGAAGCCACGTGTTTCACTTTATCCTAACACCACCGTCCAACATACTTCCCTGTTTGGCTCAAGAAAAACATGTCCTATATCATGTTCTAACATCTCTTCAGACATTGCCTGCTGGCTCATTAACTCAAGACTCTACAAACACATCTTCTTACCTAATGGGTATTGATACAACTTCTCACAACTTCTTCTAGATTGCTTCCAACCATCAGCCAAGTACACCACTTTTGCTTTTCAGACCTCTCCTGTATAGGCACTATCTTCACACAGCTATGACCGGTCCCATCATCCCACTACACATGCTGCAATAGGCTATAGTAAACAGCCTTACACTCAATGCCCTTTATGATATCCTATCAATAATGCCACATTCCTCATGGGGATTTTAGGTACAGAATATGCCAAGTCCAAAAGGCAAAAGCCCATTTGATTGGAAACTTTTCACACAAGATAAACATCTTTCTGTCCTTACATTCACCAGCTCCTAATGAAGTCTTCAACATGAAAGTAGCCACTACTTGCCATCAAGATTGGAATCTGCCCATTCTAATCCACACTATGTCAGAACTACCACTTCAGACTATAATGCTGCTTCTTCAAACTCCATAAGTATGGTACATACCCAACCATAATGTTGTAACAACATGTAGGACATCAGCATGAGACAAAAGACCATCCCACTTAACTAGACAAGACCTAGTCTTATCCTACTAGGACCACTTCCACCCAGGCACCAAGCACGAAGTTCTGGTAACCAATATGTCAAGAAAAGCAGGTTCCCAAGAAAAACAGATTCCCACACCAAAGACTACTCTGACTGGTCAGGCGATACAAACAATGCCAGATTATCCATTTTAAATGCCAAACCTCCTTGCTCCTATCAGCACACCAAGGAAGGAAACATGAGTCAGTCTAACAAGAATGCAGCAAAGAGGCATATGCACGAGGACAAGAAACCAGATCCTCAGAAGTTGAAGGACACAACACTGTCCAAAGCTGGAGTATCTTCTGGAGCAACAAGAACACGCAAGACATCCGAAACCAGGATGAAGACTATCAAGAAAAACCAAGTGCAACTTCAAGCCTCTGATGATGAATGGGATGAAGATTGGAAGACTTTTCTTGATTCGGGGGGGTTGGGATAATCTATAGACACTTTGTTGTTTTTACCAATCTTGTAAGCTATCATCAATGCAATAAATTTCTGTTTTACTTCTGTTCCATTTACACAACTGTACAAGACACTAACTCCTCATGTAAACAACTTTTCAATTTCCTAAGTGCCAACACCAAAATCTCCCATAATATCATTCTCCCCCTACCAAGGATAACCAGTGCACCTTTGCAAGAAGAACACCTTCCATCAACATAAACCCCTACTGAGTTCTTATAGAAACGCACATTCTCCACAAACAAAGCTGTCCTTCAGACTCCTCCTCAGAAGCATATGCACATAAGCAATTAGCTTCACACGGGTAGAACCATTTATGTCCACACCAACATGCCATCCAACAGCCTAATGTCATAACATGTTATCTGACATTATCTCCTCATGAGATTCAACCAATCTTCACAATCTTGATCAGCATATATACCTTTGCAGCCAAGTATTCCCCTGTCATGGTTAACTAATGCTCTAGATGAGGATGAACAATAAAGCACACTTCTGAGCACATGCATTTTGGTACCACTGTCCCTTTCTCTCAAGGCAGTCATTCTCTATTAAACTCTTCATCTAAGGCAGACCTTCTACTTCATCATTCTCCCGTATGATTATGTAGACGCTCCTTAAGCATGATGTAGACATCAATCTTCTAAATCAGGGCATAATCTTCCTCTCATCCTTCTTCAAGAAGAATAGTTTCCATGAGTCTTCCACTCATCGACCTACTACCCAAGAGTAACTCAACCTCATCCCTGACAAATTGGATGATACTCCATAGTCACCAATCAACCCATCAGTTGATTCATCTCCAAGGTGCTTAACCATTGAAAACACTTCTGCGGTCCTGCACTTTAACCTCAGACAAATACAAAGTCTCCCGTCAATGTATATTGTCATCAGTTGACTGCACAACTTTATCCAAAGCAGACAATTATGCAAGATACAACCGTTTATCTAGTCTGACATCATTTTTCTGCAGACTTGAGGTACTGATTGATCCTTCTATTGCTAATCCATCCCACTGATCACATTAGATTAGGTAAGTGGCTTGACTTGATACTTCACCGTGAGCATAAAGTTTCAACATTACCAGTCACATGACCCAGCATACTCTAATCTTTCAAGAATCTTCAAACCTTTGATGCCATCCTCATTAGGTTACAACAACTAAGCTTAAGAGATAACTTATCAAGATCTTCACTCCTGCATGAAAACTTTGAAAGTGATACTCTTTTGCTTTGTCTCTATCTTCTTCTGTTCCTTCCAGCCACAAGACTGATGCAAACACCAATTCCAATTGACCAAAGGCTGATTGACAAATTAAGCTCAGCTTCTTTCTTGATGAATCTCCACACCACCCAGATGCCTCCTCTTCCAAGTCAGGAGTAGGTTCCAAACAGACGTGATCAACACATTTGTTTAGCCCCCAAGCATCTGTTATGTCACACTCTGCCTTTAACACATCCCAGAGATTGACTTTGGAGGCAAAAAAAACGCTTCTAACTTTCTTCAGACCCCTTTTCAACAAGCTCATATACGAGTTCCTTTATGAGTGGACTTGGGATGAACCACAAGTATCTTTGGCAACTCTACTATGCTAGTTGAAGATATCCTCAAGTATCACCTCACCAAGTGATACAAAATGTTGCAGCCTTAACTCAAAGCCACCAGGAATTTTCCATCAGAAAAAATATGCAGCGGAACAAACACCAGAAAACTCCTTTGCAACCTTCAGGCAAAACCCTGTACAAACACGACACTCCATAGGTTTGAAACTAAGTCAAACCACACAACAGTTCACCACCAAGTTATAAGCCTGATAACAATAGACAGGTCCAATACACACCCTGTCATGAACAGTTCATCCTCCACTTCAAGGGATCATACAAAAATCTCTATGAACTGATCAAGTCCATACACCATCTCAGCAAAACTATCTTCCTTGCTCATAAACCAGAAAGTATCTTCCCTAGATCTCATCCAGAAACAGACAGGATGCCTGCTCTGATACCAATTGAAATTCTGGTACAGATGTGTGATGTCTTTGTGCAATGTCACAACATCGCAATCTGCTGAACAAGGCAATAATAGAAACAGTAAATAACACACTGAATTGTTCACCCAGTTCGGTTCAACAACCTACATCTGGGGGCATACCAAGCCAGGAAGGAAGTCCACTATTAGTAGTATCAAATTACAGACTCAACAGACCAATTGACAATCTACCTAATTTAATCACTACCCAATGACCATTCTACCTAAGTCCTCCCTAGGTAAGAGACTCCATCTCACTTCCTATCATCACAATGATGTCTAGCAGTCAACTACACCGTCACTGCATCAACAACTTGATTACCAATAACTGTACTGCCATAGAAGACACCCTTCCATGACATCCTTTGGAGTTGCTTCAAAGCTTCCTCCAAGAACAATACCAAACTCAAACTCATTACCTACAGGTTTCTGAGTTACACACAGTGACCATCTCACAACCCGAGTGGTTCACTTAGACAAAGCCCTAAAGATCTACATCTTGGACCCGTACAAAACCTAGATTACAAGCATTCTATTTATAACCTTTTTCCTACTGGATATGGGCCTTCAAATCCCAGTAAATCTTCTGTAACAAATCTGCTTCTAAATAGATCTTCAATCAAATCTTCAATTATTAACTCTGAATATTCTCCATATCTTTGCGCAACAAACTGATCTTCATAACTAATTGTAACAGAATATATCTCTCCCTTGATCTTCGCCTGCATTCTCTGATTCTCTTTAGCAGAATATCTCATTCACACCAGAAACACGTGCAGCCCTAATTAATCATCCCAGACCTGATGTTGCAATGTTCTGGTATAGTGATGTTAAGACTTCACATGTGACATCACTCTTCAGCACTTTAACTTTTCAGCATTATTTACAACCCAGACTGTTAACAGTTCATGTTGCAACATCAATCATGACATCAACATTGTTTTAACAAAATTTCAGCCAATTACAAGAACTTATAGTATCGTTTTGTACTGCTCGATGATCCAGTGTCTTTTGCCAAATGTCATTCTCGGACGGCTTCCTCAAGACGAACTCCCATGCCCACCATCTCGGTGAAGTCACTGGGCGCACTGGCAACCATTCTGTCGTAGTAAAATGAGCTTAAGGTCTTTAAGAAGATCTTTGTCATCTCTTTTTCCTCAAGAGGTGGACAAATCTGAGTGGAAATTTCACGCCATCTCTGGGCGTACTCCTTAAAGGTTTCCTTGTCCTTTTGTGACATTGATCTGAGTTGATCTCTGTCCGGTGCCATGTCCAAATTATATTTGTATTGTTGGACAAAGGCAGTACCAAGATCTCTGAATGTACTGATCGTAGTACGGTTTAAACCCATGTACCATTTTAATGCGGCACCGGTTAAACTATCCTGAAAGTAGTGAATCAGCAGGTCCTGATTCTCCGTCTGAGCTGACATTCGCCGAGCGTACATCACCAGATGGCTTTGAGGGTAAGAGTTACCCTTGTACTTTTCAAAGTCGGGCACTTGAAATTTGTGCGGAACTTTCACATTGGGGACCAAGCAGAGGTCTGCGGCGTCCTTTCCAAATAGATTCTGACCGCGGATGGCTTGCAGTTCTTTCTGCATTTCTAAGAACTGTTCCTGGAATTTGTCCATTCTATCGAACATAGTTTCCTTCTTACCAGAAGGTATCGGCAGAATCTGTCCTTCTGGGATAGTGTGCACCACAGGGGGTGGTACCGTGACTACGGCAGTGAGTCTTGGCATTTCCCGAAGTCTGTAACCTTCAGGAGTCTTCAATATGCCTCTGGCATCTTTGCTTTCCCGAAGTTTGTAACCTTCAGGCCCAGCGGCTTCTGTTATGATTCCCTGATCCTCAGTGATCGGCGGAACATATCCTTCCGGGATATAGTTAACAGGCATGCCCCAAGGACGATCTTTCGACATTTGATACCTAGGATCAAACTTCTCCACTATGGGCGCTGAGGTGATCTCTGAGATCACAGTCCTTTGTAGCTGAGCTTCTGCCATGGCTTACATGTCGTTACGAAGCTTTCTCATATCCTCTCTCAGAGCGTCGATCTCTTCTTTCAACTCTCTGTTTTCTTCCTCAAGATCATCCATCTTTTTCTGACGATTGGCCCGAGTATTGTACGAATGTGACAGTTTGACTCTAGAACCGAGACACAAACGTGAGATTCGTAGGTAAGAAGAATACGCGATGTGAGAATGATGAATGCAATGATTATATTAATTGTTTTTTTGGTTTAATCAAAATAAACTTCAACAATTAGATTGCAAATATCAAATAGTGGGGAAACCCCTTTTTATTGAATTCAAAGGATTACATAAATGGAAATACAGTAGATTACAAGGTGCAGAAATAAAAACCTAAGCTAATGGGTCCCGAGAGAACTCGGGTGCTGACTCCGGTATCTTCCTTTTCTTTGACCGGGGCTCTTGAGCCATTGTCGGGTTGGCATTCCTTTGCCAGGTGAAAGGAGCGAGCAAATTCCTTTGGTCGTCCTGATTTTCTACAGCATGTTGCTCCAAAATCTCGATCAGAGCATCCTTATCTTTCAGCAGTTGTTGTATTTTGATACACTCGACATCGAGGGTGCGGTACTTGTTCTTCCAGGACCTTCTCTACTTTTGAACTTTGTTGAGAGTAACCTGAAGCTTTTCAGTTTCCGTCATGAAATACATGACAGATTCCCTCGGCGGAAGAATTCTGTAACGAGGATAAGGCAACTTCAGCTTGAGAGCTCTAGTTTGTACCCAATGGAGATAAGGCTCCACCGAGACACTCCGGTTTTCCTAGAGACTCTCGTCCTTTCTTATGAACGTGTTTCCAAGCATGCACTATTTCCATCTTTAGTGCTCTGTCGTTTTCTCCTTCTTTGAAGAAAAGACCTTCCAGATGAACACTCCGTGGGACGTGTCTCATCGGGTATCCAAATTGACGACGAACCAACGCCGGATGGTAGTTGATTCCTCCTTTAGTTCCTATAAGGGGTACGTTGGGGAAGTTTCCACAACGTTCAATGATTCTGATTCCATCAAAGATCCTATTACACCAATCTATATCAGAGTTGGTAAGAGACATGATCTTCTGCGACCAACGTAAGGCACTCTTACAATCCCAAAAAGCAGCAGACTTGGGCAAGTGGGAGATAAACCATTTGTAAAGCAAAGGTACACAGCATGTGATCTCCCCTCCGCTGTACAAATTTCCCAAGTGTACCGAATGATACGCATTTGCGAGCAAAGTCGGCACAGGGTTTCCAATGAGAAAAACCTTAATGGCGTTGATATCGAAGAAGTTATTAATGTTGGGAAACAAAAATAACCCGTAGGTGATCAAGACAAAGATGCTTTCAAAAGCAGTCACGTTTCCTATACTGGCAAAATACAGGGCTTTCTTTGTCAAGAATTGGGCTGGCAAACCTTGTATGCCACCCTTGGTTGTCATGTGAGTCTTGACCTCAGACTCGTCCAAATGAATTGCTCTTGCAATGGTCTGATTCTTTGGAATTTCTTCCAGTCCAGAAAATGGAGCTCGATCAGTGATATGTAAATCGGTCAGATGAGAATACTCCTCCAGCGTTGGTGCTAGTTGGTAATCCGGGAATGTGAAGCAGTGATAAACTAGATCGTAGAACTGAACGAGCGCATCCATGATTCCCTCAATCACATGGACCCTTAACAGAGGTAGCAGACCTCCGTACTTTGCTCTGAAGGCCTCTTGGTTTGTGATCATCCTCGCCAAACCTCTTAAATCCTCTAGTTTTGGAATCCTGAAGGTATACCTATGGGTTCTCTTTCTACCGAAATCCATTAGCGCAATCTTTTTCTCTGATATTTGTAATCACAGTCTTAGTTTAATTTGAAAAACAGAGAGACTAGAAGAGAAATTTTTTTTTAATGTTTTAATGTTTTTTAAATGAATGCATGAATGCAGCACACAAAAACATAGAAAAAACATGGGGTCAAAGAGTCGTTGTCATGAAGTCAAGGCTCTACCTATCCCCAATGGTTTATACTAGGGTATTTTTGTACCTGTACTCATTATCATCAGCTCCTCCCAGGAAAGCAAAACAACAAGCGGATCGCCAGCGAGTTGTAGAGCAATCTTAGAGTAAGTGCCATTCACCGAGAATAGATCACCAGCCTCAAATGAGGGTAGTATCACGTGACAACTATTTCCGATAGCTTCCGCACTTATCTTAAGTGTATACTCAATCTTTCCACATGCGGTATCCCACGCATTCCCATTAGCAGAAAAATAAACACGTATAGCAATTAGGAAATGCAGTATATATATTTGTCCTAATCATCCTAGACCTTTAAAGCCATGAATCCTAAGTTCCTGACAGAAAATGGTTTCCCGGCGGAGTCACCATCCTGTGGTTTCATTCCAAATTAACGGCGTTTTGACCTAAGATCCTAGTGACGTCAAGGTTTCTACCTAGGGGACAAGAAGAGAACAAGATCCCTAAAGAGACCTGATTCTCCCCAGCAGAGTCGCCATTTTTCTGTAGCGAGTGATTTTTGGATGTGGTTGCGAAGCACAATCGCTCTGGTACTACAGCTCGATTCATTTTTTATCCTATTAAAGCTGATGAAGGAAGGGAAATAGATGTCTCCAATTAACCCTGCTTGCAAATTGAGATTAAACAGTCAAAACTGTTGGTTTACAGATGCTACAAAGATTCGGGGTCTCTCCTAGGTTATTTTGTTGACGAAGGGGTGCTTTAGGCTATCGGTTGAGATGTTAGGACGAATGTATGAGAGCATGGGATTTTGGGTTTTTGTTTAGTGTGCTCGCTAAGATTTTTCTTTCAATCTTATGCCTACGTATTCCCATTTTTCCGAAACAGGGAAATCAGAGCGTTCGTAGTTCCTCCTATTCTATGGAAGGAAATGGGTGTTTTTGGTGTCTTGTTCAAAGCCCAAGACGTGAAGCGAAAGGTGGTTTGTATCTTGTTCAAAGCCCAAGATGTGAAGCTGAAAGGTAGTTTGTATCTTGTTCAAAGTCCAAGATGTGAAGCTGAAAGGTGTTGTCTTTAGAGAGAATTTGTCATCTCTAAAGAGGGGTTGTATGTCACAACTGTTTATAAAGGAGAATTACTTTAACCGGGATTTGTGAATCTGGCAATGCCATAATTTCCTTTAAAGGGGATTTTAACCTGAAGGAGAAGACTTTAACTCAGTGTAGAGCAATGCTATCTTTCCTTAGGAATTTCTCATGCTAAAAGAGGGACAGTGGCATGGATGTAGATGATCCAGAGGCTTGCCGCTTACAGCGATTAGATGGAGGGGAAGGAGTTGTTGATGTTTGTGTACTGTGAACGAGGCACAGTTTTGATGCTAAAAGGTTGATTGGATCAACCAGTGGTTTTCTTATACAAAGCCTAAGAGGAGGCTAATATGTGTCTCGTACAAAGCCCGAGAGACAGGCTAAAAGGTTTTGACTCGACGAGGGAATCTTTTGGTATCTCGTATAAAGCCCGAGATGGAGGCTAAAGGTTTGTTTGGCTCAATAAGAACCTTTTTGTATCTCGTATAAAGCCCGAGATGGAGGCGGAAGGGGTGATTGACTCAACGAGGGAGTCTCTTATGTGTCTCGTACAAAGCCCGAGAGAGAGGCTAAACGTTGTTTGACTCCGCTGGGGAGAATCGTTGTACAAAGCCCAAGAGGAGGCTCCACTGAAGAAGGATCATTATACAAAGCCTAAGAGGAGGCTATGGCGCTGTTTCGGTTGAGTGACAGGTCCAGTATCCTGATTTAAAGAGAAAATCAGTTCTTATATGAGTAACACTGTACTCAAGGATTTGATTCGAGGATCAGGGTTATTCCCTATTCTTTAAGGAAGCGGGAAATCCAAAAGGGGTTGAGATTGTCCGAGTCTACGAGTTTTCTTCCTATTTAACGAAGGGTCACTTGAGAATGTCTTTGAGACTCAAGGAGATTAGACTGTCTGTGTCTAGAATTTCATCTTTTGTACTATGCTTTGAGAAACAGTAGTAGACTCTTTGAAAGGATTGTTCTATGAAGATGACTAAGTTCTATTCCTATACCTCTAGGAGGTCGTCGGCACAATTTGTACGAAGCCAAGAAGGAGGCTGGAAACTTTTAAGAAGCTGAGAGGTCCTTGTACGAAGCCCAAGAGGAGGCTATCATTCCTGGAGGAAGAGATCATTATACGAAGCCTAAGAGGAGGCTGTGAATACTTCTAAGAAGCCGATGGGTCCTTGTACTAAGCCCAAGAGGAGGCGGGGTTGCTTTTAGGAAGCCTGTGGGTCCTTGTACGATGCCCAAGAGGAGGCCGATGCTTTTAAGAAGCCCGTGGGTCCCCAAACCCCGAGAAATTCAAGACAGGCTATTCACAAGGAATATATCAAGCCAGGAAAGTTCGAGAATTTGGAAGAAACTCAAAGATGCCATTCATGGAAAATACATTCATCTCTGGGAGTAGAGTTTCTTGACAATTCCTAATGAGGACAGCCGAAGAGAAGACTGTATCTGGTGATCCTATTGGGGATCTAGTTGTCTATTTCTACGACTAAACGAAACGGCTTTCTAGTTCTAGACGCAGTTGCCGGGGAAACTCTAAATATCTATACTATTATTACACAGTTGATATGAGTTTATGAAAGAAGACTTACAGCGAAACAGCCCAACAATACAGTTATATGTATATGAAAGCGGTAAATGAAAGCGGATAAACACTTACTCGGTTGTAGAGCTTCCATGCTGTTTGGTTAGTTGTTCAACAAAGAAAGATTGAAAACAACAGTATATTTCAAAATCAAAGGAGAAAGTGCTTTGAAAAAGAAAGATTTGGGGCTTACAACTCAAGGAGAGGCTCAGGGTTTTATCAGTGAGCGCACTGTATGAATTTGTACAGAGGGACTTATACAAGTGACTGATGCCCAAAAAGGTTTTCTGTACAAAGGGATGGGTCTTACACTCTCTCAAGAGGCCCAAAAGGTTTTAAAGAAAAAGAGTGGGGCTTATAACACGAGGGTAGGCCCAATTGATTTTTTCGTTAAAAATGACGATCGCACCGAGGTTTTCTTTTAACGCAAAGGGACTTATACAATAAGTGAGGCCCAAATTGGTTTTGGTGAAAAGGGGGTCAGGTCTTACACTCTATTAGAGGCCCAAAAGTTTTGAATGGGTCTTATAGCTCAAGGAGAGACCCAAGGTTTTTTTGTTTTGAAAAGCGACGATCGCGCCGTTTGTTTTTTACGGTATCGGGACTTATACAATATACTGAGGCCCAAAAATGATTTGGTCAAAAAAAGGATTGGGTCTTACACTCTATTAGAGGCCCATGAATGTTTGAAAAAGTTTGATGAGGGTTGAATTAATCAAAAACCCTAATTTCATTTTTTAAAGGACATTTTTCAAAGAAAAATCAAGTAAAAAACGATAAAAAATATCAAATAAAGTCATTAATCATGTTATAAACAGTGATTAAGGTTTATAAAAAAGTATTTTATCCACATGAATATTTAAAATCATTTTGGTTTTAAAAATCAAGAAAAAGAAATTATTTTAAAAGCATTTAAAACAATTTAAAACAATTTAAAACAATATTTTTTAATATATTAAAAATATATCAAATAATAATATTTTTTGTGATTTTTTGGTGGATTAAAATATTATGGAATATGAATAAGAAGTGTGTAAAACAGATTTGGAAAATGATAATTTTTGCTATGTGAAATAATTGGTTGAGTTTTGAAGATAAACTAAGAAAAAGAGGAATGCGATGTCACAACATCACATTCGACATCACTCATGAGTTTTGAAGATAAGAGAACAAGGGAATATGTCACAACATCACATTCGACATCAGACAAAAAACCAGAACTGCACCTTGATTTTGAACATCTTTTTATCAAACTTCAAATATTCATAACTCTCTCAATTTTTAACGGAATTAAGATCCGGAAGAGCCTATGTTGACCAATTTTTCGCAAGGAATCCAATGGTATCACTCATACATACTGAAACTTAATGTACAGCGCACACAAGGCAAAAAACCAGATCTGCACCTTAAGTTTAAACATCTTTGCTTATCAAATTTTCAAACATTCATAACTCTCTCAATTTTTAACGAAATTGAAATCCGTAAGAACCTATCTTGACCAATTTTTCACAAGGAATCCAATGGTATTACTCATACATATTGAAACTTAATGTACAACACACATAAGGCAAAAAACCAGATCTGCATCTTAAGTTTAAAACAACATAAATTCCACATATAAACATGTTAAAGTGCAAACAGTAGGAGGATCATAACATACACATTAAGGACTACATTTTTGCTTCAAGAATTGTTCAATATGATGCATGTATGTGGACATCAAAGGAAAGCATGATTCAAAGAATTCAAGTTGTGAATTTTACCTCTTTTTTTGGAGATTTTGTGCAACCTACCAAGTGCTTTGTTCCAGAAATGATTTGATGCTTTGGACACCCTCAAATGACCTCTTAGAAGCTTTTAGGATGGTTGGAATCAGCTGGTACCTGCAAAAACACAAACTGTCCCTTTCTTGCAAAAGGGGTTAAAAGTGACCAAAATAACAACTCCCTCAAATGGTGTTCCAGATGTTGGGAACCATTTGGGATAGTTCAAAGATGATATTTGGAGTGTGTTTGAGGTTTTATCTGGTTTGGTAAGTGACTGAATCAAGACATGGCTTGAAAAATGCAAAAAAAGTGTCATTTTGAGGTTTTGAGAAGTGACTTTGTGATTTTGTGATTACAGGTCACTTGTGATAGTTTGTACAGCTTACATATGATATATATGAGGTGTGTGTGTGTGATTGATTGTGATGGAAAAGCTCTCAAGCTCAAAAACTCAGAATTACTTGCTTTGGAAGGCAAATTTGAGGTGAAAGAAGATATTTTGAGGAAAGCATCTGTTTGATGGCTTTGGTGTACTCAAACTGAGCACAAATGAGCTATATTTATAGTAGAGCAAGTTTGTTTTCGCAGCAATAGTGAATGGCAACTGCAGCAGAGGTTTGTTCAATGTTGGCCAATGAAAATCCAAGTCTCCTCTAGCCATTGGCTAGAGGTTAGAGCACAGAGCTTTGGTTCCCTACTTGTTGGAGGAATCTTGACTGAATTCAGTTGCAAATGTGTCAGTCCATGCCACCTCTAAGCATCTATTAAATGCTCCAATCCAAAATTGGAGTCTTGTCCCTCTTTTAGGGTTTTTTAGGAATAGCATGTTACTTCTTGTTCCAAGGACTTTGGAGGATTGGCTCAGTGATTGTCCCCTTTAGATTTGATCCTCAGATGTGTCCAAGATGATGATAAGGCTTGGAAATTCGTGTGGCACAAGAAATGTGCAAATCTGCCCCATGAAAAATTCAGCTGCAGCAAGTCTTTTTGTAAAATCCATAACTCCCTGCTCGAGTATGCAACATGGACGTTCTAGGACTTTATGGAAAGCTGAGATGATGTACTTCAACTTTCATGTTCAAGTTTTGGATTGAATCAATTTGGATCATGGAGAAAAACATCCTTGAAGTTGGGACATTCTTGCTGGAAAAATATTAGTGATGTCCTATGCAATGTTAGAACATCAGACATTGAACATTAATAATTCCAAACTTTAATCACTAGTATCTTTTAATCCACTATGATATTTTGAGTTGAATTAAATTGCTTCTTTGATGCTTGTCTTGCATGGTGACAAAGCTTGAAAATTGGGTGGCACAAGAAAAGTGCGCAAAATCTGTCCTAAAAAAATCAGCTCGAGCAAGGCCTGTTGTGAGGTTCATAACTCCTTGCTCAAGTTGAATTAATGGGAGTTCTTATACATTTTGGAAAGCCCTAATGACATGCTTTAACTTTGATGTTTGACTTTGGTCTTGGTTCAGCTTGCAAAGTCATCAAAAATGGTCTTGAACTTGTGTAATCAAATCTGTCCTAAAAGCTGTCATGAAAATTCTGCTTTATCAATGCTTTTTACAAAAATCATATCTCCTTGCTCGAGTATGCTACAAGGACGTTCTAAAACTTTCTGGAAAGCTGAGATAACGTACTTCAACTTTGATGTTCAAGGTTTGGCTTGAATCAACTTGGATCATGGAGAAAAACATCCTTGAAGTTGGGACATTCTTGCTGGAAAAATATTAGCGATGTCATATGCAATGTCAGAACATCAGACATTAAGAATTCCAAACTTTGATCACTTATATCTTTCAATCCTTATGATATTTTGAGTTGATTCCCTCTACAATGTTGAAGTATCAAATACCCTCTTTAAAAGTAGCTCTTACTCAAAATCAATGGATGCTTGGATCAATAGTTACAACCTTGAAAAGTTGTGCACTTGAACGTGATTTTAACTTAGAAAAAATTTCTAAGTTTCTTTCAATTTGATCAATTTTGAAATTTTGCATGATTTCTTGATTTAAATTTGATCAAATTAAATCATCCATCATATTTTCTTGAGTAATGGCTTGTGAAGCTCAAAGTTGACCAAAAGTCAAACTTTGACTTTCTGCGTCAGTTGACTTTGTATTAGATGAACTTGAGGCTTGATCCACTTGAAATGTTGCACTCTTGTGCTTAATTCTTGATGTGGGAGTCCTCTTGATCCTTTGTGAATGTTTGAGAGGTTTAGACAAGTTGAAGATCATGTCATTCCTTGATTGATCATTTGTCTAAAGGCTCTGAGAGGGTTTGAAACCCTAGTTTGATTGTAGTGAATGCTCAATAATTCCTTGAGGAGATTGATGAGGCACAAAAGTACATCCATATTGTGCTGATGATTTGCACCATGATGGGAAATCTTAGTGGTCAAAATTTAGGGTATGACAGTGTGCCTAGTGTCGGCGTGTTAGTTGGTTAGTCGGATGCGAGAGTCGTATCCGGAGTCGTTCGTCTCAGTTAGATTTTCGAGGACGAAAATTTCTAAGTGGGGGAGAATTGTAACGCCCCGTTTTGTCCGATTTATTTAATCGAGTCGATTTAATTATTTTTGTTTTATATTATTTTATTATTGACTTTTATTTGACAATATATTATTTTTCATCGATGTTTATGTTTTATCGCATTTTGAGAGCGTTTGGGAGATATTTGAGCTGAGGGGTATTTTGGTCTTTTTGTATGGTAAGACATTTTTCTTTATATAAGAAATAGATATTTGAGAGAGAAAAGATAGTAGAGAAGGAGAAAGAGGAAGGAAACGTGGGAAAAGAGAGAAGAAGGGGAAGAAGAGAAAATCATCAAAACAAAGCTCGATCTTCGATTAATCGGGTAAGGGTGAGAAGTTTCGATTATATTTCGATTGTATATGTATATGTATGTGTTGTTTGTATTTGTTTGGTTGAAATATATACTTTTCCTTATTAGTTGGATTGAAGAACAAATGTGTAGAATCGATGTTTTAACGGTTAGAATTTGGAATAGATTGTGTAGAATAGCCGAGTAATGTTTGGGTTTAATCGGGAATACTCGTTGGTATGATTTATGGAGTTTTGGATTGAGTTACATAGTTGTGAGATTTAGGGCAATAATGATGAAATGGTGAGAAATCGATGTTTTCACGGTTGGAATGGGGAATAAATTGCGTAGTATAGTCGGGTGATGATATGATTTACTCGGGTAAGCTTGTTGGTATGTTTCCATAAGTGTTGATTGAGTTTTGGAGTGTGAATGTATTGATAAATTTATGTTTAAATATATTTCAAAAATGGAAAATGTGTTGGATGGCTTTTTAATGGTGAAAATATTGTAGTACGTTGAATTCTGAGATCGCAGCTTTTTACGGAATTGAAATCGGAGGTCCGGAAGGCATTTAACGGCCGAAAATTGAGTTTTTAGCAAAATCTGCGCATTTATCCGCTAACCCCCAGAATCACGCGCTAACCCCCAGCTTTATGCACTGACCCGGGCAAAATTCCCAGGTTCATGCACTAACCCCCAAGCTTCATGCGTCGGCGCATGGTCACCAATTTTCCAAAATGTCTGATTTTGTTTTCTTCATAACTTTTTAATCGTAAGTCTGTTTTTACCCCCGTTTGAAGCGTTGGAAAGCTAATGAAAAGTTCTTTCTATTAAAAATGGTTTGGAGGACAGTAGATTATTTATTTAAGTCGTGGTTTTGTGATAGTGTGTGGTTGTTGGAGTTTTACCGTCGTAATTATGTGCGATTGATGTATTATCATGCTATATGCTTTTAATATGTAACGTGTAGCTTGTGTGCTGTTATATGATGTGAATATACATGATGGAATGTTATGATGATGGGTTGTGGCCTTATGGCAAGTATGTGCATTGTTTTGGATTAGACTTCGATGCGTGATTAATGATGTTATTGTGTGGAAAAATACATTGTTTGATTGAATACCAATGTATGTTGTTATGATGTGTGGTGGGTAGCCTTTGTGGTGTGAATCTCCTGTGGAAGTAATTATGATTGCATGATTTTTGTGGGTTGTGGATTATGATGAAAGGTATTGTTTGTGTGAAATTCAATGTATGTTGTTTGGTGGCCTTTATGGTTTGAAATGCATTGTTTGAATTGATTTGCAATGCATGAATGTGATGAGGTTGATTAATTCATATGGTTGAATTGTGAATGTATGGAGTTGATGAGTTGAAATATATGCATGATTATGGTTGCATATATGTGTGAAGATGCATTTGATTGTCATGAGTTCTTGTGTGTCAAGCATCATGATATGCATCTGGTGATGTCGTGTGCCCATGTTGGGTGTGAGCGACGAATCGATTCCAGAGGGAATCCGCTATAACATCGTGTGCCTTAAAAATAAGAGGACTTAAAGCGATCGGATGGATCGTGTGCCTTAAAAATAAGAGGTGTGAGCGATGATTATAGACGATCGTGTGCCTTATACAAAGAGGATCTAAAGCGATCGGATCATGTGCCTTATACAAAGAGGACCTAAAGCGATCCATAAACGTCGTGTGCCTTAAATACATAAGAGGACCTAAAGCGACGGGGAACATCGTAGGCCCGACGGGGAGTTACAGTGATGTAACGAGCGATGATTCTAGCAGAGTTCCTGAGTGAACTAGTGATGAGAAATGTTGGAAGTCGGTACCGCATATGCATTGTATAGAGTCGTTGTGCCGGTCTCTGTGTATTTGCATAAATCATGAATGGATTGATTATGTGTGGAAATTGTGAATTAATTGATTATGTGTTGAGATTTATGTTTGAATTGGTGAATTGATGTGCATATGCGATAAATGCATTGGTTGTGGATAATATGTCTTATGTGTAGACATGTGCTAGGTGAGGTGGTGGTGTGTTTCCATATGTTGTGACTTTGGTGTGCCTTATGTGGAAATATGTGATTATGTTAGATAATTGATGTATGTTATGTATATGTGGCATGATATAAGTGTTAATATGCGATGATGTGGTGAGAATAACTATGCATGTGAATTTTTATGTTTTGCATATTATTATGCAATCTTGATTTAGTTGTTATTTCTCACCCTTCTGCTGTTTTATAATGCTCTATGAGGCATTGCAGATTAGATTGCTGGAGGTCTTTTTGTGAAGCTAGGGTCTCCATTCTTTTGTCGGTCGGCTCTGATATGTGACACCGGGTAGTCGGGGTGATCGAGTGTGATTATTTTGTAGTATGTATATGTATCTTTTGGTGTGTGCATGTATGATGTTGTACATTACAGACAAACTTTTTATGATGTATATATATATGAGATTCAGTTACGGATTTTCCGCTTATATTCTGTTTCTGATTTGTGGGTGTATTACTACCTGAAGTGTTGCATGTCTTTATGAGCAGGTGTTGTATGTTTGTTTCAAATTGATGTGGCACCCCTTTCTATGCCGTGAATGTTTTAAATATACTCTGATGAAATTTTGAATTCTTGTTATCGCTTTAATAGCTTAGGGGTATAGATTGGGGGTGTTACAGTTCCTGCCTAAATAACTGAGCTTTGTGTAACCAGTCTAACACTGACTTTAAACAAAATGAAATATGGATCTCGATCCACTAGAAAATCTTCCAACGGGATTTTCTGAATCAAATAGTGAGGGTCATTTGGTTTGAGTATAATAGTGGGAGCATATTTAATTAAAGGGCTAATTGAATATGTTGGTTTTAATAGACACTTATAATTTCACATTTTTTTGTGTAGATTACCATGACAACAAACACCTCTAACAACATTTTTGCGATCAATTCTTGATTATCAAGGAAAAATTGTCTGGGACAAATTTTCTGGATTGGCACTGAAACCTGAGGATTGTCCTCAAACATGATAAAAAGTTGTATGTCTTAGAGACACCTGTTTCTGAAGAGGAGCCTCCTAGTTTTGCTCTTAAGGCTGAAAGAGATGCTTATAACAAGCATGTCGATGATGCTAATGAAATTGCTTGCCTCATGCTGGCTACAATGAATTCTGAATCGCAAAAGCAACATGAAAATATGGCAGCGTTCGATATGATCGAACACCTGAAGATGCTCTATCAAAAGCAGGCAAGGCATGTGTGGTTTGAAGTTTCAAAATCCATTTTTCAAGGCAAACTAGCGGAGGGAGCCATGGTAGGTCACTATGTACTCATGATGATTTGGTTTGTGGAGAACCTTGAAAGATTGGGTTTCCCCCTCAAAAAGGAGCTTGCGATTGATTTGATCCTGCAATCATTGTCGGAGAGCTTCATTCAAATTTTCCTTGATTTCAACATGAATGATATGGACAAAAGTCTTCCAGAGCTGCTAAGCATGTTAAGAATTGTTGAGTAGAATCTGAAGTCAAAAGGGAAGTCCATTCTGATGGTCAGTAATGGAAAGAAGCATAACAAAAGGTCTACCAAGAAGGGTGGTAAAGGGAATGACATGGAAGTTGCCAGACTCAAACCTATTGCTCATGCTTTGAAGCCTAAAGAGGCATAACAAAGTAGGGCACTCGCTTCTATTGCGGTAAGACCGGACAATGGAAGAGAAACTGCCTAAAGTACCTAGAAGATAAGAAGAATTGAGTAGAGACTTCAACTTCAGGTATTTATGTTATAAAAATAAAATTATCTACTTCTGCCTCATGGGTATTGGATACTGGATGTGGTTCTCACATTTGTACTAATGTGCAGGGGCTAAAAAGGAGTAGAGATTTGACAAAAGGTGAAGTTGACCTACGAGTTGGAAATGGAGCAAATGTGGCTGCTTTAGCTGTAGGAACTTATGTATTGACTTTACCTAGTGGTTTAATAATTCAGTTAGAGAACTGTTATTATGTACCTGCAATTAGAAGTAATATTATTTATGTTTCTTGTTTGGACAAGTTTTGTTTTTCATTCATAATAAAGAACAATTATTGCTCCATTTATTTGAATGATATATTTTATGCCACTGCACAAATGAACAATGGATTGTATGTCCTTGATCTTGAAATGCCAATTTATAACATTAATACTAAAAGGATGAAACCTAACGAGTTAAATCCAAGTTACCTTTGGCATTGTCGCTTAGGCCATATAAATGAGAGACGCATCTCCAAACTCCATAAAGATGGACTCTTGGACTCTTTTGATTACAAATCATATGATACATGCAGATCTTGTTTAATTGGAAAGATGACAAAGTCCCCATTCACAGGAAAAGGTGAAAGGGCTAATGATCTTTTATACGTCATACATACTGATGTTTGTGGACCACTGGACATACCAGCCAGAGGAGGTTTTCAATACTTCATCACATTTACTGATGATTTTAGTAGATATGGTTATGTGTATTTAATGAAACACAAATCTGAATCCTTTGAAAAGTTCTAGGAGTTCAAGAATGAAGTACCAAACCAACTAGGTAAGAATATTAAAACTCTTCGATCAGATCGAGGCGGTGAATATTTAAGCCTAGAGTTTGATGACCATCTCAAAGAGTGTGGGATTCTATCCCAACTCACTCCTCCTGAAACACCACAATGGAATGGTGTATCTGAGAGAAGAAATCGAACCTTGTTAGACACGGTCTGTTCCATGATGAGTCACGTCGATCTTCCAAACTCATTTTGGGGACATGCATTATTGACAACAGCTTACACACTTAAGCGTGTTCCATCCAAAAAGGTTGAGAAGACACCATATCAGATATGGAGTGGTAAGAAGCCACATATGTCTTACATGAATATTTGGGGTTGTGAAGTTTATATGAAACGACAATTTTCAACTAAGCTTGAGCCCAAATCTGACAAATGCTTATTTGTGGGGTATCCTAAAGAAAAAAGGGGGTATTACTTCTACATTCCTTCGGAGGGAAAAGTGTTTATCACTCGAACTGAGGTTTTCTAGGAAAAGGATTTTATTTCCAAAGGAATTGGTGGGAGGAAAGTAGAGCTTAAAGAAATTCAAGAATCACAAAGCATTGATACACCTGTTCTGGACTGGGTCGGCGCATGCCCATCCGTTGGGCAGGCCTAACCCAATACTGCGATGTGAGACCCAATATGGCCCAATTCACTTCCTTGTCGGGCACACTCAACGCCCTTACCGTCGAGCAGATATCACATACCCCAGGGAGAGGCTATGCCTCCCCCCCACACTTACTCCACGTGTTCCCCCCGCGGGGACATGTCATCAGGTAACTACCCACCTCCAAAAGAGTCGGTCTGACCACTTTCCGGAGATCTCAGGACAGTTACCCCAGGACGAAGACCACGTTCTGGTTTTCCCTATGCCACATAAGCCCTGGAAGTTGTCTACATTGAGCCTAGCAGTCCAACCCAGTGCAGACGACCATTGGCCCAGCGTTGGGGGCACAATATAAATACCCTCTCTCATGAAAGGGCCAGGTTGCATTTTATTCTAACTCTCACTCTCACTTTCTGTACTTGCTTGCTCTAGTCCTAACTTTGGCATCGGAGTACCTTGCAGGTACACCCCATCCCCCCCCCCCCCCCCCGCCATCTCATCACCACTGGAGTAGCGGAGCTCACGACGTTCACTGGCCACTAATCTACTTTCTGATCAGGTACGATCAGTGGCGCCGTCTGTGGGAACCTTTGCTTCCCCATTTTTCTATTCGTAAAACCAAAGCAACTTCCATTTTCTAACAACCATGGCAAGAACTCAACCTGAGGCCAAGACTTCGGACACCGCCTTCGCGCAGTTCAACAACGAAGACGACCACGAGGACAATGTGGTCGTCAACGTCAAAGAAGGTGACGAGAGGGACGGGCGTACTGCCTCCCTCTCCTCCGATGACATGGCATACAACTCCGCCCAACATGACAGTACCCCAGCTGTCTACCAGCCTATCCCCGCACCACCAAATACGGACCCGAACACAGTGGCCCTGTTTACACTGGTCAATCAGACCAACATGTTGATCTCCCAGCAGAACTTGCGGATTGAAGTGCTCGAAAGGGCGCGACAATGACGCTCTCCCGCGGAGACATCGTCGCCCCACCTCTCACAGTCCTTCTCTTCCCCCGCGGAAGACGGGACAAGACGACTCTCGGAGCCCTTCACCTTAACCTGAGGGACCCCGCCCGCGCCTAGAATGACCTCAGCCTGTGGTCGCCCAGAAGCGCAATTGCTCCCATCCTCGGAAGGAACAACAACGCTCCCCTGTCCAAAAGAGGAGCAAAGCTGACGGCAAAAACCCAAAGAGTCGTCTAAGGAGTCCTTCCCGACGACACAGGCATGGCGATCACTCCCCTTCGCAGTCATCAGTTAAGAGTGACGAAGATGACTAGCGTACCCCCCAGTCCAAAGAGATTATGGATATGCCCATACCCGTCGGGATGGAGAAGCCCCCACCTCTAGGGACGTACGATGACACAGCTGACTCAGACGACCACGTCGAGAGCTTCAAGGCTATGCTCGACTACAGGAATGTCCGGGGAGCTATTAAGTGCAGGCTCTTCCTGACCACCCTCCGAAAAGGTGCCATGGTGTGGTACAAAAGCCTCGCACTGGAGTCCATCACTGCTTGGAAGCAACTGAAGAGACAGTTCTCCAGGCATTTTACTGCATCTCGACGCCACCCGAAGACGGTGGCCTCCATGGAAGCCATCCTTCAAGGGAGAGACGAATCTCTCTGAGATTACATCGAGAGATTCAACCGGGAAGCCGTCGAGGTAGCCACTACCGACGACATGAAGAAGTTCCTGATTGAGCGATGATTACGACCTCGCACTGAGTTTGCCAAGGCTGTGGCCATCCAGAAACCCCGTAACTTGGAAAAACTCCTCAACCAAGCCCAAGCATACATTCAGTACGAGGAGACCGAGGCCGCCCACTGTGCCTGCGACTCGCGGCACTAAGAAGGCCCCCGAAACCCCAGGCATGAAGACTCTACCGCTCCCCGATGAGGGGGTGATAGAAGAATATAAGACCGTTCCAGGGACTCTCGCGAATCGAGAGGTCCAGCTGGCCGGTTCACGGAGTACACACCATTCACCGCTCACCACGAGCGAATTCTGTCCGAGTGTACCAACTCGGAATTCCAGAAATGAGGGGTCCGTTTTTCGAAGCCGACACCCCCAAAGGCAACGTTGACAAGTCCAAAGACTGCAGGTTCTATAGGAGCCATGGGCATGTCACCGAGGACTGCATCCACCTCAAGGATGCGATAGAAATCCTAATCAAAGAGGGGCACCTCAAGCAGCATATGAGGAGGAATGATCCCACCAAACAGGATGCCCGGGAAACATAGAGGGTCGAGAAGACGACCCCTTCCACCGGATAGGGAGGACTGCAGGTCACCCTGAGCATCCCCAGATCAGAGGACTTCTATGTCCCCGACGAGACCGAGATCCCTGCGATCACCCCTAGCCCGTGGGAGAGTCTTCCCCCCGAGGACCCTGTGACCGCTCACAGCCCGTGGGAAAGCTTCCCCACGACAATGGTTATATCCGGCGGGGGATTCAACAAGGTCTCTGTCGGGTCAATCAAGCGGAAGTTCGACGAGCTGGAGTCCGCGAGCTCGACACAGACTTCCACCTTTGAGAAGGTGGAAGGGAAGTCGAACCCCATCACCTTTTACCTCGAGGAGTTGCCAGGTGACGCGCCCAACTCCACTATCCCTCTCCTGATCCGGGCGCAGATGGCGAACTTTCACGTCCGCAGAATCCTGGTCGACCAAGGGAGCTCGGTGGACATCATGTACGCCCACCTCTTCGAGACCCTCCAGCTCGATAAAAGACATCTGAACCCTTACGTAGGCTCAGATCTCCAGGGTTTCAACGGCACGACCACCAGGCCATGGGGTTATGTCGAGCTGATGGTCACCTTCGGGAGTGATGACACTGCCCGACAAGTCAAGACCTGCTTTCTGGTAGTGGATTGTCCCTCCCTGTACCAGTGCATCCTGGGGAGGACAACTCTGGTCGAGCTCACCGCGGTACCATCTACAGTGCATCTGAAGATGAAATACTACACCACCCGAGGTCGGTTCGTCACCATCCACGGGGATATCGAAGCTGCAAGGAGGTGCTTCGAAGCAGCAACCAAGGGTCTGAGCTCGATCAATGTCAAGCCCAAGACCGGAGAGAAGTCAACCCCAGACGCAGTGCAGAAACCACTCCCGCGCGTCAACGCGGTGGACCTCGACAGTTGTTTCCACGACGAGCAGAAAGAAGAGGGAGCAGCGGACATCAACCTCCCAGCTGAAGGCAACAGGAAGCCTCTCCACCCAACGCGCCCCATTCCAGACGGAGACTTTGAGCTCGTCGCCCTTGGAGACGATCCAGATAGGAGCGTGAAGATTGGTACCAGGCTCCCCGACCTGGCGAAGAAGCATTTGAAGGCATGCCTCCAGGAGAACGCAGATTTGTTCGCGTGGAGCGCGTCTGAGATGCCCGACCTCGACCCTGAGGTAGCCTATCATCAGCTTACTGTAGATCCAGTCGCTAGGGCTATAGTGCAACGTAGACGTAGGAAGTCTCCCGAGAAAGCGGAGGCTGCTGAAAAAGCTGTAAAAGACCTCTTAGAGGAAAATTTTATTTCGGAGGTCAGGTACACAACCTGGCTGTCCAACGTTGTACTTGTCATGAAAAATAATGGAAAATGGAGGACGTGCATTGACTATACCGATCTTAACCAGGCATGCCCGAAAGATTCTTATCTGTTGCCTAACATCGACCAGTTGGTCGACAATTCTGCTGGTTTCAAACTATTATCCTTCATGGACGCCTACTCGGGGTACAATCAAATCGCCATGGCCAAGGCCGAAAAGCAGTACACCGCCTTCATGACCAAGTCGGGCAATTATTACTACAACGTGATGCCCTTCGGCCTGAAGAACGCCGGCGCGACCTACCAGCGGATGATGAACAAAGTCTTCTGGGGAGAGATCGGCGACATGCTTGAGGTCTACATGGACGACATGATCGTCAAATCAGCAGAAGAAGTTGACCACGCTGCCCATCTCAAAAATGTCTTTGACACGGCGAGGAAATGCAAGATGAGGTCCAACCTCGAGAAATGAATCTTCGGCATTCGGGCGGGTAAGTTCTTCAGTTTCTACCTCACAGAGTGAGGAATCGAGGTGAACCCCGACAAGTGCAGGGCCTTCTCCGAGATCCCAACGCCGAACTCAAAGAAATCAATACAATCGTTGAACGAGATGTTGACCTCGCTTTCCCGCTTCGTGGCCAAGTTGGCACAGTACGCACTTCCATTCTTCAAACTCCTACGCCAAAAAGCCACGTTCGAATAGACCAAGGAATGCGAGCAGATGCTCCTCCACCTCAAACAAGTCCTTTTGCAACCCCCTGTTCTCTCGCGACCAGAGGACGGGGAGACATTATTCCTATACCTCACCATCACGAGCGAAGCAGTCAGTGCGGTCTTAATCCGGGAAACCCCCGACTGGCAGAATCCAATTTACTTCACCAGCAAAGCCCTCCAAGGTCCGAAACTTAGGTACCAGCAGATCGAGGACAAATTATATCGGTGCGACTTCTCGATCCCTCTTCTCAGGTGCATCGAGGAGTCCAAGGTTCCCAGCATACTCTAGGAGATCCACGAGGGGATCAATGCGCAACACCTCGGCGGACGATCACTACCCCGTAAAGCCTTGCGAGAAGGGTACTATTGGTCCACCATGCAGCAGGACGCCAAGGAACACGTCAAGAAGTGCGACAGATGCCAACGACACGGGGATATGCACCTGGCCCCACCCAGTGAGCTCAAAATGCTCTCGTCCCTGTGGCAATTTGCATGGTGGGGAATGGATATCCTCGGGCCCTTCGTCGTGGGGTCATACCAAAACAAGTACCTGATCGTCGGCGTTGATTATTTCACGAAGTGGATCGAGGCTGAAACCCTAGCCAAAATCACGGCCCACAATGTACTACGTTTCTACAAGAGGAACATACTTACCCGGTTCGGCGTGCCCTAGGCAATTGTCACCGACAACGGGACATAATTCGCTGATAAAAACTTTCAAGACTTCATCGCGAAGCTGGGCACGAAGGAATACTTCACCTCGGTCGAGCACCCACAAATAAACAGTCAGGTTGAAGCCGCAAGCAGGGTGATCCTGCGAGGTCTGAAAAAGGAGACTGGGCGACACCAAGAAAAGATGGGTCGAGGAGCTACACAGCGTCCTCTGGGCCTATAGAAAAACCCCGCACTCCACTACCGGGTAGACCCCCTTCCGATTGACGTACGGAACTGAGGCGGTGATACTTGTGGAAATAAGGGAACCCTCGAGAAGAACGGAGTCTCCCCTCGACGAGGAGATGAACGATGAGGCCCTTCGGCAGGAGCTCGACTTCGTCGAAGAGATAAGGTCGGGCGCGTCCCTCCGCGAGGCCTCACTTAAACAGAAGATAACTTTACGTTATAACAACAAAGTTATTAAACGTGATTTTTAGGTAGGCACCCTCGCCCTATGAAGGAACTAGAATGATTCGCGAGAAGGCAAGCTCGCCCCGAACTGAGAGGGCCCCTACCGTGTCCGCGCAAAAACGGGGACAGGAGCCTACTACCTCAAAAATCTACACGGGGAGGAACTTGCTCGACCATGGAGTGCTGAAAAACTTAAACAGTATTACAGTTAAACTCTGCCCGCGACCCGTCCGCGTCGTGACTAAGGGGGCGCACTAAGGTACAAGTGTGACTCCCCTCGAGATAAAAAGACAAGAGCCCGCGTTGTGTGTGTACGATGACCCTTGATCCGACGGGGACATGTAGCGAGCGATTTTGGACGCGGTTCTTAAGCGCTGGTCGCTCTCTGCGGTTGAGCTTACTACAGGTCGATTCATTTTTTATCCTATTAAAGCTGATGAAGGAAGGGAAATAAATGTCTCCAATTAACCCTGCTTTGCATACTGAGTTTAAACAGCGGTCTGTTAGGTTACGAATGCTATCAATGTGGGGGGGGCCTTGTACTAGTTATTTGTATTTTCGCCCATACGGTTTTCTGTTTCTCTTTCTAGGACTTTATAGCGGGGAACAAGGATTTAGGATGTTAGGACTGATGCTTTTTGGTAGATACATGAGAGTATGGGATTTTGGGTTTTTGTTTAGTGTGCTCGCTAAGATTTTTCTTTCAATCTTATGCATACGTATTCCCGTTTACCGAAACAGGGAAATCAGAGCGTTCGTAGTTCCTCCTATTCTATGGGAGGAAATGGGTATTTTTGGTGTCTTGTTCAAAGCCCAAGACGTGAAGCGAAAGGTAGTTTGTATCTTGTTCAAAGCCAAAGATGTGAAGCTAAAAGTCCTGACTTTAGAGAGAATTTGTTATCTCTAAAGAGGGGGGTTGTATGTCACAACTGTTTTATAAAGGAGAATTACTTTAACCGGGATATGTGAATCCGGCAATGCCATAATTTCCTTTATAGGGGATTTTAACCTGAAGGAGAAGACTTTAACTCAGTGTAGAGCAATGCTATCTTTCCTTAGGAATTTCTCATGCTAAAAGAGGGACATTGGCATGGATGTAGATGATTCAGTGGCTTGCCGCTTACAGCGATTAGATGAAAGGGAAGGAGTTGTTGATGTTTATGTACTGTGAACGAGGCACAGTTTTTATGCTAAAAGGTTGATTGGATCAACCAGTGGTTTTCTTATACAAAGCCTAAGAGGAGGCTATATGTGTCTCGTACAAAGCCCGAGAGAGAGGCTAAAAGGTTTTTGACTCAACGACGAAGTCTTTTGGTATCTCGTATAAAGCCCGAGATGGAGGCTAAAATTTATTTGGCTCAATAAGAACCTTTTTGTATCTCGTATAAAGCCCGAGATGGAGGCGAAAGAGGTGATTGACTCAAAGAGGGAGTCTCTTATGTGTCTCGTACAAAGCCCGAGAGAGAGAGGCTAAATGTTGCTTGACTCTGCTGGGGAGAATCATTTGTACAAAGCCCAAGAGGGAGGCTAACTTCACGGGAGAAGGATCATTATACAAAGCCTAAGAGGAGGCTATAGTAACTGTTTCAGTTAAGTGACAGGTCCAGTATACTGATCTTTACAGAGAAAATCAGTTCTTATATGAGCAATATTGTACTCAAGGATTTGATTCAAGGGTCCGGGTTATGCCTGTTTTTTAAGGAAGTGGGAAATCCGAAGGGTATTGAGACTGTCGGAGTCTACGGGTTTACTTCATATTCTTGAAGAGTGCTTGAGAATGTCTTTGAGACTCAAGGAGATTAGACTGTCCAAGTCTAGAGTTTTGTCTTTTGTACTATGCTTTGAGAAACAGTAGTAGACTCTATGAAAGGATTGTTCTATGCAGATGACTAAGTTCTGTTCCTATACCTCTAAGAGGTCGTCGGGACAATTTGTACGAAGCCCAAGAGGAGGCTGGAAAACTTTTAAGAAGCTGATCGGTCCTTGTACTAAGCCCAAGAGGAGGCTATCATTCTCGGAGGAAGAGATCATTATACGAAGCCTAAGAGGAGGCTGTGAATACTTCTAAGAAGCCGTAGGGTCCTTGTATTAAGCCCAAGAGGAGGCGGGGTTGCTTTTAGGAAGCCTTTGGGTCCTTGTATTATGCCCAAGAGGAGGTGGGGTTACTTTTAGGAAGCCTGTGGGTCCTTGTATAATGTCCAAGAGGAGGCCGATGCTTTTAGGAAGCCGATGGGTCCCCAAATCCCGAGAAATTCAAGGCAAGCTATTCACAAGGAATAGATCGAGTCAGGAAAGTTCGAGAATTTGGAAGAAACTCAAGAGATGCCATTCACGGAGAAAAGATCATCTCTGGGGAATAGAGTTTCTTGACAAGTGCTTTTAAGAAGCTGATGGGTCCCCAAACCCCGAGAAATTCAAGACATGCCATTCACCGAGAATAGATCAAGCCAGGAAAGTCCGAGAATTTGGAAGAAACTCAAGAGATGTCATTCACGGAGAAGAGATCATCTCTGGGGGAATAGAGTTTCTTGACAACTTCTATGAGTGACAGTCTATGAAAGGGTTCACAGAGAATGCTGCCTTTCATATCTCCATATTGTTTAACCCCAAGAGGAGGGAAGACTGTGTCTGGTAATCCTATGGGGATCTAGTTTAGACTATTTCTAAGAGTGATCAACGGGCTTAATGCTAGACGTAGTTGTCGGGGAAACTCTAAATATCTATACTATTATTACACAGTTGATATGAGTTTATGAAAGAAGACTTACAGTGAAACAGCTCCACAATACAGTTATATGTATATGAAAGCGGTAAATGAAAGCAATAACCACTTACTCGGTTGTAGAGCTTCCATGCTGTTTGATTAGTTGTTCAACAAAGAAAAATTGAAAACAACAGTATATTCAAAATCAAAGGAGAAAGTGCTTTGAAAAGGAAAGATTTGGGGCTTACAGCTCAAGGAGAGGCCCAGGGTTTTATCAGTGAGCGCACTATTTGAATTTGTACAGAGGGACTTATATAAGTGACTGTGGCCCAAAAAATTATTTTCTGTACAAAGGGATGGGTCTTACACTCTCTCAAGAGGCACAAAAGTTTTGAAGAAAAAGAGTGGGGCTTATAACACGAGGGTAGGCCCAATTGATTTTTCCGTTTAAAGTGGCGATCGCGCCGAGGTTTTCTTTTAACGCAGAGGGACTTATACAATAAGTGAGGCCCAAATGATTTTGGTTAAAAGGGGGTTGGGTCTTACACTCTATTAGAGGCCCAAAAGTTTTGAATGGGTCTTATAGCTCAAGGAGAGGCCCAAGGTGATTTTTAAAAGGCGACGATCGCGCCGTTTTTTTTTTGACGGTATCGGGACTTATACAATACGCTGAGGCCCAAAAATGATTTGGTCAAAAAAGGATTGGGTCTTACACTCTATTAGAGGACCAAAGTGTTTTGAAAATGATTTATGAGGGTTGAATTAATCCAAAAACCCTAATTTGTTTTCAAAAATGTATTTAATTGAATAAAAATTCAATTAAAATGATCGAAATTGTTTAGCATAGGAAAAACAAATTGTGATCTTGGATTAATGCTTCAAAAATTAAGTATTGACCTACAAAATAATTAGAAAGCATTAAAAGTTGCAAAATCAATGTGGAAAAAATATTTAAAATGTCAAAAACAATTAAAATATTAATTCTTTGCAAAAATATCAATTATATGAAATAAATAATATTTTTGGGATTTTTTGATAAATAAAATATTTTAACATTTTTGTGAATTATTAAAAAAAGAATCAACTCAAAATCATTAAAACTCAGAGAGAAATTAATTTTTGAATCAATTAAATAAAATCACAAAATTCAAATATTTGAATTTGAAAAAAAGGCGCCAAGAACAAGCTGAAGCACGCGCGCGTGTTCTAAGATTCCCAGATTTTCATTTTCTCTCTAATCTCACTGAATACTTAATCATATCATGTAATCCACATATCATTATGCTCGTCTCAACCCCACGATCATGTCTATAACACTTAATTTCATTTAAATTAAACATAAAACATGAAATCACGAAGAAACCTCAAGAACCCTAATTTCTGCATGAAGGCTAGGATTTTTGATACACGATTCAAACAATGCAATTAATTGAGGGGAAACATTCCATGCATGATTATGAACATATGGCCAAATTATTGTGCAGCAAAAAAATGCATGGATCATAGAGTTAGAAGAGCTCATGCTTACCACTTGCAGCTGGTGATCGTGTTTGGTGTTGGAGGTGTTACAGCTTGGTTCCAATGATGTAGATAGCTTCCCTAGGTGCCAAGTGATGTGTCTGAGTGCTTGGAATGGATTGAAATGGTTTGGAGTTGAAGATGGCACCTCAACTGCAAAAGTGTCAAGAACTTGAGCAATTGGCTGGTGATTTTGTGAAATCTGTGTTCCAAATGTTATGTGAGTGTTTGGATCACTTCTATATGATGTATGTGAGGTGTGTGAGTGATTGGTTTGATTGGAAAAGCTCTCAAACTCAAAACCCGATAGGGACTTGCCTTAGAAGGCAAAATTGGAGTGAAAGAAGATATTTTGAGGAAAGCATCTGTTTGATGGCTTTGGTGTACTCAAACTGATCACAATTGAGCTCTATTTATAGTAGATCAAGTTTGTTTTGGGATCCACAGTGAATGGCAACTGGAGCAGGTGTTTGTTCAATGTTGGCCAATGGAAATCCAAGTCTCCTCTAGCCATTGACTAGAGGTTAGGGCACAGGGTTGTGGTTCCCTTGGTCTTGGATAAGTCTTGACTGATTTCAGATGAGAATGGCTCAGTCCATGCCACCTTGATGCTTCCATTGAATGCTTCAATCCAAATTTGGAGTCTTGTCCCTATTTTGGCCATTCTAGGTTCAACATGCTATTTCTTGTTCCAAAGACTTTGGAGGCTTGGCTCAGTGATTGTCCCCTTTAGATTCAATCCTCTGAGGTGTCCAAGTGGATAGGAGCATTTGGATTTGGCTGATTTTGGTAAATCGAGCAAAAATGCAAATTCTGCCTTGCCTTGGCAGATTTCAGCAAGGCAACTTTCCAATGTCATATCTCATGACTCAAATTGAATTTGGTAATGTTCTTGGTCATTTTGGAAAGCCCTTACATGATACAACAACTGTTTAAACATATTTGGTTTTGATCTCTTTTGAATCCAAGTGAAAAATCCCCCTACATTTGGCAAAAAGTGAAGACAGATTTGGACTTAGTGAAAATTTCACTAAGTGTTGGAAAAAGTGACATTTTCATTTTTCAGCCATTTTGATCACTCCATAACTCAAAATCCCTGATGAATTGGACTTAGGTCTATTGAAATTTTTGTAGAGGGTAATGAGGGCTAAAAATCCATATTTGGATGAGGAAAAATGGGTTTGTGGTTTAGGAGTTATGATCCTCCAAAGTTGGTGCATTAGTGGCACTTTTTCATGACTTAGAAAAATTTCTAAGTTTTATGGTTACCCCTTTTACAAGTTATCTAACTTTTCTTGATTTTTCTTGATGAATGATGATTCAAATCATACATTAACATCATTTTAGGGTTAAAAATCCATTTCGGTGAAAAATCTGAAAAAGTCAAAGTTGACTTTTGTGCACAGTTGACTTTTTATCAGATGAATTCCAAACTGTGCAATTCTTCAGGAAATCATGTCCTTGACCTAAATCAAACTTGATGGACATGTTCCATGGGTGTTATAGGGTATATTTATGCATGTCATAGGGCTTGGGAGCATGTCCTGGTCAAAAGTCAAAGTTACAGTTGACTTTTTCCTTAAAACCCTAACTGTGGTGCAGATGAAATTGAGACTTGTTGCTCAAGCCTCTTGGATTAATCCATTGTTGCAAATGGATCAATGTAGTGTATTAGAGACCCTCAAATCCTCCTTTGAGGTCTTGGCTCATGATTTGTCCCAAAAGTCAACTTAGGGGTGAATTAGGTCAAGAAACTCTAATTCCTGATTTTTGATGAATGCATCCCCTGAGGCAAAATTGACTTGATGATTGGGCCCATGAGGTCCCATGAAGTATATTAGGTTAGGTTTTGGATCATTGGCTGGTGCCCAGATGAAAATGTTTCATCTGGAGGCCCTGGTCGACCAAAACCCTAATTTGGTGACACTGTCAATCTTGAGACTTGATCCACCTAGAAGGGAGCAGCCTTGTGCTTAATCCTTGAAGTGGGAGTCCTTTTGATCCATTGTGGATGTTTGAGAGGTTAGACAAGTTGAAGATCATGTCATTCCTTGATTGACCCTTTGTCTAAGCACTCAGAGAGGGCTTGAAACCCTAATTTTGATTGTAGTGGATGCTCACCCATCTTTGGGGAGACTGATGAGGTATGATGGTTCCTCCATATTGTGATGATGATTTTCATAATGATGGGACATCTTAGTGGTCAAAATTTGGGGTATGACAGGACACCTCGACCGAGCTCCACCGTTACCCTACCAATTTGGCTGGGCACCCAGCTCGCGATAGGAAGTTGATCGCTATTTAGTGTGCCTAAATGATTCTGACTGCAAGTATACAGTCGTATCGCGTAGTTTTAAAAGATTATCGATCCCACAGAGACTAAAAATCGAACGTACCGTTACCTAATGCTACTATGTAAATCTAAGGCTAATCTGATATGGTTTTTGGGTTCAAAAAGGGAAATTAAAGGGGAATTAAAATTTAGGAATAAACTAGTTATGATTAGGATATCGGTATATAATTCAGTATACCATCATGGATTTCATTAAACCTAAGCATATAAAAATTTATCACAATATAATTCTGTAGAAAAAACCTGTTTAAAAGCCCTCACCTCACACTCTCGTGGTTATTGCTTCGGACTATATCTTTAAGTCAATATGTCTGCTCTCGCTAGCCCATACGAGTTTAAAAATAATTTTTAAAAACTAATAAGTCCTAATTAACTTTAAAGCGCTCTCGCTGTTTTTAAAACTAATGCTCGATTTCAGCTATCCGGGTAAAATCTCACACTCTCGTGGTCTTGACCTTAACCTTTGTTACCTTTTTACTCTCGTAATAAAATTTGGTTTTAAATTAAGAAATCGAAGCCAGAAAATAAGTTGATTTATAATTTTAGCTTAGAAATATTTAATCCATTCCGGTTACTCAATTACGTACCGATAAAATCAGTTTAGCTCAACATACTAATTAAAATAGACATGAATGCGAATAAACAATTAAATCTAAACTCAGACATGATAAAAGAAAAAAACAACTGCTGTAAATTGAAATGATAAAAACCTGGTAAATGCGGTCTAAGCAATTCCTCCACATATCGGCAGGCTTTTGCTTGAATAAATTTAAACAACAAATTGATGAAGGCAGGAAACAAAAACTTAAACTAAGGTGCAATAGTTCCTCAATGTGAGGAACTATTACTTTGTTCGGTGGTAATAGGGGACAAGGAAATGGTAAAGGAAACTAAGCAAAACAAGAATAAAATTCTGGAAATAACTCTGCAGCAATACGGCCCTTTAGAAAGGAAAATGGACCACACCTTGTTCTTGGAATCCTTCTCATATATATAGCTTCAGCTATGGCAGTGGTTGGAGAAAATGTAGGGACACTACTTTAGCAGTTATTCCGTTTGGAACCTAGAAATCCTCAGAGGAAAAGTGATCGTGCAATAACTGAATTTGAGGCTTCGTGACCACGTCTATGCTTAACGTAGTTATTATATTTCTGATTCCATGACGATCGTGAGGGAGCTGTGATGAGCGTGATGTATTTGAAGTTCATGACGATCGTGAGGGGGCTGTGACGGTCGTCACACCAGCAAAATATGGTTTATGCTATTTTCTGCTCTTTTCTTTCTTGTTTCTTGCTTGTTCTGCTTCTTTTCTACACTTTGCATACTTTTGACTTGGAAATTGAAATACCTGCGAAAACACTTAAATATTCTCGGAATAATCGGAGATTAGACGGAAATGGAATAAGATTTTAACATAAATCAAAGTAAAAATACGATATGTTTTCGTGTTATCAAACTCTCCCACACTTGAATCTTTGCTTGTCCTCAAGCAATCAACAAGTTAAAATCGGACAAACTTCATCAAATGCACATACATGGTACACCAATGGATTTGAAAATGTTGGAGGAATTTACGTTAGTAAGTCAGGTACTTGCATGAACACTAAAAATACATTAATGACACAAAGCGACAAGCTTTGTCATAGACCTCTCTTTTGTGCAATCCAGTTCTAATCATTCTATTATAGTTCAACCTGAAGTTTTCGCGTCTGTTTCTCCCGGTTTCATTCTAACGCAATCACATTAAGCCCTTTGCCTTATTCACGCACGTAGTGGAGTAGCCGGTTAGTGACTTTGATCCCTTTTTCTTACGGGGCCTGATACACAAGTGTGGTAACCCTTTATGCATCCCATTTGTAGATTGCGGGGGATCGAACCGTAGTTCGCCCTACCGAGTCCAGAATCAGGTACCTCTGAACCAATCGACAACGGATTTCTTTCTTTTCTTGTAAGTTTTCACAATTGTAAGAATTATTGCATATTCTATATTTCTCGGCAGACAAATGAGAAAAGATCTTCTTTTCATGATTGGGCATCAAACACTTATATTCATCGGCTCCCCACGTGGTTTTGTGATTTAGACGGTGCTGACTGCTAATATAAACTATTAGGGGTTACTTTAGGACTGAACTCAAGGTATCGGTATAATAAGTATTGAAACTGATATCGCATACGCAAGAGGTCTAAGGTGTCAAGACGGTATCGATCTTGTTAGCACTTTCCCAACTTCCTAACATAATTTAAAGCTTCGTATGTCACGATGTGCATTAATTGTAAAAAAAATTTTTTCGTTATGGCAGAATAAAATGGGGAAATCGGATACTGAACGAAAATTCTCATATATTGACTTTGATAAGGGAAAAAGGAAAATACAAAAAGGGAAATAAAACGAAAATAGACTAACTCTCCCACACTATATCGGACATTGTCCTCAATGTTGTGATATAAAGGGGATTAACAAGAAAAACTAGAAAGAAAATAAACAAAATAATCAAGGAGCCCCACGTCCTCTGCGTCTCGGGCGCCCGCATCCATGTTGTGCCACGTGATCTGGAATGCCCACGTGATGGATGTAATCGTGTAAGTCCTGCACCCGCAATGTCAAGGCACCCATCTCATCGATGACACCGTCAAGCCTCTGACCTTGGTCAACTTGCCCTTACCAGATTTGACGCATGAGAGTCATCATTTCATTGTGTTGCTGCTGTTGCTGTGCTTCTCTCTAGGCAGCCAGCTGGTTTTGTTGCCATATAGCCCTCAAGATTTCTTCATTAGTAACAGGGTCTTGGTCGGGGCGGGTGACGACGTCTGGAGGTTGAAGGAGCATTATTGGCAAGCAGTGGTTGGTTTTCTGGGGCGTTATCCATCTCTTGCTCCATCTCATGAATAGGGTCCTGATTTTGATCATCATGGGCAGTAGCATTTTGCTCAGGAGCATTCAAATCAAAGAGCCAATTGGCCATATTCTGAGGGTCAATGCGGTTCCTACAAGGCATAATGATACTTCAAACTGTTCTTGCGCGGACCATTGGATAATATTTACCATCTCTTCTCAGTTTGATGAGGTGTGAGCTGTGGCAGTAGTCTATGTCGAGCAACACTGGAGGCACGGAAGGTAATCTGTTAAGTGCTTCCCCCAAGTCCAAACTTAGAGCAATAGAAGTGACAATCCCTCCAAAATAGAAGGGTTTGGAACCTCTAGCACAGTTAGCTTGGATGTGTGCTAACAGAAAGGGTGCCGCGTTGATAGGCTCAGGGTGAAACATACAATGGAGGAAGAAAAGTTCCTTTGAGTTCACCTTATGGTTGTTGTCCCTTGCAAAAATAGTGCGTCCTAATGTGCGATGAACATATCTGATGGCTAGGTTGTGGATATGAGTTGCGTTTAGGCTTTCCCAGCTATCGACCCTTGTTTCGGTCAATCTGTTCCATAAATCAAACGCTGCTTGAAAGAAGGTTTCCTGTGGTACCCGGCGGTGCACATTCTTGCCATGGTGGAAACCAAGCATTCCGGCAAGTTGATCTTGGCCGATAGAGTACTCGGTACCAAACATGCGGAATTTAGCGATACCGGTTAATTGATTCGTCTCGCCTGGAGGAGTAATATAAGTGAATGAACTAAGAAATTCGAGCGTCAGAGCTTCGTAAGTAGGTCGGCTCTGAGTACAGAGCTGCCATAGACCAGCATTTTGTAGCATCCATTTAACTCCCTCAAGCATTCCGAGTTCTTCGAGACATGCAATGTCGACATAACGAGTTGGTTGCACGGAACGTTGGTAGAAGTTAATGTAATTAGCCCTTTGGCGTTCTCCGGCTGCTCCTTCTCCGAAATTCACGGTGGAAAGGTCTGGAGTTTGTCTTGCCATGGTGTGTTCACAAAGAAACAAGGTATGGAAGAAATTAGGTTTTTGGAGAAAGAAGGTTTGTGAGAAAAATGGTGTACGAGTGTGGTTAAATAATGAGTGGGAAGACGAATGGTAATGGAATTTATGAAATTTGGTCAAATGTGTAGTGGTATGACAGTTTTGGAATTTTGGAGGTAGTGGGACAGTGGAGTTTGAATTGAAAGAAAGAAGAAGAAGAAGAGGGGAACGTTTCTGTTTTAACACAGAACGCGTCCCAAACCCGCATGACGGTCGTCATGGGGCTGTCACGATCGTGACACCAGCAAAATCTGGGGGTTGACAGCAGCAAACATTTAATTCTTTTCATTTTCGTAACAGGCAATTGTTAGCACATATGGTAACACTATAATGTATACATAAGCATAAATTAAATGACAAAATAAAATAGAATATGACAGGAGCAAATTGAATACCATCAAGATCAATATTAAGCAATAAATTGAATACTTCATTAAAACCAGAAAATATGCTAGCAAAGACAAGCAGTGTATTCAATCATAGATAAAAACTGAATGTAAATTAATTTGTTCCCAACATAAAAAGAGAAAAGGAAAAACTGAAAATAAATTGTTTTCAAAGTAAAAGAAGTAAAATATGAAAAAGCAGTGCTTCAAAAATCTAGGTAAGGCGTTTCTTCAAAGATGCAATGGCTTGGTTCAAATGATCAAATTGCTCAACTGTCAGATCCATGTGCCCGGCAATGTCTTGTCGCATGGTGTTCAGTTCACCCTTTACTGAGGTGATCTCTTTATGATAATCATCCATAGTTTTAAGGATGGTAGTCAGATTTGTAGCATAATTTGTGGCATCAACCTTAGGAATGTCAGTGTCATCTTGGAATTCCATAAAGTCAAAGTCATGGTAATGAGGGGGTGTCTTAGGATCAATTTCAGGCTCAGGAAAGGTTACTTCAGGTTCAGGCTGTGGTTCATCTAGGTCATATAACCAGTTGTGTTCGTTGTGCACACTTGTGCGTTCATGATTTGGTAGAGTAAAATGTGGCACAACTACATTATTGATCAGGAGCTGGAAATGGTGTGGACCTTGGTTCCTAATCATGGCCCTATTAAAACAGAAGGTGATATTCATAGGCCTAAAGTCTCCAAAAGGGTTGATTTTAGAAAGTGTGGTCCTAAATCCCATAGCATCGGCTATTTTGGTAACTAGACCACCTATCAGAATTGGGCTATTTTCATTTCTAATGATTTTGCAGAAGTTATTAAACATGAAAGTCAGTCCGTTAACCTCTCGAGACTGAAATGCATAAAAGATAATAAAGAGCTCATCCCTTGAAACAATATTGTCATTCTAAGGCTTTCCAAACAGGGTGTAGGCTAGGATCAAATGAAAGTATCAGATAGTTGGGTTATGAATTTCTGTTGACAATATAGGGTTCATGTCAAGATCAGGTCTCCCTAAAATTCTACCCCAGAAGGTATTCAGCTCACCTACTAACATCAAATCCTCTTGAACCACGGAGAAAACGGTGGGTCCTTCAGGAAAACCTAAAAGATCTAACAGTTCTTTAATGGTAAACTGGCAGTGGTATCCAAACAACCTAAAAGTAATTCGGCCCCTATTAATGCCTCTTCCACAGTAAGGATTATAACTCATTGAACTTAGGAATTCTAAAGTCAGTCTATGATAAGTCTTGTGTTTCTTATTAGCAAAACCCTCCCAGCCTAGTTGGTTAAACAGAAAATCAATGCTCTCACCTAGGCCTAAAGAGGTCATGGTGGGTCTGTGGGCAAATTTTGTCAGGGCGAAGGGTCGAAGAGACAGAGCCTCATAGCGATGCCACTGAGCTGCATCTCTAAATTCTACCAACATATTATCTTCGTTCTCCATTTTTTTAGTGATTAAGCAAGAATGAAATCAGAAGAGGAGAACAGAAAATGTAGAAAAACTTTGTAATCCTGTATTTTGCAATTATATAATTTGCACAAAAATTTCAAAAAAATTTAGGAAAATATAAATGAAAACTAAAAATTTGAAAACAAAATAGAATATAGAAAATGTAAAGAAATAACAATCATAAAGAAGGAAAAACAATCATCATGGGTTGCCTCCCATTAAGCGCTGTTTTTAACGTCGTAAGCCTGACGAAATCAATTAGATATTTTAGTTAGGGGGATCAGCGGGCAACTCTAAAAGTTTAAGGCTATTCAAATAGTCCCTATTTTCAATGCTATGATAGTGCTTTAAACGTTGCCCATTTACTATTAATGGTTCAATATTCCTACCCTTAATTTCTATTGCTCCACTCTGTAATACCTTGGTAATTTCAAAAGGGCTGGACCATCTAGATCTTAGTTTCCCAGGAAAGAGTTTTAGTCTTGAATTAAATAGGAGCACAATGTCTCCCACACTAAATTCTTTTCTAGATAAACGCTTATCATGCCATTTCTTTGTTCGTTCTTTATATATTTTTGCGTTCTCATATGCGTCTAGTCTTAACTCTTCTAGTTCGTGCAGATCTAGGATTCGCTTTTCACCTGCAGAATCGTACCTTAAGTTCAGTGTTTTAATAGCCCAATAGGCTTTGTGTTCTAATTCTACTGGTAAGTGGCAGGATTTACCATAGACTAGTTTGAAAGGTGTAGTTCCGATTGGTGTTTTGTAGGCCGTCCTATATACCCATAAAGCTTCATTAAGTTTAGAGGACCAATCTTTCCTAGAGGTGGCTACGGTCTTCTCTAAGATTTGTTTTATTTCTCTATTCGAGACCTCAACCTGTCCACCAGTTTGTGGATGATATGGTGTTGCTATGCGGTGTCTTACTCCATACTTTGATAGAAGTTTGTCAAATATTTTTTATATGAAATGAGAGCCACCATCACTTATGACAAGTCTCGGCACACCAAATCTGGGAAAAATTGTGTTTTTGAAAAGCTTTATGACTACTCGTGCGTCATTTGTAGGAGAAGCTATAGCCTCAATCCATTTCGAGACATAGTCGACAGCTACGAGTATATATTTATTTCCAAAGGATGATGGGAAAGGTCCCATGAAATCAATCCCCCATACATCAAAGACTTCTACTTCTAATATGCCTTTTTGGGGCATCTCATCGCGTCTTGATATGTTACCAGTGCGTTGGCACCGGTCGCAGTTTAGTATTGCAATGTGGACATCCTTCCAGAGGTTAGGCCAAAATAGGTCGGATTGCAGAATCTTAGCGCATGTCTTTGAAGTACTTGCATGTCCTCCATAAGGAGCAGAGTAACATTGAGAGGTGATGTCTTCTATTTCAGTTTCAGGGATACAACGACGGAAATACCGCCGGCTCCTCTCTTAAAGAGCAGAGGTTCATCCCAATAATAATGTTTTAGATCATGAAAGAATTTTTTTTCTTTTGTTGATAAGATAGGTCTGGTGGAAGTACTCAAGCTGCTAAGTAGTTGACTATGTCAGCATACCATGGCAGTATTGTGTGTGAGTTTATTTCTTCCACGGATTCTTCTATTTTTGGTTCATTTAAATGTAGTTTAGACATATCACCTTCAAGTTGGGCTATGAGTCGTTCATAAGGGAAATAGTCATTAATAGGGACTGGCTCTGGTTTGATGCCATCTAATCGAGATAAGTGGTCTGCTACTACATTTTTAGTTCCTTTCTTATCTTTGATCTCTAAATCAAATTCTTGTAAAAGCAGGATCCACCTTAGCAGTCTAGGTTTTGCATCCTTTTTGTTCAATAAATACCTAATATCCGCGTGGTCTGTATAAATGATGATCTTCGCTCCCACTAGGTAAGAACGGAATTTGTCAAGGGCAAAAACCACAGCTAGAAGTTCTTTTTCTGTGGTGGCGTAGTTCATTTGGGCAGGGTCTAAGGTTCTACTTGCATAGTAAATAGCATGGAGATTTCTGTCCCTTCTTTGTCCTAGAACTGCACCTACGGCATAATCACTCGTATCACACATGATTTCAAATGGTAGTCTCCAATCTGGTGGTTGCATGATAGGTGCGGTGACGAGAGCCATTTTTAACTGTTCAAACGCCTTTTGACATTTCTCATCAAAGATAAATTCAGCATCTTTCATAAATAGACCGGTAAGAGGTTTGGTAATTTTCGAGAAATCTTTTATGAATCGTCGGTAGAAACCGGCATGTCCTAAGAAACTCCGTATTTCTCGTACGGTTTTCGGAGGTTGAAGATTTTCTATAATTTCGATCTTGGCTTTATCAACTTCAATCCCTCTATCAGATACTACGTGTCCAAGTACGATTCCTTGATTTACCATGAAATGGCATTTCTCCCAGTTTAATACGAGATTGACTTTTACGCATCTTTCAAGTACCATTTCTAGGTTCGATAGACATCCTTCAAAACTCTACCCACAAACAGAAAAGTCATCCATAAACACTTCCATAATGTCATCTATAAAATCAGCAAAGATCGACATCATGCATCTTTGGAATGTGGCAGGAGCGTTACATAGTCCAAACGACATTCGTCGATAAGCAAATGTTCCATAGGGACATGTGAAGGTTGTCTTTTCTTGGTCATCAGGATGTATCGAGATTTGAAAGAATCCTGAGTAACCATCTAAACAGCAGAAGTAAGAGTGTTTTTCCAATCGTTCTAACATTTGGTCAATGAATGGTAATGGGAAATGATCTTTACGAGTAGCTTTGTTCAACTTTCTATAATCGATGCACATTCTACTTCCAGTTACAACTCTTTGTGTTATAGACTCACCTTTTGAGTTCTTAACAACTGTAACGCCTCCCTTCTTTGGTACGACATGTACTGGGCTAACCCATTTACTGTCTGATATCGGGTATATAATTCCTGCTTCTAAAAGCTTTTTCACTTCATCCTTGACTACAGTGCTTAAGATCGGATTAATCCTTCTCTGATGTTCTCTAGAGGATTTACAGTCTTCCTCTAGCATAATACGATGCATACAAATAGAAGGACTTATTCCTTTAAGGTCAGCGATATTATAGCCTAATGCAGTTGGGTATTTTCTCAAGACATCTAAAAGTTTCTTAGTTTCGGTATGTCCTAAGTCTGCATTGACTATCACGGGTCGTTCGAGTTCTGCGTCCAAGAATTCATACCTTAAATTATTGGGTAGTGTTTTCAGTTCTAGAGCTGGTTTCTTCGGGCAAGGCAGATGATCTGGTGTAAGTGCTAAACATTCGCTTAGGCTATCGTCTTGATAAGGTTCACGCCAATTATCATCTTCAAAAATCGGAGGTATTGGAATTTTTAGAATATCTGAGTATGTGGTTGGTTCCATCTCTATTTCCCTTACGCACTCATCTATGACATCTAGTAGATAACATGTGTCGTCTATAGCTGGAGCTTGTAAGAATTGTGTCAAAATAAACTCAACCTTCTCTTCACCAACTTCAAAAGTTTTCCTACCCCTCTTCACGTCTATAATGGCTCCAGCGGTAGCTAAGAATGGTCTTCCTAGTATGATAGGAGTAGTGGAGTCTTCTTTAATATCCATGATTATGAAATCGGTGGGGATATAGAATTATCCTATGCGAACTGGAACATGTTCTAGTATACCAACTGGGTATTTAATGCAGCAGTCAGCTAATTGAACGAACATCTTGGTTGGTCTTAAGTCTCCCATATCAAGCTTCTTGCATATGGATAAGGGAATTATACTAATACTGGCTCCTAAGTCGCATAGAGCTTTGTCTATGACGAACTTCCCAATTACACAAGGTATGGAGAAGCTACCTGGGTCTTTCAGCTTAGGAGGCATATTGTTTTGAACTATCGTGCTACACTTAGCAGTAAGTGTAACTGTCTCGTTATCCTCAATCTTTTTCTTATTGGATAGGATTTCTTTAAGGAACTTAGCATATGAGGGCATCTGAGTGATGGCTTCTGTAAAAGGTATCGTGATGTTTAATTGTTTCAGAAGTTCAACAAATTTCCTAAATTGCCCTGCAGTTTTAGAATTTGCAAATCTTTGAGGATACGGAATAGGTGGTTTATAGGGTGGTGGAGGCACATAAGGTATTTCTTTGTTTGCGGCCTCTTGGTCATTACCTTCCTTTTCCTTGGGTTCATTTTCCTTCTCAGTTGTTGTGCTATCAGGTCTTTGGTACATGGCTGGGTTCTGAAGTCTCGGATCAATGGGTCCGTCTAGTTCTTTACCACTTCTCAATATAACGGCATTTGCATGTCCTTTCAGATTAGGTTGTGGTTGTCCATGAAATGTTCCAGCAGGAGCAGCAGTAGGTGCTTGTTGTTGTACCACTTGTGAAATTTGGGTTTCAAGCATTTTGTTGTGGGTGGCTAAAGCGTCTACTTTGTTTGCTAACTTCTTAATTTGCTCACTGGTGTGTAAGTTTTGATTCAGGAAGTCTTTGTTTGTTTGATCCTGGGTAGCTATAAAGTTTTCCATCATTAGTTCAAGGTTGGACTTCCTAGGAACATTAGGGGCAGTTACGGCAGCCCTTTGGTAGCCTGGTGGTGTAGCAGGTGCTTGACCAGGGGCATACAACACATTGTTGTTTTTGTAAGAGAAGTTTGGATGATTCTTCCAGCCCGGATTGTAGGTATTTGCATAAGGGTTCCCCTGAGCATAATTCACTTGGTCACTGGAGACTCCTGCCAAAATTTGACATTCAGTGGCGGCATGTCCAGGTGTTCCGCATAATTCATAATTTTGAGCTACAGCAGCCACGGTGGCTGCAGGCGTTATGGTCAAGTTATCAATCTTTTGGGCAAGAGCATCTACCTTAGCATTGACACGATCAAGGCTACTAACCTCGTACATTCTGCCTTTCGTTTGGGATTTTTCCACTGCAGTTCTTTCTCCTCCCCATTGGTAGTGGTTTTGAGGCATGCTTTCGATCAGTTGATAGGCTTCTTCATAAGGTTTATCCATAAGTGTACCACCAGCGGCGGCATCTATTTTCAATCTTGTATTGTACAAGAGACCATTGTAAAACGTGTGGATGACTAGCCAATCTTCAAGACCGTGATGCGGACACATCCTCATCATGTATTTGTATCTTTCCCATGCTTCGTAAAGAGATTTGCTGTCCTTCTGTCGAAAACTATTAATTTGAGCTCTCAGCATAGCTGTTTTGCTTGGGGGAAATATCGCGCTAAGAATACCTTTTTCAACTCATCCCACGTAGTAACAGAGTTTGATGGCAAGGATTGTAACCAAGCCCAAGCTCTATCTCTTAATGAGAAAGGAAAAAGACGTAGTCTTATCGCATCTGCAGTTACACCATTTGCCTTCACTGTGTCTGCGTACTGCACAAACTTGGTCAAATGTTCGTTAGGATCTTCTGTAGGATTTCCAAAGAATTGATGTTGTTGTACGGCTGATAGCAATGAGGGTTTCAACTCGAAATCATTTCGGTTGATAGCAGGGGCAGCAATGCTGTTATGTGGTTCTTGCTCAGATGGGGTAGCATAATACTTAAGAGGATGGTTCTGTGGTCCTTCGGCCATGTTTTGTTCTTTGACTGATTCAGGAGTATGAGCAAGGAGATCGGGAATATTATACTTGCGTTGATACTCAAGTATTATGCGTCTTAAATGTAAGAAACGCTCTAACTCGGCGATTGGTGGTTGCAAGTCTTCGCTTTGTGAGCGAGTACTTGGCATACAATCGAGAAAAAGGGAAATTTGGCTTTTGCCTTAGTCTATACGGCGCAACAAAGGAGTTACGATATCGACTTAATTAGTCCCTGGCAACGGCGCCAAAAAACTTGATCGCTATTTAGTGTGCCTAAATGATTCTGACTGCAAGTATACAGTCGTATCGCGTAGTTTTAAAAGATTATCGATCTCACAGAGACTAAAAATCGAATGTACCGTTATCTAATGCTACTATGTAAATCTAAGGCTAATCTGATATGGTTTTTAGGTTCAAAAAGGGAAATTAAAGGGGAATTAAAATTTAGGAATAAACTAGTTATGATTAGGATATCGGTATATAATTCAGTATATCATCGTGGATTTCATTAAACCTAAGCGTATAAAAATTTATCACTATATAATTCTGTAGAAAAAACCAGTTTAAAAGCCCTCACCTCACACTCTCGTGGTTATTGCTTCGGACTATATCTTTAAGTCAATATGTCTGCTCTCGCTAGCCCATACGAGTTTAAAAATAATTTTTGAAAACTAATAAGTCCTAATTAACTTTAAAGCGCTCTCGCTGTTTTTAAAACTAATGCTCGATTTCAGCTATCCGGGTAAAATCTCACACTCTCGGGGTCTTGACCTTAACCTTTGTTACCTTTTTACTCTCGTAATAAAAGTTGGTTTTAAATTAAGAAATTGAAGCCAACAAATAAGTTGATTTATAATTTTAGCTTAGAAATATTTAATCCATTCCGGTTACTCAATTATATACCGATAGAATCAGTTTAGCTCGACATACTAATTAAAATAGACATGAATGCGAATAAACAATTAAATCTAAACTCAGACATGATAAAAGAAAAAAAACAATTGATGTAAATTGAAATGATAAAAACCTGGTAAATGCGGTCTAAGCAATTCCTCCACAGATCGGCAGGCTTTTGGTTGAATAAATTTAAACAACAAAATGATGAAGGCAGTAAATAAAAACTTAAACTAAGGTGCAATAGTTCCTCAATGTGAGAAACTATTACTTTGTTCGGTGGTAATAGGGGACAAGGAAATTAAGCAAAACAAGAATAAAATTCTGGAAATAATTCTGCAGCAATACGACACTTTGGAAAGGAAAATGGACCACACCTTGTTCTTGGAATCCTTCTCATATATATAGCTTCAGCTATGGCAGTGGTTGGAGAAAATGTAGGGACACTACTTTAGCAGTTATTCCGTTTGGAACCTAGAAATCCTCGGAGGAAAAGTGATCGTACAATAACTGAATTTGAGGCTTCGTGACCACGTCTGTGCTTAACGTAGTTATTCTGTTTTTTATTCCATGACGATCGTGAGGGAGCTGTGACGAGCGTGATGTATTTGAAGTTCATGACGATCGTGAGGGGGCTGTGACGGTCGTCACACCAGCAAAATATGGTTTCTGCTATTTTCTGCTCTTTTGTTGCTTGTTTCTTGCTTGTTCTGCTTCTTTTCTACACTTTGCATACTTTTGACTTGGAAATTGAAATACCTGCGAAAACACTTAAATATTCTCAGAATAATCGGAGATTAGACGGAAATGGAATAAGATTTTAACATAAATCAAAGTAAAAATACGATACGTTTTTGTGTTATCAGAAGCCCACGCCACGAAGCTAAGACCTCGATCGAGCTCTTAGCCTCGTCGAAGGTCAGAATACAGCTCCGACCACTCGACCAGTTCCCTGCACTGTCGAGGATCAACAAAGTCAAGCAAAATCCCCAATTACTTAGACAAAAACGAAACAGATATATCATCAAACATACAAACATCACACACACAAGATAACAAAAGACAGTGCATTAAAACCGAGCAGAAGCCCATTGTTCAAAGTACATGCAAAAATGTCATAAGCCCCTAGTACGCAGGCCGGCCGGAAATTGATTCAAAATCACGGCACGCAGGCCGAACTAAACAAAAGAAGGCGGCATGCAGGCCGAGCAAACAAAATAAACTGGCACGCAGACCAGACAAATTAGTCAAAAGAAAAAACTAAGCAGATGCGTTATCCTCGGGCTGCCCATCCTCCATAGTCTCATCGTCATCATCATCCTCAGACGTCGGGGGGATAATCTGACCTTCGGCCACCCCATGGTAAGGACCAGTCCCCTCAGTGATGAGCTGAACGTCGGGATTCACGATCTAGAGCTAATTCACGGTGTTAGGAAAGCCCACCTCAACAGCCCCAAGGACATCCTGCTCGGTCTGCCTGAGCTTTGCGATCAATTTGGCCCGAGAGGTCAGCAACTTGTCATCCTTAGTTTCCTCCTCAGCAGGTCGGACAGCCTGCTCCAGCTCCGCGATTCTTGCCAGAAGATTTTTCCTCTCCTTAGCGGCGTTCTTCAGTTTCCCCTCCAACTGCCCCTGAAGCTCGACCTGGGTTTCATTATGCTTTTTAAACTCTGCGAGGTCCTTGTTCAGTCTCTTCATCTCGGCCTCAACTGACTTGAAGCTCTCCTGCAGTATAGTCAGCTCCGCTAATGGACAGGTTTCATCGTTCAGGACTAGGGCTGTAGTAAAAACCCGCATCATCACGACCATGTCCTCCACCAAGGGTTTTCTCCTCGAAACCCGGTCAGCGCCTAAGATGGCTTGGGCTTCAGGTGCACTAATGGCCGGGGAGTTGGCCCCAGAGAAGAAATTCGGCCTCAAGTGACAAGGCGGGAGTATGAACTTCTCATTGGGAGGGCTCTCACTAAGGTCGACATGCACCTACTCGATGGTCCACTCTCTTTTCGGGGACCTCTGCAAGTTAGGAGATTGGCTACACTGAGGGAAGCCGGAGGAATCCCCGGATGCTGGGATAAGACATGGGCGCTGCTGCCGGATCTGTTTGACTCGTCCTTTCCCGCCCCTCTTCGAACCTTGAGTAGCTGCAAACTTCTTAACACGCTCCTCCATGCTCGAAATTTTGCCTACAAAGGAAAAAGAAAAGCACGTCAGTAAACCAAAGACAAAAATGTACAGAAGAACCCGGTCAAGGAGTTGTTCGCCACCTAATAGCTCGAGGGTGTCCTCGTTGGAAAATTTCTCGAGGAGGGCCCTCGTATTAATCAACCGAGCCTCCTCTAAGATCTCCCCGTTGTCGTCGCAGATAAACTTTCTGTCCGGTGTCACGAGCTGCGCAGGTTTAAAACCAGAGACGAACTTGACTATCTCCTCGTGGGCCAGGCGGTCATCTTCGGCCAGCGCGCCTGGGCTAAATATGTAGTTGTCTGTGCCTTTCTTGAAGTACGCTTCTGTCCAATGCAGGGGAAACTTCGCCTCAAGGACTTCCATCTGCTGCCCATTGTTGAACCCTAATTTTTACCCCTAAGATTTCGCACATCTCATTTTGCATCTCATACCACAAACAAGATCACCATATGTGTTTCTCCTGAGCATCTGTATATTATTCTTACCTGCTTTATTATTTGCTTCTGTTTACTAACCTATAACCAAAATACCAAAAATATGTTGCAGTTTTCCTGTTCTTCTCTCTGTGTGCTTCCAGGGTTTTGCAGGTTTGTCAAAGACAATAAAGCAATTTCAGGTCAAATATGGTTGTTCATCTATGATCCAGTTCAGATGGATGTTTGACCTAATCTTGGTCAAACTATCAAGCAATTGTTCCAAGTGCGAGTTATTTGCGCCAGTGGCTATTTCTCAAGTAATGAATGTTCAAAGTCAAGATGTCTTGTGTTGAGATTCTTCAGTTTATCAAGCAGTGGTTCATATGAGGTTTGAGTTCAGAAAGTCAGGTTCATCATGATCATAGTCCAATGCTCAACTGTGTTCATCTGTGGATTTATTTTCCCAGATAACTGATTCAGACAAGTTCAAACAGATTCAAATGGTTGTTGTTCAGTTGTGGTTTGGTCAGTAGTGGTTGTGTGCACTTTATCAGAGGCTTGTGGAAAAAAGTTTAAGATTGGTTTTGGGCTAAAATCAAGATTTCATATTCATTTATTACTTCATTGTCATAAACCATTCCCGTTCTTATCCATGACCCACATCATTTTTTTATTCACTTCCACATCCATTTTCAATAGCCATTATTAACTACCAATTTTTATCCATTATTTTCATAAACCATATCCACTCTCTAAAATCCAATTTAATCCATATCCATAATCCATAAATATCCATTTTCTAATCCATCCTTTTTAACCATATTCTTTAACCAATTTTCAATTCCCCATTTTTCTAAACCAAAGTCTCTAAATCCAAATTCCATTCTTTTTATCCAAAAAATCATAACCAATTATCCATATTTCATATCCATTTTTTTCATTTTTCAATAACCATTTTTAATCCATTTCCAATTCCTAAAACCATATCCATTTCTTGCAACTTTCAAATCCATATTTTAAATAACCAATTTTATCCATTTCCATTACCACAATTATTACAAAAAATACACTAAGGCCCATTTAATCATTTGGAAAAAATGATACACAAGCCCATCTTTTAACCAAGCTCACACCTCATGGAACTCCTGCAGCCGTGTCTACTCCAAATGCTAGCTGCAGCGTACCATAACTCAAGCCGTCCCCACACAAGCCTTGACTTTCCAGCCACTTCATCAAACTTTCCAAGCTACCAATCCAAGCTGTACGAGCTTCAGCTACAGGTCACAATAAGCTACAAAAAGCAAAACGCAGCAGTGCATCATCAAGCATCAAGCGCTACCTACATCCAAAACATGAAACAAAATGCTACAACTACATGAACAAAACGCAATTGATAACCTCTCAAAACGGCAACAAGAAATATCAAAGAAAGTCACACACAAGGCACAATACGAAACACCAAGCTGCAAATTCAAAAAATGACATATACCGGTTGCAAGTGAAACGCAAAATGGCAACTGAAACATGTAAATGGAAATTCAATTTTGTACGTCACATCACCTTCATTTTCCTATAAATTAAGCACTCTCCTCATTCAATTTCTCCAAGCTTTCACAACCAAGAAATCCCTGCCCAAATCAAACTTCAGAGCTTCAATCATCTTCCAATTCTTGCTGAACCTACACACAATTTCATAATTTTCTTTCAATCCTCAAACTCCATCAATTCATAACTTGCAAATCATCTCAATAATTTAACAATAACATCATTCCAACCGCAACAAGCTTACGCATCATCTTCTCCAATTTCTCATTGCACAACTTCAACAACAACGTATCCACAAATCTGACTCAACAACATCTTGCACGAACAATTTTAGACTCGACGCAGAAAGAGAACGAGAAGAATTATGACACAACATTGGATTCGTTACCTAAAACAATCACTCTGTTCTTCTTCTTTTTACTTGAAGGTGCATCTCTGTTCGATCTCCGTTGCGCCATTAATTCGAGTTTGTCCAAAATCATTTATGGATTTGAGATGAGAAGAGATGATTAATGAACTGATGTGAGTCTTCTGGTCTTTTGAGTTCCGGCGCAGCACGACAATGGTGTTTGACGGCGTGGTCTACGCTGTGACCTACTGTACCGCCGGCGATTCCACGTTTTTGAGGAAAGAGATGATGAGAATCATTTTCTGATCTTTCCTCTTTTTTTTTCTTTTAAGTTTTTTTTCTATTTCAAATGGGCTTGGCCCGTATAATTTTTTTACTAATGCTCATCACCTTTTTTTTTAACAAACCTCCCTTTCTTTTTTTTTAATTTCTTTTTTTTTCTTTAAATTTTTCTTTAAATCTTTATATATATATTTTCTTCTTAATACCTTTTTTTTTAGATTTTAGACTTACTATTGTTTTTTTTTATTTTGTTTAGAAAAATGTCTTTTTAAAATCTTACAAAAAATATTTTAATTCTTTCTTTTCTTCATTTGATTTCTTTTTCTATTTTGACATTGTTGTTGGTTATGTGGATCATGACTTGTTAGATCCATCTTTTTCTTCATCTATCTCTTTTTTTATTTTGATCGATGAAAGTCTTATGGATCTTAGAATTTCTTTGTTGAATTCTTGATCAAGACTAGATCGTTACCTGTTTTCTTTTCGTGCGGTATTGCTTTCGGGTGACGATCTACATATCGTTCATCTAGCATGCATTAGCACAAAGATCTATTGACCGACATCATTGTAGGGTAATTACTCCGTAAATTACTCGGCGATTGCTTAACATAGCGCAACATATGTCCCATATCGAAAAACAATCAAGAATGATTGATTATTTGTCTTTTGGTTCAAAACTTATGAAACTTGTTGTTAGGAGGCTTTGGTCTTATCAATCCTCTAATGAGTTCTCATTAACCTTGACCTAAGTGCAATTATTCAATTACTATTGATCACTTAATTTAACTACTAATCACTAACTTCTAACTTTTACTTTTATGCTTCCTTCTCGCTCCCTATCTCTCTTTTACTTTTTATGCTTTATGTCATTATTATCATTTCTATTATCTTTATACTTCCGCAATTTTTCCTTTGTCCGTTGGAAACATGTTTATGCTTCCGCAATTTTTCCTTTGTCCGTTGGACACATGTTTATGCTTATGCCTTTTTCTCTTTGTCCACTTGGACACATGTTTATGCTTATGCCTTTTTCTCTTTGTCCACTTGGACCAAAAAACATTAATAAAGGCCAAAACCTCTAAAAAACATGTGCTTCTAATCTTGGACTATGGTTACTATCCTTTGCAATGGACATGGATTTTTGCACCTAGACCTTGGACTTCAATGTTATTCTTGGATCCTTGGACTTAGAACTAGGACCTTCTCCCTTTGCTTTGGAATTATGGTTCGAAGACTGTGGAGCTTGCTTGTGTGGTTAGACCATTCTTATCCTTAGCTTTTACTTTATGCTTTAGGATAGTCACTTCTTCTCCACCTATTCTTCAATTTTCAAAACTTTCTCCCTTTTTCAAAACCTTCTTGTTTTCAAACTATCACTTCTTTCATAATCAAACCTTAACTTTGTCAAGTGATTTTACTCTTTTCTTTTCATTTCTTAATAAATGCTAAACTACATAAGCATATTGACACCTTTTTCAAAAGACTTTAAAAAAACACCAAACTCACTCAAACTCTTTTTGTGCCTTATGCACTTTTCCTTTAAAACTTTTTCATAAGTTTAGACATGATTCATTTCTTTAAGCGGAATTATTCGTTTGGAAATGATGTCTTGTCTTTACATTTAAAAACAATCAAAACAAACAAATTTCATTCTTTGTACCACGAACTACGAGGTTTTGATCCTACATTGCACTTCTTGGGTACGTAGGCATGAGGCGATAAGCCTCTCCAAACACAAAAATCCTTAAAAACAATTTCTCTTCTCATCTCCTCAATCTCTTTTCAAACAATCAATTTTTAGACCAAGAGCGTAAATATTTCAAAGGGTTCCTATAGAGTACTATAGACGTTTTGGGTGCTAACACCTTCCCTTAACGTAACTAACCCCCTTACCCAGACTCTGTTCACTTGTTCTTGTTTAGAGCTTGTGTAGGTTTTGTTCTCTCTTTTTCCTTTCCTTTTTGGATAAAATAAAAGTGCGATGGCGACTCTTGCTTTTTGAGTTAAGTTAATCAATAGTTTACACTCACGATTTTGCCGCTACACCCGTCTATTTCTTTGAGCACCCGGTTGTACACTGTCTTCACGACCTTGAACGAGATAGGCTTTACGACACAATATCGGGACTTAAAGTGGTGGACAGAGTCCATATAAGTCCAGAATAACCTGCTCACTTGTTTGAAGGATACCCACCCGTGCCTTCCATCAATCGGCTGCCTCTGTAGGTGGAATATACGGAAGAACAAAGGTATGGTCGCCCCGATGCCGAGGTGCCAGCAGACGAGCTCGAATGCGTGAATGAAGGCAAGAGGGTTGGGGTGAAGCTGCGAAGGTGCCAGGCACAGCCAAGTGAACACCTCTTTTTGGAAACCACTGAAGGGCATGCGCCAGCCTGCCTCGTCGAAAGTAAACTCATATAGAGGGAATCTCATCCCTTTGAATCTCGACCAGATACGGTGGTGTGCTAGAGGCTTGTACACCAACTAGTTCTTCGAGGAGCCCTCACAGCGATCCTAGACAGTGGCAAAGGCATTATCATAATCCGTAGCGAACTGAGACGCGACGCCCAGAGTCTCCTCGCTAGCCCAGTCTTCTGGTGGCCGATCCTCATCACTGGTGATCGGCGCCAACGGGGAGTCGGACTCGTCGTCGGTCTCTATGAATCTCGCGACCATGGTCACCATTTTACCTGAAAAGCAGAAGGAATTGGTGAATTCGGTTGTCTATATCAAATTCACCCTTCCACTGTAAATCAAGTGAAAGGGCAAAGAAAGGGTCGGGGAACATGCTTAGAAAACGCCCCCGACCAAAACCTTCCTCGAGAATGTCCCGTGCTGGGGAAGCATCTCCCCGACCACAATTACCGGGGGTGACATGAAGCTCGAGTGCACGCGTAGATATGCTCGGGGTGCCCATCGATCGTCCCTGGGACCTTCATCAGATCCCCGGCTTCTTCATCCCACGTGTTGAGTCCCTGCTTTTGAGGTTGGCATTAATTTTGGTAAAACTAACTTAGCAGAAAGATGTTGGACAAGATGTCCTAACATGTTAGACTAACTGCAGGTTGAGATGTTTGACAGGATGTCCTATCAGGAGGATTCGACATCTTTGTCTGTTACAGTTTTGAACTAACTGTTTTTGGTAACAAGTGTGATTGGAATATGACTAGGATTCCCGGTGGTATCTGAGATTGTGGAATCAGAGATTCTGATTCTAATTGGATTTGCGGTTTCCTTGTGAAGGAGACATTTTTGGTAACTTGGGATTGAAGAAAGAATTAGGTCTCTAATTCGGAGGAAGATTTCTGCTGTGTTTTAGAAGCCCAAGTCCAGCTCTGGTTTGTAATATAAATAGGTTAGAATTAACCTAGTTGTTTATTGGTTGTTGCAGCTGTTTAGAAGTATTAGGTTTTGTACTTGTGAGCCTCTCGTGTATTATGTGAATACTTGAGAAGGACGTTCTTATTGAGTTGTAATATTTTCAGTCACTGCTGTGATTGAAAGGGAATTGAGAAGGGTCTCATACCTAGGAGAGTCTTAGGTAGAAATCTAGGAAGGGTAGTTTCTAGGTGATAAGCTGTAAACGTTGGAGTTTAGCTTAGAACCAATTCTACATAGTGATTTCATTCCTGGCTTGGTAGCCCCCAGACGTAGGTGTTATTGTTCACCGAACTGGGTTAACAATTCTGGTGTTGTTTACTTTCTGCTATTTACTTTTGTTCTTCTTTAGATCCTTGTGAGAAGCAGAGATCAAGTGTCACAACATCCTATCTGACATCTTCGTGATCTGCTTAACCAAAATTTCAATTGGTATCAGAGCAGGCATCCTGCTCTGTATCTGGGTGAGATTCAGAGACGATACTTTCTGGTACGATGGATAAAGAAGGAGGGATACTAAATAGACCCCCAATACTTGATGGTTTCAAAGTCTATGGATAGAAAGGCTTGGAAGTCTGTGATCAAGGGGTGGGATCCACCAAAGATCAAGGATAAAGACGGGGAGCTCACTGAGGAGCTGAAACCTGAAGAAGATTGGGATGATGAAGATGATAAGCTTGCTCAAGGGAATTCTAAAGCCTTGAATGCCTTGTTCAATGGGGTGGACAAGAACATCTTCAGACTCATAAAAAATTGTATTGCTGCGAAGGATGCTTGGGAAATCCTGAAGACTGCTCATGAAGGTACCTCTCGTGTAAAAACCTCAAAACTTCAGCTGCTTACCACTAAGTTTGAAAACCTGAGAATGAGAGAAGATGAAAGTATACATGACTTTCATATGAATATTGTTGATATTGCCAACACTTCTAGTGGTCTTGGTGAGAAAATTCCTGAAGCCAAGTTGGTTCGGAAAATTCTAAGGTCTCTTCCCAAGAGGTTTGACATGAAAGTGACAGCTATTGAAGAAGCTCATGACATAAACACCATGAAGGTAGATGAGCTTATGGGATCACTTAAAACCTTTGAGATGGCTATTAGTCAAAAGGATGAAAAGAAGAAGAGTCTTGCTTTTGTGACCAACAAAGAAGAGAATGGCACTAAAAAGGACTTGACCAAAACTGTGGGAGTTCTGGAAAAACAATTTCATCAACTAGCAAAGCAATTGGATGAGAAGTCGAATGATAATGTTAAGGCTCAAACTTCTGACATCCACAGATCAAGGAATTTTGGGAGAAGACCTAGATATGATAAACTACCTAACCGAGGTAAAGGAATTCAGTGCTTTGAATGTGGAGGTTTTGGACATACAAGAGGTGAGTGTCCCACTTACCACAAGAAGGGGAATAAGGGTCTATCTACATCATGGTCTGAGGATGACTCCTCAAGCGATGGAGAGACTACTAAGAAGGTGTCTGCAATGACATGAATGTTTGATTCTGATTCAGAAATTGAAAATCTATCCTATGATGATCTAGTAAAATCCTTCAAAAGGGTTTGTCAACTAGGAGAAGGACAGCACAAGATCATTATGCTTCTTGAAGCTAGAAGAGAAAAACATCTTGATGCCATCTCTGATCTTGAGGAGGAAGTGGTTATACTAAATTCCAAATTGGAAAATGTGACCAAAAATGTTAGGATGCTCAACAGCAGCTCTGAGATCCTTGACGAAATTCTCCAAGTTGGGAGAAATGCTGGAGATGTCAGAGGACTTGGATACAATGATCAAAAGTGCAGTCATAACTCGGTCAAAAGAAAACAGACAGTGTCAAATAAAATGTCTCAACATCATTATAGACATCAGAAGAGACAAAATTGGAAATGTGATCACTGTGGCAAGTATGGTCACATTAAATGATATTGCTACAAGCTACATGGATATCCCAAAGGTAGGAATACTGGAAAGAAAAGGAACTCTAAGAGTGAGTCCATGGCTCTGGTAGTTCACTACCATCAAGATGAGTACCCTGAAGAAAGATGGTATTTCGACTGTGGATGTTCAAGACACATGACCGGTGTCAGGGAATATCTAGTTAATGTAAAGCCTCATTCCTCAAACCATGTCACCTTTGGAGATGGATCCTAGGGAAAGATTAGAGGAGTTGGAAAGTTGGATCATGCTGGGAATCCTAGACTAGATAATGTGTTGCTTGTGAAAGGATTGACCGCAAACTTGATCAGCATCAGTCAACTTTGTGATCAAGGTCTTAAAGTAAACTTCACCAGATCTGAATGTCAAGTCTTGAATGATAAAGGTAGAACTATCATGAGAGGATTCAGATCAAGAAACAACTGTTATGTATGGACTGCCTCATAGACGGAGAGACTTCATAGACCTTTCCCAGACGCAGACATTAGGAGATTAACACATCTAGCTCATATGAGGATGCAGCGTCAGACTATAGCAAGAATGGAGAATCTCCTTCAGAAGGCCTCCAGGCTTAGGGAAATGACTGGAAGTAGATGTTCTTATGCCATCACAGCTGACACAGTCCCTAAGATAAGAGATATGAGCAACTATTCTCAAAAGCTTGACTCTGAAAATGTTTTGATATGGGACAATGTCATACCAAATGTCACGAAATTCAACGGCGGCATCTTGAATCACCCAGGGGATACGAAAATAAAAAGAAAAATCCTAAAGGACAAATTAGGGTTTTACTCAACGAATGGGAACGGTATACAAGGGTTTGTCTGTTTTCAAAAACAAATTACTCAAAACTTTCTAAATCATACCTATCGTGACTTTGCTCTAATTCCTTCAAACTCGTTCATCCTTCCGATCAAAGAACAGGCATATTGTGTGAAGATGTCTCAACAACAATCACCAACACCAGCTATCGAGAAAGACTCAGAAGAGACATTAGAGTCTAAAGAGCTACACGCTGAAAAGGTAATTGATGATGTTCCGCTGACTATCATGCCCTGTAAAACTGACAAGCTCCCGATCAAAAGATCCAAAAATATTCCTCTAGGTAATTCCTCTAATACTTCTGATGCCTTTGTGAGTTCTAGGGAAGGCATAGAAAAATTCAATACAGAGGAAAGAATTGGGAACATAATAAAGAACCTCATAAGCAAGGGAGACATAGTAAATATTATTGGAATCACCAGACCTCTTGCACAGATCTTGCCACCCAATTTATCTCAAGAATCGGATGCTGACAAAGAGGGAAATAATGTTAAAATGTCAGAAGGAAATCTGCATACCCTTGTTGATTCTATTGTTGAAAATGCTGAGGCAGATGATGAAACATTCTTGACTGCCCAAGAGACTTCAGCACAAGTTAAGAAAATCATCGATTTAGTTGACACTCCTTTTGACAATGAGGTCATTGCTACAAGCCTCAAGCCAAGTGTGTCGGAACGAATCAAAAAAAGGAAAGGTAAAGGTGTATCCATCTCTAACAAGCAATCTAAGAGACCTGCAGTTGGCCCCCACAGACCCTGGAGCAAAGTTGTTGTTGAAAATAAGAAAAGGAAGGCAGAGTCTGAAAGTGAGTCAGACTATGAAGAGATAGAGGATGGACAGGACGCCATTAAAAAACCAGCTTCCAAGAAGATTTCAGGTTTGCTTCCCAAAGCTCTCATGGACAACATCTCCTTTCATGATGTTGTAAGTGTCAGCAGATGGAACCATGTATATCATAGAAGAATTGCTATAGAGAGAGAACTGGGACAAAATGTCCTTAAGTGTGAAGAAGTGATGAACTTGATCAAAGAGGCTGGGTTGATCAGAACTGTTTCTCATTTTGATTCCTGTTATGAACGGCTGGTGAAAGAATTTGTTGTAAACATACCAGAAGGCTGCAATGATATAAGGAGTGAGGACTGCTTCAAAGTGTATGTCAGAGGAAATGTTGTGACATTTTCTCCTGCTGAAATAAACAAATATCTTGGCAGATCTGAGTGTGCTCAGGCTGAAATTGAAGATACAGATGACCAAATATGCAGAGAAATTACAAGAAACACTATAAATAGATGGCCTAACAAACAGAAACTGTCTGCTGGGAAGCTCAACATTAAATATGCCATTCTCCATAGAATTGGTGCTGCAAATTGGGTTCTTACAAACCACACTTCAACTATCTCCACAGGACTTGGAAAGTTTATCTATGTCATTGGTAGAAGAAAATCCTTTGATTTTGGAGCATATATATTTGATCAAATTCTAAAACAAGCTACTTCACCAGCTGTAAAATTGCCAATTTGCTTTCCATCACTCATTTGTGGAATGTTACTTCAACAATATCCTAGGATCACCCTAGCTGGTGATGTCATCATGAAGAGAAAGCCACCTTTATCTCTACATCACAAGTTGCTTGCTGACAAACATGTTCCAGACATTGTCTCAACATCAACAGCTACAGTCTCTGAAGAGGATACCATTAATCAGCTGAAAGCCACTTGCAAAGAACTTGATGATCTAATCAAGGTAAGCACTGCAAGAAAAGAGAAGCTCGAAAGATTGATACAAGCTTTGGCAGCTAAGCAAAATAAAGACACTAGAGTCCATGCTAAAGATGCTGACAAGGGTGATGAAGACAACAGTGGTGCAGAGGCTGATGATGTTGAAAATGATGCTGGGAGTGCAGAAAGAGAAGAGGATGATGAGGAGACTGAAGATGACCTCTGAGAGTTGTCTTCTTCTTTACTGTTTTCTTTACTGTTTTTTGTTTTTTGTTGTTGTTGTGTAAGGGCTGAATGCCCAGGATAGTTTTTCTTTTCTGTTGGGTGTGTAAAGTTTTACTTTGAACTGATTTACTGGTTTTTGGGTTAGTCTTTCTACCTTTGTCATATTGTGGCTAAAAAGGGGGAGAAATACTAACATCACTAACCACTGCTAACTGCTGATGATCTACTAACTACTGAGGGGGAGTAGATCTGAACTGATTGAGGGGGAGACATGTTTTGATTCCGCTGCTGCTCTGATAGTGGTCTCCCTGATATGTTTCTACAGGTTAATGGAACTTAGTTTTAGCCAAAATCTGCCAAATGGGGAGGTTGTTGAGTCCCTGCTTTTGAGGTTGGCATTAATTTTGGTAAAACTAACTTAGCAGAAAGATGTTGGACAAGATGTCCTAACATGTTAGACTAACTGCAGGTTGAGATGTTTGACAAGATGTCCTATCAGGAGGATTTGACATCTTTGTATGTTACAGTTTTGAACTAACTGTTTTTGGTAACAGGTGTGATTGGAATATGACTAGGATTCCATGTGGCATCTAAGATTGTGGAATCAGAGATTCTGATTCTAATTGGATTTGCGGTTTCCCCTGCTCCTGATCACTCATATTTCCACCAACTAAGCGTTATGGGCACGCTGCCCTACTCAACGGGTCCCGGCGAAGAGGCTAACCCTTAAGTCATTACTCCGACTCTTCGAAGTAACGACTTGGGGGGCTCCTGTTCTGGACTGGGCCGATGCCTACCCATCCGCCGGGCAGGCCCAACCCAATACTGCGATGTGAGGCCCAATATGGCCCAATTCACTTCCTTGTCGGGCACACTCAACGCCCTTACCGTCGAGCAAATATCACATATCACGGGGAGAGGCCATGGCTTCCACCCCCCCCCCCACCACGTACTCCACGTGCTCCCCCTGTGGGGACATGTCTTCAGGTAACTACCCACCTCCGAAAGAGTCGGTCTGCCCACTTTCCGGAGATCTCAGGATAGTTACCCTAGGGTGAAGACCACGTGTTGGTCTTCCCTACGCCACGTAAGCCCTAGAAGTTATCTGCATTGGGCCTAGCAGTCCAACCCAATGCAGACGACAATTGGTCGAGCACTAGGGGCACAATATAAATACCCTCTCTCATGAGAGGGCCAGGTTATATTATATTCTAACTCTCACTCTCACTTTCTGTACTTGTTTGCTCCAATCTTGACTTTGGCATCGAAGTACTTTGCAGGCACACCCCCCTCCCCCCCCCCCCCCACCCCGCCGTCTCATCACCACCGGAGTAGTGGAGCTCACGACGTTCGCTAGCCACTAATCTACTTTCTGATCAGGTACGATCAACACCTATGGAGGAATTAGAGGAGGAATCACAAGTAGTTGTGGAAAAGCAACCTGCTCAAGTAGAACAAGACCAGCGTAGGTCGAGCAGGATACGTCACCAACCACGGAGATAAGGATATCTCGTAACTAATCAAGGTGATGTATTACTCATGGATAAAGATTAGCCAGTAACCTATCAAGAGGTCATAACAGGTCCTGAGTCTGAGAAGTGGCTAGAAGCCATGAAATCTGAAATGGATTTCATGTACACAAACTAGGTTTTGACCTTGGTAAAGGCTTTTGTAGGAGTTAATCCTATAGGATGCAAGTGGGTCTTCAAAAAGAAGACTGACATTAATGGTAAGGTACATACCTATAAGGCAAGACTGGTTGCTGAAGGCTATAAACAAATTTATGGGGTAGACTATGATGAAACCTTTTCACCAGTTGCAATGCTTAAATTTGTTTGAATTTTACTTGCTATCGCTGCATATCATGATTATTAAATATGGCAGATGGATGTCAAGACTACTTTCCTTAATGGGAATCTTCTTGAGGACATGTACATGACACAACCTGGAGGATTTAACATACCAGAAGAATCCTAAAAGATATGCAAGTTATAGCGATCAATCTATGGATTGAAGAAAGCTTCCAAAAGCTGGAATCTTCAATTTGGTGAAACTATAAAACAATATGGATTCATAAAGAATGATGATGACGTGAATAAGATTCCATAGGCATCTACAATAGGATCTATCACGTATGCCATGTTATGTACTCGACCAGATGTCTCGTATGCTTTAAGTGCAACGAGTAGGTACCAATCTGATCCCGGCAATGCTCATTGGATAGCTGTCAAGAATATCCTTAAGTACTTGAGAAGGACTAAGGACTCATTCTTGGTATATGGAGGTCGGGAAGAGCTTGCTGTAATTGGATACAGCTATGCTAGCTTCCATACAGATAAGGATGACTTCAGATCGTAACCTAGTTATGTGTTCTGCTTAAATGGTGGCGCTGTGAGCTGGAAAAGTTCAAAGAAATAAACAGTTGCTGATTCCACAATCGAGGTCGAGTACATTGCTGCCTCAAATGCAGCAAAGGAAGCTGTTTGGATCAAGAAGTTCATTAGTAAATTTGGAATAGTCCCTAGAATTGTGGAGCCCATTGACCTTTATTGTGATAACAATGGCGCGATAGCACAAGCTAAGGAGCCTAGATCTCACCAACGATCCAAATACATACTTAGGCGTTATCACCTCATTCGAGAGTTAATCAATCGGGGAGATGTGAAGATATGAAAAGTACCTACACATGGCAATGTTGCTGACCCACTAACAATGCCTCTTGCGCAGCAGAAGCATGATGGCCATACTAGATCTATGGGTATTAGGGGTATGCCTGATTGGCTCTAGTGCTAGTGGGAGATTGTTGGTGTAAGCCCTACTAGAGGCCAATACTTTTGGTACTTGTATCGAATTACTTATTTTTAATAAAAGGCATTTCTTTATTATGGTTGTTTTTCCAGAATAATAAAGTCCCTAGAATAGCTAGTTCATTTAATGAAATATTAAGTGCGACTTAGTCATGAGATCCCTTTAAACATAAGGGCACTATTCCTAAAGTATCCGTAGTCGAGCTTTACTGTGAAGTGGGATAACCTTAAAGCATTAAGACTATTATGTAGATAGACTGATGATCACATCTCATGGATCATGGATAAGGATTTTTCAAGTCTTAACATAGGTATGAATATTAGGAGTAATATTTATACTGGATTGATCCGCTATGAGAGTACTACATAGAATGTTATGCAAAGTGTCATAAGTTACTCTCATGGTGATAGTGATGTATACCACCATTCAACCTGAAACCACTATGGACCCTAGATGTAGAGTCGAGTACTTTATTACTGATCTAACATTGTCCGTAACTAGATGACCATAAAGATAGTTGACGGGTACTCCACAAATCATGCTGAGGGGCATGAGTGACCTAGACATAATATTCCCATCCTACATAACAAGGTAAATGTCTAAGGGCCCAATATTGAACTGGACAAGGATGACACAGTATATGTCTTGTGTTCAATATAGACATAAGGGAAAAAGGGTAATTGTACACACAAGTACTATCACAAAAGGTTTTTCCAGATCACATGACATTTTCGTGACTTGGGTAGAAGTGATGTGTTGCTAGATACCGCTCACTGTTTATTATATTAAATATATGATTTAATATAATTGTCAACGTCACGAGAACCTACAGGATCACACACATAACGACAGATTGATGAGAGATAGAATATATAACGAACACTGTAAGGTACGGTGTACTTGAGAGAATTATGGAACACCATAAAGTACGATGTACTTAAGTGAAATATGAAATATCGTATAATATAATAATAAGAGTTAATATTATTATTATTATAATAGTTATTAAATATAATATCAGTAAAATATATTTATTATAATAATGGTTATTATATTATTATTATTATTATTATTATTATATGGTGCACTTAAGTTTGGTTTTTTAGCTTGTATCCCACACAAGTGGTTCTATAAATATAACCCTCGTGTAGAAGCTTTGTAAACTTGATGAAATTCAATTGGTGAAACCCTGGTCGTATTTCTCTCTTTTTCTCTCTCACTCAAAGCCTTCAATCGTAGCAGCTAGCACTGAGACTAAAGGACTCTGTTCGTGTGGACTGAGTAGAAGCGTTGTTCTTCATTCAACGCTCATGATCATTCATCCGGATCTGCATCAAAATTTTTAATCACCACAAGAGGTAACCATTTCTATCACTGATCATGCTCATTTGTAAGGATCACTAAAGAGACAATTTTAATTTCCACTGCGTTTTAGATCGCGATTTCCCTTAAGTGGTATTAGAGACACTTACGAAACCATGAATTTGGTAGATGTTTATTTTCTGTACTTTCTAATTTAATTCGATTAAAACACAGAATAAATTAAATAATAAAGAAAATTAATTTTTGGCATCATGTTGTGTAGGATTTGGATGATTCGATGTTGACTATACTTTGAAATCCGACTTTTGTATGGTGAAGCAGCGATACATCGATCATTCATAAGTTACACAAAATTAAAGTGATTGATCAATTTCATATAAGATATGAATAACTTGGACGCATTGGTGGTATATTTGATATGCCTTTTATTTCATCGATTCGATTTATGTGATGATTGTATTTCATGTGATTGGTCAATGTTCTTTTACTTCGGAATCCGACATTTGTATGGTGAAGCAATGGCATTTCGATCAATCGATTTGAATAATTGATCGTTACGATTTTGATAGTATGAATGAGTTGCATTAGAGTTTTTGACGACACAGGAGTTGTGTTGTCAAGAGTTATTTTAAGGTTTATAAAATTTTATATTATAATAATAATTGTTATTATTATTATAAGTATTTTATTTTATAATTCAATAACAAGTGTTGTTATTGTTATTATAAATTACATATACATGTTGTGGTAACAGTAACGAGATGTTGCCTATATCATACAATAAGTATAATAAAAGTTATTATAACAGTATTTGTATATAATATGTAGTATGTATTACTATGTATATAAAATGCCGATTTCCTGTAACGAAATACTCATTCACGGTTACTTCACGGTTACTGTGTATATGTAGAATGAAAAAATTTCAAAAGAATATGATAAAGTATCATGTTATTATATAATTAAATAATAACAAATTATTTTTATTATTTATTTTAAAATAAGTTGGTATAGTTAATAACCGGACAGTAGAAACACCAATTAACTCATGATCAATCGCTAAAGTTTAATTTAATTTATTTAATTAACAGAATTTAAATTTATAATAATAATAGTAATAATAATAATAATAATAATAATAATAATAATAATAATAATAATGATAATGTGTTTATTATTGCTTTCTTATCGTGAATTGTTATGGCCTTAGTCTTCTTTTATTTTGTTTTGGTATTTTTAAATACGGCCTGCGTGTCGTGCCTTTTTCTATAAGCTCTTTATGTTACTTCTTTTCTCATCTCACTCCCTCGTATGTAAAACGAGTATTCTTTATTGTAATGTAATGTAATGAAGAAAAGAGGAAGACAATATCAAAGGAGGAAAACCATGGGGGTCTATCTTAGAGAAGCATAGATCATTATTAGGTTGAGCTTAGGTTCTCTCATTGGCTTGAGAGAACAATTGCGCTAGGGGCCATAACTGTTTCATATTTTATATGTATGTTGATAAATGTGATTGTATGTTGATGCATGTGAGAGACAATTTATATGATAAATAAGTCAGTGAGATCAAACTAATTACAAATTCCCTCAAAATTGAAATTTAAGTTTATGTTTTCCATGTTTTAGAACTCATCAAGACTAGTATCGAATAATGTAGGTTTTGCCTAACACAAAGTGCGTGTTCTATATTGGTAAGGTGTGATGGGATAAATGTAATATTCATATTCTGAAAGAATGGGTCATACTTAACTAAACAAATTATAATAAGATTATATACGTTTAGAAGCAATAGTTGGGAATGATCCATAAGATGGATTATAAGGAGTTATTCACCCTACTAAAAATATTCGAGAATTATATTAGATACAATTAGAAGGAGTTCCTACCTAAATAACTGAGTTTTGTGCAATCAGCCTAACACTGTCTTAAAACAAAGGGAAATATGGATCTCGATCCACTAGAAAATCTTCCAATGGGATTTTCCGAATCAAATAGTGAGGGTCATTTGGTTGGAGTATAATAGTGGGAGCATATTTAATTAAAAACCTAATTGAATATGTTGGTTTTAATATATACTTATAATTTCACATTTTTTTATGTAGATTACCATGACAACAAACACCTCTAACAACATTTTTCCGATCAATCCTTGATAAGGAAAAATTATCTGGGACAAATTTTCTAGATTGACACTGAAACCGGAGGATTGTCCTCAAACATGATAAAAAGTTGTATGTTTTAGAGACACCTGTTCCTGAAGAGGAGCCTCCTAGTTATGCTCTTAAGGCTGAAAGAGATGCTTATTAGAAGCATGTCGATGATGCCAATAAAACTGCTTGCCTCATGCTGGCTACCATGAATTCTGAATTGCAAAAGCAACATGAAAACATGGCAGCGTTCGATATGATCGAACACCTGAAGATGCTCTATCAAAAGTAGGCAAGGCATGAGAGGTTTGAAGTTTCAAAATCCCTTTTTCAAGGCAAGCTAACGGAGGGAGCCCCGGTAGGTCCCCATATACTCAAGATGATTGGGTATGTGGAGAACCTTGAAAGATTGGGTTTTCCCCTCAAAAAGGAGCTTGCGATTGATTTGATCCTGCAATCATTGCCGGAGAGCTTCAGTCAATTTTTCCTAAATTTCAACATGAATGATATGGACAAAAGTCTTCCAGAGCTGCTAAGCATGTTAAGAACTGTTGAGCAGAATCTGAAGCCAAAAGGGAAGTCCATTGTGATGGTCAGTATTGGAAAGAAGCAAAACAAAAGGCCCACCAAGCAGGGTGGTAAAGGGAATGGCATGGAAGTTGCCAGACCCAAACCTACTGCTCATGCTTTGAAGCCTAAAGGAGGCATAGCAAAGGAGGGCACTTGCTTCTATTGCGGTAAGACTGGACAATAGAAGAGAAACTGCCCAAAGTACCTGGAAGATAAGAAGAATGGAGTAGAGACTTCAACTTCAGGTATTTATCTTATAGAAATAAATTTATCTACTTTTGCCTCATGGGTATTGGATACTGGATGTGGTTCTCACATTTGTACTAATGTGCATGGGCTAAAAAGGAGTAGAGATTTGACAAAAGGTGAAGTTGACCTACGAGTTGGAAATGGAGCAAAGGTTGTTGCTTTAGCTGTAGGAACTTATGTATTGACTTTACCTAGTGGTTTAATAATTCAGTTAGAGAACTGTTAATATGTACCTCAATTAGAAGGAATATTATTAATGTTTCTTGCTTGGACAAGTTTGGTTTTTCATTCATAATAAAGAACAATTGTTGCTCCATTTATTTGAATGATATATTCTATTCCACTGCACAAATGAACAATGGATTGTATGTCCTTGATCTTGAAATGCCAATTTATAACATTAATACTAAAAGGATGAAACCTAACGAGTTAAATCCAAGTTACCTTTGGCACTGTCGCTTAGGCCATATAAATGAGAGACGCATCTCCAAACTCCATAAAGATGGACTCTTGGACTCTTTTGATTACAAATTATATGATACATGCAGATCTTGTTTAATTGAAAAGATGACAAAGTCCCTATTCACAGGAAAAGGTGAAAGGGCTAATGATCTTTTAGACGTCATACATACTGATGTATGTGGACCATTGAACATACCAGCCAGAGGAGGTTTTCAATACTTCATCACATTTACTGATGATTTCAGTAGATATGGTTATGTGTATTTAATGAAACACAAATTTGAATCCTTTGAAAAATTCAAGGAGTTCAAGAATGAAGTACCAAACCAACTAGGTAAGAATATTAAAACTCTTCGATCAGATCGAGGCGGTGAATATTTAAGCCTAGAGTTTGATGACCATCTCAAAGAGTGTGGGATTCTATCCCAACTCACTCCTCCTAAAACACCACAATGGAATGGTGTATCTGAAAGAAGAAATTAAACCTTGTTAGACATGGTCCGTTCCATGTTGATTCATGCCGATCTTTCAAACTCATTTTGGGGACATGCATTATTGACAGCAGCTTACACACTTAACCGTGTTCCATCCAAAAAGGTTGAGAAGACACCATATGAGATATGGAGTGGTAAGAAGCCACATATGTCTTACATGAAGATTTGGGGTTGTGAAGTTTATGTGAAACGACAAATTTCAACTAAGCTTGAGCCCAAATCTGACAAATGCTTATTTGTGGGGTATCCTAAAGAAAAAAAAAGGGGTATTACTTCTACATTCCTTCGGAGGGCAAAGTGTTTGTCGCTCGAACTGGGGTTTTCTTGGAAAAGGACTTTATTTCCAAAGGAATCAGTGGGAGGAAAGTAGGGCTTAAAGAAATTCAAGAATCATAAAGCATTGATACACTTATGGAGGAATTAGAGAAGGAATCACAAGTAGTTATGGAAGAGCAACCTGCTCAAGTAGAACAAGACCATCGTAGGTCGAGCAGGATACATCACTAACCACGGAGATATGGATATCTCGTAACTAATCAAGGTGATGTATTACCATGGATCAAGATGAGCATGTGACCTACCAAGAGGCCATAACTGGTCCTGAGTCTGAGAAATGGCTAGAATTCATGAAATCTGAAATGGATTCCATGTACACAAACCAGGTTTGGACCTTGGTAGAGCCTCTTGTAGGAGTTAATCCTATAGGATGCAAGTGGGTCTTTAAAAAGAAGACTGACATGGATGGTAAGGTACATACCTATAAGGCAAGACTGGTTGCTAAAGGCATTAAACAAATTCATGGGATAGACTATGATGAAACTTTTTCACCAGTTGCAATGCCTAAATCTGTTCGGATTTTACTTGTTATCACTGCATATCATGATTAATAAATATGGCAGATGGATGTCAAGACTACTTTCCTTAATGGGAATCTTCTTGAGGACGTGTACATGACACAACCTGAAGGATTTGACATGCCAGAAGAAGCCCAAAAGATATGCAAGTTACAGCAATCAATCTATGGATTGAACCAAGCTTCCAGAAGTTGGAATCTTCATTTTGGTGGAACTGTAAAATAATATGGGTTCATAAAGAATGAAGATGAGCCTTGTGTCTACAAGAATGTTAGTGGGAACATGATTGTCTTATTCGTATTATATGTAGATGATATATTACTCATTGGAAATGATGTCCCTACCTTGCAACAAGTGAAAACATGGGTTAGGGAAATGCTTTTCTATGAAAGACCTTGGTGAAGCAGCCTATATATCAAGAATCAGGATCTATAGAGATAGATCACAAAAATTGCTTGGCCTAAGTCAGAGTACATACATAGACAAAATGTTAAGACGCTTTAATATGCATGATTCCAAGAAAGGATTCATACCTAAGCAACATGGTATGTGTCTACCAAAAACACAATCCCCTTCAACTAAGGAAGAAAGGGATCGTATGAATAAGATTCCATATGCATCTGCAATAGGATTTATCAAGTAGGCCATGTTATGTACTCGACCAAATGTCTCGTATACTTTAAGTGCAACGAGTAGGTACCAATCTGATCCTGGTGATTCTCATTGGGTAGCTGTCAAGAATATCCTTAAGTACTTGAGAAGGACTAAGGACTCATTCTTGGTATATGGAGGTCAGGAAGAGCTTGCTGTAATTGGATACAACCATGGTAGCTTCCATACATATAAGGATGACTTCAGATCACAATTTGGTTATGTGTTCTGCTTAAATGGTGGTGTTGTAAGCCGGAAAAGTTCAAAGCAAGAAATAGTTGTTGATTCTACAACCGAGGCCGAGTACATTGTCGCCTCAAATGCAGCAAAGGAAGTTGTTTGGGTCAAGAAGTTCATTAGTGAACTTGGAATAATCCCTAGAATTATAGATCCCATTGACCTCTATTGTGATATAAATGGTGCGATAGCACAAGATAAAGAGCCTAGATCTCACCAACGATCCAAACACATACTTAGGCATTATCACCTCATTTGAGAGATAATCGATCGGGGAGATGTGAAGATATGTAAAGTACCTACACTTGACAATGTTGCTGACCCACTAACAAAGCCTCTTACGCAGCAAAGTGTCATAAGTTACTCTCATGGTGATAGTGGTGTATACCCACTATAGACCCTAGATGTAGAGTCAAGTACTTTATTACTGATCTAACATTGTCCGTAACCGGATGACCATAAAGACAGTTGACGGGTACTCCACAAATCATGTTGAGGGGCATAAGTGACCTAGACATAATATTCCCATCCTACATAACATGATAAATGTCTAAGAGCCCAATATTGAATTGGACAATGATGACACGGTATATGCTTTGTGTTCAATATAGACATAAGGGAAAAAGGGTAATTATACACACAAGTACTATCACAAAATGTTTTTCTAGACCACATGACATTTTCGTGACTAGGGTAGAAATGATGTGTTGCTAGATACCGCACACCGTTTATATTAAATATATGATTTAATATAATTGTCAACGTCACGAGAACCTACAGGATCACACACTTAACGACAGATTGATGAGAGATAGAATAAATAAGAAACACTATAAGGTACGGTGTACTTGAGAGAATTATGGAACACCATAAGGTACGATGTACTTAAGTGAAATATGGAATATCGTATAATATAATAATATGAGTTAATATTATTATTATTATTATTATTATTATTATTATTATAGTTATTAAATATAATATCAATAAAATATATTTATTATAATAATGGTTATATTATTATTATTATTATTATTAATATTATATGGTGCACTTAAGTTGGGTTTTTTCGCTTGCAGCTCACACAAGTGGTTCAATAAATACAACCCTCGTGTAGAAGCTTTGTAAACTTGATGAAATTCAGTTGGTGAAATCCTGGTCGTATTTCTCTCTTTTTCTCTCTCACTCAAAGCCTTCAATTGTAGCAGCTTGCAATGAGACCGAAGGACTCTATTCGTGTGGACTGAGTAGAGGCGTTGTTCTTCATTCAATGCTCGTGATCATTCATCCGGATCTGCATCAAAATTTTTAATCACCACAAGAGGTAACCGTTTCTATCACTGATCATGCTCATTCGTAAGGATCACTAAAGAGAAAATTTTAATTTTCGCTGCGTTTTGGATCGCGATTTCCCTTAAGTGGTATCAGAGACACTTACAAAACCATGAATTTGGTAGATGTTTATTTTCTGTATTTTCTAATTTAATTCGATTAAAACACAGAATAAATTAAAGAATAAAGAAAATTAATTTTTGGCATCATGTTGTGTATGATTTGGATGATTCGATGTTGATTTTGCTTCGAAATCCGACTTTTGTATGGTGAAGTAGCGATACATCGATCATTCATAAGTTACACAAAATTAAAGTGATTGTTCAATTTCATATAAGATATGAATAACTTGGACACAATGGCGGTATATTTGATATGCCTTTTATTTCATCGATTTGATTTCTGTGATGATTGTATTTCATGTGATTAGTCAATGTTCTTTTGCTTCGGAATCCGACATTTGTATGATGAAGCAATGGCATTTTGATCAATCGATTTGAATAATAGATCGTTACGATTTTGATAGTATGAATGAGTTGCATTAGAGTTTTTGACGACACAAGAGTTGTGTTGTCAAGAGTTATTTTAAGGTTTACAAAATTTTATATTATAATAATAATTGTTATTATTATTATAAGTATTTTATTTTATAATTTAATAACAAATGTTATTATTGTTATTATAAATTACATACACATGTTGTGGTAACAGTAACGAGATGTTGTCTATATCATACAATAAGTATAATAAAAGTTATTATAACAGTATTTGTATATAATATGTAGTATGTATTATTGTGTATATAAAATGTCGATTTCCTGTATCGAAATACTTATTCACGGTTACTGTGTATATGTAGAATGAAATTTTTTCAAAAGAATATGATAAAGTATCATGTTATTATATATTTAACTAATAATAAATTATTGTTACTATTTATTTTAAAATAATTTGGTATACGTTAATAGCCGGACAGTAGAAACGCCAATTAACTCATGATCAATCACCAAAGTTTAATTTAATTTATTTAATTAACAGAATTTTAATTCATAATAATAATAGTAATAATAATAATAATAATAATAATAATAATAATAATAATAATAATAATAATAATAATAATAATAATAATAATAATAATAATAATAATAATAATGTGTTTATTATTGCTTTCTTGTGGTGAATTGTTATGGCCTTAATCTTCTTTTATTTTGTTTTGGTATTTTTAAATACGACCTGCGTGTAGTGCCTTTTTCTATACGCTCTTTATGTAATTTCTTTTCTCATCTCACTCCCTCGTATGTAAAACGAGTATTCTTTAATGTAATGTAATGAAGAAAAGAGGAAGACAATATCAAAGGAGAAAAACCATGGAGGTTTAGCTTGGAGAAACATAGATCATTATTAGGTTTAGCTTAGGTTCTCTCATTGGCTTGAGAGAACAATTGCGCTAGGGGTCATAACTGTTTCATATTTTATATGTATGTTAATGCATGTGATTGCATATTGATGCATGTGAGAGACAATTTATATGATAAATAAGTCGGTGAGATCAAACTAATTACAAATTCCCTCAAAATTGAAATGTAACTTTATGCTTTCCAAGTTTTAGAACTCATCAAGACTAGTATCTAATAATGTAGGTTTCGCCTAACGCGGGGTGCATATTCCTTATTGGTAAGGTGCGATGGGATAAATGTAATATTCAATTTCTAAAATAATAGGTCAAACTTAACTAAATAAATTATAATAAGATTATATATGTTTAGAAGCAAGAGTTGGGAATGATCCATATGATGGATTATAAGGAGTTATTCACCCTACTGAAAATATTCGAGAATTGTATTAGATACAATTGGAAGGAGTTCCTACCTAAATAACTGAGTTTTGTGTAATCAGCCTAACGCTGACTTAAAATAAAGTGAAATATGGATCTCGATCCACTAGAAAATCTTCCAACGGGATTTTCCAAATTAAATAGTGAGGGTAATTTGGTTTGAGTATAATAGTGAGAGCATATTTAATTAAAGACCTAATTAAATATGTTGGTTTTAATAGATATTTATAATTTCAAAGTAAGAAATAGTTGCTGATTCTACAATCGAGGCCGAGTACATTGCTGCCTCAAATGCAGCAAAGGAAGCTGTTTAGGTCAAGAAGTTCATTAGTGAACTTGGAATAGTCCCTAGAATTGTAGATCCCACTGACCTCTATTGTGATAACAATGGTGCGATATCACAAGATAAGGAGCCTAGATCTCACGAACGATCCAAACACATACTTACGCGTTATCACCTCATTTAAGAGATAATCGATCGGGGAGATGTGAAGATATGCATAGTACCTACACTTGTCAATGTTGTTGACCCACTAACAAAGCCTCTTGCGCAGCAAAGTGTCATAAGTTACTCTCATGGTGATGGTGGTGTATACCACCCTTCGACCTGAAACCACTATGGACCCTAGATGTAGAGTCGAGTACTTTATTACTGATATAACATTGTCTGTATTTGGATGACCATAAAGACAGTTGACGGGTACTCCACAAATCATGATGAGGGACATGAGTGACCTAAACGAAATTTGTCCATCCTGCATAAGAGGATAAATTTCTAAGGGCCCAATATTAAACTGGACAAGGATGACACGGTATATGCCTTGCGTTCAATATATACATAAAGGCAAAAGGGTAATTGTACACACAAGTACTATCACAAAAGATTTTTTCAGATCACGTGACATTTTTGTGACTTGGGTAGCAGCGATGTGTTTCTAGATACCGCTCATTATTTATTATATTAAATATACGATTTAATATAATTGTCAACGTCACCAGAACCTACAGGGTCACACACATAAGAACAGATTGATGAGAGATAGAATAAATAGAGAACACTGTAAGGTATGTTGTACTTGAGAGAATTATGGAACACCGTAAGGTATGGTGTACTTAAGTGAAATATGGAATATCGTATGATATAATAATAAGAGTTAATATTATTATTATTATTATTATTAAATATAATAATAATAATAATAAAATATGTTTATTATAATAATGGTTCTTATATTATTATTATTATTATTATTATTATTATTATTATCATTATTATTATTATTATTATTATATGGTGCACTTAAGTTGGGCTTTTTAGCTTGCAGCCCACACAAGTGGTTCTATAAATACAACCCTTGTGTAGAAGCTTTCTAAACTTGATGAAATTTAGTTGGTGAAACCCTGACCGTATTTCTCTCTTTTTCTCTCTCACTCAAAGCTTTCAATCGTAGCAGCTAGCACTGAGACTGAAGGATTCTGTTCGTGTGGACTGAGTAGAGGCGTTGTTCTTCATTCAACGCTCGTGATCATTCATCCGGATCTGCATCTAAATTGTTAATCACCACAAGAGGTAACTGTTTCTATCACTGATCATGCTCAATCTTAAGAATCACTAAAGGGAAGTTTTTAATTTCCGCTGCATTTTGGATCGCGATTTCCCTTCAAAAAGACAGGTTTTATGTGTGGATGTTGATTTTAGGGTTTTGAAGAGATTGTTCTTGATTAAGATTGCACTAAAGATTATGGGCATAGGCGAATATTTCAGACTACCAAGCCAAGCGTATTGTTTCCAAAATAATCAGAGTGAGTGTAGGAAAGCTTCATTCTCAGTCCTTCTCCACCATTTAAGGCTCAAGGCGCGCAATCCTAATTGTATTTATTGTGTTTTTGAGTTTATTGAGAAAATTCCGCTTGACGTTGGATCAAAGGTTTTATTACCACAGGAAGATTATGAAAATAGTTTGAGATTGAAATGGGATAGATTGATAGCAACGCAAGAAGCGATCGACTTACAAGTTGGGTATGGCTTGATGTATGGATCAAGAATGCTTTGGATTTAGTTGATGGAGATGTACAAGGCGGTCAACTTACAAGGTTTAAGAGAGATTACCATTTGACGTTGGATCAAGGGTTTGAGAAAAAGGTGAGGTCGGTCCTAGTCCTTAAGGAAATATAGCAAGCAAAAACCACAACCAAAGAAAAGCGATAAAATAAAGAAAGTACACTAAAATAGGGAGAGGGATACATGAAAAATACAAGGGAAGTATGCAAAAAATAAAGGGTCTCGTTGTCAGGTAGCCCAAAAGAAAGTCGTGTGTATGCAAGGTGTCTTGAGTTAAGACAAAGAAATAAAGAATACAAGTTCAAGTCTCTTTTGCTAGGGTTAAGTACAAGGTCCAAAACTCCATGTCAAGCTCGGGTCAAACATTAAGTCCAATTGTCCAGTTATATCTCACAAGTCTTTTTTAGGTCTTTTCCATTTTATCATGTTTTTGTGTTTTTTATAAGATGAAGAAATAAAGATAAAAAAGAATAAAAGGACATAAAGTAAATGCATGAATGATAATGGAACAATAAAGTAAATTATGGAAAGTAAATGACAATAAGTAAATTGCGAGAAAATAAAGAGTGGTAATGTAAAAGTTAGAAGTTAGAAGTTAATAGTTAGTGGTTAACGATTGAATGATCGATTTATCAAATCAGGACAAATTTAGCGCTATGTTAAGCAATTGTAAGTGGGCTTATGTAAAATTCGCACCTATCTGAGACCGGTCAATAACAGTGTGTAGCGAGCGATTTTGGACGCGGTTCTTAAGCGCGGTCGCTCTCTGGGGTCAGTTTACTACAGGTCGATTCATTTTTTATCCTATTAAAGCTGATGAAGGAAGGGAAATAGATGTCTCCAATTAACCCTGCTTGCATACTGAGTTTAAACAGCGGTCTGTTAGGTTACGGATGCGATCAATGTGGTGGGGCCTTTCTTGTGTTATTTTGACAGACAGGTTTCTGGCGGGGAACAAGGATTAGGATGTTAGGACTGATGCTTTTTGATAGATATATGAGAGTATGGGATTTAGGGTTTTTGTTTAGTGTGCTCGCTAAGATCTTTTCTTTCGATCTTATGCCTACGTATTCCCGTTTGCCGAAACAGGGAAATCAGAGCGTTCGTAGTTCCTCCTATTCTATGGGAGGAAATGGTTGTTTGGTGTCTTGTTCAAAGCCCAAGACGTGAAGCGAAAGGTAGTTGGTATCTTGTTCAAAGCCCAAGATGTGAAGCTAAAGGTGATTTGTATCTTGTTCAAAGCCCAAGATGTGAAGCTGAAAAGATTTGACTTTAGAGAGAATTTGTCATCTCTAAAGAGGGGTCTGTTTGTCACAACTGTTGGGTGACTGGTTATAAAGGGAGGATTACTTTAACCGGGATACGCGGATCCTAGCAATGCCATAATTTCCTTTATAGGGGGTTTTTAACCTGAAGGAGAAGACTTTAACTCAGTGTAGAGCAATGTTATCTTTCCTTATGAATTTCTCATGCTAAAAGAGGGACAGTGGCATGGATGTAGATGATCCAGAGGCTTGCCGCTTACAGCAATTAGATGAAGGGGAAAGAGTTGTTGAAGTTTGTGTACTGTGAACGAGGCACAGCTTTGATGCTAAAAGTTTGATTGGACCAACCAGTGGTTTTCTTATACAAAGCCTAAGAGGAGGCTAATATGTGTCTCGTACAAAGCCCGAGAGAGAGGCTAAAAGGTTTTGACTCGACGAGGGAATCTTTTGGTATCTCGTATAAAGCCCGAGATGGAGGCTATTTGACTCAACAAGAGAGTCTTTTGTATCTCGTACGAAGCCCGAGAGGGAGGCTAAAATTCGTTTGGCTCAATAAGAACCTTTTTATATCTCGTATAAAGCCCGAGATGGAGGCGAAAGGGTGATAGACTCAACAAGGGAGTCTTTTTATGTGTCCCGTACAAAGCCCGAGAGAGAGGCTAAACGTTGTTTGACTCTGCTGGGGAGAATCATTGTACAAAGCCCAAGAGGACGCTATGGTGACTATTTCAGTTGAGTGACAGGTCCAGTATGCTGATTTAAAGAGAAAATCAGTTCTTATATGAGCAACACTGTACTCAAGGATTTGATTCGAGGATCCGGGTTATTCCTGTTCTTTAGGGAAGTGGGAAATCCGAAGGGTATTGAGACTGTCAGAGTCTACGAGTTTTCTTCCTATTTAACGAAGGGGTCACTTGAGAATGTCTTTGAGACTCAAGGATATTAGACTGTCCGTGTCTAGAGTTTTATCTTTTGTACTATGCTTTGAGAAACAGTAGTAGACTCTTTGAAAGGACTGTTCTATGCAGATGACTAATTTATGTTCCTATACCTCTAGGAGGTCGTCGGGATAATTTGTACGAAACCCAAGAGGAGGCTGGAAACTTTTAAGAAGTCGATCGGTCCTTGTACGAAGCCCAAGAGGAGGCTATCATTCCCGGAGGAAGAATCATTATACGAAGCCTAAGAGGAGGCTGTGAATACTTCTAAGAAGCTGAGAGGTCCTTGTACTAAGCCCAAGAGGAGGCGGGGTTGCTTTTAGGAAGCCTGTGGGTCCTTGTATGATGCCCAAGAGGAGGCTGATGCTTTTAAGAAGCCCGTGGGTCCCCAAACCCCGAGAAATTCAAGATAGGCTATCCACGAGGGAATAGATCAAGCCAGGAAAGTTCGAGAATTTGGAAGAAACTCAAAGATACCATTCACGGAGAATACATTCATCTCTGGGAGTAGAGTTTCTTGACAATTCCTAATGAGGACAGCCGAAGAGAAGACTGTATCTGGTGATCCTATTGGGGATCTAGTTGTCTATTTCTATGAATAAACGAAACGGCGTCACCTAGTTCTAGAAGTAGTTGTCGGAGAAACTATAAATATGTATACTATTATTACACAGTTGATATGAGTTTATGAAAGAAGACTTACAGTGAAACAGCCCCACAATACAGTTATATGTATATGAAAGCGGTAAATGAAAGCGTATAAACGCTTACTCGGTTGTAGAGCTTCCATGCTGTTTGGTTAGTTGTTCAACAAAGACAGATTGAAAACAACAGTATATTTAAAATCAAAGGAGAAAGTGCTTTGAAAAAGAAAGATTTGGGGCTTACAGCTCAAGGAGAGGCCCAGGGTTTTATCAGTGAGCGCACTGTTTGAATTTATACAGGGGGACTTATACAAGTGACTGAGGCCCAAAAAGGTTTTCTGTACAAAGGGATGGGTCTTACACTCTCTCAAGAGGCCCAAAAGGTTTAAAGAAAAAGAGTGGGGCCTATAACACGAAGGTAGGCCCAGTTGACTTTTCGTTAAAAATGGCTATCGCGCCGAGATTTTCTTTTAACGCGAAGGGGCTTATACAATATCTGAGGCCCAAATGATTTTGGTTAAAAGGGGGTTAGGTCTTACACTCTATTAGAGGCCCAAAAGTGTTGAATGGGTCTTATAGCTCAAGGAGAGGCCCAAGGTTTGTTTTTCAACGGGTGATGATCGCGTCGAACTTTTTGAAATACAACGGGACTTATACAATAAGTGAGGCCCAAAATGGGTTGTATTTACAAAGGGTTGGGTCTTACACTCTATTAGAGGCCCAAAAGTGTTTTTGAAAATGATTTATGAGGGTTGAATTAATCCAAAACCCTAATTTGTTTTCAAAAATGTATTTAATTGAATAAAAATTCAATTAAAATGATCAAAATTGTTAAACATATGGGAAACAAATTGTGATCTTGGATTAATGCTTCAAAAATTAAGTATTGACCTACAAAATAATTAGAAAGCATTAAAAGTTGCAAAATCAAGGTGGAAAAAATATTTTAAATGTCAAAAACAATTAAAACATTAATTCTTTGCAAAAATATCAATTATACAAAATAAATAATATTTTTGGGATTTTTTAGGAGAATAAAATATTTTAACATTTTTGTGAATTCTTAAAAAAAGAATCAACTCAAAATCATTAAAACTCAGAGAGAAATTAATTTTTGAATCAATTAAATAAAATCACAAAATTCAAATATTCAAAAAATGGCGCCAAGAACACCCAATGTTAGTTCCTGGATTGGCTGGAATTTTGGTAAAACAAAGTATATTCAATGTTGATGTCAAGGTGCTGATGTTGCAACATTAAAGTCTTAACACTGGGCTGTGTTAAGTAGTTAATTGCTGAAGTTGGATGTCTGATGTCACACAGGTGATGTTGTAACATCAGATCTGCAGAAACAATAACATCAGGTGCAGATGTTGTTAGGGCACGCGTGTTAGCTGGAATTGTGGAGAGTGGTTGACTCATTGGATGAGAATATCTTGGGATAGATATTTTCTGTTACATGGGAGATTTGATTGCAGGTCTGTTGGAGAATTAAAAGGTTGAAGATTTAAAAAGATTTTGGGGATAAAATCTGTTTCGAAGATTCAGTTTTAATTAACAAATCTGATCAAATATTGTAGCAAGTCCAAGACCAATTCAAGGAGCTATATAAAGCGCACAAGACTAAAGGAAAAAGTGACAGAAATACAGAGAGAAGATCAAGAGCATAGGCTGAGTGTCTTGAGTATTTTGTACGAGTTGTATTTACACTATTCTAGGGTTGAATAGGTGTTTAGTTTTTGTCCTCTCTAGAAGCTGTGAAGCAATAGAGAGTGGTTGATTGATCGAAGCTGTGAAGTAAGATCAAGGGTACTCAAAGTGGTTTCTTTGAGTGTTTGTAAGGGATTGAGTGGTGTTCTCATACCTAAGTGGTTTCTTAGGTAGGAAGTCATTAGTAGAGTATAAGTTTAGGAGATTGTCAATGGGTTGTTGAGTCTGTAAATTATATCTACAAGTAGTGAATTCCATCCCTGGCTTGGTAGCCCCCGGAGTAGGTTGGTTGTAACCGAACTGGGTCAATAATTTTTGGTGTTATTTTACTGTTATTGCTGTCCATTGTGCAGAGTGTGTTGTTGTGACATCACACCTTAACATCACACGTCTGATACCAGAATTTCAATTGGTATCAGAGCAGGCATCCTGTCTGTCTCTGGGTGAGATCTAGGGAAGTTACTTTCTGGTGAAAAGATGGACAAAGAAGTTGGAGGATTCGTCAACAGACCCCCTATTTTGGATGGATCCAATTATGACTATTGGAAGCCAAGGATGACCACCTTCTTAAAATCCTTGGACAGTAGGGCTTGGAAGGCTGTTATTAAAGAATGGAAAGCTCCTGTCATGTGTGAGAAGGATGATGCTGGCAAAGATAAAGAAGGCACCTCTAAGCCAAAGCCTGAAGAAGAGTGGACCAAGGAGGAAGACGAGCTTGCCCTTGGAAATTCCAAAGCTCTACATGCCATCTTCAATGGAGTGGATAAGAACATCTTCAGGTTAATTAATACCTGTGAAGTTGCTAAGCAAGCATGGGATATCTTGCAGGCTACTCATGAAGGAACATCTAGAGTCAAGATGTCAAGACTTCAGATTTTAACATCAAAATTTGAAAGCCTAAAGATGAAGGAAGATTAGACTATTCATGATTTCCACATGAGTGTTTTTGAGCTGGCCAATGCATCTAGTGCTCTTGGAGAGAAGATGTCTGATGAAAAGATTGTGAGGAAGATCCTTAGGTCCCTACCTAAGAAGTATAAGATGAAGGTTACTGCCATTGAAGAATCACAAGACATCAGTAAGATGAGAGTTGATGAGCTCATTGGATCTCTTCAAACCTTTGAGCTTGGGTTGAATGAGGAAGAACCAGAAAAGAAGCCGAAGAGTATAGCCCTGGTGAAAAATGGTGAAGAAGAGAAAGGGAAGAGATCTGAATCCCAGGAGGATCTATCTCAGGCCATAGTGATGTTGGGAAGACAGTTCACCAAAGTATTCAGGAGAATGAATAATAACTCCAGGCCTAATGTCAAGAACATGACTTCTGACACCAGCAAGAAGGATGAAGAGAAAACTGCCCAAGATAAAGGAGTGCAGTGCTTTGAGAGTGAAGGGTATGGACATGTCAAGAAAGAATGTCCCACCTTCTTGAAAAAGCAGAAGAAGGCATGACCGTTTCCTGGTCTGACTCTGATAGTGAAAGTGAAAGCAAGTTAGCAAAGCATGTGAGAGCTTTAACAGGAGCTGTGGTTTCTGATGATGATTCTAGTGATGGAGAAGTAACTTATGAGGAGTTGGCTTCTACCTATCAAGAGTTGTGTTTAAAGAGTGTTGAAATTTGTCAAGAAAACAAGTGCCACAAGCAACAGATTGCTCAGCTAGAGAATGAAAAGACAGATCTGGAAAATGAAGTGGTGCTAGTTAGAGCTCACCTTGATCAAATGACCAAGTCTGTTAGGATGCTGAGCTGTGGTACAGACACACTTGACAAGATACTTCAGTTAGAAAAAGCTGCTGGAGACAAAGCTGGGATAGGTTATGTGGCTGAGGACAAGGGAACTTTAGAAGGAAGCACTTCAGGTTCAAAGAAGGAAGTGTCACAACTTTCATCTCAACATCAGCCAAAGAAGCAGGATCCTACCCCTAAGAAAGCTGATGTTTCACAACCTAAGAAGATTGAGAAGAAGACTGATCCCTATCAGAAGAGAAAGCAGCCACAGGGAGCTAGTCAGTATATGCCCCCACAATACCATGAGAGCATGCAAGCTGCTCAGATCAAACAGCACATGTCTCATCAGATGTCTCAACATCAGGACAACTGGTATGGTTATGGTTATGGATACACCAATGATGTTCCTTATATCTATGGAAGAAGAAAGCCACACCATCATGGGAGACAATCTAGGAAACAGCATTCTCAGCCGTCTTATGGGAGAAGATATCAACATAATAGATGGCAGGGCAGTTATGGTAGGAGGAGACCACATTATGGATGGCAGCATAAGCAATCTCATCATGGCAGACGATTCAGAGATGAAAGGGTGAGATGCTATTATTGTGGAAGATTTGGACATATGCAGTACTCTTGCTACAAGCTGCATGGATACCCTCAACCTCAAAACAGATGGAGAGAGCACAGGCCCAAAGTTTTTAAACAATGGGTACCTAAGGAGAAGGTGAAGTGCTTATTGGCTCACATGGGGGATCAAGAAGGAACATAGTATTTTGACAGTGGGTGTTCCAAGTACATGTCTGGATGTAGATCCATGTTTGATGATCTTAGACCTTGCCCCTCTCATGAGGTCATATTTGGCAATGGAGAAAAAGGTGTTGTTGCAGGAGTTGGGAAAGTGCAAGGTAATGGTAAACCTGAACTTGAGAATGTTCTGTTTGTCATTGGCTTAAGTGCAAATTTGATCAGCATAAGCCAGTTGTGTGATGAAGGTTACAAGGTAAACTACACTAAGCATGAGTGAATGGTTTCTGATGAGCATAATCAGATTGTTATGAAGGGTGCCAGAACCAAGGATAACTGCTATCAGTGGATTTCTCTTGAAGGAAATTCAACTATTGATGCTCAAGTTGATGTTACAACATCAGACTATGACATCAGGATGCTGAAAGATCACTCAGAGTTAGTGAGTCCTGATGTGAATTCTTTTAAATGTTTAAAAGGAAAGTCTTTATGGAGGGAGAAAATTAGTAATTGGTCTTTAAAAAATACAGAAAATCTGGCGCCATACCTCAGACCATCATTCTCGAGTGTAGCAAGATCACGGTTCATCAAAGAGCATATCTTCCGTCCGTTCGTCTCTTTCAACAAGAAGAATCATCTGAACTCATACTGCCTCAAGGGAACCATGACGTCGTCTCCATCAAAGAAATCTGTCGCTCAAAGCTCTTTGCGAGATAAGGCTAGGGTTTCTTCAGAAGAGGGATTTGCAGAAGAAGCTTTGAATATAGAACCTATCTCAATGATGCTCCCAGAATCAGGTACTTCGAGACCCACTAAACTAACTCCTAAGAGACCTGCTACTATCTTCAAGAATCCTGAAACAAAGAAGGTTGTTACTAGTATGTTATTTGGGGACAAAACTGTGCCGAAATCATATATGTCTCAGACTATTGAAGAGAAGTTTGATGTAGATAATAGGATGGGTAATCTTGCCTCAAAGATTCTGGACAAAGGCATCCCTGTCAAAGGAAATTCAATCCCACTGAATCGGATGCCAGCTGAGAAAGACAACATGCAGGAAGGGAAGTCAAGTCTTCAACAACTTGCAATGACAGCTATTGAAGATGCTGATCAGAGTGAAGACATGCATGAAGAAACAAATGTTAGGACATCTGCTGAACCCACTTTTGTTGGTGGAAAAGATGATATTCATGGTGAAGCAGATGTTGAAGAGGAGGTTAGAACATTGCTTAGTAGGGATGCTGAGACTACTGATGTAATTGATGTTGATGACTTATCTGATGATGAAGTCATTGGAAGAGCAGTGCCTAGTCTGTCCAAGAGACTAAGAACAAGAAAAGGAAAGATGGTTGAATCGTCGTCAAAGAAAGCTTCTGATGAGAAGAGGAAAAAGACTGTTGTTGGGCCAACAAAAGCATGGAGTAAGGTTAATGTGAATCCCAGAAAAAGGAAGCTAATGGAAGAATATGAATCAGAGTATGATGTTAAGGATGATGTTCAAGACATCACTCCTGTCAGAAAGACAATCTTGAAGAGAATTGCTGACAAGATACCTGAGGTTTCGGTTGATAACATTTCATTCCATTATGCAAGCAGTGCGTCGATGTGGAAGTTCATCTGTCAAAGAAGACTTGCTCTTGAAAGAGAGATTGGGAAAGAAATTATGGAGATTAAAGAAATCATAGAGGTGATTAAGGCTGCTGGTCTGATGAAGACGGTTCATGGGTTCTCCGAGTGCTATGACAGCCTAGTTAAGGAATTTGTGGTCAATATTCCTGTGAAGATTTCAGACAAAGGCAGTGTGGACTACATGAAAGTGTTTGTGAGAGGAAAATGTGTTGAATTCTCTCCTGAGGTTATAAACAAGTATCTAGGAAGAAAAGATGAAGAATTTGCTGAGCTAGAAGCCACTGAGAATGATGTCTGCAAGGAAATAACTGTTGGTCAAGTTAAGGTGTGGCCCTTGAAAGGGAAACTGCCAACTAGCAAACTTAGTGTTAAGTATGCTATCTTACACAGAATTGGAGCCGCAAATTGGGTGCCTACCAATCATAAAACCACAATAGCTATGGGACTATGGAGGTTTATTTATGTTGTGGGTACTAAGAAGAAATTTGACTATGGAGCATATGTGTTTGAGCAGACTGCGAGACATGCCACCACTAATGCTATCAAACTGCCTATAGCATTTCCTTCGCTCATCTGTGGAGTTATGATGAAACAACATCCAGGCATCTTAACAAGTTCAGACACAGCCTGCAAGAGGGAATTTACCTTATCCATACATCCAAAGTTACTTGTTAGGAGTCATGTTCCAGGCATTGTGTCAACATCAAATGCAGGTATCAAGAAGAAAACTTCCAAGGCTGATTTGCTAGCAGAGCTGAAGGAAACCCGCAAAGACTTGGATGTTGTGATTAATACCAGTCTGACTAGAAAAGAAAAGATTGAGAAGATGATCCAAAGTTTGGAACAAGATGATCATGCTGACTCTGAAGATGAAGGACAAGATAGTGCTGATGAAGCAAGCTCAGAAGAAGACTAGCTTATTTTCTCTTGCCTTCAGTAGTTTTTAGTTTAATTTTTGTTGGTTTTGTAATTTGAATACTGTGCTGGTTTATGCACTGTTTGTGTTTTTAGTTTCCTTCTATGATTTGTTTTGCCTGTTTACTAACTGAGAGGCTAACAATGAGAGCTAGGGTGTACTGACTTTAGTTACTAGGGCTTCCAGCTGAAGTTTGCCTAATTGTGGCTAAAAAGGGGGAGAAAATAGCCTAGATAGTCAAGAGTATTATTGCCATATGCTGCTAATGTGATGTAGGGGGAGATAGATTGATGCTGCATTAAGAGGGAGTTTTGACTGAACTTGTGAAGATATCATGACATTTGAAGAGTGCAGCCAAGCAGACATCTAGGGGGAGAAAATTGATATCCAGGGGGAGTAAATTGCTGCATATTGTGAGCTACTGAACAGCTGTGATGCTGGTTTATGTTTTAGAGGGGGAGCACCAATTGGTTGTTGTCAATAATGAAGATGGTGCTGCAGCAGATTAAGTGATGTAGACTATGAAGATTGTCAAACTGCTGCTGATTGATGAGTTTCAAATTTCTGAAGATTATTCCGCTGCTGAAATCTCTGAAGGTGCAGAGTGCAGAAGTTGATTGCAGAGTGCAGAGGTTGTTTTAGCCAAAATTAGCCAAAGGGGGGGATTGTTAGTTCCTGGATTGGCTGGAATTTTGGTAAAACAAAGTATATTCAATGTTGATGTCAAGGTGCTGATGTTGCAACATTGAAGTCTTAACACTGGGCTGTGTTAAGTAGTTAATTGCTGAAGTTGGATGTCTGATGTCACACAGGTGATGTTGTAACATCATATCTGCAGAAACAATAACATCAGGTGCAGATGTTGTTAGGGCACGCGTGTTAGCTGGAATTGTGGAGAGTGGTTGACTCATTGGATGAGAATATCTTGGGATAGATATTTTCTGTTACATGGGAGATTTGATTGCAGGTCTGTTGGAGAATTAAAAGGTTGAAGATTTAAAAAGATTTTGGGGATAAAATCTGTTTTGAAGATTCAGTTTTAATTAACAAATCTGATCAAATATTGTAGCAAGTCCAAGACCAATTCAAGGAGCTATATAAAGCGCACAAGACCAAAGGAAAAAGTGACAGAAATACAGAGAGAAGATCAAGAGCATAGGCTGAGTATCTTGAGTATTTTGTACGAGTTATATTTACACTATTCTAGGGTTGAATAGGTGTTTAGTTTCTGTCCTCTCTAGAAGCTGTGAAGCAATAGAGAGTGGTTGATTGATCAAAGCTGTGAAGTAAGATCAAGGGTACTCAAAGTGGTTTATTTGGGTGTTTGTAAGGGATTGAGTGGTGTTCTCATACCTAAGTGGTTTCTTAGGTAGGAAGTCATTAGTAGAGTATAAGTTTAGGAGATTGTCAACGGGTTGTTGAGTCTGTAAATTATATCTACAAGTAGTGAATTCCATCCCTGGCTTGGTAGCCCCCAGAGTAGGTTGGTTGTAACCGAACTGGGTCAATAATTCTTGATGTTATTTTACTGTTATTGTTGTCCATTGTGCAGAGTGTGTTGTTGTGACATCACACCTTAACATCACACGTCTGATACCAGAATTTCACCCAAGAACACGCGCGTGTTCTGGGTTTGCCCAGATTTGCATTTTCTCTCCAATCTCACTGAATACTTAATCATATCATGTAATCCACATACCAATTAACTCGTTTCAACCTCACGATCATGTCTATGGTATTTAATTTCATTTAAATTAAACATATAACAAGAAATCATGAAAAATCCTCAAGAACCCTAATTTCTGCACGAAGGCTAGGATTTTTGATACACGATTCAAACAATGCAATTAATTGAGGGGAAACATTCCATGCATGATTATGAACATATGGCCAAATTATTGTGCAGCAAAAATTGCATGGATCATAGAGTTAGAAGAGCTCATGCTTACCACTTGCAGCTGGTGATCGTGATTTGTGTTGGAGGTGTTACAGCTAGGTTCCAATGATCTGGATAGCTTCCCTAGGTGCCATGGAGTGTGTATGAATGCTTGGAATGGATTGAAATGGTTTGGAGTTGAAGATGGTACCTCAACTGCAAAACTGTCAAGAACTTGAGCAATTGGCTGGTGATTTTGTGAAATCTGTGTTCCAGATGTTATGTGAGTGTTTGGATCACTTCTATATGATGTATGTGAGGTGTGTGTGTGATTAGTTTGATTGGAAAAGCTCTCAAACTCAAAACCCGATAGTGACTTACCTTAGAAGGCAAAATTGGAGTGAAAGAAGAGATTTTGAGGAAAACATCTGTTAGATGGCTTTGGTGTACTCAAACTGATCACAATTGAGCTTTATTTATAGTAGAGCAAGTTTGTTTTAGGAGGAATAGTGAATGGCAACTGCAGCAGAGGTTTGGCCAATGTTGTCCAATGGAAATCCAAGTCTCCTCTAGCCATTGACTAGAGGTTAGGGCACAGGCTGCTGGTCCCCTTGGTCTTGGATAAGTCTTGACTGAATTCAGTTGAGAATGGCTCAGTCCATGCCACCTTGATGCTTCCATTGAATGCTCCAATCCAAAATTGGAGTCTTGTCCCTATTTTGGCAACTCTAGGTTCAACATGCTATTTCTTGTTCCAAAGACTTTGGAGGCTTGGCTCAGTGATTGTCCCCTTTAGATTCAATCCTCAGATGTGTCCAAGTGGATAGGAGCATTTGGATTTGGCTGATTTTGGCAAATCGAGCAAAAATGCAAAATCTGCCTTGCCTTGACAGATTTCAACAAGGCAACTTGCCAATGTTATATCTCATGACTCAAATTGAATTTGGTAATGTTCTTGGTCATTTTGGAAAGCCCTTACATGATACAACAACTGTTTGAACATGTTTGGTTTTGATCTCTTTTGAATCCAAATGAAAAATCCCCCTACATTTGGTAAAAAGTAGGGTAAAATCTGACTTAGTGAAATTTTCACTAAGTGTTGGAACAAAGTGACTTTTCTTGATTTTGATCACTCCATAACTCAAAATCCATGAGGAATTTGGACATAGGTCAGTATGAAGCTTTTGTAGAGGGCATTGAGATCTATAAATCAAGCTTTGAATGGGGAGCAATGGCCTTGTGGTTTAGGAGTTATGGTCCTCCAAAGTTGGCACATTAGTGTCACTTTTTCCATAACTTAGAAATTTTTCTAAGTTTTTATGGTTACCCCTTTTACAAGTTATCCCACTTTCTTTGATTTTTCTTGATGAATGATGATTCAAATCATACATTAACATCATTTTAGGGTTAAAAATCTATTTTGGTGAAAAATCTCAAAAAGTCAAAGTTGACTTTTGTGCACAGTTGACTTTTTATCAGATGAATTCCAAACTGTGCAATTCTTCATGAAATCATGTCCTTGACCTAAATCAAACTTGATGGACATGTTCCATGGGTGTCATAGGGTATATTGAATCATGTCTTAGGGCTTGGGAGCATGTCCTGGTCAAAAGTCAAAGTTACAGTTGACTTTCCTCGCGAAACCCTAATTGTGGTGCAGATGAAATTGAAACTTGTTGCTCAAGCTTCTTGGATTAATCCATTGTTGCAAATGGATCAATATAGTTCATTAGAGACCCTCAAACCCTCTCTTGAGGTCTTGGCTCATGATTTTCCCTAAAAGTCTACTTAGGGGTGAATTAGGTCAAGAAACTCTAATTCCTGATTTTTTATGAATGCATCCCCTGAGGCAAAATTGACTTGATGATTGGGTCCATGAGGTCCCATGGAGTATATTAGGTTGTGTTTTGGATCATTGGCTTGTGCCCAGATGAAAAATTTCCATCTGAAGGCCCTGGTCGACCAAAACCCTAATTTGGTGACACTGTCGATCTTGAGACTTGATCCACCTAGAAGGGAGCAGCCTTGTGCTTGATCCTTGAAGTGGGAGTCCTTTTGATCCATTGTGGATGTTTGAGAGGTTAGACAAGTTGAAGATCATGTCACTCCTTGATTGATCCTTTGCCTAAAAGCTCTGAGAGGGCTTGAAACCTTAATTTTGATTGTAGTGGATGCTCACCCATCTTTGGGGAGACTGATGAAGTATGATGGTTCCTCCATATTATGATGATGATTTTCACAATGATGGGAAATCTAAGTGGTCAAAATTTGGGGTATGACACAGTGTATGTGCTAAAAACATATTATAGAAATGACACAAAGTCATTCTCCTAAAACATGCCACACAAGAAGAAAAAGATGATGGAAAATGTAGAATTAAGCTCAAGTTACACAATGGCATCATCTATCATCAAGAGATTTAAAGCATAATCAACCAAGGGCAACCTATCAATACCTCAAAGTGTCAAGAATGATCTAATGACCATTCATCAACATGTTTGATGTATTAAAGGTTCAAACATCCTAGGGATCATTTCTCCATGATATTGAAGATTTCATCAACCACATGATTAAAATAAAAGTCAAAATGTAAACAAAAGTAATAAAAAGAATAAAAAATGATCTAATAATGAAATTCAAATATAAACTAAAAATACTAGAATTTAGGAAGAAAAAAAATAAAACTAAAACAATTAAAACAAAATAAGAAAAAAAAAAAAGTTAAAAGAGAAAATAGAAAGAGGGATGGTGCATTCACTGCGTGAGAGTGCAAAGAGGAATGTAATGGGCTCTAGGCCCAAACCAACATGAAGAGAGTGCTATAAAACAAAGAATCAACATCAGTAGCATGAGGAACAAACAACTCGTTCCTTTCTTCTTCGTGGATTTCCGGCCAAAACGCCACCGCGCCGGCATGCCTCACGGCGGCGGCGGCTTAACTCACACCATAATTACGCCTTCCAATTCTTTATGATCTTATCGTTTCGAATCCATCAATATTTTCCTCAAATCCTTCACTGCTTTTATGGATCGCGTTCAAATGAGGTGAATACCTTCGGAGTTGCAACGGTGAAGAAGTTCTCAGGTACAGTCTTCTTATATGTCTTCTTCTTCTATACTCGTCTTGCTGAAGTTGTTATGATGTTTTGAGTGTTGAATCTTGGTTGATGTTGTTGAGTTGTTGATGTGTTGTAATTTTGTTGCGTTTAGAATCTGAGCGTTGTGTGTAGTGAGTTTTCAGTAGAGGTTGTTCTTGAATATGTGTTGAGCTTTGTGGTTTGAATTTGCAGAATTAGATTGAAAATGATTGTGAAGAGTTTTTTTTTTTTTTTGCATTGAAGCTTGAAGAGAAGGTTTAAGTGATGAAGCTTGGTGAAGAATGAAGAATGAATGTGTGAGGACGTTGGTGAATTGTTTGGCAGAAATTTGATGGCTTTCAAAGCTTCACTCAAGTGTGAAATGGGAGCTTCATTTTATATGGAAATTGAAGGGTAGTCTAGGCAATTGATTTGAGAAGTTTGTTATGAAATTTTGAAGAACTATTTGTTGTGTTTTTCTCTTGGTCATGCTGCATTTTACACTTCATGTTGCAGCTGAATTTTTCTTGGCTGTGTATGCTTTTCCTGCGTTTTTCTTTGACTCATGGCCTTGGATCACATTGCAAATAGGCCTTGTTTTTTGTAACTTTCATGGGGTTCAAATAATGCAATTTGAATTGAATTGAATTTTGTATTGCAAATCGAATTGGGCCTTGTAATTTGAACCTCCATATTTGCTTGAATCAATTGCCTTTGATTTTTCAATTGAACTTGAATTTTGTCTTAAACATGAATTAAAATAATGCTTGCTCATGATGACGGCAATTTGATAAATTTGATCAAGACACATTCATACCATGATGCCATGTTGATTCCAATTTGAACTTATAACTGAATGAGAATTGAAACAACTTCTTACACAAACTTGAATTTCTATGTCCACTTAAACCATGATAAAACAAAATGCACACTTGAAGCTTCTTAGGCAATGTTATGACCAAGATGAAAAATGCCTTAGAATTAGAGGCAATGCCTTGAGAAATGAATACAAAATTGAAACAAGCTTGAACATGTGACCATTTGAATCATGATGAACCAAAATCCTCATTTTGAATCTTCTTAGACAATATTATAGACCAAATGAACATGCCTTGAAATTAGAGATCATGACTTGAAATATGAGCCCCAATGCATTAACTTGAATGCTCTGTAACCTGAATTCACCAAATAAACTTGAACTTGCACAAAATCCTAATTTGGATCTTTAGGCATAAAGTACTTGAATCTAACACATCCTTCCCCTCAAAACAATCCATGATAAAGACCACTTGAGAATGATGCAATCTCCTTTATTTTGACCAAGATTAGGTCAAACCTCTACTTGAATCTCAACCCTTAATGAACATCCACACACACTTGACCTGATAACCTTGAATGTACCTTGATTCACCCTTGCAAAACCTGAGCTTAGACAACAAAAAAATGAAAGCAAAAGACACATATTTTTGGATTTTGAATGTACAATGGTTAGATGACATGTTAGTAAATATGATGCAACAAGAATACAACAAAACCTAATTTATAGAGGCCACAAGCAAGAACAAGATATAAAACATAAGTGACCTTGGTGAGAACTTGGGAAGCAACTAAATGAAATAGTTATATGTACACAAATTAGTGTAATACTATATAGGTAGGACAAATTGGGGTATAACAATGACACTTTTATTATTTTTGCTGGAAAGGGAGATATTACCCTAAGTCATAATTTAATTTTGAGAGATGTCTTGCATGTGCCCAAATTATCTGCCAAACTGTTATCCATTCACAAACTTATAACAGATTTAAAATGCATACTGACATTCACGCTTACACCTTGCAAATTTCAGGATCAGGAAATGGGGAAGATGATTGGACTTGCTAGATAGGACAATGGGCTCTACCTTCTTATGGAAGCACGTGGGACAAGTAGCATTAAGATTTAACTTCCACTGTATTTGTTGTCAGAGTCTGTTCCTTTCCTCCATAAAGAAATCTGGTTGCGTCACATTCGGTTGGGTCATCCTTCATTCAGCACTCCCAAAAATATGTTTCCCACTTTGTTTCAAGGTATAAACTTAGGAATTTTTCATTGTGATGAGTGTGAAATTACTAAACATAAACGTGTTAGCTTTCGTAATAATAATAATAAAAGAATGTCTACTCCCCTTTCCTTAGTCCATAGTGATGTTTGGGGGGCATCCAATATTCCAAATATATATAGGGCCCATTAGTTTGTTATTTTTATTGATGATTGTACTAGAGTGTCAAGGGTGTATCTCTTGAAACAAAAAAGTAAAGTCATTCAAATATTTAAATTGTTTTTTCAAATGATAAGAACCCAATTTGAGACTACCATAAAACGATTTCGTTCTGATAATGCCAAATATTATTTTAATCAAACATTATCTTCCTTTTTCAATGAACATAATATTATTCATGAATCATCATGTGTCCATACCCCATAACAAAATGGAGCGGCTTTAAGAAAAATTGGGCATATTCTCAATGTTACCCGAGCATATTTATTCCACACAAATGTTCCAAAACAATATGGGGGAGTCTGCCCTTACTGCAACCTACTTGATTAATTACTTACCATCTCATATTCTTCAGAATAACAACCCCATTCAGCTACTCCAAATTCTACCTAAACTTCAAAACTTCAAACAACCTTGTTCCTAGGATCTTTGGGTGTGTGTCATTTGTCCATGTTCATTCTCCACATCGAGGAAAACTTGATCCTCGAGCTATTAAATGCATATTTCTTGGTTACTCCCCTACCAAAAAATGTTAGAAGTGTTATCAACTTAGAACTAAAAGAATTTTGTGTCTACTGATGTCACTTTTGTCGAGTTCGAATCCTTTTTTTTTTCAAACCTTATCTTCAGGGGGAGAAGCAATGCATTGAAGATAAGGATGATTTATTAAAAGACCTTTCTTTTATGCCTAAGACCCCTGAGCCAAGTTCTATAACCACTTTATTACAGACTCCTAATGCTACTTGTCCACTACAATTTTACACAAGAAGGGCAACAGCTATTATCCAAACTATGCAAGTCCATGAATCTGACTCAATTCTTGAAACTGTAATTGATGAAACTGTTTTAGAGGAGCAAAATATGCCCCTTGAAACTGAAGTTGATGGTACTGTTTTAGAGGAGTAGAATATATCCATGGATGTTGGAGATCTTCCAATTGCAACAAGGAAGGATGTTAGAGCATGTACAAAAAGGCCAAAGTATCCATTGTCTCACTTTATATCCTATGATAATTTGTCTAACAATCTTAGAAGTTTTCTTACTCATTTAAACACTACCACTCTCCCAAAAATGGTTACCAAAGCACTACATAGTAATGAGTGGAGAGAAGGTGTGAATGTCGAAATAGATACACTAGAGAAAAATGGAACTTAGAGGTTGGTAGAGCTTCTTAAAGACAAAAAACTTTTTGGTCGTAAATGAGTATCTCACCCTTAAATACAAAGCCGACGGAACACTAGAAAGGTATAAAGCAAGACTAGTAGCTAAGGGGTACACGCAAACATACGGGATTGACTATCATGAGACTTTTTCTCTCGTTGCAAAAATGAGCACTGTCAGAATTTTGTTATCTCTGGCAGCTAACTATGGATGGAATTTACAGTAATTCGATGTCAAGAATGCTTTCCTACATGGAAACCTTGAAAAGGAAATTTACATGGAGGTCCCACATGGGTTTAACTTTGAGAAAGACAAAGTTTGTAAGCTAAGGAAGGCGCTTTATGAACTGAAATAGCCCCTTAGGGTCTGGTTTGGAAGGTTTACCATTGTGATGAAAGATATGGGATATAAACAAAGTCAGGAGATCACACTTTGTTTACTAAGCATTCAGCTGTAAAGGAGTTACTGAACTAATTGTTTATGTGGATGATATAATTGTAACATGAAATCATCAAGCAGAAATAAATAGCCTAAAAGTGTGTTTACTGAAAGAGTTTGAAATAAAAGAGTTTGGCAGATTAAAGTATTTGTTTGGCCTTGAGGTGGCACATTCTCTTTATGGTATTTTCATCTCTCAACATAAATATGTGATGGATTTATTATCTGAAACTGGTAAATTGGGATGCAAACCTGTAGAAACTCTGGTTGAACAAAATCACAGGCTTAGTGAATTTGTTGAAGATGCAACTGTGGACAGAGAATCCTATCAAAAATTGGTTGGAAAGTTAATATATTTATCTCACACTAGGCCAGACATAACTTATGCAGTGAGAGTGGTAAGTCAATTCAAGCATAATCCTAAAGAAAATAATCTTAGAGTTATTTATCGAATTTCGCAATACTTGAAGGGTACTTATGGTAAAGGAATTTTATTTACAAAGGGTCAAGGGATTACTTTGGAAGCCTATATAGTTGCTGACTATGTTGGATCAGTAGATGGAAAAAGAACCACATTCGGATATTGTACTTTTCTTGGAGGAAAATTGGTGACTTGTAGGAGTAAAAAACAAAATGTTGTTGCGGGGTCAAGTGCAGAAGCAAGATTTTGGACTATGGATTTAGGTATTTGTGAACTCCTATGGCTGAAACTAATTCTATAGGACCTAAAGATTAAATAGAATGGACTCATGAAACTATATTGTTACAACAAGTCAGCAATAAAGATTGCACATAATCCAGTGCAACGTGATAGAACGAAGCATGTTGAAGTAGACAACCATTTCATCAAGGAAAACTTGGATAGTGGGATAATATGTATACCATTTGTATCAAATGGAAATCGGCTGACAAATGTTCTTATAAAAGGATTAAGTGGTTCTACATTTCAATCTATCATCGGCAAGTTGGGAATGTCTAACATCCACTCTCCAACTTGAGGGGGAGTTTCAGAACCAACTTTACATGTGTTAATTAGTTGTATATTTTATACTTAAATATGATTAAAATCCCATAAATAGGACTTGATTAGCTGAATAATGTGTGTGTATTTATAGAAATTATTGGCTCTTAATTATAGAATTGACTGAATGCAATGATGAGTATTCATTAGGAATTTCCTTTTTTAATTACATTGTATTATTATGTTTAATATCACATGCTCCTTTATCAATATTAAGTGAAAAATTGTCTTTGAAGGAAAATTCTCGTGTAAAGCAAATACAAAAACATTGAAAGTTGAAGAATGATAGATATTTCTATTTAGAATTTTGATGTAAAAACAAAATGATAAGAAACCTTCATTATATAAGAAAAAAATTAGCTAAAAAAGGTAATAATTCATGAGTCATTTTAATAATTTAATAGATTAACCCTAGTTGGTAATCAATTAATCAATCCACATATGGAAAGTTTTTGAATTCCACTGTCATTAATCGATTAAGAGTTCCATTAAACGATTTGGAGGAGTTAAAAATGAATTAATCGGTTAACCCTAATGTGGTAATCAATTAGTCAGTGTATAAAGTCTTCTTAATTGATTAATCAAGATAGTAACTAATTAAGTACATGTATAAAAAAATTCCGATATTTTATCAAATGATTAGAGATGTTTTGAAAGATTTTAGTTGTTCTCCCCATCATTCATGATATATCACTAGTCAGAAGAAATTTCCAACCTCATGAACTATTTAGTTATAGTGTGCACATGTTGTTGAAAGCTTATTGATAGGACTTTTGATGCCTCTGACGCCTTTGACTCCTCCTTCATAAGTTTGGATGGACAACCCCATCATTGCACTTCTTTTTCCTCTTCCTCTAGTGATTGTTCTCACATTTATTCTTTAATCAAAGTCAAATAAACACAATTTAGTGAGGGAGGGGAATCTATTGCTAAGAGGTTTGATCTCACAACACCATAAGTTCAAATGTGTTAAGTATCTGCTATTAGAGTTTAACCTAACTCATCCATACAAAACCGATTTGTAAGGTAAGGGGTGTCATTATATATAAACTCTTTCAATGCTTTATTTCTAACCAATGTGGGACTTGAGATCTTCCTAATACACCCCCTCTCACCCAACACTCTTTTTGCGCTTGGTGTATGGATTTAAACGGTGGTCGGCCTAAGGTCTGATCGATAATCTGATACCATATTATAGTTTGACTTAACCCACCTTGCAAAACAAGCTTGTAAGGTGAGAGATGTCTCTCTATAAAAAATATTTCAATGCTTTGTCTCAAACCAATGTGGGATTTGATATCTTCCCAATACTCTTGGTTAAGTGCAACAGTTAGTATATATCCTAGATCCATTGTTGGGCTTCCTGCATCGTGCACACTTTAAGCTCATTAAGACAAAAGCATGAAGGTGTGTGTTGGAATTTTCTCATTAATTGTGGCCCTTCCCTAGTTGCCTTAATTGTGACATTTGGCTTGCCTTCATTGCATCCACTAACACCTTCATTGTGTAGGGTTTAAAGGGGTGAATTTATTCCCAAGCTTAGGGATATGGCATGTGTTGTGTTTATAAGTAAGGGAAATCTTCACCTTACAATCCAATTTTGAAGGGATGAGTTAGGCACAACTCAAATTCTAATATGGTATTAGTCTATTGATCGGACTTTGGGCTGCCCATCATTTAAATCCACACATCAAGCCCAAAAATAGTGTTGGACGTGCGGTGGTGTAGAGCCCATAAAATATTTATATAGAACGAAACCCCTCTCATTACAAGTAGGATTATTAAAGATGAGTTAGGTCAAAATTCTAATATCCACAAAACTATCATGTATTACACTATTTACCAATCTTCCATGTCATGTGAGTTTTTCAGAGTGCCTTTGATGAATTCCCACTTCTTCGTGCATGTGAAGAATTTTTCAAGACACATGCCCATTATTTGTCTTGAAGATGGACTTTGGCTATCACATTTCTAGCATTGGTAGAAATCATCTCATTGGTTGAAGTTGCAAATGAAAAAGCTGATATTTTGTATATGACTGTTCTTTGTTGCAATGCACATTATTGTCCAAGGAAGAATTGACATGAAAAGTATTTTATTGCAAGTCATTCTTTCCCTAACTACTAAATGAAGTACATCTGTTACTTGACATGAATTGAAGTTGCAGAAAATATGGCTAGAAGAAACCATATTTCATCTAAATGTATTGAGAAGAAAAAAATATGTTTTTTGGAGAAGACTAAAGACTTATTTAAATGAACAGTTTATTTGTGATTTATAACACAAATATTTATAAAAATAAGTGTTTACGAATAAATTTGTATAAACTATTTTATAATAAAAGATAAAATAAATTTAAATCACTTTTATATATTCTGTGAGTTGTTTTTATAAGTTATTTTAGAAAACTTATAAAAACAAATTCAAAAAAATTATAAAAAAAAGTCATAAGCTATTTTGATAAAGTCATCCAAACCATTGCAGAAAATTTATATCACATAATAAGTTTATGTCAGTAAATAAGGTCAAAGAGGAACATGTAAATATGGTAGTTAAAAATTCACTAGACTATGTTTTGATATCTTAATACTAGACATTGAAAGAGGAACTTCTAAAATTAGATAAAAAATAATAATATTGAATGGAAGTGAGACATCAACATTAAATATTTTTATTATAGAAATTATTATGTCTACTTGTACATCATGGATATTGGATATTTGATGTGTTTTTCACATTTGTACTAACATGCAGATACCCTAAAGAAATATGAAATTAGCAAAGTGTGAAGTCGATCTCAAGGGTAGCAATGAATCAAAAATTTTATATATCAATTAAACCTGAGAAGAGCACAAATCTTGGATTCCTCCAAAATATAAAGTTAAACCTCTAAATTGTGTGTATTAAATAAATCTTAAACTTTCAATATTCTTCAAATTTATATTTTATTTGCACCTTCAATCTTAGACTTGAGTACCTAAATCCTAAAACACTCAGATAAAAGGCTTTTCTTTTTTCTTTCAATAATGGTGAAATTTGTAGAATCCTTGATAATATTGATTCTCAAAATGAATGAATTTTCTTCTTTGCAAAAAAATCACCAAAAACAATAACTTGGGCCACTGTGGGGCCTGATAAAACTAACTTGGGCCACATACATACCATCCACTCACAAGTTTTTTTACCATCTTCTCACAAGAATGCTCGAGAAAAGTTCCAAGAAGACCACTAACATCATCGTAGAAGGTTTCTCCAGAGGAGTCTTGCTCCACCAGAAAAAAATACACCTGATAGGTGTTAATTACAGACATCACACATGTAAAATCCCTTAATGTCTATGCATTACTACAAAATATACCTTAGGTAACATTATATTACTATGGTCATTCAGTCCACCGTTGTTATATCTCAAATTGGAAGCGCCTGATTTTTGCTTTATTTTATTAGAAAACATTTCATTACGGTTGTGTGGAACAACTGTGGTGATAAATTAAGTGTTACAAGCTCCAAATTCCAGCAGCAACAATTTTTCATTTTTCCTATTAAACAAACACGTGTCCCTTAAATTCATAAGTTAAACAAAAATTGAAAAATGTTTAACTAAGGTTATATTTATCCACCAATACAACATGTTATGTATTTTACTATGGTTGTTCTTATCAACCGTGGTGAAAGGCCTTCATGTCAAATTAAAACAAAACAGATTCTTTATTTCCTTCATAACATGCCTTAAGCGAACCAGACAACAACGATAGCAAGATCTTCAACTTCACCATCTTCATTTATTGTTCACCATCTTCATTCATTTGGAACAAAAATCTTCGCCATCTTCATTTTATGTTCACTATCTTCATTCATTTCTTGGTCTTTTCCTCCTTTTCGAAGTACGATGTGTTACTTTTCATGGCTGATGTTCATTGCTTTTATTCCTTTTTTTTATTTTATCATTTTATTTTTTGGGTGCATGGTTCATGGTTCATAGTTCATTGCATTTTTTAAACCTTGTGTTCATATTGTTCCTGGTTCATAGTTCATTGCGTTTTTTGTTGTTAAATATTATGTTGTTGTGATGGATATGCATATGCTTTAGGTTTAATGTTATATTATTGTTATGAACATGCTATAGGTTTGGATATGCTTTAGGCTTAGGTTTTGGTGTGACATTCACATTATTCTTTTGATATAAATCTCAAAATTTATTATGGATCGTAGTTGGATGAAAGATGATAGATTAGGTTCGGTATATGAGAAAAGAGTTCTTGAAATCCTTGAATAAGCTGATCAAAATCTTCCCGAAAATGATGGTATCTTTTATTGTCCTTGTGTTATTTGCGGGAATATCAACAAAGGTACAAAGGAAAAAATATTCCATCACCTATGTTGTGATGGTATATGTGAAACTTTTACTATATGGATGTGGCATGGTGAAGTGGATAAAAATCAAAATAAGGCATCACAAATTCATGAAGTTAATCAATATGAAGATATGTATGATCGAATAGAAGATATGTTTCGTGATATTGGAGAATCTTCTTTTAGGAAAGTCCATATTTATGATACTTTATGTAGTGATAAGGACACCCCTTTATATAAGGGTGCACAAGTTTTACATGATTGTCTGCAGTGTTAAAATTGTTTAATCTGAAGGCAAAAAATGGGTGGTTAGGTAAAAGTTTCACGGAATTGCTTGATTTACTGAAGCAAATGCTACCAGAAGATAATAATTTATCAGATCGTTGTTATGATTCTAAGAAGATATTGTGTCTAATGAGTTTTGAGTATATGAAAATACATCCATGCCTCTAATGATTGCATAGTATACAAGAAAGAGTATGAAAATTTGGATTAATGTCAAGAATGTGGTGTGTCGCGTTACAAGTTGAAGGACAACAATGATTATGGCAATGACAATGTAAGTAGAAAGCGTTCTCCTGCTAAAGTGTTATGGTACTTGCAAAAAATGTCAAGATTCAAGATACTTTTTACTAATGCGAATGACCCAAAGAATATTAGATGTCATGTAGATGAAAGAAAATATGATGGAAACATTCGCCATGTAGTTGATTATTTGCAATGGAATAAAATTGATCCGTTGTTTCTGGATTTTGGAATTGAGCCAAGAAACCTTAGGCTTGGGCTTGCCACTTATTGAATGAACCCCTTTGGTAATCTGAGTATTAACCATTCTTCGTGGCCTATTCTTCTCACTATTTATAACCTATCTTCTTGGTTGTGCATGAAGTGTAAGTATATATTGTTAAGTATGACGATTTATGGGCCACGATACGTGGAAATAACATAGATGTTTATCTAATAGCGCAAAAAAATACTTGAGCCCATCGCATGCTCGAACATACAACACAGTTGCCACCGAACTTTATTTATTCCAAAGGAAAGGGAAAATATTGATAAAATCCAAGGGGAAAAGAAACGGGTAAGGGAGTCGGTTATGCGAGGGGAAGGTATTAGTATCCCTCACATTTATCGTACTCAACGGGAACCATTTTTATTGTTCTTTGTGCAAATGGGTGTTATTATATAAAGGTAACTTGAGATTGCTTTTAATTAAGGAGAAAAAATAAGTTTTTAATTAATGTGTTCACCAAGGATTCGATCGTGCCTACATATTCTTATAGTGCAATGAGAAAATCAGAGCTCCGTAGTTCATGGGTAAAAAATAAGTATTTATTGGATGATTTTAGGGAACAATTATAATCGTATCCTAGAAGTGTTGACGTTAGCTGATATGATCCTAGTTCGGATGCTCTAAGCATTTAATCTGACTGCTAAGGAATAGATTATAACAGTTCTTTTATGAAATGAAAAGAAATTGTTTTGAAAAAAGTGTGTGATTGAATTAGATTGATTTGGTTTTGTGAAATGGTGAAAGTGTTGTTTAGACCAAGAGTGTGTTGTTTGAACCCATGGAATGGTATCCAAACCAAAGAGTGTGGTGTTAACCAATAGGTGGTGATTAGCCAATGCAGAGTTGTAGGGTTTTGCCTAAATCTGGGGATCAATACCTACAAGAAAGAGGTGTTTGCCTAAGCACTGGGTCTGACAAGACAGATATGCATGAAGGGGGGACGTTCCTAAGCATGTGACTAACAAGGCAAGCATGCATGAAGTGGCCTGTATAAGCATGGGACTAAGAAGACAGACCTGCATGAAAAAGAATTTGTCTAAGCACTGGGCCTGGCAAGACAAACATAAAAGAAAAGGGGGTCTCCCTAAGCATGAGACTAACAAGGCAAACATGCATGAGAATGAGAGGTTTGCCTAAGCGTGGGACTAACAAGACAAACATGCATAAGGAGGGTTTTAACCATGAGAAGGTGATTAACCCAAAAAGAGTGGTATGGTTCAGAGATGTGTATTTTAACCATGAGAAGGTGATTAATCCATATAGAAGGTGATTAACCAAGATAAGGTAATCAACCTCAAGAGTGTATGGATGTTAAAAGGGTATAGTGTTTGGTCCAAAGAAAAAAGTATCATTGATGTTTATTGTTGCACTAAAGTCTATGAATAGAGGCGAATACTTTGAATAATTGGGGCCTATGTCCCGTATTTAAAGGTATACAGAACAAGGGTAGGAATAATCCCTCTTATTCTTCTTCGTTGCTTAAGGCTCGTGACACCTTATATGACCCGAGACTGTATCTACAACGCCTGATCAAGCTCTTCTAGCATTTATCAACAATGGTGTTGTAGCCAGGACAATAGACTCAAATGCATCCGAAGCTGAAGGAATATACAATGCTATCCAGAAATTGGGTATTAGTTGGAGCAATGTTGGTAACCAGCTTGAACTTGAAGGAGTTAATTCATTTAAGAAAGCCTTTGATAGCCTTCTGGATTCAATGCAGAAGTCAAAAGCTCTTAAATTGGTCTGCAAGTGAAGTTTCAACTTTTATAGTTAATTATTGCTATGTAATGTATGATGTCACTTGAGGATTAATAAGAGACATTGGCCTTATACCTGTTCTAGCTGGTATTAGTCATGTTGCCATAAAATTTTATTTAGCAAATCAAGATGACGCAGCAGTTGATAAACCTGGTGCACGTGATGTTGCTACTGCTTCATCGGTCTCCAAAAATTTTGCAGCCACAAATATACAAAACACAAAAACCATGAGCTGTACCTTACTCTTCATCAAGCCATTCCCTACAAGCCAACAACACAATACACGTCCAAGCTGAAAAGAAATTGTGCGAGCCGTAAGAAATCCATGTCACCTTGTAAATAGAATATTAGCTTATTACTCTTCTCCTTTTATTGAATAGCCTTTTGTATCTTAGATTCATTGTCCACTTGTATAATTTTTATTGGTTGCTAAGATATCTTGTATATAAGCCTTGTATCACATTCATTTTACACATTGAATAAGAGAATCAATTTTACTCTGCTTTCACTTTTTCTGTTTCCTTCTAACTGTTATAACAGAATTCTGTTACAACTTCATCTTCTTCCTTGGCTCCTTTAATGGAAGGTGTGCTTGTATGCTTCAACTTCAATATGGTATCAGAGCTCATACAGCTCTGGTAGCCATTGTTGTTCACCTCATCATTTCGTATTCTCACGGTATCGTTTTTTTTCCTCTGCTTTTTGATACGCATTCTTTCATCCCTATCGATATGTATTTCTCTTAACAATGGCATACCAGCAGTTTCTCGATTATCCAACGAATTCAACAAATCCGTTCTATCTTCATCCAAACGAAAATCCTGCTTTGGTGCTTGTTTCTCCTCTTCTTGATGACAAGAACTATCATAGTTGGGCAAGATCTATGCACATTGCATTGATCTCTAAGAATAAGGACAAGTTCATTGATGGATCTCTCAACAAACCACCGATTTCAGATCCTTTATATGCGTCGTGGATTCGCTGCAACACGATGGTGCTCGCTTGGATTCATCGCTCTATCTCTGACTCAATTGCCAAATCAGTTCTTTGGATTGACAGTGCTGCATGTGTTTGGAAGAATCTTCAAATAAGGTTTTCACATAGTGATATCTTCCGCATTTCTGATTTACAAAAAGATGTGTACAAGCTACGCCAAGGTACCAATGATGTATCCAATTACTTTACTCAATTGAAGGTGTTATGGGATGAACTAGACAATTATAGACCAATTATAACTTGCTCTTGCGCAATTCCATGTTCTTGTGGTGTTGTTACTTCTGCACAACAATATCGTGCTCAAGACCAAGTGATTCGTTTTCTCAAAGGTTTGAATGAAAAATTCACCCATTCCAAGTCACAGATAATGATGATGAGTCTTTTGCCTGATCTTGACGAAGCTTTTTCTCTTATCATTCAACAAGAACGTGAACTGAATAGCTCAGCTTCTGCATTGGCTCAAGCTTCTTCCAATCCTGAAGAGTTGAATGCTGCTTGTCAAGTTCAAGCTAACTATGGTAACTCAAATCCCAAACCTGGACCTAATTCCTTTAAAGGCAAGAATCAAGGTTCTACTAGAGGTCACAATCGTGTGTGTACACATTGTGGTAGGACCAATCACACAGTGGAAACATGTTTTATCAAACATGGCTATCCACCTGGTTTTAAGGGCAAGAGCAAAAGTCAGTCATCTCACAGCATTAATCAGCCTACTGCCACTATCAATGCTGTGTGTGACACTCCTCAGTAAGACTCAAAGGCTTCTCCATGTGTTTTCACTCAAGAGCAGTACAACAATATCCTTGAATTGCTCCAACAATCAAAACTACCTTCTCAAGCCCATTCTGTGTCAACCTCTCCTCTTGCCATGATCTCTCAGTCCTCTAATACCAATGGTAAGTCTTCTCATCTCTGGATCTTGGATACTGGAGCAACAGACCACATTTCATATGACATACATGTTTTTACTGATTGCAAAAATATTATTCCTGTCAATGTTAACTTACCTGATGGATCATCTCTCACTGCTTCTATGTCTGGTAATGTGGTCATTTCACCCTCTTTAACCCTTCATAATGTCCTTTACATTCCTAATTTTCATGTTAATCTCATTTCCATTGCCAAACTTACTAGTAATAATGATTGTTATGTCAATTTTGGGGCTGATACCTGCAAAATCCTGCAGAATCATTCACAGGCAATGATTGGTACAGCTAGGCTCCAAAGAGGATTGTATGTCCTGGATGCTATCAACAAGTCATCAGCCTGTAATTCCACTACTACTGATCCTTATAATTTGTGGCATTTGAGATTAGGTCACATTTCCAATGTAGGCATAAAATCTGTATCACAAACATTTCCTTTCATACCATGTAAATCTAGTAATATTCCTTGTGATTCATGCCATCTTGGCAAACAAAGGAAATTACCTTTTCCAAATAGTGTATCACTTTCTGTTTCTATTTTTGATATCTTACATGCTGATGTATGGGGCTCTTATTCCACCATCTCTATGTTAGGCCACAAATACTTTCTCACTCTAATTGATGATTATAGTAGATATACATGGGTGATATTTCTTAAAACAAAAGATCAAACCAAAAACAGTTTAATTCAATTTGTAGCTTACATTGAAAACCAATTTAAAACTACTCTTAAATGCCTCAGATCTGATAATGGAACTGAGTTTATGTCTTTATCTTCATTTCTGCTTTCCAAAGGCATAATCCACCAAACTACATGTGTTGAAACACCCCAACAAAATGGGGTGGTTGAGAGAAAACATCAACATATTTTAAATGTGGCAAGATCATTATATTTCCATTCTAACATTCCTCTCACCATGTCGAATTTTTCTGTCCAACATGCTATTCATGTTATAAACAGATTACCCTCACCTCTTTTAAATTCCAAATCTCCCTATGAAATGTTGTATTCCCAACCACCCTCTCTAATTCACTTAAAAGTTTTTGGTTGTCTTAGCTATGCTACTAACTTACAAGCCCATATAACCAAATTTTCCCCTAGAGCTAGAAAATCTATCTTTCTTGGATTTAAAGATGGTACTAAAGGCTACATTTTATATGATCTGCATAATCATAATGTTTTTGTATCAAGGAATGTTATTTTCTATGAAGACCATTTTCCTTTCAAAAATCCATCCAAACCTAGTACTACTCATGATCATGCCAATCCTGATCCTCTTTCCCTATATGCAGACCTACCTATGTTGTCTTCTCCTACTAGTATAACTGATATTTCTCTCTCTCTTGATTCTAGCACATCTAACAGTACACATGTCATTCAATCTCCCCCACCCAATCAGTCTTTCCCTATTGTCACCAATCCATCTTTATCTCCTTTATCACATAATCCTAGTAACCATAATGACTCTACTTCTCCTTTAACCAATGGTCCTTCTCATAATAATACTCCTTCAACCCCTACCTCTCCCTTATCCAACAATCCCTCCCCATCTTCTGTGTCTGCTAATTCTCCTCATATCTCTGATGGTTCATCAGATTCATCCATAAGTCCTACTCCTTCTATATCCTTAAGACAATCCACCTGTGTCTCTCACCCTCCTGGCTACCTAGCAGATTATCACTGTTATCTTGCATCTCATGATACATCTGCATCTCATTCAAATGATTTTAAAACTGCACATCCTTTATCTTCTGTCATATCTTACAATAAATGTTCTCCATCATATAAACATTTATGTTGCTCCATTTCCTCTAACATTGAGCCTAAAACCTATAACCAAGCCATCAAGTTTGATTGTTGGAAGCATGCCATGGATACTGAGTTACAGGCTCTTGCAGAGAATAATACATGGGAAGTAGTTGATCTTCCTGCTGGAAAACACCCTATTGGTTGTAGATGGGTTTACAAGGTGAAGTATAAAGCAGATGGTTCTATTGAGAGACACAAAGCTAGGTTGGTTGCCAAAGGGTATACCCAATTAGAAGGAATGGATTACTTTGATACTTTCTCTCTAGTAGCAAAACTTACTACTGTCAGAATTCTCTTATCCATAGCAGCTATCAAAGGGTGACATTTAGAGCAACTGGATGTTAATAATGCTTTTTTGCATGGAGATCTCCATGAAGAGGTATACATGACTCTTCCTCCTGGCCTCCACTCTTCTAGTTCTTCTCAAGTTTGTAAACTACATAAGTCATTGTATGGTTTAAAGCAAGCAAGCAGGCAGTGGTATTCCAAACTTTCATCCTTTCTTATTTCCATTGGATACCAACAATCTCAGGCTGATCATTCTCTTTATGTTAAACTGACCAATAATGATTTCACTGCACTATTGGTATATGTAGATGACATTGTATTAGCAGGCACTTCTATGGCTGAAATTACACAAGTCAAGCAGCTCATTCATCACACTTTCAAAATCAAAGATCTTGGTCAATTGAGATATTTTCTTGGTTTTGAAATTGCTAGAACTACAGCTGGTATTTTTCTCAATCAGAGAAAATACACTTTAGAGCTTCTTGAAGATAGTGGTTTACTAGCCTCTAAGCCATCTTCAGTTCCATTTGATCCAACTGTCAAACTCTCCATTCATGAAGGACAACCATTTGAGGATCCTACCATTTATAGGAGACTGATTGGCAGACTCATCTACCTCACCAATTCAAGGCCAGATATCTCTTATGCTATTCAACACCTTAGCCAGTATGTTTCAAAACCTCTTACACCTCATTATCAGGCTGCTATTAGAGTCCTTAGATATTTCAAGTCTGTTCCTGCTAAAGGTCTTTTTTATCCTGCTTCTAGTCAACTCAGAGTATCTGCCTTTGCTGACTCTGATTGGGCAAGATGTCCAGATACTCGTAAGTCTGTTACAGGATATTGCATCATGCTTGGATCTTATCTCATTTGTTGGAAATCTAAGAAGCAGAAGATTGTTTCCAGATCATCTACTGAAGCTGAGTATAGAGCACTAGCCTCTCTCTCCTGTGAGCTGCAATGGTTACAATACATCCTGCAAGACCTTCAGATTCATCTTCCCCAGCCTGCAGCAGTCTTTTGTGATAGCAAGTCTGCCATTTACTTGGCTCATAATCCAGCTTTTCATGAAAGAAGCAAACACATAGAATTGGATTGTCATGTTATTCGAGAGAAGATTCAGTCAAAACTCTTGCATTTACTTCCTATTTCTACCTCTAACCAGCTAGCAGATATGTTTACAAAGCCTCTCCATATTCCTGCTCTCTCTAGCATCTTGGCCAAGTTAGGACTTTGCAGTATACATAGTCCAACTTGAGGGGGGATATTAGCTTATTACTCTTCTCCGTTTATTGGATAGCCTTTTGTATCTTAGATTCATTGTCCACTTGTATAGTGTTTATTGGTTGCTAAGATATCTTGTATATAAGCCTTGTATCACATTCATTTTACACATTGAATAAGAGAATCAATTTTACTCTGCTTTCACTTTTTCTGTTTCCTTCTAACTGTTGTAACAGAATTCTGTTACAACTTTATCTTCTTCCTTGGCTCCTTCAATGGAAGGTGTGCTTGTATGCTTCAACTTTAATATAGAAGCTGCAAATTGCAAATCAAAACGACAAAAAAGCTAACAATTCACAACACGTAAACGACATAAATCTCACTCAAACTTTCACATTTCAATTTTCAAAAGCTCACCTTTAATTTCTCCTATAAAAGGAGGCTTCATTCACTCTCAAATACAAGCTTTGAAAGCCACACTACGCTAAAAAAGTGTTTAGACGGCACTTAAAAGACAACGCTTCTATACAAAAGCGCTGCTAAAAAGAATAAAAAAATTTCGCTAAAAAAAAGTGCCTTAAAAGAAAGGCTTTAGAAAGCGCTTTTAAAAAGCGATGTAAAAGACTGCCACCTTAGACCACCTTAGAAAGCGCTTTCCAAAAAGCGCTGCTATAGGTGTCACTTTAGAGAGCGCTTATAAAAAGCGTTGTCTTAAGGCCACCTTAGAAAGCGCTTTTATAGGCCTTTAATTATTTTCACTTTAGAAAGCGCTTTCTAAGGAAAAGCGCCCTCTAAAGTCCTTTACTAATTAAAATATAAAACAATTCTAAACATTTTCAGAGACACTTTTATTCATTTTCTCTCTCGACCGTTTCTCTAAACCCTCGCCGTCGTTCTTGCCATTGTCATTGCCATTGCCGTTCGTGAAAACGTTGTTGTTCTTATTCTCTTATCATTCATTTCTCTTTTATTATTCATTTCTCAAATCGTTCTGAAAACGAAAATGAATAAGGTACTCTTTTATTATTCATTTCTCTTATATTATTCATTTCTCTTTTACTATTCATTTCTCTGAAAACGAAAACGAAAAAGTTTTCACGATGGTTGCAGAATCTTTTTTCTTTTATTTTTCATGTATATTTTTACGAAAAAGCTTCCTCTTTTATTGTTGCAGAATCTTTTTTCTTTCATTTTTCATGTATATTTTTACGAAAAAGTATTTTTTTTTATAATAAGCTCATTGTGTTATGCATTCATGATACAACCTAGTTTTGTGGAAGATATTTTCATAAGGAAGCTAATATTAAAGTATCTTCACAACTATTATTGAAATTGTGAAGGTTATTTCATGACTATTAAATATTTTCTACTGTATATTTGGCAAAGTTGATTAGTATAAACAACCTAGTATTGATTGAAATTGTATTTCGCTAGTTGTGTTGTGTTTGGTCTATCCTTTTTTTCCAAGTTCATTTCTTTTATTTTCTAGAACTTGTGACTTTTTGTTATAAGTTTATTGTCTACTTTATACTTATGTAGGTGTTTACCTCTAATTGTTGCTTGTTTGTGATTACATGTTGCCACTTATCAAGTTATGACTCATAATTGGTCAATTAATGATATTTCATTTTATGATACGTGTATAGGGGTTACTTGTGTTCAAAGTGTGAAAGTCGGATCGTTTCCCTACAGGTATAACATTTTTTCTTTTTGTTTTTGTTTAGTTTAATTAGTATAACTATGGATAAGAAATGGATGTCTTCAAGTCGATTGTCGAAAGAGTACGACAATGGGGTATCGGAATTCGTTAAGTTTGTTGTTGCGCACGCAAAGACCCCAGTCGAATGATATGTCCTTGCTTGGGTTGCTGTTTTGGGAGTCGGGTTGACGCGGTTCAGTTGGCATCGCATTTATTGAGGAGTGGAATTGATAGAAGTTATACATGTTGGAATTTGCATGGTGAGAAAATTAACGGGAATGTTGAATCGGGGGATAATACGACCTACGCTTCATACGACAATGGCACAGATACATACGATTCTGATCGAGTCGAAGAGATTGCAGAAGCACTTAAAGAAGATCTTAAGGATTGCCCCAAAATGTTTGAGAGGTTGGTAAGCGATGCAGAGAAACCGTTGTATAATGATTGCACCAAATTTACAAGATTGTCAGCGGTATTAAAGTTGTACAACTTAAAGGCGGGCAATAGATGGTCGGATAAAAGTTTCACAGAATTATTGGCCCTGATGAAAGATATGCTTCCAGAGGATAATGTTCTTCCCAATCGAACATATGAGGCCAAAAAGATGTTGTGCTCTATTGGCATGAGCTATGTTAAGATACATGCATGTCCAAACGATTGCGTATTGTTTTGAAATGAGTATGCATCGTTAAATGAGTGTCTTAAATGTGGTGTCTCTCGATATAAGAAAAAGTTGTCTCCAGCAAAAGTCTTATGGTATTTTCCTATAATTCCGAGATTTAGACGCATGTTTCGTAGTGAGACCGATTCAAGACACTTGACTTGGCATGCAGATGAAAGAATTATTGATGGAAAGTTTCGACATCCGGCAGATTCACCACAGTGGATGAAAATTGATGATGATTATCCTGAATTTGGAAAAGAAGCAAGAAACCTTCGCTTGGCATTATCTACTGATGGAATGAACCCACACAGTATTTAAAGTATCTCACATAGCACTTGGCCTGTGATCATAATGATTTATAACCTACCTCCATGGCTATGTATGAAGCGTAAGTACATGATGTTATCTATGTTAATTTTTGGGCCTAGACAACCAGGGAATGACATAGACGTATACTTGGCACCCTTAATCGAAGATTTAAAATTTTTGTGGGAGAACGGTGTGGAGGTTTATGATGGGTATAGGAAAGAAAGTTTCAACTTGAGGGCGATGCTGTTTGGCACAATTAATGATTTTCCAGCATACGGAAATCTATTAGGGTACAACATAAAAGGTCAATGTGCGTGTCCTATTTATGAAGATAAAACAGATTGGACGCGATTGGAGTTTGGTCAGAAGAATGTCTTTCTCGGTCATCGTAGATTCTTAAATTCTAATCATCACTATCGTGGGTGGAGAAAAGCATTCAATGGAGAGCCAGAACATGGTAGAGCTCCAACTATATTGACAGGTGATCAAATTTTTGAAAAGGTGAAAGATGTGACAACTCAGTTTGGAACGCCTTTTGCACATACACTTGTCAAGAGTGGGTGGAAGAAGAGGTCAATTTTTTTTGAACTACCATATTGGAAGTCGTTGTATGTAAGACATTTTCTCGATGTTATGCATATTGAAAAAAATGTATTTGACAGTGTTATTGGTACGTTACTCAATATACCAGGAAAGTCTAAGGATGGCCTTAAAGCAAGAAAGGACTTGGTACATATGGGGATAAGAACTGAATTAGGACCCTTGAAGAAAGGAAAACGAACATATCTACCACCTGCTGCATATACTCTATCTAGAAAGGAGAAAAAAAGTATTGTGTAAGTTTCTAAGTGAAGTTAAAGTTTCAGAAGGATACTCTTCAGATATTAGAAGACTTGTGTCTATGAAAGACCTCAAGTTAAAGAGTTTAAAGACGCATGACTGCCATGTTATAATGGAACATTTTCTACTAATAGGTATACGTTCTATTCTGCCAGAAAAAGTAAGAAGCGCAATAACTAAATTGTGTTTTTTCTTCAAGTCAATTTGCAGTAAGGTGATCGATCCTGCGATCTTACCAACATTGCAAAAAGAACTAGTTATTACTTTGTGTGATCTTGAAATGTATTTTCCTCCCTCGTTTTTTGACATAATTGTTCATCTAGTTGTTCATCTAGTGAAAGAGACACAATTGTGTGGACCGGCTTATATGAGATGGATGTACCCTGCTGAACATTATATGAAAATATTAAAAGGGTATGTGAAAAACCGAAGTCGACCAGAGGGTTGTATTGCCGAACGATACATTGTTGAAGAAGCGGTTGAGTTTTGTACTGAATATCTGTCCAATGTACAATCAATTGGACTCCCCAAATCTCATATTGTCGAAAAAAAAAGAAGGAAAAAAGTTAATTGGAAATGAAGTTGTGACAGTATCAAGGGTCGAATGGGATCAAGTGCATTTGTATGTTCTACACAATGAGAATGAGGTTGAGCCATATGTTGAAATGCACAAGGATGTTCTCCGAGGTTTAAATCCGAATAGAAATGAGAATTGGATAGTACGAGAGCACAATCGAAGTTTCATACCTTAGTTTAAGGATCATATTTATTCAAAGTATTATTCAGACCGTGATTCAATAACAGAAAGGTTGAGATGTTTAGCATATGGTCCAAGTATGGCCGTGTTTTCTTATAGCGCATACGCAATTAATGGATACACATTTTATACCAAAGAACAAGATGATAAAAGTACTATGCAAAATAGTGGTGTCACCGTGGTAGCTGAAGCAATGCACATTTCAAGTGTGAAAGACTTAAACCCCAAATTTGCAAATCTGTCATATTTTGGGGTTATCGAGCGCATTTGGGTGTTTGATTATGAGAAGTTTCAGATTCCTATATTTCGTTGCAAGTGGGTTGAAAATAATAATGGCGTACGAATGGATAAGTCAGGATTTTTGCAAGTGGATCTTAATAGGGTGGGGTACAAAGATGAGCCTTTTATTCTAGCCTCTCAAGCTAAACAGGTGTTCTATGTCACTGATCCGACAAGTACAAAATGGTCTATAGTGCTTTTATCTAACAAAGTAATTGATGAAAACGTTGGAGATCAAGGTGATATTGATGTTGATATTGAATCATTTACTAGAAATGATCAAGATGAAAATATTATAGCGAATGAATCATATACTAGAAATGATCATAATGAGGGTATTTGGATCAATCCAACCGTCCGTGTTGTTAAGAGACAGGTAGAACATACTCCAAACAAGAAAAGAAAGAGACGTTAGTGAAAAAGGTACTAGTTGTAAAATTATAGCTTATATCATTCAATAGATTAGGATTATGGATTTTTATATTTGTCATTTAATTTATGTTTTTTTCTTTCTTACAGTGAAGATACGCACGAGTAGCACGGGCTAGAGCAACCAATATTACATGGGTCAAAGTGGAGATTCCTTCAAATGGGACAATTGGTGATTTCTATCACGGTATGCATGGTTTTATAACTTAGAATTTATTTTAATATTTATCGGATATGTCATATATATAATTTATTACTTTTAACTAAATAATGCGTATTTTGTTTTGTTATGTAGAATTTCGATGATATGGCGTGTCCTTATTACACGAGGAAACAATTGCAAGATACTAAGGAAGAATTGTGCAAATTTTTTATTACAAGAAGAATTCTTTCTTGATTGTATAGTTTGGTGAATGTAAATTCTAGTTTATTGAAATGTAAATTCTATACAGGTTTGAAATCATACAATAGAATTTGTGTGAATTCTGCATGTAAATTCTAATTTATTGAAATGTATAAATTCTAGTTTGTAAATTTGTGCGAATTCGGCATTAATGTAAATTCTAGTTTTGAAATAGAATTTGTTGATGGAAATGCATATCCATAGTGGTTTATTGAAATGTGAATTATACAGGTTTATGGAAATGTGAATTATACAGGTTTCTGCATAAAAAAATGGTTAAAATGGGATTTTTTTAAAAAATCTTCAAAATTTTACGTAGACAAAAGACAGCGCTTTTAATAAAAAAGCGTTGTCTAAGGTTATACATTAGACAACGCTTTCAAAAGTGCTGTCTAAAATCCAGCTTTAGAGAACGCTTTTAATGAAAAAGCGCTCTCTAAAAGTATATAAAAAATTCAATATACGTATACATTAGACAACGCTTTCTAAAGCGCTGTCTAAAAGTACCTTTAGAGAGCGCTTTTGAATGAAAAAGCGCTTTCTAAAGTTTATAAAAAAAAAAAATTAATTTTTAACGTATACTTTAGACAACGCTTTTAAAAGCGCTGTCTAACGTCCCTTTTAGAGAGCGCTTTTTCATAAATAAAAAAGCGCTGTCTTTACCTACGACAGCGCTGGCTTAGACAGCGCTTTTAAGCGCTGTCATAGGCCAAAAAAGCGCCCTCTTTTCCCTTGTTTGGCGTAGTGCCAAGAACATACTGCAAAAATTCCAAACACTAGAGCTTCAATTAATTCTTTTCCCCTTCATTAATTCACCTTCAATCATCTCATACAACCTGTAACAACAACCTTCTTCAATAAACATTCCATTTCCATAATTTTTCCTTCCTGTGGATTCATAAATCTTCAACTCAAACAACATCTCAACACAAGCCTTACGTAAATCGTAACAAAAAATTCGCAACCTCAGATTCGTATTGCACGCGGAAGAAAGGAAGTGGAAGCATACAAAGAGGAAAGATTCAAATAGTTACTAACTGAATTCAAAGGTAATCGTAGTTTTCCGTTGAATCCTCGCGTTTCAAATTCGATATACAGAGGCATCTTTGTTTGAAATTGATCACATATATGAATCATGTGTTTGGTTTCGTTCACGACCATGTAACAACGAAGTTTCGCCGCTCCGGTGAGGTGGAGTTCCGATCCCCTCTGTTTCTACGCTACAGTGACTACGCCGCTTTGGAGTTAGAAGAAGAAGATGACTAAACTTTGATTTCTGATTCTTTTTATTTGTCTTTTGTTTTTTTAAGAAGTTTTTTTTCTTTTGGGCCTAGACCGTAATTCTTTCATTGCTACCATACTCCCTCCTTACTCATAAACCTCCCTCTCACATTTTTTAGTAAAATTTTATTTCAATTCTTTTTTAATTCAAAATTATTTTCAACTATTTCTTTTTCTTTTGAATGATTTCTTAAAATAATTTTTAATTTTTTGTGGATTTTTGCATTTTGAAATCTTTGCTTTAAAACTTTTCATGAAAAATCCTGTGAATTCATTTCGTTCTTGATTTTTATATTTTTATTGGTTTCTTGCTATTTTGGATTGTTGGTTGTAATTAAATCATAGTGAAGTTTAATATTAAGTTTCATCAACATCATTGGAACTTGGGTGTTGATGGAGTGAAAACTCTAACCCACCAAGATGGTTGAATGATGTTGGTGATAATTTGACTGTTACTTTTATTCAATTTGGTTTTGATCTTGTATTTTGTTGTTCTCTTTTTCTTCTTTTTCTTTTGGTCAATGAAATCTATGGATCATGGATTATTGGTTTTCAAAGATGTTTAATCTTCATTATTTCAAATCTATGAATGATCATTTGGATCATTCTCCATACTTTGGAGTAGTGATAAAAATCTTGATTAAGATGAGATCGCTACCTCTTTTCTTTTAGTGTGGCAAGCTTTATGAGAGTGAGTTATATGTCGCTTATCCAGCTTGTATTAGCACAAATATCGTTATTGACCGACCTCCCATAGTATGACCTTCTTTATAGGTTGTGCCACGATTGCTTAACATAGTGCTACATTTTGTCCCGAATCGAAAATCAAGTTGTTTTTGTAAGTAAGATTGCCAATCTCCTACTCTCCATAGTGTGGTGTGAAATAGATTGTATCTTTGTCATTAAGAGAGCTAGTTGGCATACTTGTTGATTTTATCCATGTTGGAGCCTTTCTCTTAATGATGTATAGATTCATGTTTTCATGCTTATGGTTGAATAGTCGAGTATTCTCCGAAAAATGACAAATTATTCTTCATCACTAATACTAACATATTAACTATATTATTGCACTAACTTTACTTTGTGCCATTTAATTTTTTCTCTTTAATTCTTGTTATTTATATTATGCTTTTACTTTTAGCATTTTATATCATGTTATCATCTTGTTTTTATTTTGTCCACTTGGACGTTTGTTTATACTTATCTCTTTTTATTTTTTCCACTTGGACCCTTTTTCTTTTTAAGACATTAATAAATACCAAAACACCTAAAAAACTTTGTTCTCTTAATCCTGGATTATTATGACCATGTGATTAGACTTGGAATTCAGACATAGATATAGGATCCTTACCCTATGCTCTTGGAGATTTGAGACCTTCGACCTTTGTGTTGCCTTTGTTTAGTTGTCTGGAAATTTTTTGTGTACAGGTATTGATACTTTGACATTGTGAAAATTATCTGATGCGTTACTCTCCTAATTGGCTTTTAACCCTTGGGAAGACCTTACTTTGACTTTGCTATGGCTTAACTTGGGACTCCCTCTGATGCTTTAATTCATCTGGTTATTATGCTTGTGATTTAAATCTAAAAGGAAGAGGAGTGCTTATGTTGACTTATTGTCAAGTGTTTGCTCTTGTGTGGTTAGATCTTCCCTTCTTTAGCTTTTATTTTACGTTTTAGGGTAGTAACTTCATCTCATCCCCTTCTTCAATTTTCAAAATCTTCTCCCTTTTTCAAAACCTTTTTGTTTTCAAACTATAACCTCTTGCACAATAAACCTTGACTTTTGTCAAGCCATTTTTCAAACTTTATTTTCTTTAATAAATGTCAAATCAATGTTAAGTATACTTTGACCATTTCAAAAAGACTTTAAAAAACACTTAAACTCATTCAATTTTTTTTTTTGCCTTTGTGCACTTTTTCATTTAAAAATTTTCATAAAGTTTAGAAATTAGTCATTTTCATAGTTGAGATGTAATTCTCCTATTTCCCATAGTATTAAAGATGTTGACAATTTCCACTTAGATGTTGAGTGATAGACTTGTTGCTTTTTATCCAAGCAAAAATACTTCATCTTAAGATGATGCAAATGTTGTTTTCTTATACTTGTGGGCGACTAGTTGTAGTTTTCTCCTTAAAATGGCCACTTGTCTTTTCATTTAAAATAAACCAAACAAACCAATTTTGTTATTTGTACCACGAACTACGAGGTTTTGATCCTATATTTCACTTTGTGGGTACGTAGGCATGAGGCTCAAGAAGTCTCTCCAAACACAAAAATCTTAAAAAATACTTCTCTTCTCATCTCCCCAATCTCGTTTCAAACAAACATTTTCAAACAAAAAAGCGTAGATATTTCAAAGGATTCCTATAGAGTACTATAGACATTTTGAGTGCTAACACTTACCCATAGCGTAACCAACCCCCTTACCCCGTCTCTGTTTCTTTGTTCTTGTTTTAAAATTTGTTTAGGTTTTGTTCGCTCTTTTTCCTTTCCTTTTGGACAAAATAAAAGTGTGGTGGTGACTCTTGCTTTATGAGTTAAGTTAATTGATAGTTCCTGGATTGGCTGGAATTTTGGTAAAACAAAGGATATTCAATGTTGATGTCAAGGTGCTGATGTTGTAACATTGAAGTCTTAACACTGGGCTGTGTTAAGTAGTTAAGTGTTGAAGTTGGATGTCTGATGTCACACAGGTGATGTTGTAACATCAGACCTGCAGAATTAATAACAGCAGCAGGTTATTAGGGCACGCGTATTAGCTGGAATTGTGGAGAGTGGTTGACTCATTGGATGAGAATATCTTGGGATAGATATTTTCTGTTACATGGGAGATTTGATTGCAGGTCTGTTGGAGAATTAAAAGGTTGAAGATTTAAAAAGATTTTGGGGATAAAATCTGTTTTGAAGATTCAGTTTTAATTAACAAATCTGATCAAATATTGTGACAAGTCCAAGCCCAATTCAGGAGCTATATAAAGCGCACAAGACCAAAGGAAAAAGTACAGAAATACAGAAAACATTCAGAAGATCAAGAGCAGAAGGCTTAGTGTCTAGAGTTTGTTTAAAGTGCTTGTATTTACACTATTCTAGGGTTTGAATAGGTGTTGAGTTTCTGTCCTCTCTAAAGCTGTGAAGCAAAGAGAGTTGTGTGATTTGATCGAAGCTGTGAAGTAAGATCAAGGGCACTCAAAGTGGTTTCTTTGAGTGTTTGTAAGGGATTGAGTGGTGTTCTCATACCTAAGTGGTTTCTTAGGTAGGAAGTCATTAGTAGAGTATAAGTTTAGGAGATTGTCAACGGGTTGTTGAGTCTGTAAATTATATCTACAAGTAGTGAATTCCATCCCTGGCTTGGTAGCCCCCAGAGTAGGTTGGTTGTAACCGAACTGGGTCAACATTTCTTGGTGTTATTTTACTGTTATTGCTGTCCATTGTGCAGAGTGTGTTGTTGTGACATCACACCTTAACATCATGCGTCTGATACCAGAATTTCAATTGGTATCAGAGCAGGCATCCTGTCTGTCTCTGGGTGAGATCTAGGGAAGTTACTTTCTGGTGAAAAGATGGACAAAGAAGTTGGAGGATTCGTCAACAGACCCCCTATTTTGGATGGATCCAATTATGACTATTGGAAGCCAAGGATGACCACCTTCTTAAAATCCTTGGACAATAGGGCTTGGAAGGCTGTTATTAAAGAGTGGAAAGTACCTATCATGTGTGAGAAGGATGATGCTGGTAAAGATAAAGAAGGCACCTCTAAGCTAAAGCCTGAAGAAGAGTAGACCAAGGAGGAAGATGAGCTTGCCCTTGGAAATTCCAAATCTCTGAATGCTATCTTCAATGGAGTGGATAAGAACATCTTCAGGTTAATTAATACCTGTGAAGTTGCTAAGCAAGCATGAGATATCTTGCAGGCTACTCATGAAGGAACATCTAGAGTCAAGATGTCAAGACTTCAGATTTTAACATCAAAATTTGAAAGCCTGAAGATGAAGGAAGATGAGACTATTCATGATTTCCACATGAGTGTTCTTGAGCTGGCCAATGCATCTAGTGCTCTTGGAGAGAAGATGTCAGATGAAAAGCTTGTGAGGAAGATACTTAGGTCCCTACCTAAGAAGTATAAGATGAAGGTTACTGCCATTGAAGAATCACAAGACATCAGCAAGATGAGAGTAGATGAGCTCATTGGATCTCTTCAAACCTTTAAGCTTGGGTTGAATGAGGAAGAACTAGAAAAGAAGCCAAAAAGTATAGCCTTGGTGTCAAATGATGCAGAAGAAAAAGAAAAGAGTTCTGAATCGCAGGAGGATCTATCTCAGGCCATAGTTATGTTGGGAAGACAGTTCACCAAAGTATTCAAGAGAATGAATAATAACTCCAAGCCTAATGTCAAGAACATGACTTCTGACACCTGCAAGAAGGATGAAGAGAAAACTACCCAAGATAAAGGAGTTCAGTGCTTTGAGTGTGAAGGGTATGGACATGTCAAGAAAGAATGTCCCACCTTCTTGAAAAAGCAGAAGAATGGCATGACAGTTTCCTGGTCTGACTCTGATAGTGAAAGTGAAGGCGAGTCAGCAAAGCATGTGAGAGCTTTAACAGGAGCTGTGGTTTCTGATGATGATTCTAGTGATGGAGAAGTAACTTATGAGGAGTTAGCATCTACCTATCAAGAGCTGTGTTTAAAGAGTGTTGAGATTTATCAAGAAAACAAGTGCCACAAGCAACAAATTGCTCAGCTAGAGAATGAAAAGACTGATCTTGAAAATGAAGTGGTGCTAGTTAGAGCTCATCTTGATCAAATGACCAAGTCTGTTAGGATGCTGAGCTGTGGTACAGACACACTTGACAAGATACTTCAGTCTGAAAAAGATGCTGGAGATAAAGCTGGGATAGGTTATGTGGCTGAGGACAAGGGAACTTCAGAAGGAAGCACTTCAGGTTCAAAGAAGGAAGTGTCACAACCTTTATCTCAACATCAGCCAAAGAAGCAGGATCCTACCCCTAAGAAAGCTGATGTTTCACAACCTAAGAAGATTGAGAAGAAGACTGGTCCCTATCAGAAGAGAAAGCAGCCACAAGGAGCTAGTCAATATATGCCCCCACTATACCATGAGAGCATGCAAGCTGCTCAGTTCAAACAGCACATGTCTCATCAGATGTCTCAGCATCAGGACAACTGGTATGGTTATGGGTATGGATACACCAATGTTGTTCCTTATGTATATGGAAGAAGAAAGCCACACCATCATGGGAGACAATCCAGGAAACAACACTATCAGCCGTCTTATGGGAGAAGACATCAACATAATAGATGGCAGGGCAGTTATGGTAGGAGGAGACCACATCATGGATGGCAGCATAGGCAATCTCATCATGGCAGAAGATTTAGAGATGAAAGGGTGAGATGCTACTATTGTGGAAGATTTGGACATATGCAGTACTCTTGCTACAAGCTGCATGGATACCCTCAGCCTCAAAACAGATGGAGAGAGCACAGGCCCAAAGTTGTTAAACAATGGGTACCTAAGGAGAAGGTGAAGTGCTTATTGGCTCACTTGGATGACAAAGAGGCTAAAGAAGGAACTTGGTATTTTGACAGTGGGTGTTCCAAGCACATGTCTGGATGTAGATCCATGTTTGAGGATCTTAGAGCTTGCCCCTCTCATGAAGTTATATTTGGCAATGGGGAAAAAGGTGTTGTCGCAGGAGTTGGGAAAGTGCAAGGTGATGGTAGACCTGAACTTGACAATGTTATGTTTGTCAATGGCTTAAGTGCAAATTTGATCAGCATAAGCCAGTTGTGTGATGAAGGTTACAAGGTAAACTACATTAAGCATGAGTGTGTGGTTTCTGATGAGCAGAATCAGATTGTTATGAAGGGTGCCAGAACCAAAGACAACTGCTATCAGTGGACCTCTCTTGAAGGAGATTCAACTAGTAATGTTGTAGTTGATGTTATAACATTAAACTATGATATCAGAATGCTGAAAGGTCACTCAGAGTTAATAAGTTCTAATGTGAGTGTTTTAAAAGGAAAGTATTTATGGAGGGAGAAAATTAGTAATTGGTCTTTAAAGAGTACACAAAATCTGGCGCCTTACCTCATACCCTCATTTCCTAATATAGCAAAATCACGGTTCATCAAAACTCATATCTCTCTTCTGTTCGTCCCCCTCAACAAGAAGAATCATCTTACTCTGTACTCCCTCAAAGGAACCATGTCAAAGCAAACATCTTCTCCTTCTAAAAGTTCTTCGCGGAATAACGCTAGGGTTTCTACAAATGAGTACTCTGAAGATGAAGCTCTGAATATTCAACCCATCTCCGTAATGTTACCAGAATCAGGTAAACCTAGACCTTCTAAACTTGCTTCAAAAAGGGCTGCAACTACTTTTAAAAATAGTGAAATAAAGAAGCTAGTTACCAGTGTCCTATTTAGTGATAAATCATCACCTAGGTCATCCGCGTCTCAAACTGTGGTGGAAAAGTTTGATGTTGATAAGAGTATGGGTAATCTGGCAACCAAAATACTGGACAAAGGAATACCTGTGAAAGGAATTTCTGTACCGTTGAATCAGATGCCAGCAGAAAAGGTAGACATGCAAGGAGAAGAATCTGATCTTTATAGACTTGTCGTGTCTGTCATTGAGGATTCTGAAAGAGGAGGAGAAGAAGAAGATGGGCATGAGGAAATTAATGATAGAACTACTCCTGAAAAAGAAAAGAGTGAGGAGGTGATCAATGTGGATGACTTATCTGACAATGAAGTCATTGGAAATGTTGTTCCAAGTATTGCCAAGAGATTACAGACAAGGAAAGGGAAGACCAATGAATCCTCTCCCAAGAAGCCTACTGAAGGAAAGAAGAGAACTGTTGTTGGTCCCACAAAACCTTGGAGCAAGGTTGTTACACCTTCCAAAAAGAGAAAGGTTAGAGAAGAATATGAGTCTGAGGATGAAGTTGAGGAAGATGTCCATGACATCACACCAGTCAGAAAGACCATTCTAAAGAGAATTTCTGATAAGGTGCCTGAAGTTCCAGTGGACAACATATCCTTCCATTATGCGAGCAGTGCATCTTTGTGGAAGTTTGTGTGCCAAAGAAGGTTAGCTCTAGAAAGGGAGCTTGGAAAAGATGTCTTGGAGATGAAAGAAATTATGGACCTCATTCATGGATCTGGACTTCTAAAGACTGTGACCAGATTCTCCAAGTGCTATAGTGGACTTGTTAAGGAATTTGTTGTAAACATTCCCATAGACATTTCTGACAATAGAAGTGTGAACTACATAAAGGTGTTTGTTAGGGGACAGTGTATTGACTTCTCTCCCAGTACTGTCAATAAATATCTGGGACGAGATGACCAAGAGGAGTGTGAGCTGGAGGTGACTGATAATGAAGTATGTAGAGAGATTACTGCTACTCAAGTTAAGGTGTGGCCACTGAAAAATAAATTAACAGCCAGCAAACTCAGTATCAAGTATGCTATATTGTACAGAATTGGTGCAGCCAACTGGGTACCTACTAATCACAAAACCACTATAATTGTGGGATTAGGAAGGTTCATCTATGTTGTAGGGAAAAAGGTCAAGCTAAACTATGGAAGCTATATATTTGATCAAGTAGTAAAGCATGGTGCCACCAATGCCATCAAAATGCCTATATCATTCCCTTCCCTTATATGTGGAATGATCTTGGATCAACATCCTGGTACCTTAACCAGCTCAGAGGTAGCATGTAGGAGGGAATCAGCTTTATCTTTGCATCCCAAACTGTTTGCTGAGAGTCATGTTCCAGACATTGTTACAACATCAAGCTCTGGGATTAAGAAGGTCAGTACAAAATCTGAGCTGATTAAAGAATTAAGGGCGACCTGCAAGGATCTTGATATGGTTATGGCTAAAAAGGGGGAGAACATAGCCAAGACAGTCAAGAGTATTATTGCCATATGTTGCTGATGTGATGCAGAGATTAAGGGGGAGTCATGACATTTGAAGAGTGCAGCCAAGCAGATATCAAGGGGGAGAAAAGTGCTGCACATTGTTAGCTACTGAACAGCTGTGATGCTGGTTCATGTTTTAGAGGGGGAGTACCAATTGGCTGTTGTCAATAATGAAGATGGTGTTGCAGCAGATCAAGTAATGAAGACTATGAAGATGTCAAACTGCTGCTAATGAGTTTCAAATGATTGAAGATTATTCCGCTGCTGAAATCTCTGAAGGTGCAGAGTGCAGAAGTTGATTGCAGAGTGCAGAGTTTGTTTTAGCCAAAATTAGCCAAAGGGGGAGATTGATAGTTCCTGGATTGGCTGGAATTTTGGTAAAACAAAGGATATTCAATGTTGATGTCAAGGTGCTGATGTTGTAACATTGAAGTCTTAACACTGGGCTGTGTTAAGTAGTTAAGTGCTGAAGTTGGATGTCTGATGTCACACAGGTGATGTTGTAACATCAGACCTGCAGAATTAATAACAACAGCAGGTTATTAGGGCACACGTATTAGCTGGAATTGTGGAGAGTGGTTGACTCATTGGATGAGAATATCTTGGGATAGATATTTTCTGTTACATGGGAGATTTGATTACAGGTCTGTTGGAGAATTAAAAGGTTGAAGATTTAAAAAGATTTTGGGGATAAAATCTGTTTTGAAGATTCAGTTTTAATTAACAAATCTGATCAAATATTGTGACAAGTCCAAGCCCAATTCAGGAGCTATATAAAGCGCACAAGACCAAAGGAAAAAGTACAGAAATACAGAAAACATTCAGAAGATCAAAAGCAGAAGGCTTAGTGTCTAGAGTTTGTTTAAAGTGCTTGTATTTACACTATTTTAGGGTTTGAATAGGTGTTGAGTTTCTGTCCTCTCTAAAGCTGTGAAGCAAAGAGAGTTGTGTGATTTGATCGAAGCTGTGAAGTAAGATCAAGGGTACTCAAAGTGGTTTCTTTGAGTGTTTGTAAGGGATTGAGTGGTGTTCTCATACCTAAGTGGTTTCTTAAGTAGGAAGTCATTAGTAGAGTATAAGTTTAGGAGATTGTCAACGGGTTGTTGAGTCTGTAAATTATATCTATAAGTAGTGAATTCCATCCCTGGCTTGGTAGCCCCCAGAGTAGGTTGGTTGTAACCGAACTGGGTCAACATTTGGTGTTATTTTACTGTTATTGCTGTCCATTGTGCAGAGTGTGTTGTTGTGACATCACACCTTAACATCACACGTCTGATACCAGAATTTCATTAATCAATAACTTACACTCACGATTTTTACTGCTACGGGTAGTTCTTCATCACTGAATCCCAACACATTACAAGCTATAATATTTCCCACTACACCATCAAATTGATCAACTGTCACATCATGATCCATAAAAGCCTGGTCTAACACCTTCGTCGAAGATTTATGATGATTCTCGGAGTTCAACAACAAAGATAATACATATATTTTTGACGGGGTCTAAAGAAGTTGATTTACCACTTTGTAATCACTCATTCTGATCAATCGTAGTAATTCTTCAGCGTCATCATTCCTCTTAGATTCATCAGACGGGCTGACAACCACAGATTCTTGATTAAAAACATCTTTACCATGCATTTTCTTACTTGTTAACGCAAAATCGACCTTTCGGAGAGGTGCTGGAGTAAACAAACAACCACTTCTAGTTATTCCACTGACATCTGTTATATTCTCAATGGATCTTGCTGACTCGACTATCACTTTCTTATCATTTTCCACCACAATATCACTATACCTCCAAGGAACAACCTTACTGGATTCATATGAAAATGACCCAGTCAAACAAAAAATCAAAGGATCCACATGATTTCCCTTACTCTGATAAGTGACTTCCAGAGGCTCTGGAATATCAAACTGAGGAACAATAATAGCTACTTCATTATCTTTACGTTTAGCACTAACTTGCAGAATACCTTGGTTCATCAAACCCTGAATATATTTCTTCACTAATGCACATCCTTCCGGATTCTACTTGCACAACTGATAATCTAAATGATCACTTTTGAACAAACCAACTTGGCATAACTTGGCATGCAGACCAACCAAAGGACTCTTCACCAAGTTAACATCAGAAATCACATATTATTTTGGACAAATGCCTGCCATATTTATGGAGGACCCACCATGCTCTGACAAAGGATTAGCTTGCACATTAGGTCCGACCTCTCGAAACTTCAACAAACCATTTTTGACGAGCTTCTGAACTTTAGCTTTCAAAGAGAAACAGGTCTCAAGATCATGACCAGGTGCTCCTTGATGAAAAGCACAATGAGCTTTAGGTTTATACCACCATGGAAGTGGATTTGGAACAATTGGAGGATGTGAATGGCTTGTTATTAATATGCGTGTTTTGAAATAAATGTGAAGTCTTGTTCCAAATGCCTAAAAAAAGCGCAGCAAAAGGGTGATCTCTGAGGATCGAACCCAGGTCATGGCATGGTGTGAGACTTGGCAAGGCAAAGGTTGCGCCACTGGGGTGGCCTATTACATCCGTTAATTGGATGGAATAAAAACAAAATATAGTGAAACAAGTTAATAAACCTAAAGAACACGCCCTGGCCAGAATTGTGACATGTTCAATATCCATTTGCAAAAACCAATGTAACTTTGTGTACACATGATGAAACTTGATGAAATTTAGGTCAAACCTGCATAGAATTTCCTGAGGATCTCAATGGTCTAGTTAGTTTTGCATAAAAATGATCCTAATTCAAAACCCTATAGCAACACTAAAAAAGGCTCAACTTTGCAATTTCAGTGGTATAACCTCATACAGTCATGGATATTGGCATTTAATGGATCAAACATGTCATATATACTATAACAAACATGTCCTTACTCAGTATATATTAGAAGCATGCATATTTTTCAAAGTTCCAAGTTTGAGGGAACCTACCTCTTGAAGCAAAATGCCAAAGTCCTCCAAAGGTGTTACAGAACTTGTTGGTGGAATGAAACACCTTCAATATGCCTCTTATGAAGCTTTGAGAGGCTTGAAATCAACAAAAATTCACTGGAATTGAGAATGCTCTCCTTCTTGCAAAATGAGGAATATGGTGATTTTGATCTTGATAAAAATTGACACACAGTTGAGGAATGATGTTATGAACAACTCAAGGTATGTTTAAAGGTTGAGTTTGTGTGATCAAAGTGGTTGAATGTGGTCAGAATGAAATTCTGGGGTAGAAGATGCAAAAAGTCAATGATTCTTTGGATTGAAGGTTGCCTTTTTTTATCTATGAGGCTTTTTGAGGTTGTGAGGGTTTGGACACTCTTATAAGGTGTTTTGTGGTTTGTGAGAGTGGTTAAATGGAAGGTTCTATGGCTGGAAATAGTCTTGAGGTGGTTTTTGCAAAATGGAGATTCTAGGTTTTCAAGTAATGACTTGAGAAAACCAGTTCTGGTGGGAGGTGGTATAGAAGCTCTATGCTGTGTATTCTTGTCCTCCTTTGGGACATAAATCATCCTCTATTTATAGGGCAAGAGTGGAGGAAATGGTTCTGATCATTTGGAGTGACTTGGTTGTTTGTTCTAGTTAAAATTCAAGGAAAGGTTGGTTTGGTTTCAACTTGGCAAGTACAATGGTTCTTATGTTTCCAATGTCAAGTACAAGCATGTGGGAATCTCTTTTGTGCTTGCTTCTGCATATGGAAATGGTTTGAGTCTCAATGCAAAAGGTTTGTGCTTAAAGTAGCTTTTCAAGAGTAGCATAGTGGACTTTATGACAAAAACATCCCAAAATAGCATGAAATTTGAATTTGATGCTCAAATCTTGTGTGTAGTGCTTCAAATCTCGTACAAGCTTCTGATTAGAGATAGATTTGGAAGCAACATGGCCTGAAGAGCAAGATCTTGCAGGTTAGGAGTGGTTTGGCAACATGTTCATGACCTTGAAATTCAAGTGAAAAGCCTCAAGTTTAGGTCTTCGAATCTCCTAGCTCACAAATGGGATTGGGGAGTTCTTTTACTTTTTGAAAAGCCCCAAACATGCTCTAAAACTTTCATGTTTAACAAAAAATTTTAATCTAAAGGGATCATGATGAAAACTGGCCTCAAAGATTGGTGTTTCAAAAGATCAAAAGTTGTCTTGAAATTTTTCTATGTCCTAAGATTTCTTTAAACTTTGGAGCCTCATAACTCAAAATCCATGCATTTTTTGAGGTTTCCACCTCTCATACAAAGTTGTAGTATGTTGCAAGGGCTTTAATTTGATCTTTGGAGCACACAAAATGGCTTTGTAGATTAGGAGTTATGATCCTCCAAAGTTGGCCTCTCAATTAGGGTTTTTCCATACTTAGAAAATTTTCAAGTTTCTTTAACTTTGCCCCTTTTGCAAGAAACCTCCCAAATCTTGATTTTTCATGCTCAAACTCATTGATCAAACATGCCTTGATGAAATTTGGCTTGATGACTTCAATTTGAACTAAAAACCCTAAAAGTCAAAGGGTTGACTTTGTCAGATGAAGCTTGTGTAATCAGATGAATTTAACTGTGTGATCTTCAATGGTTTTGCATCGTTGAATCTTTCAAACATCATGGATGAACTCCAAGGATGTATATGAGTGTCTTTGATCATGTCCCAAGACTTGGCATCATGATTTGATCAAAAGTCAAGGCACAGTTGACTTTTTTCTGAGGAAAACCCTAATTGGTGATCATATGAAATTGAGCTCCATGAAACTTGTAATGAGACCATCTTGCACTTGGTTCTTGAAAAGGAGAAGCCTCTTGAATGTATGTAAGCTTGGTGGGTTGATGATCATTTCAAAACATTGACTGATCATATGAAAATTCCCTTGATTTCCTTGAGACAAAACCCTAATTTTTATGAAACCAAACAAGAAACATCTTGAACAATGGTTAGGGTTAGCAATGCAATGCTTGATGCTTCCTAGAATGATGATGACATCTAGGGTCAAAATTTGGGGTATGCACCCGTCAATAGACAGTCGACAATCATGATGGGGCATAAACCATCTTTACCAAGCTATAATAATATTCAACGACACTCTGAGCCATCACTCCACACTTGAAGCATCTTTAAGAAGCACAAGTATTCTCCCCCACTTATTTCAATCCTCACTCCTGCATACAAACAATTAGAAAGGAAAGCAAGCACCAACATTGTTTCCTACACATGTCGTGTACTAAGGAACAACCAACAGTACAGGTTAGAAAAAACACATGACTATATTCACTCTATAGTTAGACTCTAGTACAACACTGGTCGGACAGACCGACCTGCTCTGATACCAATTGTAACACCCTACTCTACCCATTCGTATAATTATTAAAAATACGAAGATAGTTTGCGGAAGTTAATCAGAGTTACACACATAGGATGCCACATCAACAAAATACCATCATGAAGTATCAAATCACTTCATATCTTATTCCTTAATAAAAATAAATAATTTGATTAAACAGCGGACTAAATCAATTTGTTCGACACTAAGGCTCCAATTACATCAACCTTCACAAAAGACGTGGTTTAACAACAATTAAAACAAATCATGATACGTAACAGATAACAAATAACGTAAAGAAAATAACGAAATCCCCATTCTTCCCGTGTTACCTATCAGAGCGACTCTTAAGACTCGATCAAATAGCAACACATGCTCCACGCACTACTCAGGTACCTGATCATATGTACTCCCCAAGGAGCACAAACACAACAACGGAAAAGGGGCGAGAATTGCATTCAATAATACACGGTAAAAATTACATGCTAAGGAGTAGTTAACACACAAATCATACCAATCATACAATTACAACGCACCTAGAAGTGCCATATCAATACTCGGCATATTCAGCCCACATTCAATCATATACATTTGCAATGCGACTCAACTGACACGACACAATGCATGTGGTACCATCACAATCACATATGGTTCACCCTAGAACCCGATTCCCGTCGGATTCTGGATAAGTCCTATACGTTCCTTTGAACTATAACTTATCTCCACTCGAATCCCACATGGAGTTCGGACGAGACTAGACACCCATCATGGATTCCCACTTAGCTCATCTCCACATAACATGACATGAATGCATGACAGACAATTATGCACAATATAATAATAATTCATGCATAACTCACGATCCTCAATGATCACCCGTGAGCCACATACTCACTGTAATTCCCTTAGGAATTACCACCACAACCCACGACCGTCCACAAGACAACAGTCTAGGCGCACCAGCATAAAAAGTATCATAAAGAGAATCACGTAAAATCTCATGTTTTATCACATTTACTATCATTACCGGTTCCCATACATCCCATTACATCATTTTAGTCTTACGGATCAAGAGAAATTGCATTGCACGCGAAATCGAAACAAAAATCGTGAAGACGGGAAAATTGCACTACAACCCTGCCCATACGCGTATGACCATGCCCATACGCGTATGGACCTGTTTCCCTCGCCCCAGGCCTGCATATCATACGTGTAGGGCTCAAATTCCCAGGCCTCCATACGTGTATTGCCTTAGGCCTTACGCGTATGACCAAAGGGGATTTCCCTCCAAAACTTCCCCAAAAACTTCCCATACGCGTAATACCCTTGTCATACGCGTATGGACACACTCCCTTACGCGTAGCTTATGCGTATGGCCAAAGGGTCGTGCTGGCATGGGGACGGGGTGCGTACCATATGCGTATTGGCCCCTGAGAGTATCCCCCATACTTGTAATGCTCACTGGCTTACGCGTATGGCCAGTCTGGTATAGAAAAATGTGTTTTTTCGCATCAGTGCGATTCTCCCCCCATTGGAGCACCTTCAAGCTCTTATTTCAGACCCAAAATAACACTTATGCCAGTTTATCATTAATGGGTTCACTCTACTTCGTTAATTCATCATTTTATCAATGTTTTCTACCGTTAGAATTCATTTTCGTTAACCCCAAAAACCTCAATTTTCAGATCTGTTCCCATATCAGAACTCAGTAACAATAGTACAAAATCACATGAATTTCATATCCAAAATCAGCATACAACACAGATTCATATCAGAACAGTGCACAAATACGAATTCTCAACAATCACTACACAAGCATACAAACAATCAAGGAGAAGAAGGAATACACAAAAATCCTAAGAGGGAAACGAACCCTCACTACCCTCTCATGTTCAGACCACCATTAAAGAATCTCATTGTCCCCCCTTACCTGAATTTCCAAGCTTTCTCTCTTCAACAATGGTGGAAAAGTCTCTTGCTCCTCTATTGCCCTAGTTCTCCTTCTTTCTCTTTTCTGTTCTCTTTTCATGTGTAACTGATTTTTCTGTAACCTCTCTACCACTCTTTCCTAATTGTGGGTTATTTTCCCTAATTATCTTTATTTTCTTAATTCCAATAATAATATTATTACAACTGTTATTAAAGGTAGTTATTCCTTGCCCTAATAATAATATTAATCATAATAACATTAGTAGTCATAATAATACCAATACTAATATTAATAATAATACTAATAATAACAATATTAATAGAACTCATTATTCATATTATTATTATTATTATTATTATAACTACTATTCCAAGACTTAATTTTATTTTAATTCATTCCACTAAGCTTTCACACTCACCCTTACACACATACCCTTAACCAAAGCAATGTTAAGAATAATCACACAAAGTAAATCACAAAACGACTAAATAATTAAACGAGGTGTTACATCATGAACTTTGTTCCTCACGCATAGGGGTGTTCACGGGCCGGTTTGGTTCGGTTTTGGGAGAATCCAATACCCAAACCGATTAAAAATATATGGATTGGTTTGTGTCATACCCCAAATTTTGACCACCAAGATTTCCCATCATTGTGCAAATCATCATCACAATATGGATGTACTCTAATGCCTCATCAATCTCCTCAGGGATTGTTAGGCATTCTTTACAATCAAAGATTAGGGTTTTGGGCCCTCTCAGAGCACTTAGACACAGGATCAATCAAGAAATGAGATGATCTTCAACTTGTCTAGCCTCTCAAACACCTATAAAGGATCAAGAGGACTCCCACATCAAGAATCAAGCACAAAGTTGCAACATTTCAAGTGGATCAAGCTTCAAGATCGCCTGTGTCACCAAATTAGGGTTTTGGTTACCTGAGACCTCCAGATGAACACTTTCACCTGGGCATGAGCCAATGCTTCAAAGCACAATCCAAGATACTCCAAGGGACCTCATGGACCCAATCATCAAGTCAATTTAACCCCAGAGGATGCGTTTACCAAAAATCAGGAATTTGGGTTCTTTGACCTAATTCACCCCTAAGTTGACTTTTGGGAAAAAGCATGAGCCAAGACCTCAAGACATGATTTGAGGGCCTCCAATATACTACATTGACCCATTTGCAACAATGGATTGACCCAGGAAGCTTGATTCACAAGTTTTAATTTCATCAGGACCACAGTTAGGGTTTTGAGGAAAAAAGTCAATTGTGACTTTGACTTTTGACCAGGAAATGCTCCCAAGCCTTGGAACATGATTCAATACACACTATAACATCTATGGAATCCATCCATTAGGTTTGATTTAGGTCAAGGACTTAATTTTACAAAGTATCGCACAGTTTGGATTTCATCCAAAAAAAAGTCAATTGTACAAAAATCCAAAGTTTGACTTTTTGGATTTTTGGTCAACCAAGGTTCCTTAACCCTAAAACAATGTTAATATGTGATTTGAATCATCATTCATCAAGAAAAACCAAAGAAAATGAGTTAACTTGTAAAAGGGGCAACCATAAAAAACTTAGAATTTTTCTAAGTTATGGAACAAAATGGCTAGGGTACCAACGATTCTTGAAATAAAACAAAAATGAATTTACTTGTCAAATTTTTCTGCTTTTAAAATAAAGATGGTAATTCTTTTGACTGTTGAACATCGATTGCTTCTCCAAAGGCGATTAAGCTTCAAAGTGCAGAATCAAAGTACTCCTTCTAATCCAGTACGCCTGAACGAAGGATCAACTGTATCAAATGTGATTTTCCCATCTGATATCCCCGGCAGAGTTCTTATCTCCTAATCCCGACCAACGTTTTCCCCACAGGGACTATCTTTCCTAAGCAAGGCAGAATTGCTATCTTGAACTAGTGATACTTTTCATCCCCTGCAATGGTCGAGTATCCAGTCATGTTCATCCACTAATCTGTATGTCGTGTCAGTTTTGTCAGCATAAACATACATACATCATGCATTATTAATTTACATTCATATTCATATTGCATCACTATCACTCTAGTCAGTCTTAACTCTAAGTGGTAAAGTCCTCTTGTTAATCGAGTCTTCAGTTCTTTCCTCGTCAGGAAGCGAATCATCTAAGCAATCTCTCCCCGGTTTATTTATGGGATGGAGACGGTCCTCGACCACTTTGATAACTTGAACCTCTGAAAAGCAAGAAGGCATTCAACAAATGTCACTCTTCACCATTGAAGATGATATTTTCGCTTTCCCGGATTAAGGAAAATCCCCAGAGAAAGCCTAACAACTAAAGACTCTCAGCAACACATTGAGTTTTTTCTCCCCAAGAGAGTCAATGATAATGAAGTCATCGACACCTCAAAATTGGATCACATCATATGGCATTTCTCTGAGAAGATCTCGAAGAAAAGTATGATGTATTATCCCTAAGTAGGAAGCAGTCTCTCAAGAGACTCGTTTACCCCAATAGAGTCAACAAATGACATCTCCAACAGAGAAGTTTGCATACCTCTACAGCTCAGACGAATGGGTTCCCTAGCAAGTCTGACATCAAAACTTTTTCCCATCAAATGGCATCTCCCCTGGAAAATTCGGCGAGAAGTTTGAGGAAAACTGCTACAAATAACGTCCCTTGTCAAAAAGTTTATTGACAATAGAAATTGAGACCAGTTCCGTGGCTAAAAACCAGGATCGAGGGGAAGTTTACAAAAGAAACTAAGACCAGTTCCCTGGCTGAAGACCATGATCGAGGGGAAGTTTATATCAGAAACTAAGACCAGTTCCTTGGCTGAAAACCAGGATCAAGGGGAAGTTTATTGACAAGAGAAACTAAGACCAGTTCCTTGGCTAAAGACCAGGATCAGGGGGAAGTTTTTACATTTTATAAGCATCATTACTTAGCAAAAGAAGATGGGTGAGCAAACTGCCATTCATAACCACCGTCAAAATTTCGGGTATTCCGATATTTAATCCTCTTGCACCCCGAATGCCCGAATACCTTCGCCATTCACACCTTCGGATCCAAGAAAATTAAATAGGGGCATCTGTCATACCCCAAATTTTGACCACCAAGATTTTCCATCATTGTGTAAATCATTACCATAATATGGATGAACTTTCATGCCTCATCAATCTCCCCAAAGATGATTGAGCATTCACTACAAACAAGAAGTAGGGTTTTGAGCCCTCTCAAAGCACTTAGACAAAGGATTAATCAAGAAATGACATGATCTTAAACTTGTCTAGCCTCACAAAACACCCATAAAGGATCAAGAGGACTCCCCCATCAAGAATCAAGCACAAGGTTGCAGCATTCCAAGTGGATCAAGCCTCAAGATCGTTAGTGTCACCAAATTAGGGTTTTGGTCGACTGAGGCCTCCAGATGAAAATTTCCATCTGAACATGAGCCAATGCTTCAATGTGTGGTCCTATAAGCTCAAAAGGATCTTAATAGCCCACCCACAATGGTAAAATCACCTTGAAGGTCCATCTATCAAAGAATCAGGAATTAGGGTTTTGACCTAATTCAAACCTTGAGTTAACTTGTGAAGTGAGGCATGGCTTGAAGCTTCAAAATGAACTTCAAAGACTTCAAATACATCATGTTGACATGTTTACAAGATTTTATTGACTCAAAGAGCTCAAATCATAAGCCACAAGAGCTCAAAACCATCTGATCACAAATTAGGGTTTCTGAGGGAAAGAGTCAAACCCTATCCTTGACTGTTGGCCTACCCTTGATCTCAAACCATGGGGAGGGGGTCTAAGACATTCCTAAATACCCTTGGAGGCCATCCATAAAGTTTGATTGAACCCAAGGATTGATTTCACAAAAGAATCACAAAGTCAAAATTTCATCTGATAAGAAAAGTCAACTGTACAAAAGTCCAAGTTTGACTTTTTGGATTTTTGGTCAACCAAGGTTCCTTAACCCTAAAACAATGTTAATATGTGATTTGAATCATCATTCATCAAGAAAAACCAAAGAAAATGAGTAAACTTGTAAAAGGGGTAACCATAAAAAACTTAGAGTTTTTCTAAGTTATGGAACAAAATGGCTAGGGTACCAACTTCCAAGGACCATAACATGAGATCCAAGCAACCATTTTGATGGTCCAAAGCTGGATTTGTAGCTCTCATTACATACTTCAAAAGCTTCAACTACATCAAACTCCAATTCCTCATGGATTTTAAGTTATAGAGTGATCAAAATGGCTAAAAACATGAAAATGACATTTTCCAACACTTAGTGAAATTTTCACTAAGTCAGAATCTGCCTTACTTTTTCCAAAATGTAGGGACATTTTTCACCTTGATCCAAGTCAAACCAGGTCTAGGGGTGAACATCAAAGTTAAAGTATGCCATAAGGGCTTTCCAACAAGTACCAGATCATCTCCAAATTCAATTTGAGCAAGGAGATACTGCCCTTAAAACATGACATCATGAACTGGTTTTTCAAGGCAGAATTGTGCACATTTGCTCGATTTGTCCAAATCTGATAACTCCAAGCCTTGTCATCAATTTGGACACATCAGAGGATCAAATCCAAGGGGGATGATCTGATCTCCAAGCCTCACAAGTCCAAGAATCTACAATAGCCATGCCAAACCTAAAAAGGCTAAAAAGATGCCAAGACTTCAATTTTGTTTTCAAGCATTCAATGGATGCACCAAGGTAACATGAACTGAGCCTATTCCAACTGAATTCAGTCAAGGCTTATCTCTGAACCAAAGCTACAAAGCATGTGCTCTAATCTCAAGTCAATGACTAGAGGAGACTTGAGATTCCTTTTGCATAACATTGGCCAAATGCCTACTGCACTTGCCATTCACTATTTCTTGCAAAACAAACTTGCTCTACTATAAATAGAGCTCATTTGTGCTCAGTTTGAGTACACCAAAGCACTACAACACTTGCTTTCCTTAAAATCCCTTTTTCTAGGCCAAAATGCATTCTTTTGCAAAGTACCTCTGAGTTTTTGAGTTAGAGAGAAATTCCATCACAGCTCATGATCTAAACACCTCTAATATGTTGTATTTAAGCTGTTCAAACTCTCACATGTGACCTGTAACACCAAAATCACAAAGTCCACTTCCAAAACCTCAAATTGGACTTTTTTGCATTTTTCAAGCCATGTCTTGATTCAATCACTTTCAAAACCAGATAAAACCTCAAACACACTCCAAATATCATCCTTGAACTGTCCCAAATGGTTCCCTTCTTCTGGAATACCATTTGAGAGAGTTGCCATATTGGTCACTTTTGCCCCTTTTGCAAGAAAGAGCTCAAACTTGTTCCTGAGGATTCCAGCTGGTTCTAACCATTCTAAAAGCTTCTAAGGGATCAATTGAGAGTGTCCAAAGCATCAAATTACTTCTGGCACAAAAAACTTGGCATATAGCCCAAAAAGCTCCAAGAGGTAAGTGCATCATCACTTGAACTTTCTAAATTATACATTGCTTTGAAGTCCACTGATCATAAACATCTCATACATGTTGTATATGTTGTGCGTGAACCAATTTATCATGTAATTCTTGCCTGCACCATGAGGTAGCATAGAAAATGCAAATATAGGCCTATTTCAAAACCACTATCGGGTTTTAAAATAGGGACCTCATCTGAAAAAACCATGACCACCATTGGATTCCTTGGGAAATTCTAGGCCAGATGCATATAAATTTTGTCCCAATCCATGGAGAAATGAGAAAGTTAGAGGCTTCACGTAAATGGCCCAAAAGCTGGCCTTGCCTTGCCTTGCCCATGCCTAAAACAAGGCACCCCTTATGTATTTATAGGGTGGTTTTGATACACGGATGTATCACCACCCCAGTGGTTGCGTGCTCATGTGTTTGGCTTGGAGGTCTGGGGTTCGAATCCCCCTCGCCCCAGACCCTTTTTATCACTTTTTTTTTTCATTTTTTATATTTTCATGTTATTTTCTTAAATGATTTGAAAATTTAATTTCTCTCTCAATTTTAATTATTTTTTATTGGCTCTTTTTGCAAAAAATCACAAAAACGTTAAAATATTTTATTCCACAAAAAAATCAAATTTATATTATTTATTTAATATAGTTGATATTTTTGCAAATAAATTCATTTTTTATTGCTTTAAACATTTCAAAAAAATGAATTTTCATCATGGAAATCAAAACCAAATGAGTTTTAATTCATCTTGTGATTAAAACATCATTTTTCAAACCTCAACCAAAAATCACAAGTTGTTTATTCAAACTTATTTGGTGTTTTTATCATTTTAATTAATTTTCTTTGAATAATTACTTTAAAAAAGATGATGAAATTAGGGTTTTGTTGATTTTCACCCTAACAAACCTTTTTCAAAAACTTTTGGGCCTCTGATAGAGTGTAAGATCCAATCCTTTGTAAATAAAACTTTTTTAGGGCCTCAGGTATTGTATAAGTCTCACTGTAGTTTCAAAAATCTCGGCGCGATCGCCAGTTCAAAATCAAATCACCTTGGGCTCCCCCTCGTGTTGTAAGTCCCATCTTTCTTTTTTTCAAAAAACTTTTGGGCCTCTAATATAGTGTAAGACCCAATCCCTTTTTAACCAAAACCATTTTAGGCCTCAGTCATTGTATAAGTCCCAGTACAATTTTCAAAACAACTGTGCGATCACTGTTTCGCCATGGGCCTCTCCTTGAGCTGTAAGCCCCATCACTTGTACAAAAATAAATCTTTGGGCCTCTAAAAAAGTGTAAGACCAACCCCCTTTGTACATAAATAATTTTGGACCTCAGTCATTGTATAAGTCCCACCGAGTTTTAGAAAATCCCGGCGCAATCGCCAGTTCAAAACAAAATAACCTGGGCCTACCCTTGTGTTGTAAGTCCCATTTCTTTTCCTTTTTTCAAACTCTTTGGGTCTCTCCTTGAGTTGTAAGACCCATCCCTTTGTACAGAAAATCTCTTTGGGTCTCAGTCATTGTATAAGTCCCAATACAATTTTTAAAACAACAGTAAAATTACTGTTGGGCCTCTCCTTGAGTATAAGCCCCAATAATCTTTTCAAAAACAACTTCTCTTTTGATTTAGGTTCAAATATACAGTTGTTATCAAAACTTTCTTTAATTTCTTTGAACAACTAACAATACAGCATGGAAGCTTGCTCACCTGTAAGTTTTTATCAGCTTTCATTTAATTACTTTCATATATATATATATATATATATATATATATATATATATATAACTGTATTATGGGAAGCTGCTCCCCTGTAAGTCCTTCTTTCATACCCTTTTACATACTTGTTATATATCAACTGTATATATACTAGTATATCTATTTAGAGTTTTCCCTGGTAACTAGGTAAAGCCAGTTGGTCACTCTTTGATACATTCAAAACTAGATCCCCATAGGATTTCTAGATACAGTCTTGCCTTCTCTTGGGCTTAAACAATATGGAACAAAGAGAAAGGCAGTATTCTCGGTGAACCTTTTCTCAGACTGTCACTATTAGAACTTGTCAAAGAAATTCAGTTTCCCCAGAGAGGATTAATTCCCGGTGAAACTTATCTTGAATTTCTTCAAACCCTAGAACTGTTCACTAAAGAAAAGATTATTCCCGGTGAAACTTTTCTTGAACTCTTCTTAAGTTTTGACCCACGGGCTTCCTAAAAGCATCCCTGCCTCCTCTTGGGCTTTGTACAAGGACCCTCCGGCTTCTTAGAAGTTCTCATGCCTTCTCTTGGGCTTAATACAAGGACCCTGAAGACCTCTTAAAGGTATAAGACAGAACTTAGTCATCTTTTGCTAGAGCAGTCTTTCCAGTGTCAAATCTCAGACCAATTTAGGGTTGATTCTCATCCCTTAAAAAGACCTGCCTCCTCTTGGGCATCATACAAAGATAAACTCTTCCATACGAGTAGACTTGGACAGTTTAATCCCTTCTCGGATCTCAACGACATTCTCAAGCACCTTACAAACCTAGGAAAAACCCCGGTCATTCTGGATCAATCTCCAGTAGAGTTAAAACCCATGGGTTCTAAAACCCAGTCTCTCTCCTAAAAACACCCACAGGGTCAGTTTATCATCAGTATAACACTACCTCAAATCAGAACCTCAAGGAATCTGATATCTCAACTCTTCTGTAACCCTCAGCAAGAGTTGATTCTCCATATTGGACCTGCCTCGGGATTTCAATAATTCCCAGCAGAAGATAGCCTCCTCTTAGGCTTTGTATAATGATCTCTCCTCAGCAAAGTTAGCCTCCTCTTGGGCTTTGTACAATGATTCTCCCCATCGGAGCTAATCTTTTCAGACTCTCTTGTTGAGTCAAAACTTCCAAGACTCTCTTGTTGAGTCAATAACCTTTTCAGACTCTCTTGTTGAGTCAAAACCTTTTTCAGACTCTCTTGTTGAGTCAATCACTTTTTCAGACTCTCTTGTTGAGTCAATCACCTTTCAGCACTCTCTTGTTGAGTCAACCCTTTTAGCCTCAATCTCGGGCTTTGTACGAGACAAATAAAAATACTCTCTTGTTGAGTCCAACTTTCAGCCTCCTCTTAGGCTTGATATAAGGATTTCCCCTAGCGGAAATTAGCCTCCTCTTAGGCTTTGTATAATGATTTCTCCAGCTTGTTCATCCATAATCCTGGGCTTCGTACAGGACAGATAAAAACACTCTCTTGTTGAGTCAAACCCTTTTAGCCTCAATCTTGGGTTTTGTACAAGACATAAATCTTCATAACCTTCTCTTAAACTTGGGACAAATATATTCCCCAACGGAGTCAATTCCTCTTAGCCTACTTTTAGGCTTTGAGAAATAATACCCTCAGTCGAGTCAGTCTCATTTTAGCCTCAAATCTTGGGCTTTGTACAAGACAGATAAAGATTTCTCTCCAGAGTCAGTACCTTTTCAGCCTAAATCTTGGGCTTTGTACAAGACAGATAAAACCTTTTCCCCGAAAAAATCAAACTTTTAGCCTCCTCTTAGGCTTTGTATAATGATATCCCCAAAGAGTCAGTCTCTTTTAGCCTCAATCTTGGACTTTGTACAAAACAGATAGAAACTCTTTTATTGAGTCAGTCATTCCCAGCCTCCTCTTTGGCTTTGTATAAGGACTTCCCTAGTGGATTCAATTAACCTCTTAGCTTCAACCTTGGGCTTTGACCATGGAACACAAAAATCAATATCCCTTACAAAGGAAATTATGGCATTGTTGGATTCTCATATCCCAGTTAAAGTAATCATCCTTTATAAACAGTCACCCAACAACCATGATAAACAGACGAGATGTCCCCCTTTAGAGATGACAAATTCTCTCTCAGTCAAACCATTTAGCTTCAATCTTGGGCTTTGAACAAGACACCAAAACATCTTTTCCTCTCTTAGAATAGGAGGAACTACGATTGCTCTGATTTCCTTGTTTCTTTTAAACGGGAATACGTAGGCATAAGATTGCGAAATCTTAGCGAGCATACTAATCAAACACTCTAGGTCCAGCACCTTCATATCAATCCAAACTGAGGTCTAGTACCTCACCAAAATCATCAAAAACTCACTCTCTCTCTCTCTCTCTCTCTCATACTTTCCCAAGAAAATTTCCCAAACCATTAACGGATAAACACCATCAAGTACAAAGCGAAACCTAAAGCTAACATCATGTGGATAACCACATCTAGGATGGATAATTGACAACTCCCCATTGTATAACCTGACCCCGAACCCCCCAATCTTTTTAAGCGTTTGTTCAGTTAAACATTCGCGTGCAAGGTTAGTTTTAGATAGCTTCCCTTTCCCTTCCAACTTCACGGGATAAATAAGAAATCAGAAAGTAGCACCCTCTCCTCTTCATTGAGGAGAAAACCCAAATTCCGCGATAACGTGGTCGCGTCACCGAAAAAAATCGCGCGCTACAGTTTGGATTGGATTTACACAATTTTGTGATAAAGCCCAAACCGAACCGAACCGAACCAATAAACAACGGGTTGGTTTGAGTTGGATTGATCGGATACATTAGAAACAAATGTGAAAAATATTTTTAAAAAACATTAAATTATATTAACTAATTTTCCAAAATAATATAAAATTCTTAATTTTATTGTTTCTCCATATTAGTTGTGCATATCACAAATGACATTTCATTTTTTTCTTCTTGAAGTTGAATATGTCATTCTAGTTTCCATGATAATGATGATATATATTATACTAATTAATTATGATTGGTTCGGGTAGACGGGCTCGCGGGTAGAATTTTGAAAATCCGTTGCCCGAACCAATTAACATTGGGTTTCATTGATTTGGTTCGATTTTTGCCCGAATTAAAAAAATGTCCGAACCAAACACAATGGTTTGGTTTAGATTCCGATTTGGTTCGGATTTACCTGAACCAATGAACACCCCTACTCACGCAAGTTTCAAGTCAAGATTTTTCACTCCAATCTCAATCTGAGACTACAAGCACATGTGCAACTTTTTTGTGAACAAAAAACGTGTGTAAAAACAAAAAAATGACCAGGTTTCATGCCCATGTCATGCTTTTTATCACTCATCTCACACAATTTGTAAATCATCAAAATTTTGACCTAATTCACACGAATTGATATCCCTTTCACACGTACAAGCTGCTCAACACTTTTCCTATAAATAAAGGAGGCATTTACCTTCATTTCCAAGCTTTGAAAGCCAAAGAAACTCTGAAACCATTTGAACCCGATACCACCAAAAACCAGAAATCTTTTTTCTCAATTCAAGCTTGTTTTGCTTCGTTTCTTCACCCATAATCACTCATCGGCACCTTCTGAAGCTAACTGAATCATTGTCGTGCTTTGAAGCTCCGTGAATCAAGCTCTCTATTTCCACCATTGTTGACCTCTAAAGCTTCAACTGAAAAGGTAGCTACGAGTAACATTTTTTAGCAAACGAGTTACTAGTCTCTTCGTCTTGTTCCACTAATCAAAATCCCTATATCACCTTGAATTTATATTACGTATCCATCATTTAATTTTACTTTAAAAAACTAGGGTTCTTCATGTGTTTGAGAAAATTCTCTCTGCTCAGAGCAAATCAATTGCTCTGATATAGAGAGACATGAACGATGATATATGTTAATGCTGAATCCTTGCTTGATTCATGCTAAAAGCACCTAGTTCGTGATTTGAAGAAATCAAACCAAGGTTGAAGACGAAGTTCAGTTCGCGCGAGAAATTTGAATTTGTCCACTCCCAGCCTAACACGCGTGCTAGCGGTTGGCGCTATCTTTCAAATTTTATTTTAATTTCATTTTATTTTCTTTTTCTTTTCTAAATTATTATAAATAGGTCCTTTATTATTTTTTACTCCAATTTTTCTCCATAATTTCATAAAAATATTTTCTACCACATATATTTTTTTTCATAATTTTTAAAAATCATTTTGCATTTAATTCATATTTTCTTCTATTTTTCATGTAATTTCTATTTTCAATTTTATTTTTGGTCATTTTCAAACATTTTTGCATCCAACTTTTGAGATTTTTTACCAACATTTATTTTACCTTTTGATGCTTCTTTTGGATTTTTCCTTTTAATTTCCATTTTAATTATTTTTAAAATCATTTTATATGATTTTCTTTTTATATTTTATTCATATTTTTAAATATTTGTGATTTGCCTTTTGATGATTGCTTGGTTGATCGTGTGTTCAACATTTCAAATCCTTGAGTGATGGTTCATTGGTTGATTCAACCTTCTCTGGTACAAACTTGCCTATAAGTGATCATCTGATCATTTATGGTACTTTGCATTAGAGATAGGTTATCCCTAGTTGAATCATACTTTGAGCCATTTCCTTGTTGATAAATGATCCCATACATGAGAGCCTCAATCTCTCTCTCTCTCTCTCTCTCTCTCTCCCTCTCTCTGTCTCTCCTTCATTTGTTTTTCTCACTATGTTACATTCTTTAGGAAGCTAACTTTGTGTTAGTTCTCTAACATGTTTCACACATACATTGTTATTGGTCGGCCTTAGATAGGCGTGATTTCTACATAAGTCCACTTACGATTGCTTAACATAGCGCTAAATTGTCCCGACTCGATTAAATTCTCATTAACACTAGCATTGACATATTAATTATGCTAACATCTAACATTTATTTTATGCTCTTTACATTTATGTTATTTACACTTTAATGTCATTTACATTCATGCCATAATACTAACATTCAAAAGATTGGATGTTAGTCTATTCTTGTAGTGATGCAAACCACTATACTTCTACAAAGTGCTGAGAAATGATTGACATTTTCCACTTGAATGTTGAGATGTACTTGTGAGAAAGTCCAAGTAAAAGTTCTCCATATCAAGATGATGCAAATGCTCATTTCCTCATACTTGTGGGTAGTAAGTTGAGTTTTCCACTCGAATACGACAAAATATCTTTTCAATTAAAATCAATCAACAAACAACCCAACTTTTTTATGAACACATATTTACAAGTGGTTCCAGTTGAGTATAACGGGCGTGAGGGGTGCTAATATCTTTCCATTGCATAACCAACCCCATATTAAGATCTCTTTTTTTTTAGCTTTTAGCTTTTTGTGGGTTTTGTTCGACCTTTTCACTTTTCCCTTTGGAAATAATAAAGTTTGATGGCAACTCTTGCTTTTCTGAGCTAAGTTAATCAATAGCTTAATCTCAATAATTTTTTCCCGCCGCGATGGTGCTCATCGCAAACTTGTAACGAAGGGATTTCACATCTTCAAATTAATGACCAATGTGTATCAAAATTTTCTTGATACAAAACATTGCACTTGCCTTGTTGACCTTTTAGGAAGATATATTCTTACAAATGAAGCTTTAGAGTTCTTGAAGTCAATTCCATTTCAAGTTCAATCAAATACATTGAAAGCACTTACTGGATCTTGAAAATTACATTCAAATATAGCATTATTTATTCACTATTGAGCTAGAAAAAGTGTAAACTATGTAGTCATGTCTAACATCTATGCTTCAAAAAAACATTAGTGTGATGTGAAAGAGTGATAAAAATGATGGAAGACATTATACTTGAATGCAATTAAATGGAGATTTTTTGAATATGTTAAATATGGTGCATGGATTTAACAAAAGGCAGCTATTGAAGAGTGGTAAAGGAGATGTATTCTATAAAGAGAAGTTGAGTTCAAATCCCTTTTGTAACATAATGTTGACGATAAGGACAAAAATAAAAGGCTTAATTCATCTTTTGATCCCTTAACTTAATTTATTGTTTCGCGTTGGTCTTTTAGTTACAAAGCATTACATTATAGTCCCTTAAAACAGTTTCGTTAGTCAAATTGATTCATTCCATTAAATTAAAAAAAGGTTAAATTGTGCATATTTTCGAAACTGCAAAAAACAACCGGCGAGAAACAAGAACATAAGAGTCGCCACCGAACGTTATTTATCCCAATGCAAAGAAAGGAAACGATCAAAGAAAACCTAAAGGAAGGGAAAGACATGGTCATCGCAACCATAGTCCAGGTTCGGGAGTCGGTTATGCGAGGGGAAGGTATTAGCACCCCCACGCGTCCATCGTACTCGATGGGATCCACGCTTGTTGTCTAATCAAAGGGTGAGATATCCTAAAGTCTTCTGCTAAACAGAAAAGGGACACGAAAGGGGAAAACAAAGACGGACTCGCAAGGATTATCGCAATCTAATGCCTACGTATCTTCGTGGATGAACGAAGAATCAGAGTCAATGAAGTTTGACAGACTACACACTAAAGGGGTAGGTTGCTCGCCGAGATATCGCATCTCGTGCCTATGTATCCTCAATCAGATGAGAGAGAGGAAGTCAGAGCAGTCGTAGATCGACGTACGAGTCGTTAAGTGTTTTTTACTTGAGCGACGAGCTCTTTTCGGAAAACGATTTGAAACCCAACAATCCCAAAGGATAAAAAAAGATTTGAATTTATTTTTGTGTTTTTTAGACAAAAGTGAGTTGAGTTAGTTTATAACTTACATTGCACCAAAGTCTATAACATAGGAACGAATGCGTCGCATATCGTCCCCAACAGGACGTATGCTAAACACCCTAGAAGAATGAAGGGAGGCCCCCATTCCCAATTTCCCATGCTTAAGGCTCGTGCGCAATACACGTTGTCCTTATTTAATGTCTTAGAGTTGTTATGAGATGAGAAGAGAGAACTCAAAGGAAAAAGAAAACACTACGGGAATTCTATCCTAAAGTTATCATGCAAAGGTGGCCCTAAGGTTGAGGTAAGAAGGGAAAATTCTACCTAATGTTAGCATGCATGGTTTGAATCCTAATGTCTATCCTACTCCAAGCTTAATCAATGATTAAGTTGGACTAGGGAACCCTAAGGGAGCAAGCAAAAGCAAGGCAAAAACCAAAGAAATAAACCAAAAACAGCGGCTACAACAGTGCTCCGACTCCTGCACATCGGCAAATTCCAGCCAATACACCAAACAACATTCAACAACTCATGTTTCAGCATAAAAATAGGTGTAAAAAGGCAAACAACATTACATACAACAACACATATGCAAAGGAACAACAGTAGAAAACAGGGCAGCATGCATTCAAAAATGATTCAAACATGATATAATGAACATGCATCCAACATCACACATACTTCTATCAATCATGATCACAATAACACCACACACCATGGTAAACAATTCTTGAAGACATCATGAAAGAATGCACATCATTTGACAATTGAACAAATTAATTCAAGCATGTACTTCATGAAATTAAAAGCGAACAAGCATATGCAACGCAACTCCAGCGACATAAGCAATAATTCACAATCAACATGCCCAAGAAATATGTAGTGCGCAACGTGTTCATCGCATCAAGTAATCAACAACGCAAACATGAACATTCCTCAATGAAAACCAAAAGCCGCGTGTCGGAAAATCGTGTTCATACAAAGGTGTAAGGTGAAACAGCTCCAAAATAATCCACAAATCATCAACATATTAATCCATGAAGTTTAAACATGCAAGGGATCTCAAACAAACAAGAAAATGCAAGAAAATCACATTCTGCAGCAGTGGTAACCGGTTACTCTGTGGGCAGTAACCGATTACTTAGTTCAAAACAGCCTAAAAATACGCAGAAAACAACAGGGTAACTGGTTACCCTATAGGTAGTAACTGGTTACTCTGCAACAGAAACTAGAAAAACAGCTTCCAAAATCACTTTTCAGCAGCCTATCACTTCTCCAATCACCTGTATGTTAGGGCAACTAAAAATGCACGAAAATTACATCTCAAAACAAGCAAACACACATCAATTAACTAGCAACAACAATCAAATCCACAATCCAATGGATCAAACTCAACAAATTCAAGATCTACATCATGAACAAGCAAAATAAGCTAAAATTAAAAGTAGATCTGGAATTCACCAACCTACAAAGCAGAGAATTGCTTTGGTGGATGTTGATAAGCTGCAATTGATGAATCCAAGCTAGAAACCCAGAGATCCAATGCTATCTTCACCAAAAAATGCAAAATAAATGCGATGTGATGAACTTGCTTCTAGCTTCTCCAAAAATCACTTCCAAAAGCTTAAATCCAAAAGCAAAACAGTAGCAAATGCAGAATTCCTCCAAGAATTAGTGAATGGATGAAGGTTTAGTTCCAAGATCAACAAATTTCAATGCAAACTTTGTTGAACTTTGATGATGGAACTTTGAGTGAGGGTTTTGAAATGAGAGAAAAGTTGAGAGAAAATGGAGTGAGATGTGTAGAAAATTCAGAAAATGAATCAAGGTTCTGTGAGGTTTGGAATGAATTGATTTAAATATGAGCTAGGTTAGGAATTCAAATGTGGTTTGGAGTGTAGGTTAATGAGTGGAATGGGAATTAGGAATGGAATTTGAAAAAGGAATGTGGAATTAGAGTAGAAAATGTTGGAGGGAATTTGAATTTTTGGGTGGAAAATGATGAAAATTGCAAAAATAAATCAATTCTAGATCCTTCCCTCACATGCACAAGCCAAGCACATGATCACAATGCTGAAAACCAATTTTTTTTTTCAAAATGCGCCCAGAGTAACCGGTTACCATGTGGGTAATAACCGGTTACTCAGTACAAATTTTGAATCTTGGCGCTTTTTGGAGGGAAACTTGGAAAAGTGGCCTTTGACAGCTATTCTGAACCCCGTTAAGCCTCCGAAACTCAAAAATTGACATTGCTACTGAGTAACACCTGAAATGAAACACAAATTCTTCTTGACACCTCAAAATATCCTGCTGAATTAATAATGTTTGATGCTGGTTTACTGAGCCGAAATAACTGTCGGAGCCTCGGGCTATTAAATCATCTGATGAGCAAAATAAATGCTCGAAAAGACTTTGAAAACTATCTGTTAGGTTCTGGATATTGATGAAAATACCCTCTGAACTGATGAAATCATGAGCTGCTGGATAATAACTTGATCCCATACTTAAAACCAATGATATGCACAAATGATAATGCAAAATGAAATGAACCATAAGCCAGTTAGAGTTAGAAACATGATGGCAAATTTTGAGGTGTTACACATATGTGACAGTTTACTTGGCAATATGTTATTTTACCTGCCTTTTTGTTTTGTTTATTTTTAATTTATTATTATTTGTTATTAAACATGTGAACATTGTAACCCTAATTTTATTTCATTAGATACTTCAGCAAGCTACATCACTCTCACATTCTCATTCACCACCCCATCCGCCACCACTGTCGTCTGCAAATCCTTCGCCTCCCTATCCCAACCGCATGTAAATCTCTCACTGCTCTCAATTCCATCTCCATTTTCTATCTTATCTGGTTTCCATCTCCATTTTCTATCTTATTTGGTTTCCATCTCCACAGATCTGACCATGCCTTGGACCCAAAATGCAAATCTGACCATGCAATAGGTTTAGTAATATTAAACACACTGTATTTTTTGGCAGGTTTTAATTTTGACCATGCACTTGGGATCAGCCTCACATATGGATTTATTGCTATGAGTTCGTAGTGTTTTGTTAAGTCTGCAACTTTGCATTTTAAACTTTGGATCCAGTTAAGCTTTATTATTATTACTTTTTTAATTGTGATTCTATCTATTTACTAATGATGCACTTTTTCTGTATTTGAAAGTTAAATTGCCAGAGTTATTCTTCCAGGCTAACATTGAAGGCGATACATTGGCAGAACTCCAGGCACACATACTTGACTTTCTCAGGTATCATTATTTCCCTTCAAATTTTATATTTAAATAGTCACTAACTATGCATTTAATTGGGAAAAATAGTATTAGTGGCAGCTGACATTTAGCAAATATACAATGTATATAGTTTGGGAAGGGCTAATGTTATATATTATGGTGCAGGTTCTTGCGAAAAAACCAGAGAGCATTTTTCCTTTCTTCTTATCATGTCCAAGAAGATGTTGAGAACAACAGCGACAAATGATTTTGTATTACACATAATATCACATAGCATTTGCAATTTCAGAATGCTTGTTAAAAATGTAGTTTATTAACATATCAAAATGTTGTCACATTATATTTGTTAAGTGTTACTTGTAATCTTGGTAATCCACCCTTTTCAATGTAAATGTAGAGAAACTATTTAAAGGATGCTACTGCTTGAGGTTAAATTTGAGGCCCAGGTCTATCAGATTTCCTTTATTACGTTTCATAGTTTTAGTTTGGGAACATAATGGCTAGATGCTTTTATGTCATGATAATCCTTGACTAATTTTACGTATTTTTGCAGTCAGGGAGAAATAGCTTGAGGAAACGAGGAGGCTTGCTTCGCTGCAGTAGAAAAGAAAATTGAAGGCGGCTGGAATTGATATCAGGCAGAGGAAAAGAAAAAGGATAGGATTAATGTAATTAAATTTAAGATTATGAACAACTTTGAAGGAATATAGTATGGTTTAATGTAATTAAATTTAAGATTATTTTGATATCAAATGGTTTATTAATAAAAAATGCTATGAAATTGTTACAAATGCAAATGTAACTGTAGTTTGATTAACTTTCCTGATTTGATCCTTAAATAATTATAAAATTCCAATGTAATTTCTCGATAAAATTGTTGACGCACTATGTTAACTTTTGTCACGCTGTCACGCCACATGTGCACAACTTAATGTTTTTTTTACAAAATTTAATAGAAATGATCAATTTAACTAACGAAATAGTTTTTACATACTAGCTTATTATATTTTTTTAAATAAAAAATTAAAATAAAACATTAAATTAAATTAGAGGAGTTTGTGACTAATTATACCAAAATAAAAAAAATTTCAACATTCTATCACTATTTAAAAACATACATAAGCGAAAATCAAAATCACCTCAATTTAATTTAATTTTTTTTAATAAAAAAATGATAATGTAATGTGATGGACAGCCACGTGTAATAAGGATGAACATGATTGTAAAATTGGTCGTGGAGGGAGAAGGATACTTCATCATTTGCTTCCAAAACTGATCTATTTTAATTTTCTCTCTAATTCTGTTTTTCTCGGCTACAAATCGAAAAACCACCCAATCGCTTGCGCAAGGTACACGGTAAATAAACCCCTCTCAACCTCCTTCATTTCAATTTCATTTCACTCAGCATTTCATTTTACTCGATTTCATTTCCTCTTCTCGTTACAGTACCAATTCGTAACAGTTTCTCCGGCGAACTCTTCGAGTTCTAGGGTTCTCCACTATCATGGACCAGGCTGAATTAACCACCGATCAGGTTCGTTCCGATCTGATTCCTTTCCATTTATTCTTCAATTCTTCGATCTGATTGCAAATTCCCGATTGCGCTCGATTCCAAATGATTTTTGCGGTTTTTTAGTTGTTGTGGATTGCAATGCTTTCGATCTTCCATTGATGTTGTGTTATTGTTTTCTTGAAGGTTCTGAGTAGGGACATTCCATGGGAGACCTACATGTCCACCAAGCTCATCTCTGGTACTAGCCTTCAGCTCTTGAGGCGCTACGATCACCGATCAGAAAGTCAGAGAGCACAGTTGCTCGATGATGTAATTATTTTATATGTTTATTTCGTTTCGATTTGCAGTAGATTGATTTACGATTTGATTTGGAGTTTGATTATTTTCTTGTGTTGAAAACTCAATTTCGTTCTGTGGCAGGATGGTCCGGCGTATGTTCGTGTGTTTGTTCATGTTTTGCGTGATATTTTCAAAGAGGATACAGTTGAGTATGTTTTGGCTCTGATAGATGAAATGCTGACAGGTAATTTGTTGAATAAAATGGCTCTTTATTTTATTTTATATCATTGTCTGTTATCAGTGGCGTAACTAGATAAATCTTTAAATTATCTCATCTTTGGCAGCGAACCCGAAAAGAGCAAGACTGTTTCATGACAATGCCCTTGCGGATGATGATACCTATGAGCCTTTCCTAAGTTAAGTATTTACTCCAAATATGTTTTTGTTTTTCATATTAATTATTTTCGTTGCTATGGAGATGATAGAAGCTCAGTTAGACTAAATTGCAGTTTTAAAAAAAAATATAATATGGTTGTGAGCTGTGGCCATGGCGATTACTTCAGCCAAGCATGTTTTATAGAATTTTTGTTTGTAGTTGTTTTATTCATTAGCTTCTCTCTTTATCTGAAACCCTTTAACTTCAACATGGTATCAGATCCATACCAGATTTCCTGACTTATCCCATCATTATTATTTTGCTAAGTTCCCTAGTAATCTGTACTTCAATATAATGATTATATTTAGATTACTTTTCTAGCCATTGCTGTCACTTTCCAACCATCAATCCATGTGCTACCTTCCTGTTGCTTATTCGTCTCGCCGTAGGTCATGTTTGATTCATCGACTCTTTCTAGTTTTGTTGAGACCAATTTCAAGTCGAGAGTGATAATTGATTAATGAAGGGATTAAAGACATTATATTCTTCAATGAAATGAAGATGAAAAACTATCTTATTTTATTTAACATTTTTGCAATGAAACATATTGCTCAATCTGCGCATATATATTTTAATTTTCAATTGAGATCTTTTATAGAAAATGTTCATATTTTATTTAGTTATAACATATAAATAAATATATATGTTTCGGTGACCTATATTTTTTAAGTTAGCAATGTCGACGTGTCCATGTCGTGCCCGGCGTCCATGCTTTCAGTACCTCATAGGTTTTGTTTTAGTTGCAATATTTTTGCAGAAGTTTTGTCTCGGTTGTGGTTTGGTACCGGTTGTCTCAGATGTGTTTTGGCATTGGTTCCGACTTAGTTGCAATTTGGTATTGGATCCAGTTTCAGTTACAGTTTGGCTGATGTTTTTTTATCATACTTACAGTCTAACACTAGTTTTTGTCCCAACGGAAATTTGGTCTTGACTAGTGTTTCAGAAGTGATCTAGTCTACTGATTTTCAATATGAAGTTATATTATTTAATAACAAGCTTAAGCTTAGTAAGCTTTGGCGAGTGTTAGAAATATTAAAATATTTTATAGTATCTTGATATTATTTTACAGTATATTAGATTGTCTCATAGAATTAGTTTCTTACCATAAAGTATCTCAGAATCTCCCTGAAGATTGGTTTTCACATTTATCTGTTTGTATCATAAGACTATAAGTATTGTATTAAACCTATAACCAACAATATGATTGTTTTGTATTTTGTCTCTTTACGTTGTAGTCAAAAGTTATGAAATATAGACAATAAAAAATAACAATACTGGACATCTTGCAGATTGCTTCGGAAAGGAAATTGGTTCGTACAAGAGAAGAGTTGTAAGATCCTTGCTTTAATAGTCAGGTAATATAAACATGAGGCATTCTGACATTTTAATTCAAAAAGTTATTGGAATTATATCAACCAAGGGGTTGTGTGAGTTAATTTTTCAGTTATTGCAAAATTGTAACCTTTTCGGATTGTAGTGTTAGGCCAAAAAATCAGAGTGGCAATGCTTCAAAGGGAGAAGCATCAAATGAAAAGAAATCAATTACCTCTATTGATGATGTTTTGATAGGATTGGTAAAATGGCTTTGTGAGCAGGTTTGTAATACTGAAACTCTTTCCTTTCACTAACCCAAATTCAATCATTAGCTGATAATCTTAGTGTTGTAAATGGTAATATCAATTTGAGATATGCGAAGGTCTTTGCAAGAGAAATATGTTTGCCTCTGAAAGAAATATTATTTATGAGTTTGTTAGATCAAATATATGCTAGCTTGTTATATGAAGATCAATTATACTTTGTAAGAGTCGCATTTGAATTTATTCTACCAAAGGCGGTTGGGTCTTGCAAATGATGCTTGTCCCCCATTTGTGGCGATCCACAGTATGAATCCTCGTTGGGAGAAGGGTCCATATTTGGTTCATAAGATGTTGCTTCACGTGAATGAAAATAAACGCATGTTAAATCCAAAGTGGGAACAGAGTTAGTTATATATTTTTTTACATAAAGTAATATATGCCTTCTAATTATTGTTTCTGTAGCTGAAGAAACCTTCTCATCCTACTCGTGGAGTTCCAACAGCTATCAATTGCCTATCAACTCTACTTAAGGAACCTGTTGTTAGGTCTTCCTTTGTTCAAGCCGATGGGGTCAAGTTGCTTGTGCCATTGATTTGTCCAGCATCCACTCAACAGTCTATTCAGGTAAGTTTGCTGGAATTCAACGATATGACAAATTCTGAATAAGTATTGTATATGGGTGCCTGCATAAGCATAGTATATCTAGCTATGCTTGTATTGGATATAGATGGCTAAATTGAATATGCTTCATGCTTCTAGAGCCAAATACTAATTTCTATTTGAAGAACACTGATGGAATGACACATTTTTGTCGGGAACTTAATTGATAATTTCCTTTGTAACAGCTTCTTTATGAAACATGTCTCTGCATATGGCTCTTATCATATTATGAGCCGGCTATTGAATATTTGGCTACTTCAAGGACCCTTCCAAGACTTATTGAGGTTGTTAAGAGTTCTACAAAGGAAAAGGTATAACCGACTTGCTTCATTTATGTTCGCCTCATTTTTCCTTACAAAATGTTGTTCAGGTTTCATTTTTGATGGCAATTAGTATTATAATTTTATGATGACTGTTGGCTTAAATTGTATTTACGTTTGGTTTTATGTTCACCCATGCAATGATAGCAGCTAAAAATCTATATTCATAAATTCATTACTTTATCTGTCATAGAAATCTAATGTTACACAATTATTTTGCCTATTTTGTTAGGTTGTTAGAGTTGTTGTCTTGACACTCAAAAACTTGTTGTCGAAAGGGACATTGGGTGCTCAGATGGTTGATCTTCAGCTTCCACAGGTTGTTCAAAGTTTGAAAGCACAAGCGTGGAGTGATGAGGTAAAGAATTATGACCTGCACAAATTTTTCTGTTGAAAATTTACTTGTTGAAATGTCATAAAACTACAATAATAGGAGTCATGCAGAGTTAGTGATTTTTGATGTACTTCACGCCAATGTTGATTTATTTGCAGTCAAAACTGATTTAATTTGAATGTGATCATGTTTTGTGATATAATTGTGATCATGTTTTGTGATATAATTGTGATCATTATGATAGCATTTTAATAGAAAAAGGGAAAATCAGAAATCTGTCTTCTCAGAACTCATTGGAAAGATTTGATCCCTATCCTCCTATTTAACCGCTTATTTACTAGCCATATTTGATGACTTGAAAACGTTTTTAATGAAATTGGATTACACAATAGTGATGCTTGCTACCTTAGCACTGTCTATGATCTTGCTTGTTTTCCTTAACCAGCTAACCACAACATGTTTCCTTCTCTTATTTTGAAAAGCATTTTTGGCACAAGCATACATAAACATTCATACAACATTGTGTTAGTAATTTGAATGCACATTTGTATCGACCTACCAACCACCTTTTTTCATTTACTAAGAAAGAACCCTTTCGGTTTGCTCTTACTTTTTGCTCAAGTTGGCTTTATTTTAAACATAATATAACTATTTTGTTCTTCTCCCATTATCGAGATCTTACATTTCTGGAAGTTTATCGCTATTCAAGCATCTGGCTGCATTTCCTTTTGAAAGTATCTATTTCATGTAACTTTCCCGAGTTTTCTATTGATAAGAAAAGTTTTCGTAGGACTTGTTGGAGGCGCTGAATTCCCTTGAAGAAGGGCTTAAGGATAACATCAAGAAGCTTAGTTCTTTTGATAAGTACAAGCAAGAAGTTCTCCTTGGCAATCTAGATTGGTCTCCCATGCACAAAGATCCCATATTTTGGCGAGAAAATATAACCAATTTTGAAGATCATGATTTCCAGGTATCTGTGCATTATCACATACTTTTGTGCTTCAAATCATTTTTATTAAAGCACACCTGAAAATTTAGGTTGTGAAGACAAAAATGCATACTTTTAATTCCATACTATTTTCCTTGCTATTTTGTGGAGTATCAAAATTGGTATCTCTGGAACTCAACATGTTTCCCCTAGTGTTCGTGAGTGTAGAAAACCCCTTTATGTGTTGTGTTGTTCCCTCTGGCTTATGGATTCCGTCAGACATTTAGAACATGCCTGTTTCTTTTCCCCTTAACAGTGACGAAGGCATTTTTATAGCAAGAACAGATGATTATGTATGTGAAGAGCCATTAGGCAATGGATGAAAATATTCCTGAAATGAAAGATTATTTATATTGTAATCTCAATTGTGCACTCTATCTTCTCAATAACGTTAATCTACAACCTATTCATAGTTGCTTCATCTGTTGCAGATTCTAAGGGTCCTATTAACAATTTTGGACTCGTCCAATGATCCAAGGACTCTAGCTGTTGCTTGCTTTGACATTTCACAGTTCATCCAGTGCCATCCGGCTGGGCGGATCATTGTGACAGACCTTAAAGCCAAGGAACGAGTGATGAAACTAATGAATCATGAGAGTGCCGAGGTTACCAAAAATGCACTTCTCTGCATCCAAAGGCTTTTCTTGGGTGCAAAGTATGCAAGCTTCTTGCAGGTCTAGTTCTATTTCGGTCGGGTGGCCTATTATTATTTTATGCACTTCATTTCTTGAACTCTCCTGTTATCTCACAAATAGGACCGACACTTCTCTGTACAAGGCTTATTCATTGTTGTAATAATTTATTGTCTATGGTCATTAAAATTTCAGTTTGAAGCCTTAGAAAAGGTTTGATATGAGAAATAAGTATCCTTGATATTCTGCCATTGAATAAATCAAGTTTTGTAACTTAATACTCAGTTGTGCTTTGTGGGCATGTTGAATACAGGTTTTAGAAATCATAATTTCTTGTAAGCATGGATATGTAGTTTTTTTTTGTTGTTTTGAAAAACTAGCTACTTCTAAATATACTCTTTTCAAAAGAATAATGATATATTTCTTGCCAGAGCATAAATCTTTTAATTTGCTGTGTAGTGAAATTTGCTAGCGCCTTAGCAACATCATGTTTGAATTTACTGCAATATTTATTTTGGGTGTGGAGCACGTAGGGTTGATCTGGAAGAGGATACAATATACCATTCATTTGAGTTGGGAAGTTTTGTTAGCTGCATGATGACAATTATTTGGTGTTTAGGTTTGGTATGTGCTCTTGCTAGATGTCGTGATCCTTAGAAGTGGTAGCAAAGACAACTAGCCGTCCTAAGATGGATTAGTCACTAGAACACTCAACCAAATTATATATTCTTAGCTGAAAAGTTAGAAGTAAAATCCAGAATAGAATTTCTCCTGCAATTTCATTTGTGCATGAATCGCATACTGTCAACATAAATGACAAATGTCCAATGTGTCAAGTAGTAGGAAAGCAACAAAAGAATTTAAGGTTAAAGCTATAGACAAAATCTCCAGCTGATTTTATTATTCCAACAAACTATTTTATCAACAATGCTAAATCTGTTTATCTCTAACTAATACAGATTTCCTTTTCTCTTCCCTGGTACCTTTCATTTGTTCACACCTTTTGATAACAATGGTTTCTTCCTTCATTCCATCCCACTCTCTATTTCTTGCACTTTTGTTCTTTTCTGCCAAAGGAACAAACTTCTCACGCCCTATGAATTTCCCTCTTTCCTGTGATACATATGTTGCATACTTTGCTTGCTTTCCAAATTTTTTAACTCTCACGACCATATCTGATATATTTGACACCACTCCTCAATCAATTGCAAGAGCAAGCAACATAAAAGATGAAAGTATGACCCTTGTTCCAGGCCAACTTTTGCTAATACCTATAACTTGTGGCTGCAATGGAAATGGAAACTACTCCTTTGCTAATATCTCACACTTGATCAAACAAGGTGAAAGTTACTACTATCTTTCAACCATGTCATATCAGAATCTCACCAATTGGATGACAGTGGAAGATTCAAATCCCGACCTGAATCCATATTTGTTAACAGTGGGCACCAAAATAGTCATTCCTTTGTTCTGTAGGTGCCCTTCAAAAGGGATAGAGTCTTTGATTACTTATGTGTGGCAGCCTAATGACAATCTTACCCTTGTAGCTTCCAAGTTTGGTGCATCACAACATGACATAATCACTGCAAATGCAAACAGTTTTAGCCAGAATTTTACTGCTGCAACCAACCTTCCAGTTTTTATCCCAGTGAAAAGCTTACCAGCTATTTCACAATTACACTATTCTTCAAGTGGAAGAAAGAAAAACAATCATTTTCCTATTATCATTTTCATTGGTATGTGTCTAGGATGCACTATTCTGATTTCACTGTCATTACTAGTTTATGTGTATTGTTTGAGGAAGAGAAAAGCATGCGAGAATAAGTATGCGCCTTCTGTGGAGATAACAGATAAGTTAATTTCAGAAGTTTCAAACTATGTAAGTAAGCCAAAAGTGTATCAAGTTGGTACGATTATGGAAGCTACAATGAACTTCAATGAACAATGTAGGATAGGGAAATCAGTGTACAAAGCTAAAATCGACGGTCATGTTTTAGCTGTGAAACATGTAAAGGAAGACATCACAGTCACAGAAGAGTTGACGATTCTTCAAAAGGTAAACCATTCAAATCTTGTAAAACTAATCGGCGTCTCTTCAGGATACGTTGGAAATCACTTTCTTGTATATGAATATGCTGAAAATGGATCACTTTATAACTGGCTGTTCTCTGAATTTTCCACTGCTTCAAGCTCAGTGGCTTCCCTCACATGGAATCAGAGGTTAAACATAGCAATTGATGTTGCAATTGGTCTGCAATACATGCATGAACACACAGAACCAAGTATAGTCCATAGAGACATCACATCAAGTAACATCCTTCTTGACTCAAACTTTAAGGCTAAGATATCAAATTTTTCTGTTGCTAGAACTACAAAGAATCCTATGATAACAAAAGTAGATGTTTTCGCTTATGGGGTGGTTCTGTTAGAGTTATTAACAGGAAAGAAGTTTTTGAGAGAAAATCGCGAGGTGAATATGTTATGGAAAGATAGTAAGGGTGTGTTTGATATAGAAGAGAAGACAGAGGAAAGGGTTAGAAGGTGGATGGATCCTAAGTTGGGGAGGTATTTTAACGTTGTTGAAGCTCTTAGTTTGTTCTCTTTGGCAGTGAATTGCATTGAAGAACAATCTTTGTTGAGACCAACTATGGGAGAAGTTGTTCTTAGCCTTTCCCTTCTCACTCAACCCTCTCCTACTTTGTTAGAAAGGTCTTGTACTTATGGGTCAGATGTTGCGGTTATAACTGGAATGGTTACTTCCTTCATAGCTCGTTGATTGAGGGAATGAAAATTCAGTATCTGCAGCTCAATTTCGGTATATTAGTAAAGATATTATGCAAGATTGTAAGAATGTGTAAAAAGAATGAATTTCTGTTAACACACTAAGATTTATTTTAAAGTTTTGTACTTAAATTGTGTAACTCAGTGAGCAACTTCAAATAGTGTCCTATTAACATAATAATATACTCCCTCCGTTTTTTTATAAGTGTCATTTTTTGACTTTTTACACTTACCAAGAAAGTTAATTAATATAGTTACTTTTCAAACAAACAATTTTTCTTTTATCTATAATATCCCTAATTATTTATTACATTCATCTATTTTTTTTTTCTCTGTAATAATTACTTAAGGGTAATTTAGACAAAAGTGCAATTAATACTATTTTGAACTTTGCAAGTGACATTTAAAAAAAACAAAAAACTATTCTAAAAATGACACTTAAAAAAGAATAGAGGAAGTATATATTTTTTTTACCATAACACAATAATTTCTCAAAATTCTTTTTTGCGACTGTTATGAAAATGAGTTTAATACTATACATCTGTGTGTCAAATGATCATATGATATCAAAAGTAAAATATTGGTGGATATATGGTCCTGTAAGGTTGTGAGGAATGTGGTAAATGAGATTTTATCCTGTCATTCCATACTTGACACCCCACACGTGAGGAATGTGGTAAATGAGATTTTATCCTGTCATTCCATACTTGACACCCCACACATCCTATGCTTTTATCATATTAGTCTTATAAAATATTATAATTCATTTCACAAAAAGAATTGGAAGATTTCGAATTTTTGAAAAGATCTGCATTATATCGGATTTTTCAAAGCTTCTACCGCATTTTCGAATTTGATGACCAGTGAGTAGCAATTTTAATACGAAGCCATGCACTTTTACTGCATTTTTCGAAAAAAAAAACGCTAAAAAAACCATGTGTTGTATGCACTTTTACTGGAATTTTCAAAACATATGGTAAAAAAGCATTCATTGTACCACATTTTATGAAAAGCTAGTAAAAATGCATATATGTTTATTGGATTTTATGAAAAAAACCAGTAAAAATGCATACATTTTACCGGATTTTTTGAAAAATCCGGTAAAATGCATATTTATTACCGATTATTTAAAAAATTGCGGAAATACGTATGGATGTTTATCATTTTTTTTCTCAAAAATCTGGTAATATGCATTTTTTTTGAAAAATTTGGTAGGTTAATTATTTTTGAATTTTTATTTAGTGAGGACTAGCGAAACAGATGACACGATTGCTTCTCGGTAGCGTGATAGAGTTAAATCTGCTGCAGCCACGGTTCGAGCGAGGCGAGGTAATTTAGAGGACTCACATCTCCGTGCGGGGAGAGTAACCCAGACCGGTTCTTACAGGAGGTAGTTGACAACCGATCAATTTCGTGCACCTTACAATACTCGGCGTAGAGGATTTAGAGTTGCTACTGGATGAACAAAGATGCTGATTGTGAGTGCTGAGTATTTGTAACTACAAATTCAACCAGGTTTTGAATGATGTCAAACAAGGAATAAGGTAGTTTATCGTAGTGCTCTTGTATATTGGACGGTGTCAACCTAAATTTAGATTCTCATTTGTCCCCTTAGCCTTAGGATGCATAAAAAGAGTCTTTGAACAAGTTTGATAGGTATTAGGCATGTCATGCACATAAAAAATAAAGTTTGTGTGTCAAAACAACAGCATAGGCCGATCTATATGTGATCAGACCGACCTATGGAAGCCTCAGCTTTAGTATAGGACGACACATCCATGTTTCAGGCCGGCTCCTATGCTCCAAGAACGAAGCATGTAGATTCTGCCCACAGGTTGCATTTCAGGTCGCCTCACAGACCGGCCTGAACGCCTTCATAGGCCGACCTATGCAAGTTAAAACTTAAAAAATTTTATTTTTCTTGCATCCCTTTGCCTATTTTTTTCATATACCTATATATACTCATACATGCATCTTCTTCTAGGTAAGGTTTCCTAGTGAATAAAACCTAAACGGAACCAGATTACAAAGTTGTCCATCATCTTTATCCCTTCTTCTATGCATACACACAATTGAATTACACATAATCATTTTTCGATTGGGTGACCATCTAGATTAAGGTTGATAATGTCCAATTAAGTTTGGTGTAACCGAGAATATTGTGTTGGGGGCTTTATGTGTTTCAAATAAGAAAACAAAGGCGAGGTTTTGCTTCAAGATCGGGTTGATTTGAAGGTTTTAGACGAGATCACGTCAACACAAATTCGACCGAGTGAAAACCTTAGGACAAGGTGGTTTCCTTGCAAGGGAGTAGCGCGAGACGATGAATTGTGTCCGAGAATCTCGGGTTTCAACAAGTTGCGTGCTCGGGAAAATTGGAGGATTGTAGCCGCATTTTTGGTCACTTGATCAAGCTTTGATCAAGGTTTGGAGGTGGAAGAATCAACACAAAACAATAGGGGTTTTGGGGTTTGCATTCTTAATCTCTTGTATAAACATTTTTGTAAAGAAAAGGTTAATAACATTATCTCAATTCGATTTTGAATTGAGGGCAGACGTACCCATAGCGAGGCCGATTAGGGAACTGCCTAAACAAATCTCTCTCTGTCTCTGTCTCTGTCTCTGTCTCTGTCTCTCTCTGTCTCTCTCTCTGTCTCTCTCTCTCTCTCTCTCTTAATCTCTTTATTTCTTTTATTGTTGATTATGCAATTTATCGAGTTCGTCGTTGTTTGATCAATTCGATTGGAAATTATTTTCTACTATCTTTTAAAGGTGTTGTTGTTGATATAATCATAATCACTTTGATTGTGTTAGGTTTTAACATCAATAAAACAAATTATATTTCCAATTATTATCGATTGCACACCAAGTGTTCGATAAATTGTTTGTGTGTATTTTGTTTGCATTTAGGTTCATTGGACATACGAGTTACGATTAGCATTGCATTTACTTGATTCGTAGCTTGATTGTTGTTGAACATTTACATTTGTTATCACTCTGTTTAGTTTGCGATACATATATTGCTTTTCGATAGTTGGTTCGGTTAGACGATTCGTTCCGGGTCGTTTTTTCCGCTGCACCTTATTTTGAAAACGGATTTTTGTCAAAAGTTTTTGGTTGTAAAATTTTTGATCTATTCACCCCCTAGATCGAAGCCTATCGTCTAACACTGATGACAAACATGTTGCTAAGGATGTCCAGACAACAGTTGAGGATTCCATAAAGATGGCGGCGGAGTCAGATGTTTAACATCCTTTTGAGTCAACAGATGTGTCCCATCTTTCTAAGATAGAAGCCCTGACTACTACAGAGGTTACCCCACATAGCATATTGAGGCGCCTGCTACAGATGATATGGATGTCACTGTTTCAGCTTCGACAGAGGTTACAACTCTGGTTAAGACAAATGTCATAGCTCTGGCTTTGACAGAGCCATATGTAAACACAAATGGAGGGTTTCCTAGAGGGCCCATTGACTGTTATGTACTCACTGGATATGCCAATGACATGGCATTCAAATTACAACAGTGAGAGGTATGTATACGATATACCGATGATGTGACTTTATTTATTATTCATATGTTGTAAATTATTGATGCTTTTGATTTTGTGTGTTACATGACCGATCGCCGCTGAAGGTTCCCACCCACAGAGGGAAGATGAAGATATTCTTAGATGTCGAGATGCCGGAGGAGCTCAAAGCGATTATTGATGATTATGGTCTCCTTTCACCGATGAACTGTTCACTCACCATGCTCGATGATCAGTTATTGACGACCTCTGTTGAGCGATGGCATAAGAAGACATCTTCCTTTCATCTTTCATTTGGTGAGATGACAATTACCTTTGATGATGTCTCTTGTATATTCCATCTTCCCCAGAAAAGTAGTTTCTTCACCACTCCTCTCATTAGTTATGAGGTTGCACGTATTACTGCTGTACAGGACTTCGGGGTTACTAATGAGAATGTGATAGAGGAGTTTAGGACTATGAGGGGTGTTCACTTTCGCCTATCTTATCTCTAGAATAGGTATAAGGATCTAGTGCATTAGGGTATGTATGAGGCAGCCTCCAGGGTATACATGCTACATTTTGTAGGATGTATTATCTTAGCGGATAAGTCTCATGTATATATTGATGTAAAGTACATGTAGTTGTTTAGTCGCCTAGAGCATTGCAGCAGGGAATGAGGGTGTGTTGCACTGACAGTTTTATATGCTGCACTTGGAGAGGCGATTGTTTTTTAGATGATGCAACTTGCTGGTTATATGAGTATATTTCAAGTATTAAAAAATTATTATTTCTTATTATTTTAGTTTTTTATGACATTTCTTGCTGGTTATATAAGTCTATGTTATTGTGCAGTACTGGATATATGAGAATTTTTCAACCATTTGTGAGAGAATGGTTATTTCTACCACTACAAGGTCCGCACAGACCAAGAGATAGAGGGGAAGACATGCACACCTGAGAGGTGTTGAAGAGTACAAGAGGAATATTGACGCGCTTATTGCAGACGATGTCATATGGACACCATACGCAGACCATATAATGTATCATGAGTTTGATGATACTTCATTGTTTTCTGGTTATCTACGATGGGAAACCTTAGTGACTAGACACTCGCCTGAGAGGTGTGTGCGTCAGTTTGAATATATTTAGGATATCCCATAACTAGTCCCTACTATTCCATCTAAGGGCATTGATAGTTGGTTTGTTGGTCATGTTTTGGGGTTTGCTATTGCCATTAGATATCGTGCAGTGGATATTCAGTTCCTAGCAAAGTGTGTCGATGGGTACTTGGAGTGGTACCCTGCTGTATCACACCCTCACATCATCCCACATAGGAAACATGTAGATGATGTCATATTTCACCTTTCCATCAGTATCAATCGAGTGTGCACGAAACTCGATCTTACTCACCTTTCTGTTCACGGTGTTAGACAACATATCATTCAACTTAGATCTCAGAACGGCGAGACATGTGGTGTCCTCCGGGAGCCGAAACTCTACAGTAGGTTTCATCCAGTTGAAGAACACTTCTGCCTTAACTAAAAACTAAGGCATTGTAAGATGTTTTTCTTAACAAGACATGACCCTATTTATACAACTTTGGATTCATTATGGACTCTACAAAATGGTCGGTACAATCATAGTCGTACAAAATTGTCAGTAAAATCTCAACCCTTTAATTACTATTGAGGCTAATTCAGGGGGGTCAACATGAGGGAGCATTTTAATTTGGGGCCTTCCTTTTTATGAGCAACACACCTTTGTGAGAGATACACTACATACTCATCCAAAACCTTAAAGTGATAGGTGTGTGAGTTCACTCACTTATAAATGCTCAAATCTCCATATTCCTAACCAATGTGGGATTTCCCCACACTACTCACACTTGTAATTCTTTTTCAAAACTCCCACTCAAGTGTGAGTCTATCCACAATGCTTCCCCTCAAGTGAAAACTCTTTTTTTTCATATACACTTGTACCGCCGTTGACACTTTTTTCAATGACCCACCTCTCACCTAGTAGGGAATTTTGATACAAGTAAGTCGGTCCCTTCAATCAAACTAAAGGCTCATGATACCACTGTTGGGGCTAATTAGGGGGCATCAACACGAGGGAGCATTTTACTTTGGGGCCTTTCTTTTTATGAGCAACACACCTTTGAGAGAGATACACCACATACTCACCCAAAAACTTAAGGTGATAAGTGTGTGGGTTCTCTAACTTATAAATGATAAAGTATCCACATTTCTAACCAACGTGGGACTTCCCCACATTACTCACACTTGTAACTATTTTTTCAGCAATTATCACTACCGAATTTTTGAATGATCCACGAAAAATCCAATAACTGAAGGTTGTTTTGAAAAAAACGGTACTTGTTAAACTATTAGATTTTTCATCTTTATTACAAAAATCCGGTAAATATAGGTACTTTTAAAAAAATTAGCATGTGCCATATGTTGGTACACAAGAAGGAATAAGATGAAGATGAAAGAGAGAGAGAAGAAAGAAAAGTTGTAACTAACTTTTCAACAGAAAATTGATTACACTTTATAGTTTGTTACAACTAATAACTCAGTTATATACACACATTAAAACTAAATGAAATTCAAATGCAAGCTAAATTACACCTAAATGAAACTGAAATGAATTATAATCTAACACCATCCCTTAATTTATATTCAACTAATCAAAATCAACAACACCAATTCCATCCGTCAAATGGATAAAGTGTTCAATCTTGATAGCCTTGGTCAGCACATCTGCCACCTGCTTCTGAGTGTTACAATGAACAACTTCAAGCACTCAATTTTGAACCTGGTTGCATAGAAAATGGAACTTCGTATCAATGTGCTTGCTTCTTCCATGCATCATTAGATTCTTGGCAAGGCTCATAGCTGATTTGTTCTCAATCATCAACTTTACAGGCTTGCTCACCTTGATCTTCAAATCTTGCAGCAAGTTTAGAATCCACATAGCTTGAGAAGCAGTCAAAACACCTGCATGTACTCAGCTTCACAGGTTAACAATGCAACAACTAGTTTCTTCTTGGAGCACCAAGAAATAGGACCTCCTAGATACTTGAAGAAATATCCAGAAGTACTTCTACCGACTTTGTCTCCACACCAGTCAAAGTCTGAATAACACATCAGCTCTGAATCAGATTTAGCATACAAAAGAGATTTCAACACGAACTAGAGGGCATTACAACTAGGTTGTAATAACCATTATAGACGTAATGAACCAAGGGTTTTCCACTTTCTAAAATTAGAATTTTGGCGCAAAGCAGTGGCCATTACAACCGTAATGGCCCTAGTGACTCTTGGGATTTTTCTTTTCAGCTGTTTTGTTTTTTTTTATGTGTGGCTTTTTTTGCTTTTCATTGATTACACATTTGTGAGTCAAGGTTTAGTTACAAATTATTTCTCATCTTAATGGATTAAAGACTATATAATCATGTTGTAAACATCAGTTATACTTTATCACACTCTACTACATTCCGCACACTTTAATTTCTCTTCATTTTTACTTTCTATGCAAAAACTCCATTAATGGAGCAAAACTATAATATACTACTTTTAATTAATTAATAATTACAAGTTCTTTTATATTTCTTATTGTTGTATATAAGAAAGAAAGAAAGAGAGAGAGAGAGAGAGAGAGAGAGAGAGAGAGAGAGATAGATAGAGAGAGAGAGAGAGAGAGAGAGAGAGAGAGAGATTTTGTGTTGGGGGTTGTTGCAAAATTTGAGTAAGAAAAAGAAGATGTTATGGTGAAAGTTGCACAAAATAAATTTCAAAGTGTGTGTTTACACTAAGCTCTAGGTTTGATTCGCCCCCACCAATTTAGGCAAATTGGATGCAAATGGGTAATCTGACGAATTCCCTTCAGGACACTTTAGAAACCTTAACATGAATCACACATTCACATTAAGCATATCGATCAACGATATTTTACAGAATAAAGTTCTCTCATTTATTCTCGTGCACTAAAAAAATAAAAGAAAGACTTAGATATAATTTATGGCACTTGAAACAAGTAATTTTTGTGTATATTTTATGCCTAACAAGTATCTCTATTTATAGAAAAACTTGTACCAATTGGTGAGGAGAAACAATGTTTCAGTGGTTTCAACATGACCATTTGCGAACCATTGTATATCAATAACAACAAACCTTTTCATGAAAAGTTGTGTTGATCTGGCGGTTTTACCTTATGACCACGGGCCCAATCATTATATGGTACATGGTTCTATTTTAGACAGTTGCAACTTTTGGCCAATTATTTTGTTAATTTAACAAATAAATCCAAAAATTATTCAAATCAAGGATTCGAAACTATGAGCATTTACTTTATAGAAAAAGCCACAACCACTACAACACATAATCATTTATGATTAAAAAGATTCATAAAACCAATTTAATCATTATTATTTATCAATTTAATATTTTGGAAATTTCTCCAACAATCCCCACCATTTTCAAAATATATCTAAATACATTATTCAAGAAATTTCATGGTTTCAAATAAAGATATCATACGATTTGAATAAATACTTAGTAAGTTAAGTTTTCACTCATCCCCAAATAGATTAGTAGATAAGCTTTGAAACAATTATTCATTAAAACAAGTGTGCATAACTCACACATGAAATCTCGGTATCATTGATTGAATTATTAATATGACACATTAAATAAGATCTTGTGTCTCATATCCTCTTAATGAGAATTTAAGAGCTAAGCATTGAACTCTATGAAACGGGTTCACTTCATTCTCATATAGGTAGACTATATAAAAAATGCACCCATAATTATGCATTACAGCAAACATATGCTATATGTCTATTAAGAGAAAAGTCTCATCCTACCAAACTTATTCTTATGGTCCAAGTACTTTTACCCATTGGGATGTATCTATAGTTAAATACTTCAATCACTCTAAAAGTGTACTTTCACCATTGAACTCAAGACTTAGTGTTAATCAAGTGTGAGTTGAGTTTCCACTATCGATGATTAATTAAATATGGGCTTGTTCCACATCCCTAATGATGTCTTCATTGTTTTTAATTATATCTAAAGACATCATATCTTTGTCAATCCTTTCATCAAAGAAGTGCAAGATTTTCAAATTTTAACAAACTTTGAGTATTCAATCTTTCAACTATTCGTGCACATGATTACTTTATGTACTTTTGATAGTATCTACCAACTATAATTAAACCATGACACTTTTGTCATATTAATACAATTGTCATATACAAAATATATATATATTCTTGATAGTTTTAACAAACTATTACCATGACACTTTTGTCATTCATTTTGTCATATACAAAATTTTTATGTCATTCGTCATTTGTTAACCTTTTTAATTTGAACTTTTACTTCCACTAAATATGTCTAAAATATATTTAATGCATTAAACATTTCAACAACCATGATCATACAAATTTTTCATGACTAACTTTTATTTCATGAAGTGGGTTCAAACATGTAATTCATAAACTCCATATATATATAACAACATAGAATTTATTTCTATTCTTTTAAAATAAACATTTCTATGCATACTAACATATGTATCACAAATTCTATGTGATAAATTCATGTTTCATATTTAACAATTTTACATGGTATATCCAATTAAAAGTTATAATACAAAATAAATAATGAATTCACATTATTAATATTTTCTATAATGTTTCTCCATAAATATTTGTCAAATTACATTTATCTAAAACATACCCAAATTACTTTTAAAGTCAAGATGAACAAGAAATAATATTTTCATATTATGATACGAGGGGTGTTCAAATCCAAACCGATCCAAATAAAAACCGCAAACCAATCCAAAAAAACCTAAAACCGCAAAAAACCAAAAATTATTTGATGTGTTTGGATGCCATTTTGTAAAAACCGAACGGTTTGGATCGGATTTCGGATTGATTTTTTAAAACCGATTCAAACCAAACCAAACCGCATTTTTTAAACTTATTTATTTTTTATTAGTATAGGATGTTGTGTTAATTTATTATTAGATGATAATTTAAAAAAAATAATATTTATTAGTTTGATTTAATCTATTAATTTTTATGATTTCATTTATTTCAATCATAACCGATCATTAATTATAACTTTTTAATATTAACTTTTAATATAGTATATGTTATATATTATATCAAATTTCTTATTTATTAGTGTTTTTATAATATTAATAAATTTGTAATTTGTAATTTGGATATCCAAAAAACTGATCCAAATTAAACTGCAAGAAATTGGATCGGATCGGATTTTTAAATCAATCATCCAAAACCGAACCGAACCGCAAATAAATTTATCTTTGGATCGGATGATATTTTACTTCAAAATCGATCCAAACCGAACCGCGAACACCCCTATATGATACACATATAATATGAGACAAATCCTTTTAAATTTAATAAATTCTTGCACAAATAAAATACCATTTAAGCATGTTCTTAATATTTTTAACATTTTATTTACAACATTTTATGCTAACAATACATGCACCATATATTCAAATTCATGTTTTTTTCACCAAATTATTTCAATCACAAATAATGCATTATTAGTTAAAATAAATTATTGCACCAAATAATAATACTCTCTCTGTCCCAAATTATAAGTTACTTTGCTAAAAAAAATTATCCCAAATTATAAATCACCTTACATTCCTAATACAATATTAATGACATTTTTCCCAATATACCCTCAAGTATTTATTATTATTTATTCTTTCAACTCTTTTAATTTCTCTCTTCTATGTGATTATGAAGACATTACTATAAAGCCATACATAATTTGTCTTTTCCATAAAGTAATAATTAAGTTTCTTAATTCGTGTGAAATGCTTAAAACGTCTTATAATTTGGGACGGATGCAGTATTTAGCATATATATTACATTCAAGTTTATCACATAAACCAAACATATTCATAATCATTTCATTTTTACATATTTGAATAATTCATAAATCATGCATCTATAAATTTTATGTCACATGTTAAACTTAACATAAGTAAACATTATTTTCAATATATAACTATGAATATATTTATTTATTTAATAGAATCACCGTGGTTATGAATAAGTAAACATGAATGTTCAATACTCCGTCAAAGTTCCAACCACAAATTACTCACAAAAAAATCTTAAGTCAAAATTTTATAATTTTAAAAAACTATATAAATTAATTGTGTACCTTTTACCATCATTGAAAGTTGTTATCATCTTCTTTAAAGTTGCATACTGATCGGAGATGACCAGAAGGAGATCGTCGCGGCCTTCGTGTAGCACAAGAGTTGATGCTCGTAGGAGAGGAAAAAGGGGTGGAGGTACCTGCAAGGTACTCCGATGCCAAAGTAAGTGTTTGGTCAAAAAGGGGGAAAAGCAAGTAAGAGAAGTCAAGTATATGATATTTGATACCTGCCCCTCTCAAGCGAGGGGGTATTTATAGGTGGATTTCTGGCGAGCAAAGCGCCTGATCTACCAATGAGGGATTTCCAGATGGAGGGCAAGGCGCGTGGCCTTTCTAACTGTTTCCGTGATATTCGGGAGGTAGTTGGTCGCGTGAACTGCTCTGCGCGTGAAGGGGACATGCCCAACGACTATGTTGTGCCCAATGGCTATATTGTGCCTATTGGGCCTGTTCGACGACTATACTGGATTGGGCCTGATCCTTAAGGGCAGGAAGCTCTGCCCGGTCCAGAACAGGAGCCCCCCAAGTCGTTGCTCTGCTGGAGAGTAATGACTTCAGACAGTTGTGACTATGACCGTACCGTCGGGGAAGTGGTTGTTCGCGTGGAGTATCCCATTCGTGCCCGACCAGATGTGGTCGTTTGATGATTACGCTGAATGTCGACCAACGTTTATAGCGTGCTCGCAGAGATTGGCGTTTTTCTCCGAGCAGCCCTGCACGGATGTGTTTATTTTGACGAAGAGACTTGCTCGGGGGAGCCAAGGACTAGTGTATTTTCTGCAATAAGCCAGGCGAAGAGTTTTTGTGACACGTGGTGAGCATTTATGGCTTTTGTCAGTCCTAGGGCCGCATAGGCTATGATGACCTTCACGATTCCCCACGATCAAATGGTTATAAAAGGGTGGATGAAGGTTTTATTTTCACAATTCTCACAAGTTTTCACTCCTTGATCTTATTTGCTCTGCAACTGGTCCTTCGGCGGAGTTCCTCTTTGCCACCGTCGATCCTCCTCTTCTCCGTCAACCTCTTCTTCTTCTTGTAAGTTTGTTCTTCCTTTTCTGTATATTTTTTATGAATTTTCCGGTTGAACTTCATGTTTTCCGGTTGAACTTCATGTGTTCTTCGATGAACACATGAATTTCTGGAAAATTTATGAAGAACATGAAGAACATGATGAATTTCAGGATTTTTGTAGAAATTGTTAGCGTAGATCCTTGTAGAATCTGGTTAAGTGTAGAATTTTGTTTGTAGTCGGGCACTAGGTCTGTTCGGAACTTTGATGTGATTTTGAGGTGAGCATGCGTCCTTGTATGGATATCTACGAGTTCTGGTCGCGGGGACCTCTCCTGGCGATTGCTAGGTCATTTATACGGGCACGCAGTTGTCCTCGGATTCATCAACGCCCTTTCACTTGATTAGTGGTGGAAGGGTGGATTTGATCTTGGGCGTCGAATTCATTTCTCTTCCTCTGCCTTTCAGGTGAAAATGGCTGAACCCCAGGATGATGTTGTGCCCGATACGCAAGATACACAAGAAGGGCCCAGTGTGCCCGCTGATTACTCAAATATCAAGGTCGCAGGAGGGGACCTTGAATGGGTTGCCCATGAGCCTCTATTGTTCCGATCAACTTTCTCCGCAGAGGAGATACGAGGCTTTGACTTGTTGGAGAGACGTGAAGAAGACGCTCCTCGGATGTGGAAAGCATTTTGCCTCGGGGAGTATGATAGGATTTGCTCCTCGTACCCAGGATTGCGTTTTCCTATGTACGAGTTCGCTTTTACGGAGGCCAAGATGCGTCTCCCTGTTACCGACTTTCAAGCCTCCCTGTTCACCCATCTGGCCTTGTGCCCGTCTCAGCTTCACCCCAATGCCTTGGCTTTCATCCGAGCTTTTGAGCTAGTGTACCGTTACCTTAATGTCGGCGCGACCACATATCTTTTCTTCTGCCTTTTCCAAATCCAAAGGAGCACAGCGGGGACGAAACAAAGTTGGGTTTCGTTTAAACAACAGAGTAGGCTGTTCTGGCCGTATTCTGATTCAATTCGCAACTTCAAGGATAGGTTTCTGATCATGAAGCATATTACCGAGGAGGCAAAGAGGACTATCTCGACCATTGAGAAGGTGGTGGTGAATGGTCGGGAGAGGGATGATGTCGTCTCCATATTTCCTTTGGAATGGGTCTATACCCACTTTAAGCACATAACGAATCAGTTCCTAGTGAAGCACGGGCAACTTTGCCCGGCAGACAAGGAGTCGTACAGGATCCTCCATGCTTACGTTGAGAGTTTTTCCCCGGCCTTCGTAGTTGATCGGGACGGGAAAGAGCTAGTCGGGGATGATGGGGAGTTCGTCCGAGCAGCTAGATATATTAACGTCAAAGCTCTCCTCGAGTGTGATAATGACGATGATGCGATTATCTTGCTTGGTATGCTCCCCTGTTTGATTTTATTTCTTTGAATTCTTGGTCCTGACTTGTTACGTGTGTTCGCAGGTATGATGGCCGCCATGCGGGAGCGTTTGATGAGGTCCTAGGCGGCGAAGGTTCACAAGAAGACGTCCACGGGTGCCAAGGTCGGGGTGCCCAAGCAGACAGTTCTGGAGAATTTTGCCGCTGGTCCTACGCCCGTCCCGGAGAGAGCCTCAACGCCGCTGACCCCGGACACCTCACATAAAAGGAAGAGAGATGCCGCGGGGACTTCTGTGGTCGCTGGTCCGGGAGGTTCTGGTGCCGGTCATCTTGTCATGCCCGCCTGCTACTCACGCCGAGATTTATTTGCTGAAGGGGAGTCCATAGATGTTCACGATTTTGAAGCCGTGGCTATTCTAAATGCCAATTCCAAAGCGAGGAGAAAACAGCTGTGCCAGGACGCTGCGGGCATGTTTAGGGTGCTTGAAGCAGCCCTTGTCCTTGCCGATGATGAAGTTGTTACTCGGGCGAGCCTCGTGACGTCCAAGAATAGAAATGTCGAGTTAGAGGCGGAAAATAACAAGTTGTTCAATGATTTAAAATAGTTTGAAGGTCACGAGGAGGCCAAAGTGTTGCTTCAGACGGAGGTGACCCAGCTGAAGTTAGCTGCGCTCAAGGATGACGAGGAGAAGGCGAGTTTCCAGGCGAGGGTTGCTGAATTGGAAGGCTTGACTTCAACTGTCCAGGACAAAAATGACGACGAGAAGTCCCTGAAGTCGCGGGCTGACTTGATCGGGAGGATTAGAATCCTTGGTGAGGATAACCTGAAAGCAGCTGAGTTCGGCTTCAGTGCTACAAAAGAGAAGATGGTGGCCCTCAACTCTGATGTACAGCTCACGATGGATGGGATAGGCTTGTTCAACAAAGTGGTGGACGGTCAGGTCATTCCTGCCGAAGAGGAGAGTGAAGTCGCTGAATAGGACTTTGTTGTTTTTAGCATGTTTTGTGGGTCTGCGTGCCCTTATCATTTTGTATGGGCGCTGCCCCTTTTTATATGAATTTGTAGGGGCCATGCCCTTTTTTGTATTTATAACATTATCCGGTCATGCCCGGTGTTTTAATATACTTGGATTTTGTGAAAATGTTTTACCCTGGACGTTTGCACTGTTTATTTATATGCGTGTGCTCGGCGAGGTGTAAAACCTACCGAGGAGGGCGAAGTGGCTTTGCCCATGATGAGGCTAGGACTTCGTTTGAGGTACTAATCTCATAGGCTTGGACTATTCCCATCGCGAGCTGGGTGTCCTGCCTGAATGGTGCGGCAACGACGGAGCTCGGTTGAGGTATCCCCGTTGTGCACAGGATCTGCTCGTACAACGAGCAGAAGCTGGCCGGCGTTGTAATGCGTGTCATGCTTCACCAGGGCATGATACGATGACCACACAACTCTCCCCGTTTTGGGTGATTACGTCGGCAATTTGTCTATCCTCGTGGTTAAGGACTTAGCTGTAGTACTGCTTGAGTTTTTTAGCATTCCATGGTCGAGCAAGTTGTTTTTCGTCCAATGTTTCCTAGTAATATGCTCTCGTGCGCGTTTTGGACTTGACCCTATAAGGTCCTTCCCAGTTCGCTGCCAGTTTCCCTTCGCGCGAATCCTTCTGGTTTCTGCGCAGGACCAGACTGCCTACGGGGAAGTCGCGCTTTATGACTCTGGCGTCATGTCGTAACGTTATTTGTTGCTTTAATGCGGCCTCGCGGAGGGCAGCCCCTGATCTTATTTCTTCGACCAGATCGAGCTCCTCGCGTAGAGCCTCATCGTTCATTTCTTCGTCGAGGGGAGCTTCTGTCCTTCTGGAGGGTTCCCTTATCTCCACCGGTATTACCGCCTCTGTTCCATACGCTAGTCGGAAAGGGGTTTCCCCGGTGGTAGAGTGGGGTGTTGTTCTGTACTCCCAGAGGACGCTGTGGAGCTCCTCGACCCACCTTTTCTTGGCCTCGCCTAGCCTCCGCTTCAATTCGTGTAGGATTACTCTGTTCGCGGCCTCCGCTTGCCCGTTGGTCAGGGGATGCTCGACCGAAGTAAAGTGTTGTTTCGTTCCCAATTTGGCGACGAAGTCTTGGAATTCTCTGTCTGTGAATTGGGCTCCGTTGTCGGTTAAGAGGGCCTGGGGTACCCCGAATCTGGCGAGGACGTTCCTTTTGTAGAAACGCAATATGTTGAAGGCTGTGATCTTGGCGAGCGCTTCGGCTTCAATCCACTTTGTGAAATAGTCGACTACCACGATTAGGAATTTATTTTGATAAGATCCCATTGTAAAGGGGCCTAGGATGTCCATCCCCCACCAGGAGAAGGGCCACGGCGAGGAGAGGGTCTTCAACTCGTTGGGTGGTGCCAAATGCATGTCCCCTTGGCGTTGGCAACTGTCATATTTTTGTACATGTTCTTTGGCGTCGTGTTGCATGGTTGGCCAGTAATATCCAGAGCGCAAAGCTTTTCGAGCCAGGGACCTTCCCCCTAGGTGTTATGCGTTGATGCCTTCGTGGATCTCTTGTAAGATTTCTGGGACCTGGGCTTCGTCGACACATTTCAACAGGGGGATGGAAAATCCTCGTCGATATAATTTGTCTTTGACCAGTACGTACAAACAGGCTCGTCGCTTAGTTACGCTGGCCTCCTTACTGTCCCCGGGGAGTTCCCCCTTGGTGAGATAATTGTATACCGGGGTCATCCAACAACGGGGATCTCCGATGACGTTAACATATAGCAGGTCGGGTTTTACAATGCTCGGGCGGACCAGTATTTCTTGTATGATGGATTTGTTCCCACCTTTTTTCCTAGTGCTGGCTAGTTTAGAGAGGATGTCTGCTCGGGTGTTTTGCTCGCGCGGGACGTGCTGAACTTCCCATGCTTCAAACTCCATTATTTTTTCTTTTACCATCGCCAAATATTCGGCTAGTTGGTCGTTCTTTGCTTGGAACTCTCCCCGTACTTGGGACGCTACGAGCTGGGAATCAGTGCAAATTTTTATTTCTCTCGCGCCGACGTCTTTGTCCAGTCGTAATCCTGCGAGGAAGGCTTCATACTTGGCTTGATTGTTGGATGTTTTGAAGGAGAGGACCAGGGATACTTCGATCAGGGTCCCTTCCTCGTTCTCGAGGATAATTCCTGCTCCGCTGCCTAAGGGGCTTGATGCGCCATCCACGTAAATGATCCCCTTCTGTGTCCTTCCTGGAGGGGATGGTTTCGGAGTCATTTCTGCCACGAAGTCGGCCAGGACCTGTGCCTTGAGGGCTTTCCTCCCCTCGTAGTGAATGTCGAACTCGGCCAACTCAAGGGACCATTTTAGCATCATGCCCGCCATATCTGGTCGGCTTAACAGTTGCCTAATAGGCTGGTCGGTTCTGACGACGATAGTGTGCGCCAGGAAGTAATATCTGAGTCTCCTCGCGGCAATTATGAGAGCAAGGGCCACTCGCTCTATTTGCGTGTACCTGACTTCGGGTCCCTGTAGGGCTTTACTGGTGAAATAGATGGGTTTCTGCCCATCGGTCGTCTCGCGAATAAGTGCTGCACTTACTGCCTCGTTGGCCACGGAGAGGTACAGGTATATGGTTTCCCCACGGTCCAGTCGGGACAATACTGGTGGCTCGGACAAAGCTTGTTTGAAATGGGCAAGGGCCTGCTCGCATTCGTCCGTCCACTCGAAATTTGCTTCCTTCCGGAGTAATTTGAAGAAGGGCAGGGCGTGCTGGGCGGATTTGCTCACGAAGCGGGCAAGGGACGCGAGCATCCCGTTGAGGGTCTGTATCACCTTCTTTGACCGCGGAGTGGGGAAATCCACGAGTGCTCGACATTTATCTGGGTTTGCTTATATTCCTCTTTCGGTGAGGTAAAACCCGAGGAATTTTCCTGCTCGTACGTCGAAGGTGCATTTTTCTGGATTGAAACGCATTTTACATTTTCGAGCTTGGTCGAACACCTTTCGTAAGTGGGTGGTATGGTCGGATTCCTCTTGGGATTTTACGATCATATCATCCATATACACCTCGAGCATGTCCCCGATTTCTGATCAGAAGACTTTGTTTATCATGCGCTGGTATGTGGCCCCGACATTCTTTAGTCCAAAGGGCATTACGTTATAGTAATAGTTCCCCGAGGAGGTCATGAATGCCGTGTACCTCTTGTCCTCGTCTGCCATTGGGATTTGGTTGTATCCTGAATAAGCATCCATGAAGGACAAGAGCTTGAAACCTGCGGAATTATCTACAAGTTTATCTATGCTCGGCAGCGGATAAGCGTCTTTCGGGCAAGCCCGATTAAGATCAGTGTAGTCAATGCACATGCGCCATTTTCCATTACTTTTCTTTACAAGTACAATGTTTGAGAGCCAGGTCATATGCCTGGCCTCGGAAATAAATTTTGCCTCTAAGAAGTCTTGTACAAGTTTTTCGGCAGCCTGTGCCTTTTCCTTGGATTGCTTTCTTCTTCGTTGGGCAATGGCGCGAGCAGCTGGATTGATTGTCAAGTGGTGACATGCAGTTTCTGGATCAAGGCCGGGCATATCCGCCGCACTCCAGGCGAACAGGTCGACGTTGTCGTCAAGGCATTCCTTCAACTCCTTCTTTACCTCTTCGGGGAGACCAGCGCCTATCTTCACTCCCCTGTTGGGGTTATTGCTGAAGGTGATGATCTCGAATTCCCCATCTGGAACTGGTCGCAGAAGTGCAGGAGATGGGGAGCTTGTCACTCCTGGATTTTTGTCTTCGTTACGATCTTCATCTCCATCTTCAGGAAGCCTGCTGTCGAGGTCGATGGTATGCACGGGAAGCGTGGGCTTTTTCTCTGGCTGGCCATCTTCAATTGGAACCTCGTCTTCTCTAGTGCGCTTTACCGACTTTGCCATCGTCGCGATCTGGTTCTGCCCTTTTGTTGCGGCCTCAAAGCATCTGCGAGCAGCCTCGATGTCGCCATGCAGAGTTGCGACGTGTCCTTTCTCAGTATAGTACTTGAGCTTGAGGTGGACCGTAGAGGGGGGACAACAACGAGTTCGGCAAGAGCTGGTCTGCCGAGGATGCACTGATAGAGCGACGGACAATCAATGACTAAGAACTGCATTTTGATTTTCCGAGATGCCTCTTCCTCGCCAAATGTGACTGGTATCTCCACGTAACCCCAAGGCCGGGCTGTTGCCCCATTGAATCCTTGGAGATCCGACCCCACGTACGGTGAGAGGTTAGGCTTATTCAGTTTTAACGCGCGGAACAGGTTGGAATACATGATGTCCACGGAGCTGCCCTGGTCGACCAGGATTCTCCGAACATCGGTAGAGGATAATTTGGCCCTGATCAGCAGAGGTATATGGGAGTTTGGTGATCCTCCGGGGAGTTCTTCTCGAGAAAACGTGATCGGCTGCGAACGTCCTTTACCTTTTTCGATCGTGTACAACTGCTCGGGGCTACTGTCTATCAGCTGTTCAAACTTTTGTTTGATGGATCCTATCGTAAGCTCGTGGTACCCCCCACATGAGATGACCATGGCCGTAGGAAAGGTTTCCCAGGTGCTGTGGATGAATTCCTGGGCAGTCGGGTCGAGGTGGTCAGGAACGAAGAAGTCCTCAGGTCGGCTGATGGCTATTGCGACCTGCGGGGGAGGACTGGATTGGGCTGATTCTGCCTCTTTCTTCGAATCGGATGTGTCTCTTCGGGAGGACTCTCCCTTCTTCACGTATTGCTTCAGGTGACCCTCTTTGATGAGGATCTCTATTGCGTCCTTAAGGTGCACTCTGTCATGTGGTCGTGACTACGATGGAAGCGACAGTACTTGCTTTTGTCGACGTTTCCTTTGGACGTGGTCGGTTTAGGGAACCTGACACCCCCTTGTTTAAATTCTGTGTTAATGCAGTCGGAGAGAATGCGCTCTCGCGAGGTCGTGAGTACGGTGTATTCCGTAAACCGGCCTGCTGACCCTTTGCTTTCGCGAGGACGCTCATCGCGCCTTTTCTCCTTCCCTTGCCGGGATGATTCTGTCTCATCTTTTTTGATGCCCGGGGTGCTTCGCGATCTCTTAAGTCCCGGGCATGGAATGCGGCCTCTTTTTCCTCGTAACAGATGTAGTCCTCAGCTTTACGAAGAAGCTCTGTCAGTGTCCGGGGAGCTTCGATCCCTACTGCCTTACGAAAGTCGCTTTTGGGCCGGAGTCCCTTTTCGAGGAGGTACTTCTTCATGTGATCTGTTGTTCGGACTTCCACCGCTTCTTTGTTGAATCTTTCAATGTATGCCTGCAGGGATTCATCCCTGCCTTGTATAATTACCTCCAACGTAGCCTCCGACTTAGGGTGTCGTTGGGAAGCTGTGAAATGGCGGGAAAACTGGCTCTTTAACTCCCTCCACGAAGAGATGGATCCGCGAGGAAGTCGTTTAAACCATGTCATCGCTCCCTTTCTCAAGGTGATGGGGAACATTTTGCATCTGATAGCCCTGGAGACACCGTAATATTGGAGCATAGCTTCTATATTTTCGATATGCTCGCGGGGATCAGTCGTCCCGTCGTAGGTTGTCAACGTGGGTGGTTTCTCCAATCCGCGGGGAATTCGAGTGTCGAGGATGTCTCTTGTGAACGGGCCGTGGAAATCGGCGTCACTGCTGGAACTAGGAGAGAGCGAACATGAATGGCTGTGACCGCGGCTTCGACTTCGGCGAGGAGAGCGTCCGCGGGTGCCACGGTGATCGTACTTATCTGCGTGTCGAGACCTCTTGGAAACCGGGGAGTGCCTGGATCTTCGCGGGGGAGACTGATGGCGTCGCCGTGCTAGATCGGGTGTAGGGTCCCTCGATCTTGAACGTTTCCTCTCCGGGGAGAGGCTGTCGCGTCTTCGCTTCGAGGGAGTCCGTGGACGCGGGGAAAGGCTCGCCAGTTTTTTTGAAGCGAGGCGTTCCTGAAGGATATGCTCGAGGGCATTGAGGTTCTCGCCCTGCTGGAGGATCAGGAGGTTCGAGTTGTTGAGAGAAATGATGAGCGCTGCGGTGCTCGGATCAGCATCCTGGGGAATCGGAATGGGCTCGAAGGCGAGCTCCACGGCTGGTGTTCGTGGCTTTGGTTCGTCGGGTTTCGGGGAAGCAGGCCTTCCGTCTCTTCAGTCACTTTCCTGCGGGATATGCCTGACGAAAGCATGGTCGTTGTTGTTGTTGGCCGCAGGGGCCACATAGTCTTGGTGAACATCGTTCTTGATGAAAGCCATGTCGATCTGAGGTTTGAAAAGATGAAGCTTTGGTCCTTGTTGAGCGAGAGAATCTTGGTTAAAGTCGGGGAAGCTGGGTTCCCACAGACGGCGCCACTGATCAGAGGGGACCAGAAGGAGATCGTCGCGGCCTTCGTGTAGGACAAGAGTTGATGCTCGTAGGAGAGGAAAAAGGGGTGGAGGTACCTGCAAGGTACTCCGATGCCAAAGTAAGTGTTTGGTCAAAAAGGGGGAAAAGCAAGTAAGAGAAGTCAAGTATATGATATTTGATACCTGCCCCTCTCAAGCGAGGGGGTATTTATAGGTGGATTTCTGGCGAGCAAAGCGCCTGATCTACCAATGAGGGATTGCCAGATGGAGGGCAAGGCGCGTGGCCTTTCTAACTGTTTCCGTGATATTCGGGGAGGTAGTTGGTCGCGTGAACTGCTCTGCGCGTGAAGGGGACATGCCCAACGGCTATATTGTGCCCAACGACTATGTTGTGCCCAACGGCTATATTGTGCCTATTGGGCCTGTTCGACGACTATACTGGATTGGGCCTGATCCTTAAGGGCAGGAAGCCCTGCCCGGTCCAGAACACATACTTTAATATTAATAACATATAAAGTATAAATTAAATCGAAAATCGAACCTAAAGATTGTTAGATCTTGTGTTTGGGGTTGCTACAAAATTTGAGTAAGAAGAAGATGTTATGATGAAAATTGCACAAAATAAATTCCAAAGCATGTGTTTACACTAGCTTTAAGTTTGATTTTTCCCACTAATTTAGACAAATTGGATGCAAATGGGTAATCCGTCGTAGGGGTGTAAATGGGCCGGTTTGGGTTGGGTTTGGCCAAACCTAATTCCCAATCCATATAGAACATTGTGGTTTGGGTGAGGTAAAATAACCGTCTGTTACACCAATGGGTTGGTTTGGGCAAACCTACTAATTTTGGGGTTGGATTGGGTTGGGTAGTGGGTTGCCCAAATAATTTTTCTATTTTAGTAATATTAAATGACTAAATGATGATTCATCATATTTTTTTCATAAAAATTTCTCAACATTTTTATCTTTTTAAAATAAATTTGATAACTTACTTTTACTATCTTTTAACATCATAAAATAATAAATGATATCATCAACAAATAAAAATTATCATAAAATACTAGCAACAAACTAATTTTGCATGACATAAAATTGTATTAGTGTCAAATAACTAAAAAATAAAACATTCAAAATTAGTTAAAATCGTGATTCACTAAAATAGTAGATATTAAGAGACTAAAGTTGCAACAACAAAGTTAATATTTATCAAAATTATTAAAATTGTAATAATAAATATTTGATTAGTGGGTCAGTGGATTTTTTGGGTTGGGCCTGATTTTACCCGAAACTCGATTTTTAATGGGTTTTTTTTTTTAAATCCATATCCACCAAATTACCCGACCCAACCCACTTTTCTGGATTTTTTTGGGTGGGTGTGACCGGGTTTTATGGGTTGACCCAACCCATGTACACCCCTAATCCGGCGAATCCCCTTAAGGATATTTTGGAAGCCTTAACATGAATCGCACATTCACATTAAACATATCGATCAACGATATTTTACATATACTTTGCCATATATTTTATTAATTTAACAAATAAATCCAAAAATTATTCAAATCAAAGATTCGAAACTATGACCATTTACTTTATAGAAAAATGCACAACCACTACAACACATAGTCATTTATGATTAAAAAAATTCATAAAATCAATTTAATTATTATTATTTATCAATTTAATACTTTGGAAATTTCTCCAACATATATTATAGACTCTATTTACATTAGCATAATATCATGTATTTCATGCCTAAAATTATATATTTTTTCAACTTCTATCATGAATGAGTAGTCTCATTTAGATTTAGGATCACGTGGATTGTCTAAAAGACGGATCTCATGTAAAGCAAAAAGTCCCGAAACTCTTTACAAAATCTGATTTATAATCTGATTTTTACACACTTAACGAATGCTTCTACGAAAGTAGAGACAATTTCACATATCAATCGATGGATTGAAAGGTGAAGGTTCATATTAAAATCCAAAAACCTGGCGAATATGTCGACACATAGTTTAAACATATTTAAGAAAGCGCATACCAATGCAAAAAAACAATTATTAACGGGTTGTATCGTTGAACCAAACCATGAAAATAGTGTTTAATGACTTAAGATAGACTTGTTTGCTTTAAAAGAAGATACAACCTAAAATTTTATATTATTACTTTGAAAACTAAAAGTTATCAAAATAGAGTAAAAATTTATGGCTTTACTTGATCAGTTTGAAAGATAAAAATCATGATCATATATTTTATTACATAACTCATTAATTGACCCTATTCTTTTGGGCTTGGTGCGTGGATTTAAATGGGGAGCTTCCTAAGGTCTGATCGATAGACTCTGATACTATATTAGAGTTTAGTTTAACACAGTCTTATAAAATCGATTGGTAAGGTGAAGGGTGTTACTCTATATAAATTATTTCATTGCTATATCTCTAACCAATATGAGATTTTAGAATCTTTCTAACAATTCTTAAGTACGATCCACGTAAGACCGAAGTACTTTCCTTAAATCACATAAAAAAACTAAACAAGGAACTAAACACGTACAATGTTTTTCATCAACACATTTTTCGACCTCGTTCGAAGATTTTTAGTATATTTGAATTTCGAATATAACTACACTTGAATGATTAAAAAATAAAACAATAAAATCGGATCATATTTTTAATGGACCTGCTTAAGTGTTAACACATCCTCTAGTGAACTAAAGTAGACATGGCATGTTACTTTCTTCACATTTCCAACTATTTCTTATCAGTATCCTTTGGCTTTAAAGGTACAAGTACAATAGATATGGCATTATCGAAAAGATCCATTCCAACTTCAAAACAGTACTGCCATGTTGCCAGCTTCTAACTATGCTCCAACCTATTTACCTATTTTCTATCAAAGACAATAAGATTTTCCTAATTTTTTGGCATGAATTTAACACTTGCATTGCCTTGATCTGGGCCACAAAATACTTCTAATGTATTTCAAATCTCAATGGAATCATAATATTTACTTAAAAAGTATACAAAAAATACACAAATTTCAATAATCCTTTCTTTTCTTTATTTGACCACTTTAACAAACTCATTCACTCATCACAATATATTTACGTTTATATTATATGCATTAATCTTGAAATTTTGCAATCCCAAATCTCATTTAACTAAGCCATCATTTGATGAAACTCATTGAAATCAAGAACTCCATTATGATCAATATCAAATGCATCAATCATAACCACACACTCTTCATAAGACCTTTCATCTCCCAAACGTTGCAACATTCTTTGCAACCCTTTTGGTGTAATACATTCTTCTTTCTCTTCCCACAAAAACATTTCAAAAGCCTTTCTAAGATCTTTATCATCACAACTTCCTTCTTCACCTTTCATCAACTTAATGAAATCATTGAAATCCAACAAGTTGTCGCCGTCCGCATCGAGATATTGAATCACCCTTTCAGCTTCCTCATGAGACATGTGCTCTCCAATTGATCCAAAATATGACCTTAACTCATAGGCTGAAATTTTTCCATCTCCATCACTATCAAAGTAATTGAAAACCTCTCTTAATCCCATATCATCTTCATTCTTGTTATTTTTTGGCGAGCATAATGATGATGATGAATTGGAAGATCTTGACCTAAGTTTAAGACCTTTGTTAGAGAACCACTTGGATGGTTTTAGGATTCTAGCCATAATAATAAGTATGAAAATGTGAGAAACAAAATTTCCTCTCTTAATACATAAAAAACTTATTATTATATTATTTGAAAGGTGACTTGAAATTACAAATAGATAGAGTCTTTTAATATAGTGCAAGAGTCAAATAGAAAAATGGAGATTTCTATAAGGAAATTAAGAATAGCTTTTGAGGGTGTTGCTATGAAATTGCTTAGGGGAGCAGAACTGAATTATGGCATTGAAGATTACGTAACCTTTATGCTCGGAAGGAAAGTGCATGGTAGTTTCCTAAGGGGTCCCAAGAAATTGACAGGACAATCTCAAGCTAATAATTATGAAAAATGATATTTTTACACCCCACCCTACACCTACACCGTATGTACGGACGGTGAATAGTACCGGCCGTATATGAATAGTAACGTCCGTACATGAACAGTAGCATATTTCCGCACACATGAATAGTAGCGTCCGTACATGAACAGTACTCGTCCGTACATGAACAGTACCGTCCGTACATACGGTGTAGGTGTAAGGAGGGTGTCAAAATAGCAAACCTGAATAATTATTAGGCGTGCTCCGGTATTTTAAAATATATCTTTGTTAACGCCATCTTACAACGGCCGTTTAAACACTGCAGTAATATTTTATTTTCGCTCGTCTAAATTTTTTATTATTTTATTGAAATTTATTTCATCACGGTCCTTAATAACAATCGTTGTGATAAACGAAAGGTTATTTGTTTCGATTCCCAACACAAACATTTATTTTATATTTTTTTGTTACAAAAAGGGCTTGTCCTTATAATCTAACAAATATATTAAAATAGTACTTACATTTGGTTACGAATTTTGTTAAAAGTCATGGTGATAAATTTTACAAGTATAAATAAGTGAAGTTATCAAGCTTTCACACAAAATAGTCGTCACTCTTAAAAAAAGACCTAACATATCTCTCTTCTACATGTAGCGAACTCGTCCTCATAAGCTTCTTCCTCTTAACATGAATCAAAATTCTGAAGATTGATCTAACCAATCTAGTGGGAGCGTACCTATCAAAGAAATTGAGGGGTCTAAGGAAGTTGGTGATATGATTCATTCTTGGTTAAATAAGACCAAGGGAGCTCTAGATGTTAGGAATAACATCACCATTGTTGAAATTTTTAGTGGGACACCTGACACTAAGAAGATAATGATCACCAATTTGAATATTAGGAAGATAAGAAAGATAGAAGTTGTTGTTGAACAGCTATTGGAATCAGGTGACTCCGATTCAGATGAAGACTTATTGGATTCAATTGGGCATTAAGTCTGAAGGCTTCATTGATAAAGAAAGCTTATGATCCTGAAGATTTAAGTTTTTCTTTCAGTTTGATGACCCTTGTATCTGGGCATATTTTATTTTTGTTTATAAAGGCTATATAGTCTCGTTGAACTTATGTACAATAACATGTCTAATGCTAGTTTTCTTCTCATGTTTTGGCCGTGTCTGTGCTAAGATACGAAGGGTTTGATAACAACCGTCTGAATTTTTTATTTATTGAAAGACATTTCATCACAGTTCTTTATATCAATCATTGTGAAATACATTTTATTTTTTTATATTTTATTAAAATATATTAATTTAAAAATATTTATTACCACAATTATTACAATAAACTGTTGTGAATAGTACTTATTTTTTATTAATGGTTTTTTAAAGAATTGTGGTGATAAGTTTTACACACACACACACACACACACACACACACACACACACACTTAAGCGAAGTTATCAAGCTTTTGCATAGAATAGTCATCACTCTCAAAACAAAACCCCAACATTTCTCTCTTCCATATGCAGTGAACTTGTCCTCACAATCTTCTTCATACTAAAAGGTACTCAAGTTCATATGCTTTATCATTCTTCTTCTTTTTCATAAGTTATCTTCCATGTTATTCATATCCTCTCTTCCATGTTATTCATAGCTTTCTTCCATTTTTCTGTGTATAGGTTCTTCCATATTTATTTGTTTTTCATGCGCTTTCATTTGGCGTGATTTTCGTGTTTTCTTTTTGCAGAAAGCTTAGGGTTTAGGGTTTAGGGTTTTCATTTGGCATGATTTTCGTTAGGGTTATCTTTACTTGAATCTCTGTTATTGAAATGGATCTCAATTACCATATTTGTTCCATGTCTGACACTAGTACTTCTTAAAAATATAAAAATCTCTATTCAATAGAGACATCAGTGTATTAGACATTACTAGGGTTTCCGTTTATGTTAACATATTATTAATGTCATGCTAGATTATGTTTCCAAATCAGGTTATCATATTATTTGTAGGATTACAATCCCATGCTAGTTTATGTTTCAAAATCAGGTTAACATGATAATATACATTTTGACTTGTAGGTGTGGTTCACAATTTGTTTGTGTTGCAATGAAGAAAAAATATAAGGAGGGTGAAGCTAATGTGAAAGCGACATACTTGTGTGAAAGACCCAGATCATGGACACATGTTTGCCCTCTCACTTCAGCTTCATCCTCCTTTCATTGTGGATTCAATTTTGAGACAAGTAGATCATTTCTTCGTTTTCATTTGCCACAAATCTTTTCAATAAAAGATACATTTGTGAATGATTTTTTGAGTTGATATGTGTCGCAACTGCGAAAAAACATCTGGCGGAAACAAGAACAGAAGAGTCGCCACCGAACGTTATTTATCCCAACGAAGGGAAAGGAAACGATCGAAGGAACCTCAAAAGGGGGAAGACATGGTCATCGCAACCATAGTCGGGGTTCGGGAGTCGGTTACGCGAGGGGAAGGTAGCACCCCCACGCGTCCATCGTACTCGATAGGATCCACACTTGTTGTCTAATCAAAGGGAGAGTTATCTAAAGCCTACTGCTAAACGGAAACGGGAAAGGAAAAAACCAAATAGGACTCGCAAGGATCGTCGCAATCCTATGCCTACGTATCTTCGTGGACGAACGAAGAATCAGAGTCAACGTAGTTCGACGGAGTACGCACTAATGGGGGGAGGTTGCTCGCCAAGACACCGCCGTCTTGTGCATACGTATCCTCAATCGGACGAGAAAGAGGAAATCAGAGCAGTCGTAGTTCGACGTACGAGTCGATGAGTGATTTTTATGTGAGCGACGAGCTCTTTTCCGAAAATGATTTGAAACCCAACAATCCCGAAGGATGAAAAAGATTTGAATTTGTTTTTGTATTTTTTAGACAGAAGTGGATTGAAGTTAGTTTGAAACTCACATTGCACTAAAGTCTATGACGTAGGAGCGAATGCGTCGCATGGTCGCCCCCAATGGAACGTATGCTAAACACTCTAGAAGAGTGAAAGGAGATCCCTCAATCTTCATTTCCTATGTACTTAAGGCTCATAGCGCACAATGCTCGTAGCATTTATTAAGTGTTTTAGAATTGTTTTGAGATGAGAAGAGGAGACTCAAAGTTGAAAAGAAAACACTAAGGAAATTCTATCCTAATGTTGTCATGCAAATGTGGCCCTAAGGTTGGGGTAAGAAGGGGAAATTCTACCTAATGTTAGCATACATGGATTGAAACCTAATATCTATCCTAATCCAAGATCAATCAAAGATTAAGTTGGACTAGGGAGTCCTAAGGGAGCATGCAAAGGCAAAATCCAAGACTTAAACAAGTCGTAAGATCCAAAGGAGAAGAAAGAAGTAGGAGATGAAGAAGATAAATGAAACATGAGATAAGAAACAAGATAGGGCAGCAAGCACATCATGTATATCACATCCAATTCACATCACCAAGCATGTTTCAAAAGATCACACATTAAAGTTCAAACAAGAAGGTAGAAGCAAACAAGAATGAGTGCAAACAACTTGCATTAAGATCATAATTAAACACCATTAGTCATCATGCTTATGTGATGTGAACAAAGTGATGTGGGAGTGAAGCAAAGTCAAAAATTAAGTCATGTCATGATCATCCAATCCAAACATGTAAGAAAGCTTCACATTAACATGCACCATGAACCGCAGTGGAAACAATCAAATGCTAATGAAGTGCATCATGGAAATCAATCAACAAAGACCAAGTGAAGTGAAAACATGATGTTAATCCAAGTGGCCAGTAGCAAAAGTATAATCCATGAACCATAATCAAACTCAAACCAATCAAGAAAGATCATCAAGTATCATACTCAAAGCATATGTCAAAACTAGGCATGTATTCAACAAGATCAAGTCCAAAATGATTCACATGTTCTCATACAAGTAAGACAACACAAAAGATGGTCAATTCATAATGAGCTAAGGCAATTCAAAAATTTAAACATGTCATATCAATCCAAGAAAGATCACCAAACATCAAATAGGTTCATGTCATTCAAAGGCATAACAATTAGGTCAAAGTGTATGCATTAACATGCTCAAAACACCACCAAATGAGAACATTAACCAAAAATAGAAAAGTGATTCAATAAAATCCTAAAAAATATCCAAAGGAAATTTTAAACATCTAATTAAGCATGTGCAAAATATGGGAGCAAAACAAGCTCAAGAACATGTCCAAAAGTGATCAACAAGACAAGGTAGACAAGTAATCGAGCATGAATCGAGGGCCAACAAAAGTTGAATGGTAAGTCACTAAAAAGTAACTCAAACCAAGCCCAAACTAGTATCAAATCAACCTTATATCAAGACCTAAATTTGGCTAAAAAATTAGCCTAAAAAAATAAACCAAAGTCAAGGAACTTCCTAACCCTAGATGAAGAGTATCCTTGGAAATTCACTTACAAATTAAATCAAGATAAAATACCAAAAAAGAAATAAAAATAAAATAAAAAATATGAAAATCAAGTCAAGATATCAATTGACCAGAAAAATATTTTTGGTGATTTTTTAAAAGAGTTTAACCATTAAAAACAAAATAAAATGAAAAGTGAAGCAAAAAAGAAAAAAATAAAAACTAGGATGAATCAGGGAGGTGCATCAGCAATGTTGACTCAAAAGGCTTCCCATATGCTTGCGTGTTGGGCCCCAAACTGGGGGTGTGGAAACAAAACACACGCTAGCCCAATCCACCATATAACAATGTCATCAGATTTTCTTTTAAAATAAAATAAAAGGAAAAAAAGGAAAAATAAGTGTAACGCACAACCATGTGACTTTCTCAATCGGTCAACTTCATTTAAATAGAAGATGACAAAAAATAATAACCGGCCAATCACAACGCACCACATAATCGTCTTCCTCATGCACTCATTTACAAGAACCCTACATGCATCGTGAAAGAGAAAAAAAAACACAGTCCCAAACAGCCTAACATCATCACCTTCTACCAACAATTTCTCCATGAAAACTCAACCAAATCAAGTGAAATAAAATAGCAAATCGAAGCACATAAACCATAGATCACCATGGTACCTTTCACTATTCAAAACAAACACTCAATCATAGATAAAAATTAGAGGGAAAACACCGGTACCACATTATGTTCAAGAGTTCAAACAAATCAACATGCTCAGATTCAAATTATGATCACTACACATAATGCCTACCATAAGTAGGACTTCAGCCACACATCAAAAGAATTCTAAACCTCATAGATCCAACAAAGGAAGTGTGAAACAATTACCTAGTGGAGTTATGTCCACTGTACCTTGATTCTTTGCCAAAACCTTGAGGAAAACTTCAACAATCAACTCAACAACCTTCAATAATGATGAATCAGGTGCTAAAAAGAATCAGAGTCCCTTAACCAGTGAGCTTCATGGATGAGAAATATTGGAGAACAAATGAGTTTCAGATCTGAAATTTTTTGAAGAATGAGGCTAGGTTTGGAATGAATGAGCGCAAATAGTTTTCTCTTTAGGGTTGGTATGAAGCTACATGGTCTTGAGCTTTCCGCTTTGGTTTGGGGTAGCAAAATGAGAAATTGCACATGGAAATTGTAGGTTCGGATGTGGCATGTGCAGGCTTGGAGCATGCTTTTTTATTGGATTTAGAATGAAAGATTTATGCGTGTATATATGGGCTGATATCATGTACCAAACTTGTGAAATAATTCTGACCCAGTTCATACTTTCCAACCTTGACAAATTTTGCCAATTCTCTCTCTCATGGTAGGTTAAATGTTGGTCCATTTTTTCTGGCAAAAATGCAACATGATGCGTGGCCCATAATGTGAAGGAGGTATGTTGCATGACCAATTCAGGTTATGTGTACAAAATAGAAACTTGCAAATATGTCCAAAATCCAACCACAGGTTCCACTTTGAACCATCACAACTCATTGAATTCATTGCCAAACAATGAGGTCTTGGGCTCACTATAAAGCTAGCATGGTTGGGAACAAGATTGATGTTGAAAAAGAAAGGAAATGATGCTTGGAAGGCACCCAAAAGTGAACATGAAATTTGGTACTTGGAACTGATCTAAAGACTTAGAAAAAATCTCCAATCGTTGAACTTTTGTGAATTTGAAATGTTCCACTTTAAACAATCCTAACTTGCACACCAATGCTCCATTTGTGATGAAGTTTGTATGTTTGGAAAGGTCAAAGATAATAGAACAATTTTTGTGTTGAAAACCAAACGATTTGAAGCCTTTAAAATAGGGAAATTTGGCCATGAAAAGATGTTCTTGCAGCTGCCCAAAGTAACTTAGAAAAATTCTAAGTGTTTGCAAAATTACAAGTTGGAAATGGCTTACTTTGCTCACTCAAAACTCAATGAAAAATGATCCAAATGGCATGGTTCTTGTATCCATCTTGAAGGAAATGTTTCAAACTACAACTTTCATGTGGACAAGATTTTCAAATGAAGCCTTGATCATGGTGAAAATTGGCTTTGAAAATGATTGAAAACTTTCCCAAAATAGTAACTTTTAAAACCTAGTTTCTTCCGATAATGGCAAGTTTTCAACTTCTTGATTTTTTTATAATTCCTTGAACATTCCTTGACCAAATCTCATCCATTGATCATATTTGACTTGAAAAGTACCAATTTGACCTCAAAAAGTCAGGAGTTGACTTTTTTATTGCACAATTGACTTTATCCCCAATTCTCCTGATTTTAAATCCTCTGATCAATTGACAACCCTCTGAATGAAATTAATGGACAATCTTCCATCCTTAGACACTTAGGGACATATGGAATACCATGGAATCAAGTATTGCACAAAGAATAAGAAATAAACTGATTTTATGTAAAACCCTAATTTTGGTACCCACAATCTAGGAGAAATCGACCCAAGCTCAAATCTCAAATTCCTCTGAGTATGATGTGTATCCTCTCAAACAAGGATGAAATGTGCTACATGATGATGATGAAACTTCAAAGACCTTGCCTATTGGAGCAATATATCCAAGAATTCCAAAAACCCTAATTGATGATCAACTGACAGAAGGAAGTAATTCACTTCAAAACTCTTTCCAAGCTTATCCCCATGATGATGTGATGAGCCCACTAGGATGCTTTGAGGCCTAAGAACCCATTGTTGCTTGAATGATGGTGATATTAAGAACATCTCTTCCCTTGGTATCTTGAACAATAACCACTTATACACACATGATCTCTTGTTTGAACCTCTGAATAACATCTTCTCCTCTTGGGCTGACCAAGATAGCTTGATCCCATGCTAAGAACCAATGATATGCACAAATGATAATGCAAAAATGAATGAAACATAAGCCAGTTAAAGTTAGAAACAATAGGGAAAATTTTGGGGTGCTACAGCTGCCCCTATTCAATCTTCCTGGATCTAAGGGTACGGAAGCAGAAGCTTTCAGACAATCAGGATACACGTGTTGTACCCCAAATTTTACCCTCAGATTCTGATCATTTCATATCATTCGGAGTCAGTCTCTGTTTTCGCATTTTTTAGTAAACATCTCATTAATCATGCATTTTCTTCTTCATGTCATTTTTTATTTAAATTATTTATTATTTTTGTATTTTTGGTCAGATTCTCATTTTAAATTTGTTTAGGATTTATTTAGTTTAATTTTAATTTAGTTTAACTAATTTCTTTATCATTGTTAGTTTAATTTTAATTTAATTATGGTTTAAGTTAACTTTTAAGTTTAATGTTTTTTAATTTATTTGGTTCTCATTTTATTTGTTTTATTTTGTTGAAAAAAAAATCATTTTAAAATATGTATAGTCCAATTTCTTTAATTTAGTGAATTTTAGTCTAATTCTAATTAGTTTAAATCTTATTAATCTAGTTTAATTTTATTTTAATTTTAATTTTAATTTTAGTTTCTATTTTCTTTCTGGCTTTTAAGTTAAGTTAATTTAGTCATTTTTTTTAAGCTTTACAAAAGACAAAAAAAGAGAGCACCAACTTTGCCCAAAACCGAGCATCTACACCGTACTTACTCACTGCATCATGAAAACAACCACAGCCTGTGATAACCTGCTACAAGTCAGCATAACCATAGACACATCCATCCAAAACAAGAACTCGTACTGCCTGCTACAATCCAAAACCTGCTTTGCACCAAGTTGGGACCTGCGAATTCTGCATCATGCCATCAATAGCCTGCTGAGCTAATTTTGAACTTTTACACCAAAATAACACCATAAAAAACCTGCCGCATCTTCAAGCCCAAACAAAAACAAATCTCTGCACACCAGTCCTGTAATTAGCAACACCAAACAACCAAAGTCAGCTGCACAAAGTTGTTCTTGGCCTCATGTGAAGACTTCAAAATTGAGTCAAACTTATCTTGCAAGTTTGTTTTGTCCAAGAGGGCTGCAAAACTTCAGAACTTGTCATCAAGCGTAGAGAAAAGAATGCTTAGAGAATGCTTTAATGCTTTGCTCAAGAAAAGTCTTTGCACCTTTATCCAATTCACACTTTTCTTATCACATAAAAGGAAGTTTTTTTTTAACATGACATAAGAGGAAAAAGACTGTACAAGGAAAGGAGATTCTTTGAAATCATGTTTTTTTACACGATTTGGTATTCTTGGCATGAGGCTACGAATGAGAGAACACAACATTTGAAAAGGGAGGAGGTCATTCAATATAAAAAGAGGACAGTTCTTGGAGTATCATGATCATCATTTTCGGACTATTATAAAACATTTCCATCATCATTTTCTTACGGGATAAAACATTCCCACGACCATTTCCCATTGCTGTGAATAAATAACTCCCTCCACCATCATTTTTCCTTGCTGCAATATACTCTCTCCATCATTTCTTGAGTGAAAAAGCCTCATAATCATTTGCCAAACCACTCTCATCTCACAACTGATCATCACCGGTCCAGAGCATCGGCTGTCCGCATTGGTCTTATCGGTAGTTGCAACAAACCACAACGTCTGGTAATACTTTATTCTTTGTGTTCGTTGTATTTTCGAGTTCATGACCATTTTTATGTTGTAGCCTGTAGGTTGTAGCGTTTTATGTTGTTATTTGCTTATTGTCGTGTTATTCGCTGTGTCGGTAATGTTCAGTTTAATTACTCTTTCATTTTTTGTTTTGTTTTGTTTTGTTGTGTATGCATGATAATGATAGTTTATATGTTAAGTTGCAGACCTACTGTTGTACTCTATTTGTGCTTGGTGTTTATTCATGTGGCATGTCGTTCCATCATGACCATTTTCTTATTCATGTAAGTTTGGCATTGAATCCATGTAGCTTGTCGTTTCGTTTGTAGCATATATATTTGCTTGCTGAATGTCATGCTTATTATCTGGTGATCATGTTGTTAGTTGTAATTTGTGTACAGTTTTCTTTCCATGTTGTTGTCCATTTAACTGATGCAAATATTGGATAGTTGTTCTTGTTTTGATACAAGATTGATATATATATATATATATATATATATATATATATATATATATATATATATATATATATATATATATATATATTGTCTTGGTTTGAATACAAGCTTAATGGTGTTTATGTTTCTAACTCTTTTTTATTTTTGTATTCTTGTGTAATCCCTTTAAGTTTCTAATATTAAAAAGAAGAAAGATATTTTTGTTTCATTTATATTTTCATGCACAGAAAAGTATATATTTTGTTTTATTATATCATTTTGTATTTTCATTAAAAGATTCAAAAAAGGAGTTATTATTTGTATAGTTATCTTCCTTATTTTATTTTTCATGTGCTTAAATGAAGGCAAGTTACATATTTTATTTTGTTAAGTTATGTGTGGTTAATGCATGAGGTCGGGTGCATCGGTTTCGTTTCAAGTTTCAGGAGCTTTAATGTTGGCTTATGGTTATCAGTAATGCTACTTATTTGCTTCAACCATTTTTTTTTTCTATCTCATATATAAAAAAAGAACAAACAACAAATTTACTTTTCTAATTTTTATTTTACTTATTTTCACTTTTTAATTTGTATATATAAAAAAAATGCCAAAAATATTCATTTTCTCTCTCTTGTTTATATGTTTATATTTTTAGATTAAAAATATTTGATTATCTGTTCTTTATCCGCGATGCTCTTCCGCGTACCTGTTTATTTTTATCGCGATGCTTTGCCGCGTATCTCTATCAGTTTACCCTTCCAAAGGAAAAGTCTCTCTATTGACTTCATGTCATAGATAGCTCAAATACCTTGTTAACCTCAAACCATTTCACAAGAGATAGCCATTAATCTCTTCTCCCTTCTGACCTGACATTCCCAAAGAGATAGCTATTAATCTCTTCTCCTTTAAGACGGTCCAACCTTTTACAATCCTTTCAAGAGATAGCCATTAATCTCTTTCTCCTAAACAATCAATCCTTACAAGCTTTGCTTTTAAGCTTTTCACCCTACTTTCCCTTGGAACCTTGACCACAGTCAAGAGTTCCTCACCCCCGTTGAGGGGAACTACGATTGCTCTGATTTCTCAAGTTCACCTTGAGAATACGTAGGCATAGGATTGCGAGATCCTAGCGAGCTACCTTTTTCTTTTTCCACCTTTTTCCTTTACATCCGATGCCCTCTCGGATTCCACATTTTCTTTTTACACCCTTAGACCATACTTAGTGTACATACCTTAGTCATTACCTTAGTACAGATTTCTTAGCAAGCAAACTTTAACATAACACAATACTAACAAGAGGTTCCCGTAGAGTACTACTGACGTTTAGGGTGCTAATACCTTCCCTAGACGTAACCAACCCCCGAACCTTAGATCTCCCCCCTTTAGGTTTTTAACGATCTTGAACCTTTCCTTTGGATAAATCAAAGTCGGTTGTAAAAGAAAAATGATGCAAGTTAATAAATAGTTTGTTATCCGATTTTCATCGCAACAACACGGAGATTGAATACCAAAATAACCACACAAATTTGCTACCTGCAAAGGGAGGAACGACTCCGCTGGGGAACAAGTAATAAGAGGTATGAAATCAAAACACGGACGGGTGTTGGAGGAACACGGACGAGTGCCATAGATGAATACGGACGAAGTAATGATGGAAAGTAACAAAATACATATGGGTAATTGGGACTAACACAGACGAGTATCGAAAACCATAAGGTGAACACGAACGAGTGTCAACTACGCTGGGGATAAACACAGACGAGCGTCAAAACAATCAATACAGACTAGTACCGAAAAGTAGCCAAAAAGAACACGGACTAGTGTCTAGAATCAATATGGACGAAGTATTGAAGAAATGAATCAAACATGGACGGGTGTCTAAAGAACACGGACGGGTGTCTAAAAGGTTCAAAACACGGACGGGTGCCTAAAAGGTCAATACAGACGAATACTGGAAGAACACGGACGTGTGCCTAAAAGGTCAATACAGACGGGTACTGGAAGGACACGGACGGGTGCCTAAAAGGTAAATACGGACGGGTATTGGAAGAACACGGACGGGTGCCTAAAAAGGTCAATACAGACGGGTACTGAAAGAACACAGACGGGTGTCTAAAAGGTCAATACGGACGGGTACTTAAAGAACACGGACGGGTGTCTAAAAGGTCAATAGGGACGGGTACTGAAAGAACACGGACGGGTGTCTAAAAGGTCAATAGAGACGGGTACTGAAAGAACACGGACGGGTGTCTAAAAGGTCAACACGGACGGGTACTGGAAGAACACGGATGGGTGCCTAAAAGGTAAATACGGACGGGTATTGTAAGAACACGGATGGGTGCCTAAAAGGTCAATACGGACAGGTACTGAAAGAACACGAATAGATGTCTAAAAAGGTCAATACAGACGGGTACTGGAAGAACACGGACGGGTGCCTAAAAGGTCAATACGGACGGGTACTGAAAGAACACGGACGGGTGTCTAAAAAGGTCAATACAGACGGGTACTGGAAGAACACGGACGAGTGCCTAAAAGATTAATACGGATGGGTACTGAAAGAATTCGGACAGGTGTCTAAAAGGTCAATACGGACGGGTACTGAAAGAACACGGACGAGTGCCTAAAAGGTCAATACGGACGGGTATTGAAAGAACACGAATGGGTGTCTAAAAACCACATGGCAACTTCACTGGAGATTAAGATGTTAAACCGAACATGGACGAGTGTCAAGAGAACACGAACGAGTGTTTAAAATCAATACGGACAAAGTATTGAGGATATGAAAAAGAATGAACACGGACGGGTGTCGAAAGTCAATACGGACGAAGTATTGAAGAAACGAAATCAAAACATGAACGAGTGTTAAAAGAACATGGACGGGTGTCTAACTAACGCTAACAACCCTGAGGGGATAAGTCAAAAGACCACCTGGACGAAGGGGTGAAAAGAACAAAAACCACATACTAACGATCTTAGCAAACAACAAACTCTGCAGGGGTATACCAGATAAGCTCTCTGGGTGACCAAATCCAATGCTTGGGGAATGAAAGTTGAATGATATCTCCTGAGTTACTGCACTCCCTGCTGGGGAAACACCCGGTAAATGAGAACTCAAACCTGGCTTATGCTTTGAATGAATATGTTTGAATTTTTCTATGGCGTAATGCTCCATACAAATTGGAAATGCTACACATTTGGAGGATGCAATGCAAATGATGCTTATGCTATGCAAAAGAGGCACTCCAGCAAAATAAATGCTGAAGCCGAAGGCAACTCCATCGGGGAAGACAAACTAAATCGTCTTCGAGGTCACAAACCCCGCGGAGGACAATCACACTGAACGACTTTCCTGATAAACAACCTCTGCTGAAGATGAAACCCAAAGAGAACTTCCCACCTGCTGGGGATTACAAATAACCCTTACTGAAGATGGAACCCAAAACCTGATACTTCTTCTCTACTAGGGGAATCAAGAATGACAACTGCTGAAGATGGAACCCAAAGATATTGATACGGAAGAGTGCCAATAACAATTGGACTTAAAACCTGTTGGGGATGTCAACCACCGTTGAACAAACCATTGCGAGGACTAATACCAAACTCTGCTTGGGGAGAGAAGTCAATAATACCAAACCTGCCGGGGGTCTCATTGAACTTAACGTGCTGCTAGAGAAATGACTTTGCCTTGCTAAGGATAAAACATATTGTTATCGACGAGACTAGACTCCCTGATCTGAAGAGGACAGTAGCATCTAGACTCTGTGGGGAAGATAAAATCTCCGCTAGGAAAATATATCCAATAAGTCTTCTGCTGGAGATACAACAACGTCCACCCTGGAGTAGACATGGCAACAAAACCCATACCCGCGGGTACCCACCCGAACACGCCCCGAAGTTGACGGGGAAAACCCGCTTTAACTTGGTTTGGGTTCGGGTTTGGGTTTTCCCCGATTAAAAAATATGGGGACGGGTCGGGTAATGGGGACACTAGTACCCACCCTGAACCCGCCCCGTTTATTTTATTATGTATATTATTATTTAATTTAGTTAGTTTGGAATATTAAATATGTGGCCTAGGTTTTAATATTTTGATTTGTATTAATTATTTAAAATATTTAAAATGTATGTAAGAATTTTCTTTGAGATTTTTTTTTATTATTTAAAATGTAATTTGATTTTGAAAAAAAATTAATATTTTCTATTAAAAAATTGATTTTACTAAATAGATGGTGGCGGGGCGGGGATACCCGAACCCAACCCGAACCCATTTGGGACGGGTTTGGGTTTTAATTCTCCATCCCCATTTGGGTTTGGGGCGGGGAACGAGGATTGTTTGAGGATTCAGGTTTGGGTTTGGGGGAAGTAAAAACCGTCCCCGACCCGCCTCGTTGCCATGCCTACCCTGGAGCAATCAACTTCTGAATGCTTGCTAGGGAATAATAAACCGACCACGACTTCGGTTGGGGAAACAATCCTTTGCACTTTTGCTGGGGAGAGTATGTTTTGCTGAGGATGATGAAACTTCAGTGTTGGGGAGAGTAACTCTATTGGGGAGAAATAATCTTGCTACCCTGCAGACATACGGCAAACTACACTATCTCTATGGTCATAAACTCTGCTCGAGAACCCAACCAAACCTCCGCTCTGTAATAAACATTTGCTGAAAATGCCTCAGGTATCTGCTGAAGGGAAATACCAACGACAATTGGCCTCTGACCTGCTGAGGAAAGCTAACTACCACCCACAAATTTGCTTGGGGAACAAAAATTGACAATATCAGCTCTGCTAGGGGACATCATTCTACCCTTACTCCGTTGGGGAGACGAAACCCACAAACTCGAGAAACACCGACTTGGCATTCTTGACTTGTACGGGGGAATATGAATTCGTGCTGAAAAGCAATAAACTTCATCAATCTAGCCGGGGGAGGGCAAACTTCTGAACTCTTGCTGGAAGGGTAATCAAAGTTTTCATAATGCTCTGCCATGACCGATAATTATAACGACTCAAATGCCTCGCTGGGATAAGATACCTTTTGGCACCTTGCTGAGGAAGAGAAAATCCATGCTGGGAACTACTTTGGCGCTTCATGCTCCTGTTGATCGACAGCGTGCTGATTCTCATACATGACTAACGGCCCTTTGAACTCTCCACTTGTCCCAAACCACAGGGTCTAACGAAAGAAATCGTCTCAGGAGGATTTTATAGAAGACCGGACGCTCACGCTGCCCCAGGGTCTTCAAACTCTTGGAAAGATTTATCGGATCTCGACGTAACTGCCCCAGATTGTATGATCTATGAAGGAATTTGCCTCTGACCGACTGGTCTTCGAGAGATTTGCCAAATCTCGACGTGATTGCCCCCGTTTGGCTGCTTCTTATCACCATTCATCGGGAACGCCCAGGCTGCGCACAGTCTCTTGGCCACATGCCCCTTGACATGACTGTCTTTCCGGAATTTTCACCATCTCAACTCGGCATGATCAAGCTTCTCGACTGACGTTCATTGTGTAAGCTCCCATGATGCTTAAGCACATGCAAGCAGAAAATGTTTATGAGAATGACAATTCTAATGCAACACACATGTTAACCTTGAAGTTTTATTGAAAATGCGTTGCCAAGCCTTGTGAACGAATCACTAGCTGGGATGCGACATTGATTTTTGAATGGAAAACAATATGCACATGCAATACCAACAAAAATCTTATTAGTATAACTCATAGGAGTCAGGAACGCTATCTCGCTGAAGTACGCTTTCAGAATAAACCTTGCTTCAATTAGGACTTTTAAGGGTTGTAACGTAGCCTGGTTCGCGTTTTGAGAACAAAGGATTTATGGCTCGAAATTTGTCTGTACCCACCCATTCTCCATGATGTCCTTTAGTCCTACGTTCAGTTAATCCGGCATGAGCGTTTTTTCAACCAAGAGGTTACGACATGTCATTGGTGACAATTAAGGAGTCTGCAAGGGTTTCTGAGTGGTAGTCGCTCCTTTCGTCTTTGGGTGCCCGTGGTCACACGACTTGCTTTTGTTCGAGGGTTTTCCCTTTTGTAAGCCTTTTCGCTTTTTCTATTCACTTTCTCTCCTTTTGTTTCCCTGATTTTGCCTGGACTGAATTTTTTTAACTTTTTTTTTTCTTCGATTTTGAGGTCCAGCGGGATGCCCTAATTTTTGCCTAAGTCACTTATTTTCAAGTTTTCGACTTAGCGGGCTTTCTTTACTCCATTTTTTTCTTCTTGAACGAATCGTGTGACACTGGCTTTTCTGACTTGTTTGAAAGGATTATGACTGCTTCACTCCTCGCAGTGAGGGGTAACCATTGTGATTTCACGCCCCTTGACCTACTGATATGTGAGGAAAGAAAGGTAATGGATCCTCAGATGCACACTCCTTTTGAAAGTTGAACACTCAGTCAAATCAACTGACAACTACCCTGCCCCAGGTTAAGATGTGAGGGTTTTTTCAAATAAAAAGAAACTCCTACTTCAAGGCTCGACGGGGTTGACAAGGGTCTATCTCCCTTATATCTCCGGTGTTTGGGGATTTGAAGCAATGCCTGTACATCATCAACAGGGTTTTATCCAAAAGCATACAACCATGGATTTTGCGTTTTTCACTTCATCATCCTCCCTCAAGAGTTTAAGGCAAGAAAGTTAGTATTGCAGTGCATATAAACATGATATGAGTGCATAAAAGTAAAGTACTTCAAGAACAATACATTCATTGCATTAAAATCATTATTCAAAACACAAACAAGTTTTTTCATGCAAACAATGTACTAACAAACAATGAAAAATTACACATAAAAATGCAGTATAGAAGCCGAAAATTGCCATGGTTGAGGAGGCCTGACTCCGTCTGGACTTATTGCTTCTGATGACGCTCTTGCGATCTGGTGCTCGCTCTGACAAGGAAGCTTCAGTCCATGGGGGTACCATCTGGGGTGATGACCTTTGAGTCGATCAAATCTTGCACCTGGTGTTTGAACACGTTACAGTTATCAATTATATGCCCAAACGTTCCTGAGTGGAACTCGCACCTAGCATTCATGTCATAGTCCGGAGGAATAGGGTACGACACTGGCGTGGTATTCCTCAGCTGAATCAGAGAGCTTTTAAGCAGGCGAGCAAGCAACTGACTACAAGGAATAGGAATAGGATCAAATATCCTCTTGGGCCTTCTTGGTTTGAGTTGCCCCTGTTGTTGATAGTTCTACTGCCCAATCCGCCCTGTACTTTCCTTTCCACATTCGGCTGAGGCATAAACAAGGGTTGCTGACGTAGAGCTTCTGAAGCATAAGGCTGTGGAAGAGATCCATGATGTGAGGTGGATCCTACTGAAAAGGAAGGAGTCTCCACTTCCTTTGCAATAATTGGAGTAAAATCACCTTGTTTACCAGTGCCGACTGACGTGTACTTGACTCCCCCTGAATCAATGAGCTCTTGGACCTTATGCTTGAAGCTTGTACAATTTTCAACGTTGCGACCAGGTGCACCAGAGTGGAAGTCACACCTAGCATTGATATTGAAGCCCAAAGGAAACCTTGTTGGAGCTGGTCCTAAAGTGACAAGCTCCACTAGTTTGAGCTCGAGCAAATAAGGAAGAAGTTGCCCATACGGCATTGGAAGGGGATCAAACTTCTTCTTAGGCCTCTCTGGCCTAGGATCCTCTTGGGGAGTAGGAAGTGATTACTGATGGGAAAGCTCTGAAACTTCAGATTGTGGAGGGGATTCACGAGGCAACCCATGATCCAGAAAAGACCCCAAAGAGATTGGAGGAGTAAGGACTTCTGTTGCGGAAGCGAGCACATGACTGTTTTCCTTCTTTAACACCATATTCAAAATTTCCATGACCAGACCCATCTGAGTCTTCATTTGGTCGACCTCCTCTCTTAGAAGTTTCTGGCCTTGGGACATGGCCTGCATATCCTCCCTGAACTGCCTCATCTGAATCTTCATTTCAGTCACTTCTGCACTGAGTTGTTCCATGGCTATCTGATGACTCGATTTCGTATCGTCTAATTCGATTCAATTCGTGCATGTTTTATTGTATTTTTATCGAGTCATCGTCATTTCGTGTATTATTTGCTTATGTTTTCATTTCTTTTCCATTTACAGGTCCTATATCAGCCCCAGAGAAGAAAAGACCAAGATATGAGCTCAAAGAGAAGAAAACTGGAGAAAATTGTATGGTTCTGCCTCTTCCAGAGAAAGGAGTTTGCCATTCCCCCCAGTTAAACTGAATGGCGCTCGCCATGTCAGAAAGGAGGGATATTCAAACATTTAAAAAAATGGCGACCGCCGTTTGCCATAAGGCGACCACCATTGTGCGCGGGAGCAGTTTCCTTTATGCAGTTCTGGCAGTTTGCAAAGGATAATTCAAAATTCGAACTTAACTGTCTTGGAGTCTATTTTACCTATAAATAGAGTACCAGAGGTTTGCATTTAGCATCCAAGAACCTTGCGGAAGCACTGCCGAAATTCCTAGCCACTTAGATCATTAGCCAAAGTATCAATCGATCACATCGAAAGATTGATACACCCGTTGTAATTTTCATTTCTTTTGCTGCTGATGCACGTTTGGATCGATTAGTTAATACAAAGTCTATTTCCCGTTTTAATTACTCGCACTTCAGGTTGTTTACGATTCATTTACTTTATTGCATTTTGTTTTCTTTTGATTGATTAATTGCATAATTCTGATTTCGCATATAAACCTAATTCTGAACTTAATTAAGAACAAGCCATTATGTATGTTTTAAAATCAAGAAATGTTAATGTATTAGTGTTTAATTTAATAATGTTTGAGTAGTTTGTTTCGAGTCCGTAGATTGAGGACCGTCGTTTCGACGGGACTCTGTAGAATCATTCGGTGTTTAGCTTTTGTTTTAAAATTCTGGTTTTGGTGTCTAAACTGAATTTAGACAACCTTGTCATGAGAGCGAGAGGTTGTTTAACAGTGTTTCATCACGAGAGTGAGAAGCACACCAAGGCGTGTCCAATAGAGCGAGAGTTTGAGGTAATCGCCGGATAGTAGACATCGGACATTGAGCCTAAATGCAGCGAGAGCGCTTTAGGGCCTCATTTAGTTTAAGTTAGTTTTCAAACAGCACCTCTTAACTACCAAGCGAGCGAGAGCAAAATCTTGGGGTCATTAGGCATGGCTTGGTTAAGACCGCGAGAGCGTGAGGTCGAGCCTTTAAACTGGCATATCCTTCAGACTAATCTCAACACCTTTGTTAACACCTGGATCTTACGGAGTCCCAAAGAGCACGAAAATCATTCTCCGGTCTCATCTTTATTGTTGTTTTTCAAATCCCGTTAATGACCAAATTTCTTTTACCGCCAAATCTAGGCCTTAGCTTTACACCGCAATAATCGATCACTCTAGGTTGATTATTGGTCCCTGTGGGTTCGACAACCTTTTTAAGACTACGCGATAAGTTGTATACTTGCAGCAGTAATCCGGCCATTACACAAAGTCGCGACCAAGTTTTTGGCGCCGTTGCCGAGGACTCAATTAGTCATTATTGTGATACTTTCGTTGCACAGTATAGACTAATCCTTTTCGATTCGTCAATTGTATGCCAAACACTCGCTCACAAGGCGAAGAGTTGGAGCAACCAGTCAACAAAATCGAACGTTACATACTTCTGAGACGCCGAATTAACGAATTCCTACTTAGATAAAACATCCCAGATCCTCTTATTCCCTACTCAGATTCGGAAGCCAAATCAGAACCAAAACAAAACTTGGCAGATGGCCCACAAAACCGTCCTCTAAAGTACTTTGCTATTCCGTCGCAGGATGAACCACATAATAGCATTGTTGCTCCAGCCATTAACCGTAATGATTTCGAGCTGAAACCTTCGCTAATATCCGCAGTTCAACAAAACCAATTCTCAGGTAATGCTACGGATGACCCAAACCTTAATTTATAAATATTCGTACAATATGCAGACACCGTGAAAGCCAATGGGGTTAGTTAGGAAGAAATCAGATTGATACTTTTTCCGTTCTCATTGACAGATAGAGCAAGGGCTTGGCTCCTGTCTCTACCATCTCATTCAGTGACGACATGGGACGAGTTGAAGAAAGTCTTCTTAGCCAGATATTTCCCACCAAGCAAGACCGCTATGCTGAGAGCCCAAATTAACGGATTCAAGCAAAAGGATAACGAATCTTTATTCGATGCTTGGAAGAGATACAAAGACATGTTGAGGTTATGCCCACACCATGGACTTGAAGAATGGATGATAATACACACCTTTTACAGCAGGCTGCTGTATAATACCAAAATGAATCTGTGCGCTGCCGCAGACGGTGCTCTAATGGATAAACCGTATGCAGAAGCCTATGAACTCATAGAGACTATGGCTCAAAACCATTTCCAATGGGGAGGTGAACGTGCTGGTACAGAGAAACCAACTCCGAAAGGAGGAATGCACGAAGTCAACGGTATAGACTGAGTCAATGCTAAAGTGGACGCGCTTGCTCAAAAGATCAAAAGTTTAGCAATAGAACCTCCAGTAGCTACCGTAGCTGCACTTACACCAAATTGTGAAATATACGGAAACCCTGGGCATACAAATGCTGAATGTCAAGTGTTGGCTAGTACTCCTACTGACCAAGTGAACTACGCTCAAGGGAACCCGTATTCAAACACTTATAATCCTGGCTGGAGAAATCACCCGAATTTTTCGTATAAGAATAACAATGCTTTGAATCCACCTAACCCAACACCTGCTATTCCACCCGGATTTCAGAAAGGAGCGCAATCCGCTCCGCCTCTACCAAAAAAATCAAATCTGGAAATCATGATGGAAAACTTTATGAATGCTCAGGCTCAGCAAAACAGGGATTTCGCAAATCAAAACGCTCACACGAGCGAATTGATGAAACAATTGTCAAGCAAGATTGATGCTATGGCTACCCATAACAAAATGTTAGAAACTAAAATTTCTCAGGTAGCCCAACAACAATCAACTAACGCAGCCCCCGCTGGAACATTTCCTGGCCAACCACAACCAAACCCAAAAGGTCATGCTAACGCTATAACTTTGCAAAGTGGAACATAGTACGATGGACCTGTTGACCCGAGATTCCAGAATTCAGCCATGCACCAAAATTCGCCAAAGGGAACTGAGAAAATAAAAGAACCTAACACGGAGAAGGAAGATGAAAGCGGAAAGGCCGCAGAGAAAGAAACACCTTATGTGCCTCCGCCACCATATAAACCACCTGTGCCTTATCCCCAAAGACTAGCTAAATCCAAAAACGAAGGACAGTTTAAGAAATTCGTAGAGCTTCTAAAGCAACTAAATATAACGATACCTTTCACAGAAGCTATTACGCAAATGCCCTCATATGCCAAGTTCCTTAAAGAGATCCTGTCAAACAAGAAAAAGTTAGAAGATAACGAAACCGTTATGCTCACTGCTGAGTGTAGTGCCATACTTCAAAACAACATGCCTCCAAAACTAAAAGATCCAGGTAGCTTTTCCATACCTTGTGTAATTGGAAAAACTGTCATAGACAAAGCGTTATGTGACTTAGGAGCCAGTGTTAGCCTAATGCCCATATCCACATGTAAGAAACTTGACTTAGGAGACTTGAGGCCAACGAAGATGTCGCTACAACTAGCAGACCGCTCTGTGAAATATCCAGTAGGTATGCTAGAAAACGTGCCAGTCCGCATAGGTCAGTTTTATATTCCAACAAATTTCGTGATAATGGACATTAAGGAAGATTCTAATATACCAATTATTTTAGGTAGACCGTTCTTAGCAACAGCTGGAGCTATAATAGATGAGAAGAAAGGGAAGTTAACTTTCAAAGTAGGGGAAGAAAAAGTCAAATTTATTTTAGCCTAATTCCTAAAAGCCCCATGCTTTAGACGATTCATGTTGTTTTCTAGACGTTATCGACAAATGCGTCAGAGAAATGGAGAAGGAACCGATGGGTACACGGAAGTACTAAAGATTCCAGCCCCTCCAATATTCGAAGACGATAATTGGCGTGAGCCTTATGAAGATGACAGTCTAAGAAAATGCCTAGCACTCACACCCGATCCAATTCCTTGCCCAAAGAAACCATCTGTAGAACTCAAAACATTACCCAAAGATCTAAGATATGAATTCCTAGATACTGAACTTGAAAGACCAGTGATAGTTAATGCTGATTTAGGACAAATAGAAACCGAGAAATTATTGGAAGTCTTGAGGAAATATCCCACAGCTCTTGGGTATAACATCTCTGATCTAAAAGGGATAAGTCCCTCTATATGTATGCATCGCATCATGATGGAGGAAGACTGTAAGACGTCTAGAGAGCATCAAAGACGGCTGAACCCTGTCCTAAGCGATGTAGTGAAGAGAGAAGTGCAAAAACTATTGGAAGCAGGAATCATATATCCAATATCTGACAGCAAATGGGTCAGCCCAGTGCATGTCGTACCAAAGAAGGGTGGTGTTACTGTTGTAACTAACGAAAAAGGCGAGTTCGTAGCCAACCGAACTCAAACTGGATGGAGGATGTGCATAGACTATAGAAAGCTGAATAAGGCTACTAGAAAAGACCATTTTCCTTTACCCTTCATAGACCAAATGCTTGAACGGCTAGCCAAACATTCATATTTTTGTTACTTAGACGGATACTCAGGATTTTTCCAAATACCTATTCACCCTAATGACCAAGAAAAGACAACATTCACCTGCCCCTATGGTACATTTGCCTATCGTCGAATGCCGTTTGGACTGTGTAATGCTCCCGCAACATTTCAGAGATGCATGATGTCGATCTTTGCAGACTTCATAGACGACATAATGGAAGTCTTTATGGACGATTTCTCTGTATGTGGGGGAAGTTTCAAACACTGTCTATCGAACCTTGAGTTGGTACTCGAACGATGCGTCAAAGTGAACCTTGTGCTAAATTGGGAGAAGTGCCATTTCATGGTGCGACAAGGTATAGTTCTTGGACATGTAGTATCCGATAGAGGTATTGAAGTAGACAAAGCAAAGATAGAAGTCATAGAAAACCTTCAACCACCCAAAACAGTTAGAGAAGTACGAAGCTTTTTAGGTCATGCCGGTTTTTACCGAAGAAGAATGCTTGAAAGAAGCTGAATTTATATTCGATGAAGAATGCTTGAAAGCATTTGAACATCTGAAGAATGCTCTTATTACCACACCAATTATGCAACCACCTGATTGGAGTTTACCATTTGAAATAATGTGCGACGCTAGCGACTACGCTGTAGGCGCTGTCTTAGGACAAAGAAAGGATAAAAGGCTTCATGCTATTTACTACGCAAGTAGAACCTTAGACAACGCGCATATGAACTATGCGACCACAGAAAAGGAACTCCTAGTTGTTGTGTTCACCTTAGACAAATTTCGTTCCTATCTGGTAGGAGCAAAAATTATTATCTATACCGATCATGTAGCTATTAGGTACCTGTTGGCTAAAAAGGATGCCAAACCAAGACTCTTGAGATGGATTCTGCTTTTGCAAGAATTCGATTTGGAAATAAAGGATAAGAAAGGTACAGAGAACGTGGTAGCAGATCATCTCTCTAGGATTGAGGATCTAAAGCCCGAAGGAGTGCCTATAAACAATGATTTTCCTTACGACAGACTAGTAGCCCAGTTGGAAAGAGAAAGCAAAACCGTAGAATGTTCCTTGCTATTTAACGATGTAGAGACAAATGAAGTAGTAGAAGCAATCTATACAAAAACCACATTGCCATGGTATGCTGACTTTGTCAACTACCTAGCAGCCAAAGTGCTTCCACCAGATCAAACATACCAACAGAAAAAGAAAATTTTCCATGATCTTAAACAATATTACTGGGATGAACCCCTATTATTCAAGAGAGGCGCCGATGGAATATTCCGTCGATGTGTCCCTAAATCGGAAGTAGAGGATGTCATATCCCAATGCCATGCTGCACCGTATGGTGGATATGACAATACATCAAAAACATGCGCAAAGATATTACAATCTGGCCTCTTTTGGCCAAACCTTTGGAAGGACGTTCACATTGCCATTATGAACTGTGACCGGTGCCAACACACTGGAAATGTTTCTAGACGCGATGAGATGCCGCAAAGGGGAATTTTGGAAGTCGAAGTCTTTGATGTATGGGGCATTGATTTCATGGGACCTTTTCCATCTTCTTTTGGAAACAAATACATACTCGTCGCAGTAGATTACATATCAAAATGGATTGAGGCAGTAGCTTCACCTACAAATGATGCACGAGTGGTGGTAAAGCTTTTCAAGAACATAATCTTTCCCAGGTTCGGTGTACCAAGAATTGTCATTAGTGATGGCGGATCCCATTTCATTTCGAATGTCTTCGGGAGGCTATTACTTAAATACAGAGTACGACACCAAGTAGCAACACCCTATCACCCTCAAACTAGTGGACAAGTAGAAGTGTCGAATAAGGAGATTAAGCAAATCTTAGAAAAAACCGTTGCAACCTCTAGAAAGGATTGGTCTACTAAACTTCATGAAGCTCTGTGGGCTTACAGAACAACCTGCAAAACTCCCATAGGAACCACACCGTATAAACTAGTTTATGGAAAGTCATGCCATCTGCCTGTGGAACTTGAGCATAAAGCTTATTGGGCCATTAAAACCCTGAATATGAATTACAAGGCAGCAGGCGAGAAAAGGATTCTCGATATCCATGAATTAGAAGAACTAAGACTAGATGCCTATGAAAATGCCCGAATATACAAAGAAATAACCAAGAAGTGGCATGATAAAAGGATAACAAAGAAGGAGTTTAACGAAGGAGATATAGTTCTTTTCTTTAACTCTAGGCTTAAACTCTTTCCCGAAAAATTACGCTCTAGATGGTCTGGTCCTTTCGAAGTTACAAAAGTCCTACCAAGTGGAGCAGTTGAAATTAGAGGAAAGTCGAATCAGACGTTCTTTGTGAACGGCCAGAGACTCAAACACTACCACCTAGTAGAAAACAGGGGATTCATCAATTATTACAAGTTGGAAGAGCTTCCCGCTCTTCCCGACAAATGATGCCCTTTCCAATTCTAATGTCGAGCTTCCGACATTAAATAAAGCACTCTGTGGGAGCTAAACCACGATCTTTAGTTTTTTTTATTTTTTATTTTTCCCTCTATTTTACTTTGTTAGTTTTAGGACATTGCATGCATGTTTAGTATAAAGTCTATGCAATATACATCACTATTTGTCGCATCTCACTATCTCTGCTATCATTATTATTATTACGATTATTATTACTATTTTTTATCTTACTAACGCGTAGCTAGTAGTATTTTTCTCCTAATATTGTAATGTTTTTCAATTTTTCAGGAGACCCTTCTCTAGGAAACCTTTGACCAGCAACCATGCAGACATTTGAAACCCGTGCCGTTGTTTTCAGGAATGATGTCTAGAGGCGTCGATTTGAGGCTTTGTCTCAAAGAGATTTTGGTTTGTCCATCTATCCTGATGAATCGGCCATGCAAACCCTTAGCATCCGAGACAATGTTGTTTTCCTTCTGAGCCAGATAAGATGGTCTCACTTTGCTTTAGAGAAGAGATTTAGCACTTACCGTAGCCTGACCTTGGAGTTCCTAAGCTTCCTCTATTATGATGCCACCCGTGGTTTCGGATTTGGCCGTGGATTGGCCACCTTCAGGTTATTTGGAAACAAGTACAGATTCACCCACCATGAATTCGCTGAATTATTGGGTTTTCCTAATGAGCCCGATGCTGTGACCAAAACCCCTGCTGATGCCTTCACTAGCTATGATCTTGAACATTTCTGGGGTACCATAACAGGAGGCGGTAATGCCGACCCTAATGCTATGTTCTCCGAAATTATTCACAATCCTGCATGGAGATATTTCCATAAGGTTCTGGCCCACACCTTCTTTGGGAAAGAAGAGAATGTGACGTCTGTGTCGAGGGATGAGCTATATATCATGCTCTGCGCATCCCAAGGAAAGCCGTTCAATCCCAAGGAAAGCTGGTGACCATGATTGCTGATGCAATTGGGATGAGGTACCATATGAACCGATCCTTTGCATTCGGTGGTTTCCGCCCCACGGACTTTAGCTTCTGTTTCAACAGAAGCATTATTGCTAACCTTGGCCCGGTAGAATTCGAGCTACTTATCAATAATTCTGTGGTCCAAGCCTTCACCTTGCCCAACCATGCTAAGACCAGTGTGCACAACAAAGATAATTGGCTCTATGATTTGGAGGTCGTCAACGAGTTTCTAACTCCGCCCGACTCTCCTCAGGCTTATGAAAATAGAGATACCATTATGTCCGCTGGGGCCACTCAAGGTTCCGAGGTCGATCCTGATATGCCCCCTTTGAATGTTGTCGCTGCTATTAATGCTCTCCAGGCTGAAGTAGATTTCTTCTGAGACGAGATTTCCTCTCTCCGAGTCGACTTCATCGGCCTAATGGATGTTGTTCACGAAGAGTTGGACCATATGTTCCAAGTTGTCTACTCTCTTAGACGACACCATGGATGATCCGTAGCCGCACATTTCTTTTTCCTGTTTTTCTTAGATTAGTTTGTTTACACGTATAGTATTTCCCCTTTATTGTATTGTTTGAATTGTAATTTCCATTCAACTGTGTACCGTCGGGATGCCGACGTGTAAATGTAGTACATTTCACTTTCGTTTATTGCAATTTCCTTTTTCTTTAAGTTTCTATTTTAGTGTTTTAAATAATTACTTTACCTTCTATTAATGTTTAGCAAACCTAGGCTTGTCAAGAAAAACCAAAAACAAAAAAATTTAATAACCAATTTGCATTCTGCAAGCCAGAAAACCAAAAGGCGTGCTGAAAGCAAATGGCGGTCGCCATGTGCCTAACGACGCTCGCCGTGCATGCGAATTGGCAGAACACGCGTTTTTCTTTGTGAAACGCGCCCTTGCCTCCTCCACTTCCCATTCAATGCACTCTTGCATGTTCCTAGACCCCCTAAGTGCCTAGTAAACTCTTCATCATTCCACATTAACTCCATCTATCCATATTCATCCACTAAATCCTTATATAAACACCTCTAACCACACATTACCATTCACCTTTCTCATACCCACTACCCATTTCTCTACCCACTTCAGAAAATTCCCACAACCACCATATTCCTAAGAAGCAACCATGGCTGCTAACCAAGAAGTTGATTACATGGGCATTGAGTTCCCCGACGGAGAACTTGGAGCCACCATGCGTTCCAACTTCCACCGAGTATCCAAAAGGCCAGTCTACGCCACGAGGTATCCAGAGCCCGGAATTTAGGAATGACCCAATTCTGCACTATGTTCAATCCTTCTTCAGTTAGGCTTACCTATGAGTTCCTTAGTTCAGTCTGATACGTCCATGACCTTAGCCGCACTACCGAAACCATTCACTTCAGGATGTTTAACGTTGACTATTCGCTCACTCATGAGCAGATAGTTGAGTACTTTGGTTTTCCTAGCGGTGAGGGTCTTGCGACTCAAGCCCCCTTAGACAGTGATTGGGAGGAAGGAGCCTTCCAATTTTGGCACCAATTAACAAACGCAGGAGCCACCAGATGGGAGGGCTTAAAAGCCACAACCATCCACAACCCTGCTATTCGCTATTTTCACCGCACCCTCGCCTCCACCATCTTCGGCCGTGAAAATCCGGGAAACGTAAACTCTAAGGATTTGTTCTTTATCCACTGTGCACTTTCCCAGACCCGTGTAAATCCAACACCGTTCCTTCTTGTCCACTTCATTAGTGTAGCAAACACAGTCGGCGGTTCCATCTGTATAGGCGGTATCATTACTGCCATTGCCCTCTATTTAGACTTAGAGGCCGATTTAGAAAATGAAGAAAGCATACCTTGTCTCTATGCCGACATTGATTTTTACCGTAATGCGCGACTTATCAAGAGTTTGCATAATAACAGGTATCACTTTATGGTCCGGACACACGAGTTTCGAGGTTTTTCTTTGCATAATGCTGAGCGTATTAACGTGCGTCGAAGCACCAATTGGCTGTTTGATTTAGGAGCCCATGATGTAGAGGCAGAGAACGACGAAAGACACTACCGTGAGATTATGGGACAGCATCCTGAGCAGCCCCGTGCTCATAACCATGCCACTGATATTCTTGGGTCTAGTACCCAAGCACACACGACACCTTTTGCTGATTTTACAGTTATTCGCTCGTCATTGGATGAAGTTCTTTCGGAGCTCAGGCAGCAAAGAAAGAGAGAGATGCCGCGCGTGATGTGCAGATGCAGGAGTTAGAGAGGAGACAATACGAGTTTATGGCCAGGGCTGAGACGAATTTGAGAGACGTTGTTTCGGAGATAGCAGGACTGCGCAGGGAGGTAAACCGAATTGCAGACTGTGTCCAGCATGTCCCCCAGGACAACCCAGCCATCAGGCAGGACATACACCATCGTGGAGGGCGTGCTCGCTATCACTGATTGTATCCAGGTTCTATCGCTCTTTCTTTCACCTTAGATTAAGACATTGAGGACATTGTCTAATTTAAGTGTGGGGGAGGAGTCGTTTATTGCTTTTATTTATCTCTTGATTTTTAGTTTAGTTTGTTTTTTCATTTTCGAGTCATATGCACGTTTGAGTCGTTTTTACCTTACGTTTTCCCTATGTCTATCAACCCCCTTATTTGACCCCAAATTTCAAAAATTTTTGTTTAGACTCAAAGGCATGACGCGTATAGTATAGGTTGTTTCATTTTTTGATTTAGGCTAAGTAGGCGGACTTGGGAAAGTTTTGAAAATATCGGTTCCGTTCCTACACCTTAGATTCCCCAAATATGTGATATTGATTTAAATAGGCATTATGCCATGACCTTATGCCTAGTTTCTTAGAAGTAACCCCTTGATTAGTTTATTCTAGCAGTCAGCACCATCCTTATGTACGAACTAAGTGACGAGCCGATGCAAATATGTGTGATCTCAAAATGTGATTTATATGATTTTTATAGAAAAATGCGAATGAAAGACATGTTCCCGCTAAGTTAGGTGGTCCTCACCCGACCATTTAGCCTAAAGGTTCGGACTCTTGAAATTCGTAAGCAAAAGAATGCACAAATGCGAAAAAGAAAAAAAAAATTGGTTGAATAAGAGATCATAGACACTAACAGGTTCGCTTACCATGTAAGTACAAAGGATAACGGGCTTAATGTGATTGCGCTCGAATGAAAAAGAGGTGAAATAAGATGAAGGATATAGGTCTAGGTATAATTTCGTGATTTGAATTGGTATTGCATAGAAAGGGAGTTTTCGTCCGATTTTGTGGAGTCGTGTCATTACGGTATCCTTGTTTTCACTATTCAGTACCTATCCGTTTCACTGTAGCCTAGCAACTTTGTGCTTAGATTGTTTTTGTCGTGCCTAAGAGTCGAAACATAATGCTTACTGTTTTATTGCATTGGGAGTTTTCTTGAGGACAAGCAAAAGCCTTAGTGTGGGGGAGTTTGATGACTCGATTTCGTATCGTCTAATTCGATTCAATTCGTGCATGTTTTATTGTATTTTTATCGAGTCATCGTCATTTCGTGTATTGTTTGCTTATGTTTTCGTTTCTTTTCCATTTACAGGTCCTATATCAGCTCCAAAGAAGAAAAGACCAAGATATGAGCTCAAAGAGAAGAAAAGTGGAGAAAATTGCATGGTTCTGCCTCTTCCAGAGAAAGGCGTTCGCCATTCCCCCCAGTTCAACTGAATGGCGCTCGCCATGCCAGAAAGGAGGGAGATTCAAACATTTAAAGAAACGGCGACCGCCATTGTGCGCGGGAGCAGTTTCCTTTATGCAGTTCTGGAAGTTTGCAAAGGATAATTCAAAATTCGAACTTAACTGTCTTGAAGCCTATTTTGCCTATAAATAGAGTATCAGAGGTCTGCATTTAGCATCCAAGAACCTTGCGGAAGTGCTGCCGAAATTTCTAGCCACTTAGATCATTAGCCAAAGTATCAATCGATCACATCGAGAGATTGATACACCTGTTGTAATTTTCATTTCTTTTGCTGCTGATGCACGTTTGGATCGATTAGTTAATACAAAGTCTATTTCCCATTTTAATTACTCGCACTTCAGGTTGTTTACGATTCATTTACTTTACTGCATTTTGCTTTCATTTGATTGATTAATTGCATAATTATGATTTCGCATATAAATCTAATTCTGAACTTAATTAAGAACAAGCCATTATGTATGTTTTAAAATCCAGAAATGTTAATGTATTAGTGTTTAATTTAATGATGTCTGAGTAGTTTGTTTCGAGTCCGTAGATTGAGGACCGTCGTTTCGACGGGACTCTGTAGAATCCTTCGGTGTTTAGCTTTTGTTTTAAAATTCTGGTTTTGGTGTCTAAACTGAATTTAGACAACCTTGTTGTGAGAGCGAGAGGCTGTTTAACAGTGTTTCGTCACGAGAGTGAGAAGCACACCAAGGCGTGTCCAATAGAGCGAGAGTTTGAGGTAATAGCCGGATAGTAGACATCGGACATTAAGCCTAAATGCAGCGAGAGCGCTTTAGGGCCTCATTTAGTTTATGTTAGTTTTCAAATAGCACCTCTTAACTACCGAGAGAGCGAGAGAAAAATCTTGGGGTCATTAGGCGTGGCTTGGTTAAGACCGCGAGAGCGTGAGGTCGAGCCTTTAAACTGGCATATCCTTCAGACCAATCTCAAGACCTTTGTTAACACTTGGATCTTACGGAGTCCCAAAGAGCACGGAAATCATTCTCTGGTCTCATCTTTATTGTTGTTTTTCAAATCCCATTAATAACCAAATTTCTTTTACCGCCAAATCTAAGCCTTAGCTTTACACCGCAATAATCGATCACTCTAGGTTGATTATTGGTCCCTGTGGGTTCGACAACCTTTTTAAGACTACGCGATAAGCTGTATACTTACAGCAGTAATCCGACCATTACACAAAGTCACGACCATTATCCTCCGGTTATCACGGGTTTAGTAGTGGTGATAAATCAAGCCGGCAATTCTGAAGATAATACCAAGTCAGAATGAGAAATCTGCTCCTGAGCACCTGCTATGCATATGAGCATGAGAATGCAAATGAAAAATGCCATGTTTGAATATTTCCAAGGAATCATTCTGCTTTGATCCAAGTTTTTTTTTTCAGACAGACCACAAGAAATAGATGGAAATGCTCAACAGCTAGTCTCAAAGTTAAGATCCTTGGAAATACGAGAACATGTATGTTAGAATGCAAAATGATGATGCAGATGCACACATGGGATCAAGGTATCAAGTTGCTCTGAACGTCTGTTATGCTGTTAATTAAACAGGGACTAGAAATCCAGGAATCCAAAATACCAGAATATCGGATCACTAAGATAATCAAGAAAACCAAGTTGATAAGTCCACACTGACTAGGAAACCAGAAAACCAAGTAGGCTGAAGGTTACGGTTTCCTGCAAACCTGGAAACACTCAACCCCTCTCACATGCGGTTCTAGAAAAATCGAGGATCTTCAGCTTCACGGGCTCTCAGGTCGAGAAATGATGATACGATCACCATTTCTGGTTTGGAATCATCATCAATCGAGGAGGCCTCAACTGATTCCCCTAAAAAACGTCATCCTATAATAAGTTCCCAGCTTCGGGTCCTCGGATCAAGAAGTATAATGGGTTTTCCATTTCTGGTCTACCATTATTATCTCTTGGGAGGAGTGCCTCAACTGAGTCCTCGGGGAATGGTCGCCAGAGTCGACGGCTCTCTAGGTTACATTCTATCATCTGCCCAATGCGCAGGATAGAACATTACCAAAGAAAACCTCATCTGGATGTGGAATTTTCGTGAATACTAAGTCTGGCCAAATGCCACACAAGTCACACTACTTTCCACGCTAATCCTAGGTGTATGCTCAAGCCTGGGTATTGGGCTTATCTCTCATAGATTCAACCCGCCCAATAGCACAACAGCAGTAGGGCAATATGATAACAATATTCAAAATGCAATAAATGTGGTAAAATACAGTAATATACAACAAATAATGCACAACAGCAAACACCCAATGAAATAAAAACAGACAAGCACTATGATTGACTCGCATAGGGAACCAGAGTCGCCAGTTGTCGCAACTGTGAAAAAATAACCGGCGGAAACAAGAACAGAAGAGTCGCCACCGAACGTTATTTATCCCGACGAAGGGAAAGGAAACGATCGAAGAAACCTCAAAAGGGAGAAGACATGGTCATCGCAACCATAGTCCGGGTTCGGGAGTCGGTTACGCGAGGGGAAGGTATTAGCACCCCCACGCATCCATCGTACTCGATGGGATCCACGCTTGTTATCTAATCAAAGGGAGAGTAATCTAAAGCCTACTGCTAAATAGAAACGGGAAAGGAAAAAACCAAAACGGACTCGCAAGGATCGTCGCAATCCTATGCCTACGTATCTTCGTGGACGAACGAAGAATCAGAGTCAACGTAGTTCGACGGACTACGCACTAATGGGGGGAGGTTTCTCGCCAAGACATCGTCGTCTTGTGCCTACATATCCTCAATCGGATGAGAAAGAGGAAATCAGACCAGTTATAGTTTGACGTACGAGTCGATGAGTGTTTTTTTATGTGAGCAACGAGCTCTTTTCTGAAAATGATTTGAAACCTAACAATCCCGAAGGATGAAAAATTATTGAATTTGTTTTTGTGTTTTTTAGACAGAAGTGGATTGAAGTTAGTTTGAAACTCACATTGCACTAAAGTCTATGACGTATGAGCGAATGCGTCGCATGGTCGCCTCCAATGGAACATATGTTAAACACTCTAGAAGAGTGAAGGGAGACCCCTCAATCTTCATTTCCTATGTACTTAGGGATCATGGCGCACAATGCTCATAGCATTTATTAAGTGTTTTAGAATTGTTTTGAGATGAGAAGAGGAGACTCAAAGTTGAAAAGAAAACACTAAGGGAATTCTATCCTAATGTTGTCATGCAAATGTGGCCCTAAGGTTGAGGTAAGAAGGGGAAATTCTACCTAATGTTAGCATACAATGACTGAAACCTAATGTCTATCCTAATCCAAGCTCAATCAAAGATTAAGTTGGACTAGGGAGTCCTAAGGGAACATGCAAAGGCAAAATCCAAGACTTAAACAAGTCTTAAGATCCAAAGGAGAAGAAAGAAGTAGGAGATGAAGAAGACAAGTGAAACATGAGATTAGAAACAAGGTAGGGCAGCAAGCACATCATGTATATCACATCCAATTCACATTATCAAGCATGTTTCAAAAGATCACACATTAAAGTTCAAACATGAAGGTAGAAGCAAACAAGAATAAGTGCAAACAACTTGCATTAAGATCATAATTAAACACCATTAGTCATCATGCATATGTGATGTGAACAAAGTGAGGTGGGAGTGAAGCAAAGTCCGAACTTAAGTCATGCATGATCATCCAATCCAAACATGTAAGAAAGCTTCACATTAACATGCACCATGAACCAAAGTGGAAACAATCAAATGCTAATGAAGTGCATCATGGAAATCAATCAACAAAGACCAAGTGAAGTGAAAACATGATGTTAATCCAAGTGGGCAGTAGGAAAATCATAATCCATGAACATTAATCAAACTCAAACCAATCAAGAAAGATCATCACGTATCATACTCAAAGCATATGTCAAAACTAGGCATGTATTCAACAAGATCAAGTCCAAAATGATTCACATGTTCTCATACAAGTAAGACAATACAAAAGACGGTCAATGCATAATGAGCCAAGGCAATTCATAAACTTAAACATGTCATATCAATAAAAGAAAGATTACCAAACATCAAATAGGTTCACGTCATTCAAAGGCATAACAATTAGGTCAAAGTGTATGCATTAACATGCTCAAAACATCACCAAATGAGAACATCAACCAAAAATAGAAAAGTGATTCAATAAAATCCCAAAAAATACCCAAAGGCAATTTAAACATCCAATTAAGCATTCATAAAAGATGGGAGTAAAAAAAGCTCAAGAACATGTCCAAAAGTGATCAACAAGACAAGGTAGACAAGTAATCGAGCATGAATCGAGGGCCAACAAAAGTTGAATGGAAAGTCACTAAAAAGTAACTCAAAACAAGCCCAAACCAGTATCAAATCAACCTTATATCAACCCCTAAATGTGGCTAAAAAATTAGCCTCAAAAGATAAACCAAAGTCAAGGAAATTCCTAACCCTAGATGAAGGGTATCCTTGGAAATTCACTTACAAATTAAATCAAAATAAAATACCAAAAAAGAAATAAAAATAAAATTAAAAAATATGAAAATCAAGTCAAGACATCAATTGACCATACAAATATTTTTGGTGATTTTTTAAAAGAGTTTAACCATTAAAAACAAAATAAAATGAAAAGTGAAACAAAAAAGAAAAAATAAAAACTAGGATGAATCAGGGAGGTGCATCAGCAATGTTGACTCAAAAGGCTTCCCATACGCTTGCGTGTTGGGCCCCAAACTGGGGGTGTGGAAACAAAACACACGCTAGCCCAGTCCACCATATAACAATGTAGTCAGATTTTCTTTTAAAATAAAATAAAAGGAAAAAAAAAAGAAAGGAAAAATAAGTGTAACGCACAACCATGTGACTTTCTCAATCGGTCCACTTCATTTAAACAGAAGATGACAAAAAATAATAACCGGCCAATCAAAACGCACCACATAATCGTCTTCCTCATGCACTCATTCACAAGAACCCTACATCCATCGTGAAAGAGAAAAAAAACACAGTCCCAAACAGCTTAACATCATCACCGTCTGCCAACAATTTCTCCATGAAAACTCAACCAAATCAAGTGAAATAAAATAGCAAATCGAAGCACACAAATCATATCACCATGGTACCATTCATTATTAAAAAAACACTCAATCATAGAGAAAAATTAGAGGGAAAACACGGGTACCACATTATGTTCAAGAGTTCAAACAAAACAACATGCTCAGATTCAAACTATGAACACTACACAAATGCCTACCATAAGTAGGACTTCAGCCACACATCAAAATAATTCTAAACCTCATAGATCCAACAAAGGAAGTGTGAAACAATTACCTAGTGGAGTTATGTCCACTGCACCTTGATTCTTTGCCAAAACCTTGAGGAAAACTTCAACAATCAACTCAGAAACCTTCAATAATGATGAATCAGGTGCTAAAAAGAATCAGAGTCCCTTAAATAGTGTGCTCTTTAAGGTTGGTATGAAGATACATGGTCTTGAGCTTGCCGCTTTGCTTTGGGGTAGCAAAATGAGAAATTGCACATGGAAATTGTAGGTTCGGATGTGGCATGTGCAGGCTTGGAGCATACTTTTTTCTTGGACTTGGAATGAAATATTTATGCGTGTATATATGGGATGATTTCATGTACCAAACTTGTGAAATAATTCTGACCCAATTCATACTTTCCAACCTTGACAAATTTTTCCAATTCTCTCTCTCATGGCAGGTTAAATGTTGGTCCTTTTTTTGGCAAAAATGCAACATGATGCGTGGCCCATAATGTGAAGGAGGTATGTTGCATGACCAATTCAGGTTATGTGTACAAAATAGCAACTTGCAAATATGTCCAAAATTCATCCATGTGTGCCACTTTGAACCATCACTACTCATTGAATTCCTTGCCAAACAATGAGGTCTTGGGCTCACTATAAAGCTAGCATGGTGGGGAACAAGATTGATGTTGAAAAAGAAAGGAAATGGTGCTTGGAAGGCACCCAAAAGTGAACATGAAAGTTGGTACTTGGAGCTGATCCAAAGACCTAGAAAAAAATCTCCAATCGTTAAACTTTTGTGAACTTGAAATGTTCCACTTTAAACAATCCTAACTTGCACACCAATGGTCCATTTGTGATGAAATTTGTATGTTAGGGAAGCTCAAAGATAATAGAACAATTTTTATGTTGAAAAACAAACGATTTGAAGCCTTTAACATAGGGAAATTTGGCCATGAAAAGATGTTCTTGCAGCTGCCCAAAGTAACTTAGAAAAATTCTAAGTTATTGCAAAATTACAAGTTGGAAATGGCTTACTTTGCTCACTCAAAACTCAATGAAAAATGATCCAAATGGCATGGTTCTTATGCCCATCTTGAAGGAAATGTTTCAAACAACAACTTTCATGTGGACAAGATTTTCAAATGAAGCCTTGATCATGGTGAAAATTGGCTTTGAAAATGATTAAAAACTTTCCCAAAATAGTAACTTTTAAAACCTAGTTTCTTCCAATAATGGCAAGTTTTCAACTTCTTGATTTTTTTACAATTCCTTGAACATTCCTTGACCAAATCTCATCCATTGATCATATTTAACTTGAAAAGTACCAAGTTGACCTCAAAAAGTCAAGAGTTGACTTTTTTACTGCAAAATTGACTTTATCCCCAATTCTTCCGATTTTAAATTCTCTAATTAATTGACAACCCTCTGAATGAAATTGATGGAAAATCTTCCATCCTTAGACACTTAGGGACATATGGAATACCATGGAATCAAGTCTTGCACAAAGAATCAGGAATAAACTAATTTTATGTAAAACCCTACTTTTGGTACCCACAGTCTAGGAGAAATCGACCCAAGCTCAAAACTCAAATTCCTCTGAGTATGATAAGTATCCTCTCAAACAAGGATGAAATGTGCTACATGAAGATGATGAAACTTTAAAGACCTTGCCTATTGGAGCAATATATCCAAGAATTCTAAAACCCCTAATTGATGATCAACTGACAGAAGAAGCAATTCACTTCAAAACTCTTGCCAAGCTTATCCCCATGATGATGTGATGAGCCCACTAGGATGCCTTGAGGCCTAAGAAACCAATGTTGCTTGAATGATGGTGATATTAAGAACATCTCTTCCCTTGGTATCTTGAACAATAACCACTTATACACACATGATCTCTTGCTTGAACCTCTGAATAACATCTTCTCCTCTTGGGCTGACCAAGATACCTTGATCCCATGCTAAGAACCAATGATATGAACAAATGATAATGCAAAAATGAATGAAACATAAGCTAGTTAGATTTAGAAACAATAGGGCAAATTTTGGGGTGCTACAATATGTTGTTGTTGTTCAAAATGTTTGCCTCATTTTTTAATTCCAGTTGAGTTTATTATATTGTATGTAGATTGTTTTTTTCACTAACTCTCACTAAACATGCATTCATTTAAATTGATTTAGAAAATGATAATCTGAAAACTAGGTTATATTTGAAAACCAACTTAGATGAATCAATATTTTTCGGATTGCATGCATCTTGTAATTCATATCAAGTTCTTTAATATATTGAATTTGGTTCAATGCCAAAAGTTCTTCAAACCAACTGTTCATTTTCTTCTAATTTATATTGTAAAATATCAAATTTGTTGAAAATTTTTTAATCATCTTCATCATTTTCATCATAATAATAATCATCGTCAATAAAAATAATGATGATGATAGTGACGATGATGACTAAAAATTAGTCAACAAATTGATGCTTTTCAAAATAATCTATAAAATAATTAACTTTGCTTTGAAGAACATGGGGAATTGAACCAAATTCTATATGTTAAAGAGCGAGAGATGAATTACAAGATGCATGCAATTCAAAAAACGATGGAGCGTCTAAGTTGTTTTTCAAGCATAATTTAATTTATTAGATTATTATCTTCTAAATCAATTTGAATGGTTGTATATGTTTATGAAGGGGTAAGGAAAAACAAGAAATCCACATATTTTGTAATAAACTCATATATATACCACCATAGTTGGAATATATAACTGTGGTGAAATGTTAAATTTATTCACACTTTAATTAAATTGCTGCTGCTAGATTTCGAAACCAATATATATATATATATATATATATATATATATATATATATATATATATATATATATATATATCACAGTGTTTATTTAATATAATGGTTGTGATAGGTAGCGCGATACTTATTTTATCACAAAAGTCAGACACCCATGATGGAAAAGACAATACATATAACTACCCCTTACCTCACAAGGGTTGGTCAGGCGTGATGGTATCCTTTTTCCAACCGTTGTGAGAGGGATTTTCCGTAGTACTGCCCTTAACCTAATTTATTATTTCACTTTGGTCCCTTAACTAAAAAATGTTACAAATTAATCCCTTAAAAAACATTTTGTTACCTAAAATGGTCTCTACAGTTAGTTTTTCTAAAAAAAAACATTATTTTTTTACTTTAATGGACATGTAAAGTCTGTCCTACCTTTTTTTCTCTTTGTTTTTTAATTGTTTATATAAGTTATGAAATTTTAACAAAAGGAGAAGAAAAGAAACCCTAACTTAGCAACCACCTTTCTTTCTCTCTTTCTCTCTTCTTCTTCTTCTACCACCATAATCTGTCATCTCCTTCTTTCTTTCTCTATTCTAAAGGATATTAGATCTTCAAAGATCTGATGGAGATTTGCACTGGGGCTCACAAATCATAAGGTAAAAATTTCAAAACACCTTTTCCTCATCAATATCTTGTCTTCATGCTCCCATTTTCCTGATAATGTTATTTGTTTTTCTAGATTATTTTTGTAAGCTAACGATGATTCTGGCTTTGTTTTTCTGATGGTTCTTCTCAAGAGCTTTCAAGAGAAAGCTTCAAGTTGTTGTTTTCTTCAATCCTTCACTCTGCTTCTAATTTGTCCCTTCAAGGTGTTTGTTGTATGTGCTTCAGAGAAACACACGAAGAAGAAGAAGTCTGATTCGAGATCTGTTTGATTGGAGATCTGATTCAAGATGTTGCTATGGTCGTTTTCATAACCTTGCCTCTTCTCTTACGCAAGTTGCTTAGTTTTGTTCTTGATTTTATACTTGTTTGGAATATTCTCCTAGTGGGATTCTACTACATTTCTCTATAATATTTATTTAAATCCTTTTAGGTACCGATAGTAAGATTTCATGTCTGACTGCAAATGTTAGGAATGCCTTTAATGTTGCTATGTTGATAGGTCAAAAGAAGCACATATCTTGATATTTATGGAAATTGTGATCTTGAAGCAATATACATGTGTTTTTTTGGAAGTTTTAGCAAATAATATATTTTGTTGCGGTACTATGATATCAAAGGAATATGATTTGATATGCAATTGTCTTGGTAAATATTTATACATCGTCCATTATTTCACTTATAAAATTTTGATTCATTTTAATTTTCTGTAAAGACTACAATGGTAATGTATTGTTAATACTAGATTGTCAATGTATATTTTGGAACTAGACTGTCAATGTATGTTTTGAAACATTACCAAGTGATTTGTGTTTTTTATAGGAAATTATTAAGAATAGTGAAAAGCATTTACCATGAAGATTGGTGCTACTTAATTAGACATAAAGACACTTTTGACAAATTTAAGGTTTTTGATTGCTCTCATAGTGAAAACTTTGAATGTTTATTTGTTGTATTTTTATGAAAAAAACTTGATTTTTTTGTGTAATCTCTGAGTTATTCTATCTCAAGTTATTAAAATTGATATCGATTAATCAATTTTGTTGAATTGTTATTGAGCCATAAAATGTGTTTCTCCTCAAAAGAGTTGTTATATTTTTTTTACACAAATATTAATCATTTGTGGGGGGTTTTTAACCTCTTCTCTCTAGTTTAAATAATTTATCAATTTTTTAATACATATGCTGAGTTAACAATGTACGTTGAGCCTTGTTGTAAAGCCACATAAGCAGAACTTAACGGGTTTTGACAAAAATTGACGGAAAGGACCAAATCGACTAACATAAGTGTTTTTATGGGACTAAAGTGTAATATTTTTTAGTTAAAGGACTGAAGCAAAACATTAAATTAAGTTAAGGGACTTGGTGACTAATTATGCCTAATTATTATTAAGTGGTTTATTTTTTTCACTTAAATAGAAACATATGTACACGTCTAGTAAATAAATTTTCTATATTCAAATAACATTATATCAATAAAATAACTCATTTTACTTACATTTTATACATGTTTATCATTTTGTAGTCTTTTTTTACGTTTTTCAAAATTTATTAGTTCTCAAAAGTTTTAGCCATACTTAACATTCTTTGAAAAAATGTTGCACCAAAATTATATACATAATGCAATGTTAGAGAGAGAAGTTCCAACCTCTCTCTCTCTCTCTCTCTATCTCTCTCTCTCTCCCCCTCTCTCTCTCTCTCTCTCTCTCTCTCTCTCTCTCGCTCTCTCTCTCTCTAACCAGCATTGTCAAATCCTAAACAAACCTATTCAATCATCAACCCTAACCAACTAAAAATATCTAGACACATTGATCGAGCAACTATAACAGTAGAGTGGTAAACTGTAACAACACAAGGATGGCCTAGAAGAAGTGAAAACCATAAGTGGGATGCACACAATAGAGAGATGAAAAGAGAGACAATATTACATTAAAAAATACACATAAGAAGTTATGGTGGACACAACCAAGCTAGGGATTCGTAGGGAAGCAAAAAGCATGTACTACCATATTCTTTACTGAGATACTAGGAAAATGTAGGGTGAATGACATCTACCATCTCTTCACAAAACACGAAGAGATAGACAAAGTGTTTATACCACCTAAGAATGACAAATACCGGAAAAGATATGGGTTATCTAGATTCAACTACGAGGAAGGTGAAAGAAGTTTAGCCATTAGTTTGGATAATATATTCCTAGACAATAGGAAAATGCATGCAAATGTTCCAAGATTTCAAAAGAGAAAGATAGAGACACATGCATAAGAGAAAAAGGAAATGACATAGTGAACTAAACATTTAATGTACAAATTAATAAGGAAGTGTTCAACATCAAAAATGTGGAGGATTCACTTGGCCCCATGAGCATAGCCATGAATAATTAAAACTCTAGCAGGGTATAAATGGAATGTAGCTCTAAACAGAGCTCTGGTGACTGGTAAATGGAGGAATTTGGAACTTCGAGATCAGAAGATATTGTGGAAAGTGTAGTCCTAAGACAAAGCAGGGATGATGGCCTAGAGAATTCTGAAAAGTGGAAGCGGAAATTGTTGTGTTCGGGATTGAAAATTCTCCATAGACAATAATCATGGAAACGTGAATGGGCACGCGGATCATGGATATGTCAAATCATCTAACAAAGTGGAAAATAAGGCAAGTAGAGCGGGCAAGGATCAAGGGCTCAGAGTTAAAAGATGTTTAAAAAGTTAGAAGGGAGATGTGAGCTTGGGAATATTACATAACCATTGTATAATACACATGGGTTAAGAGTGGATGGATGTGAAGCCCAAAACGTAATGTTTGCCCCATTCAAGAGAAGAGGCGACTGATAGCAAAGTGGAGTATACAAGTACAAGCTCACATCAACATATTGGACTTGGTGTTAACAAAACAAATCAAAAGGGCCCAATCCAGGAATATATTTTTTAACAAGATCAAGAGGAAGAGGATGAAGTTGTAGGGGTAGCTCAAACTTCGTATTTTTTGTGCTTCGACCACCAAAAGTTAAGGAACCCAAAACTAACAAACAACCAACTTCTGAGATTGATCCATAGTAGGGGTATTTAAGAGGATCAATATTATGTTGTAAATCCACCATGGATTCTCATCTAATGCAAGGAAACCAACACTTTTGGGCAAACATGTACTTAAATATGGGATATAAGGTATGGAGTGATATTACAAATTTGGACGTATTTGGAAAGGAAAGCATGTAGGTCTACGAGAAGTCTATCAAAGATATTGATCTTAGAGATCAAGAAGGGAAAATTATAAGGCAAGTGGAAAATAAATCGGGTCAATGAATATTATTTCATTCAACATGAAAGGAGGAGGAAACAGGGCCTAGATAAAGAGAATCAATCAAATCATCCAATGAGGTAAGGTTGACATTTGTCTAATTTAAAAAACTAAATTAAACCATGTTGATAAATTGTTGATAGGTGGTCTTTGGGGCAATAATGATGAGGAACTGTATGAGATTAGTGCCTTTGAATTGTCTGGTGGGATGTAAATCGTATGGAAGGCGGGATTTCTAGAAGCTAATTATAGTTGTAGGGGGTACTTTTTAGGAATCAATGTTAATTGGAAGGGTCACAATTACTTTATAGTGAATGTATATTCCTCTTATAACATAATAAAAAAAATTAAGGACCTGGTAAGTCCAAAAATAAAATTTGGAGGATGGGAGTAGTGCATAGAAGGAGACTTATTCAATTACAAGTAAGAAGGAAAGAAAAGATGTCTCTAAGACTTGTAGGAGGAATGTGATGCATAAGTTCAAAGATTTTATTGAATAAATGGAATTTGTAGATGTTCCATGCATAAGGAATGAGTTTACTTGCTTTAGTGGGGATGGAAAATCCATGAGTAGACTTGATAGGTTCATACTCTTAGAAAGATTAGTAGTTAGGTGGAATGTGGTATGGCAACTCATAGGATAGGGGATATCTCAGAATATTGTCCCAACTGGCTCAAGGTCAATAATTCAGATTGGGGCCCAAAACCCTTTAGGGCATATAACATTTGGCTAAAGAATCCTGATTTTGTAAAGCTCATGGAGAAACAATGGAATCATAAAAAATATAAGGTAAGATAGCTTATGTTATCAAAGAAAAATTGAAGATCTTGAAAAATCATTTGAGGAGATGGAACAAGGAGGTCTTTGGGTGGTTAGATTTAAAGGTAGATGATGTTATAAAGGAAGTGAATAAATGGATGAGGGGTTGGGAGGACGAGATAAAGATGTGATCACTGACTTAGTATAACAGACAAGCTTGGAAACGCTTAATATGTGGGAGAATCTCCAACATAAAGATCTTGATAAGGCAGAAGTCTAGGATGCAGTGTGTCAGAGAGGGTGACTTGAACACTGTATATTTTCACAATGTCATGAGGGAAAGGAATATGAATAACTTCATAGGATCTATCAGCACAAGTAGGGGAATGATGGACCAAGTGGAAGAAGTAAAAGAATAAGTGAAAAGATATTTTGAAGAAAGTTTCCAAGAATCAGTTTTTTCATAGACAATTACTAGAAGAAATTGAGATGAGATGTCTTTCTAGGAAAGATAAGGCTAAGTTGGAAGAGTCATTTTCAAAGTAGGATATTAGGGATGCAGTTTGGAGTAGTTATGGCAATAAAAGCCCATGGCCAAATAGATACAATTTTGAATTCCGCAAAAAGTGTTCGAACACTTATAAGAAAGACTTAGAGGAGTTTGTGCGTGAATTCCATTGTAATACCAAGATGCCTAAGGCTATCACATCATCTTTTTTTTTATCTCTAATCCCTAAGAATAAGAACCATCAAGGTCTGAATGAATATAGGCCCATTTGCTTAGTAGATTGCTTATACAAAATACTAGCTAAGATACTTGTTTCAAGGTTGAAACTTGTGTTGGGGAAGATAATATTTGTTGTAAATGTGCCTTAAAACCTTTGTTGATGAAGATAAAGAAAACATATTTTGGAGATTGAATTTACTGCGAAAATCGAAAGTTTTAGAAAGTCGGACGAAAAGTCAGGGGAAAAAATCGGCCGATGAATAGTGACGTTCGTACGGATGAATAGTGGTCCGTACGGATGAATAATAACGTTCGTATAGTGAATAGTGTTGTTCGTATGGTGAATAGTGTTTTCGAGTTTTCGGGATTTTTCGATTCGGTCCATGGATCCATGTGATTTTGGGCTTTGTTTGTTGGGTATTTGCTATTATAAATATGTATCTCTTATATGCTTGGTGTGTGACAATCTTAGAGTTTACACCAACAAAGGAGAGCAAGGGTTTAAAGGTATAATATAGGGTTTTAGCTATTCACAAGGAAAACCTTAGAAAAGCAAAGGTTTAGGGAAACCTTTGGAGTTGTTTAAGGTTATTGTGAAACACTATTACACCTTTGGTTTGAGTGATTCATATATTGAGAGTTGGAGAGGTTGGGAAACACATGGGTAGAAAATAGGGTTGTTCTTGGGAACCTGAAGGCGAATGCTATTTTCTTGTAACTCATCTGTAATCTCTTGTAATAACTTTCTGAGTATAGTGAATTGGAGAGCTGCTCTCTCCCCCATAGTAGATCGTTTGATCGAACTGGGTAAACAAACCTTCTGTTTTTCCTTGCCTTTTTCTGTTATATTATCTGTGTATGGATTATTATTGCTGAAGACCATTTATTTTCGTTGCTATTGTTCTTTGCCTCATAAATTGATATTGAATTTTGTCATAATTCATAATAAGTGGTGCGGTGAGCATGGAGCAAAGAGATATTGTTGACAAGTGAGCACCATGGTTGATAGATGGAAGATCGAGAAATTTTCTGGTAATAACGACTTCGGGTTGTGGAAAATTAAGATGCAAGCAATTTTAATTCAAGAGAAGTTTATAGATGCTTTGAAGAGTAAAGCATTGATGCCTGCATGGCTTACACAGGTACAGAAGATAGAGATGGTGGATAAGGCCATGAGTGCCATTATCTTGTGCCTCGGGGATAAAGTTCTAAGAGAAGTCGCCAGGGAGCAAACTGCGGTTGCTATGTGGGCAAAACTTGAATCATTGTATATGACAAAGTCTTTGAGTCACAGGTTGTATCTGAAACAACAACTCTATTCATTCCGAATGGTGGAGAATAAATCCATAGTTGAGCAGCTCATAGAATTTCACAAGATTATCGATGATCTTGAGAATATTGAAGTGAAGATTGATGATGAGGATAAGGCTTTGCTCCTGTCGAGTTTATTACCCATATCCTTTGAGCACTTTAAGGATGCCCTTCTTTATGGTAAGGAAGGTACTATTACTTTGGATGAAGTTCAGACGGCGGTGAAATTCAACGAATTTTCAAAGTCGAAAGATTTGAAGATTGAAGATAGTGGTGAAGGCTTAAATGTGTCAAGAGTAGGAGGTGAGCGTAAAGGGATGTCCAAATCAAAGAGGTCTGACAAGTCAAAGGTAAATTATTTTAATTGTTAGAAAACCGGTCACTTTAAAAGGGATTGTCCTGAAAGAAAGGTCAAAGATGATTCTGTTTAAGCTGTAGTTGCATTGGGTGAGGAAAGTTATGAGGATGCCGAAGTACTAGTAGTATCGATTTTGGAAACTGAAGATAGTTGGGTCATTGACTCAGGTTGCTCTTATCACATGTGTCCAAGAATAGAATACTTTGAAACTTTGAAGATGGTGCAAGGTGGAGTAGATCACCTTGGTAATAATAAGGCATGCAAGGTTCATGGTGTTGGTACGGTCAGATTTAAAATGTTTAATGATCGTGAACTTCCTATTCACAATGTGAGGTATGTTCCAGAACTCGAGCGAAATTTGTTATCTATAAGTATGTTTGATGATCTAGGCTATTGTACTAGAGTTGAACGTGGAGTGTTGAAGATTTCACGTGATGAATTGATTATTGCTAAAGGGTCTAAAATATGTGGTTTATATATTTTAGAAGGTTCAAATGTTATTATTCATTCATCGTTAACTAGTGGAGGTTTTCATGACAAGGAAGAGCTATGGGATTTGAGTTTAAGGCGTTATGAATGCCTTAAGAATGTTTCAGAGGAGTACAATGAATTTTGCAGAAGTCAAGGGATAAAAATGCATGTTACCACTGAGTTGTTATTGATTTTTTGGGGAAGATCTAAGGTTAAAACAACTTACTTGGTAGGTAGAGAATTTCTTCAGAAGAAGAATAGTGAAAACCAAGGGAGAAACTTAGGAGAAACTATAACGGAGAAAACTCAGTTTGAGGTGGAGTTTCCTACTATGGATGCTAGCAGTAGTAAGGGAACGGTTACAGAGATCTTTGATTATCATTTGACTCATGATAAGGTAAGGAGGATTATTGTAGCATCTCAAAAGGACGGTTATGCTAGCCTTGGATATTATGTTTTTAATGTGGCTGAAGGACTGCAAAATAAAAGAAGAAAAACCTTCAGGGAGGCATTTGAAAACAGGTAGAGTCAATGGTGGTTGAAAAATCATACTTGTAGGCTTGTTAAATTACCTAGGCAGAAAAGGGTAATTGGGAACAAGTGGATGTAAGTTGCGAGATCAAGATTCAAGGGTTGCTTGAATTTGATCAAAGTTATTGATTAAAGTTTCAACTTGGTAGAGAGCAGCAATATTGTTAATTGTTAAATTGGTATCAACACGGTTTAAAGTCAAGGTGGAGATTGTTGTAAATGTTCCTTAAAATCTTTGTTGATGAAGAGAAAGAAAACATATTTTGGAGATTGCATTTACCGCGAAAATCAGAAGTTTTAGAAAGTCGGACGAAAAGCCGAAAAAAAAATCGGGCGGTGAATAATAACGTACGCACAGATGAATAGTGGTGCCCGTACGGATGAATAGTGATGTCCGTATGGTGAATAGTGTTTTCGAGCTTTTTCGATTCGGTCCATGGATCCATGTGATTTTGGGCTTTGTTTGTTGGGTATTTTCTATTATAAATATGTATCTCTTATATGCTTGGTGTGTGACAATCTTAGAGTTTACACTAACAAGGGAGAGTAAGGGTTTAAAGGTATAACATAGGGTTTTAGCTATTCACAAGGAAAACCTTAGAAAAGCAAAGATTTAGGGAAATCTTTGGAGTTGTTTAAGGTTATTGTGAAACACTGTTACACATTGAGTTTGAGTGATTCATATATTGAGAGTTGGAGAGGTTGGGAAACACTTGGGTAGAAAATAGGGTTGTTCTTGGGAACCTGAAGGCGAAGGCTATTTTCTTGTAACTCATCCGTAATCGCTTGTAAAAACTTTCTGAGTATAGTGAATTGGAGAGCTACTCTCTCCTTCAGAGTAGATCGTTTGATCAAACTGGGTAAACAAACCTTTTGTTTTTCCTTGCCTTATTCTGTTATATTATCTGTGTACGAATTATTATTGTTGAAGACCATTTATTTTGGTTGTTATTGTTCTTTGTCTCACAAATTGATATTGAATTTTGTCGTAATTTACAACAAGATTCACAATAATATCTAAAGACTAGTATGTCTTTGTACCATGAATACATGTCTTTGACGGAATATTAGTGGTGAGTGAGTTACTAAACTTAGCTACTTTAGATATAAATGAATGTATGCTTATAAATGTAGACTTTGAAAAAGCGTATGCTAATGTAAGGTGAAATTTTTTGAGAAACATGTTAAGAAGGATGAGTTTTAGAACCAAATGGATGGCTTAGACGGAGACATGTGTTTTTACAAGCACTATGTTAATTCTAGTAAATGACAGTCCTACTAAAGATTCAAAGTTAAGAGTGGTTTGAGACAGGGTGATCCTTTATCATCCTTTTTATTTGTGCTAACGGTAAAAGGCCTTACAGGGTTGTTCGAGAAAGTTGTGGAAGTAGGAGAATTTCATGGATTCAAAGTTAATGAAGAGGTTAAATATGACATTTTGCAGTTTGCTAGTGATACTATATTGGTAGGAGAAGGATCACAAAAGAACTTGTGAAGTGTCAAAGTCATATTAAAAGGATTTGAAATAGTTTCTAGATTAAATGTGCAGTTTTGTAAGAGTAAACTCTACGGGTTTAACCTAAGAAAGAATTTCATTCAAGTGGCTTCAACATTCCTGTCATGTTGTGTTGATAAGCTAGCATTCAAATTTTTGAAGTACCAATTGGCATTTATCCAAGGAGAATTTCAACGTGGAATTTTGTAATTGATAAGCTATCTTGTATTGCTTTAAATTAATTGGATCATGATGTAACGAGCCATAATACCTCTTGTACTCAATTATTAATAAACTTTGCTTATAAAAAAATTATAGAAAAGATTAAGTAAAACACAGCTATAAGAATGCATTTGTGATTCAGTGTAATTGCTTAAAATAAATAAAAATAATTATTAATAGTTATTATATGAATTTTCAACTAATTTTTAATTTTGATAATAATGTCTAATACATTGTTTTAATCTTCCGTTTATTTTTTCTATCATATATATCTATATTAAAACTAAACCATATAAAATAAATATTTTAAATAATATGTGTAATTTTTCATATGTAAATGAATGGACCATATGCGCTTGTTCCGTTAAAGAAAGTTATATGTAGGTGAATGGTCACCATTTCAATTTTCATATAAAACAATATTGCTAAAGAAACAATAATGACTATTTACTTGTAATTGTATTTATAACTGAATGTCGCAGGTTTGTATAATATTAATATTTTTATTATAAAAGTTTGTTAACAATTTGTTTACAAATATATTATAAAAAATATAACAAAAATTATTTTTCAATTTAAATTTTAAATCAACAAATCGCACTCATTCACTCCAACAATATTTGTATAACATTAGTAATTATTAGTAATATAACATTATTGATTTTATAAAAAAGTATTTACACCGTCTATTAGTATAAGTTACAATAGAGTATGTACAATAAACCAAGGTTCAAGTAGGGGTGACAATTGGATCCATTAAGGTAAAATACATCCAATTTATCCACACAAAAATTTATTCAATCTATTTACCACACAAAAAGTAAATTAATAGATTAGATTAAATCCATTCATTTATATGTATGGATTGATTCAATCCATCCAACATATTTTAAAGATCAAATAGATTATTTTTATTTTCGTTAGATTTATTTTTTTAAAAATAATTAAAAATAGATCTTTTCCATAAAAAACTAATTTTTTTTAGAAAAAAATCAAAAAAATTTCCCCAAAAAAACCGATTTTTTTCCGAAAAAAAAAACTGATTTTTTTTTTGAAAAAAAAAACTAATTTTTTTTCGAAAAAAAAAACCGATTTTTTCTGAAAAAAACGATTCATCTATTAAAAATATGTTAATTGATGGATTGGATGAATTTTATTCTTAACGGATGGATTGGATTGAATAATTTTAAAAAAAATTTAGTGGATTGTTAATGGACTAATGGATTGTTTTGATCCATCCATTAACAATCCAATTCATATTCATCCAATCCATCCATTTTGCCACCCCTAGGTTCAAGGCAGCTTAGGAGTGAAACATTGTGAATTCTATAATCTTTCTCTTTTGAACAAATATAAATGGTGTATTTTGAACGAGTTCAAGGAGTTATGGTATGGTCTGCTGTCTATTAGGTATGGAGATATAAAATCTCAAATACTTGATGATGCCAAACCGAATATTAGCAAAAATGATTCTCAATGGTGGAGCGATTTGAAGCTTGTCGATATTTTGGAGGCTGACGGTTGCAATTGGTTTGCAAACAACATTTCTTATAAAATTGACAATGGTTATTCTACTGGGTTTTAGAGAAACATGTGGATTGGATCTTCTTCTCTAAGCAGATGTTTTCCTATAATTTTCTCAAGGGCAGCACACCATAAATTTAAACTTTCAAATATGGGGGATTAGGTGGACAATGAGTTGATTTGGAATGTGAAACTTAAGGATGACAGGCCGCTGCGGTTGGAAGAAGAAGCAGAATCTCTCTTGTCCATTTTGCAGGATGTATGGCTGAATCGACATGTCGACGATCATTTTGTTTAGTGGTTGTTTAGCGTGAAAATTGGTAAACAACTGCTGGTCTCCAAATATTGGTTAACTTGCAGGATCAACCAATGAATCCTAGGACATGTGCTTAGTGTTTGTAAGTTAAAGTTTGAGAAACAACGAACATTTCGACAGTATTCATGGTTAAAAAATAGTTTGCTTCAAAAAGATAAAGAAAATTGTGTGACAGGGGAATGGTCGAAAGTGCAGTAAAATGTGCAGAAAGTAAGTTGTATAAAGATAAATTTATGGGCAAAAGCATAAACTAACTTTTATTAAAATGTAAGCAAATAAATGGTGTTTCATCAAACGTACATTTTCTCAGCAACTCGTTTCTCTACACACTGGGTACTTTGAATATTTTGAGTGATTTTGTACAAACTTTGAATACACGAAATCCTAACACTAAGACTTCCTATTTATATTGAATCGAAATAACTGCCTATAACGGCCTTTCTCCTAAATTATGACAAGTGGCGCTCGGCATGTCTCTGACTTTCTAGCATACTTCGCTGTCTTCTTTTGAAAACTGGATAGGAACAACATTCCCTCTTTGATTCAAATTCAAAATCAAATCGAAGATACCATCAGTATCATCCCCGTAGAAATACTACTTCACACTTAGGAAATTTTCCTTAAGTCCATCTAGCCATCTTTCCTTGCATAAGGAGTAACTTCGACTGGGCCATCAATATTGCACCTGCCTAGTCGAAATCCATCATAACTTGGCACAAAATTTCCTTTTTCCTTATTTGTTCCATAAATCAAACCAGGCGTTGAAATTAAGAGCCAACAAATTGCCCCCCAAAAATGTCATTTTCGACATCATATGGAGAAAAAGGCATTTTTTGATAACATAATTCGACGCCATAAGCAATTCAACATCATAAACTATTCATATGCCTCAGCATAATTGTGATGTCAAGGTCATCATGACGCCTTTTCTGAAATGTCTCTTCAATCCCATGCGAGAATCTTCGCAATCATCACGTTCAAGCCCCTAGGAAATCGTGGGTCAGACCTTTAACTGCCATCGTCTCATCACACCACCTTCATGTAACACGTGCCCCATGATCTTGTCACCATAAATGATGTACAATAATCATGCATAGTAACTGTCACACTTCAATCCATTTATAAAAGAGTGAAAGTTACCATTTTACTTTTTTTCACTTTCTGAATTTCCTGAAACGCACCATCCTCAAAACTTCATCTTTCTCCAAATTTTCTTCACACTTACTACAACAATGGCTTCCACTTCAACAACTTCCAAGGAAACCAACAAGAAGGCAATAGACTCCCAGAAGTCCAAAGAACTCACTCTAGTTCATAGGATGTTAGGTCCAAATGTAGTTGGAAATCAACAATACATCCCAGAACCTCCAAATGAAGAAGAAAAATGCATGATATCAATCCCAGGTACTTATCCCTATTTTTATATCTGGTAAAACCCATGCCATGCTAGGTCCTTTACCTGATCTTACTGCTGATCCTATTAAAATTAGGGAATTTTTTCAGCTTATCACCGTTACAAACCCATATCAAACGGTTTAAGACCTAGGGTTGATAAGGAAGTTATGATTGATGAGAAATCTAAGGTAGATGGCCAAAGTTCGCCTTCGACCATAGCTTCTAGGGAGCCTATAAACTTAGAGTTCATGAATACTAGTTTTAGGGTTTTCAGATCATGCCCTCTGTCGAAAGACCCTTCCGACTACTTAGCCTGGCTAGAGAAGATAGAAAAAGCCAAGTCCCAAGTTTGGAAGAAAATAGGCATTTATGACCTTATCGAATTGTTGAAAGTAGGACCAAGTTATTGTCCTTCGATGCTCATTGCTTCCCTTTACTTCTTGGACAACACTTATAACAACTTACATCTCCCTTGTGGAGTGGTTACCCCAACCCTATTCGACGTTGCTGCCATTACCGGCTTAAAACCCATTGGAATAGATTACGACCCAATCTCTTAGCTGATGACTCGATAGGCTTCGATACCAGCAAAGCAGCCTTCACCACTTACATAGCCTATTATCATGACAAAGAAACCACAGAGGTTTCTGACCAAGAACACGTTGTCTTCTTGGCTCTCTGGCTCTCGCGCTGTATTTCCTATTCAAGGCCTCTTCAAGTGGCGAAGAGGTACTTAACCATGGCGAACCAATTGCATGCTAGACATGGCCTATGTCTTAGCGAAATCATTCTGGCCAACCTGTATGAATCCCTTAGCGAAGGCGTCACGGCGTTGAAGACAATTAAGACAAAAGCAAGCTTGCTCTTTTCTGGACCTTTCTGGCTACTACAGCTATGGATGAATGCCACTTTCGAAGCATCCCTTCCTGGTCGGAACCCCATCAATGAAGCTTCTGTAAAAAATAGAAGAGTCAAAGGAATGAGGTTTGCGCTGTTGACTCCTAATGACGAAGGAATGAGTCTTCAGCAGACATTCACCAGTTATTTAATGATGTTTGCGAAACGTCATAATTATTCTTCCAACATGGCCCCTTTTGCAAATAGGAAGGTGGTCCCTGAATGGTTTACAAGGAGATTTCCTCCTGAGTTGAAGGAACAGGAAGGGGAATCTCTCGACATATGGTAATCTTTCCTTACTCCAAGATTATTAGCTTCGAGGCTCAACCCTTCCAAACTTCGATTGCTCTTGTCAACTATCAACCAAATCTTGTCTCTCGACAGTTTGGTTTGATTCAGATTAAACCCAAACCTCTCTTTCCTAAAAAGAGCTCACTGATCCATTACAACATGTGGTATAATGAAGCAGAGTGTGCCAAGCTGCTACCCAAGTTTTCTGACCTCACAGAGTTTAATGTTGTGACCTTCAAACCAAGCTTCCTCTATACCAAGGAGTTCGACGAATGGTGGAGAGAATACTACAAAGCATAATTTTTTGATGTAACCTCCTTCAACCTTCAACTAACTAGAGTTTTTTCCCTTGTACAGGACAAAGTGAAGAAAGGTACTTCAAGACATATCAAAGAGATCCAAGCATTCCATAAATACTTTGAAATTGTAGACAGTCCAAATGAGCTTAGTCGAACCATTAGCAAAGCAGCAGTAACTTTAAAAGAAAAATTTACGAAGAAATTGGAGGATTTTTAAAACTTCCTTCGTACATTCGACCTGATCAACGTTACAAGTTAGATTTCAATCTTTATCCTCCAAAATTCCCTCGACTGCCAACTGCTGATTTTGGTGTAATTAGCCCTCCATTTCCAGACTGGTTCGTGTGGGGATTTTATGAAAAATCTTCTCCAAGATTACCAAAATCGTGATAAGCGAGTGGTTTCGACTAAGTATACTTTGGACAATTTCAAAGGCCACCTTTATATTGGCATAAAACACGTTCGCGTGGAGTCTGCAATATATGAAGGTGTGGAATGATAGGTTTTTCGACACTGATTCTTTTCTTTTTATTTATATTATTTATTTTTTGCTTATACTAACTGCATTACTTTCTCTTGCAGCTGTGAGGATTCCAGCCAAGAAACCCACTCCCGTCGAGAAAGAAACCGTCGAAGAAGAAGAAGAAGATAACACCAAAAAACCCACAACAAAGGTGAATTTTGTGCTCATCACTTCTTTTTCTTCTTTTTTATTATTATTATTGTCTTCTCAATCTATCATCTAAAACATGATATATTTTTTATTTTTGCAGGGAAGTCGGAAACCTCCTCCGACACCTAAAAAGAGAAAGCAGCAAGAACCTGAGGTTCACACAATTGAATCTGATGATGGGGATGTTTCGCCAGACCAAACCAAACACCTCAAAAAGAAGAAAAAACAAACAAAGATCGTTGATGCAGGCTTTCATCCTCAGCCAAAACCAACCAGAGCACTTGTGACGAAACCCCATACCCTAAAGGTAGTGGAAATTGATGCTACACTTGCTAGCAAGGAACTAACCGACAAGAAGAGCCCTGATCAGGTAGAGAGTGATAACTCTAGCCCTGGGACTGAAAATCCTAAGGTACAAAAATTTCTTCTTCGTTTTGAACTTTATGGTTTTCTTCGACTAACATGCTTCTAACCCGTTTTGATTTCTTCTTCTTAGAGTGCCAAAGATGATCAAGGGCATCACATTGTACAACAAATCATTCCCACCACCAGCAGTGATCCTACCTATCATCCGACAAGCCCTTCTAGAACTTCTCCCAAGGATTCCATAAAAGGGTCTGTTGATGAAGTGAGCTAACCTATTGATGTTCAAAAGAAATCACCACTTAAGGCCACCACTGAGCTTTCGCACACCAACGCACCTGATGAAAAAACAAGCCCAGTCGAGGAAGAAGTTATAGTTGACATCGCAAGAGATACTGAAATGCCTTCTGCAGAACAAGTTATCGAAGACAAATTTGAAGATAGATCCTCAATCATTCAACAAGATAAGGACGACGAAAAGGGAAAGGAGGATAAAGACCAATCAATGTTTGATTTTGAAACTGAAATCGTAGTGGAAGATGAAGATGAAGAAAAGGAACGAGAAGATCAATCGAAAACTGACCTTTTTACAAATACTTCGACTGGCACAAACTCCATCAGCCTTTCTCACGAAGAGCTAGAATCATTGAAAGTACAAAGGCCACTGGAATACTTAAAAGTCATGATTAGCTCCAGATATAGCTTTGGTGATAAGAGCACGAGCACTTCGACTACCTCAGGCAACCAATCAATCGGTAAGCCTGAGGATGACTTGCTTCCTCAAGTTAAAGAGAAAATTTTCAACGCAGATTTATTCCAACTCTTGGAAAAAGACGTTTCTACCAGTTTTGGGCTCAAAAAACTCTTGAAGCAAGTCAATGTCTTGGAGGTCTCTCCTGAAGTTATTGATACCATAATGGAACTGGGCACATTGATTGACCTTGTCATTGCTGATCTGAATCGTTTCCGAAACTTATCAAGAAAAATTAACAACAAATTGGAGACCCAACTGGCCGAATGGGATGCAGCCTCTAAATCTACCACGAAAGTTTCAAATTTGGAAAGGTCTCCGAGCAAAATAAGAAAGAAATTAAAAGCTGTGACAAAAATGTCGAAGAATGGGAGAAGAAAATCAAGGTTTTGTAAAGCAAAATCTCTCAAGCTAAATAATGTAAATATGAGCTTCTCCAGTTTGACCAAGAAGAAGTGGCGAAAGAACTCAAGGTTGGAATGTATCATGTCGACAGAGCCTAACAACTTGGAAGGGAAATCGAAGTCCTTTCAACTAACAAGGCTCTGTGCGAACGTCGCTTGATGCTTCAGAAATCCAAATATGAGAAGATGAAAAGCTCTTTCCCATTTTAAACTTAACTACTGAACTTTATTTCTTTCGATTCTAATTTTCTTTAGTCCTTTGTGGCGTGAATTGTAATGACTTAAGCCACTTTGGAAATATCTATCTTACTTTACCATGTTGGATTCAACCATTTTGTATGTAATTATTCCTTTGCTATTTTTACTTCTTAAAGTGCATGTTTATATTTTTTCAAATACTTCCCATTCACTCTTAGAATCCTTTTATCTTCATTCAATTCTTCGATTTCGTATGCACCATTCAAAATAATTTGTACAATCTGGAAGGGACCTTCCCACTTAGAGGACCACTTTCCCAGAATTCTATCCTTTCGATCCATGGGAAGGATCACTTTCCACACCAAGTCTCCAGGCAAAAACGTTTTAATTTTAACCCTTTTGTTGTATGATTTCTCTACTCTTTTTTTCTGCCTTTTCAACAATTCTAAGGCACTTAGTCTTTCATCATCTAAATCAACCAACTCATCCAACATCATGTTCCAATATGATTCAAATGGAATCTCATGGTGTCTTTGGATTCTTATTGACTGTAGGTAGACTTCAACTAGTAGGACTGCGTCATGACCGTATGTCAGTCGAAAAGGAGTAGTATTAGTATCTTCCTTAGGGGAGGTTCGACATGCCCAGAGAATCTGGTCTAATGTTTTATGCCAATTATTTGGCTTTTTTCCCCACATGTTTCTTAATCAAACCAATCACAACTTTATTTGCTGCTTCGACCTGTCCATTGGCTTGAGCATAATAAGGTGTAGATGTCAATAGTTTGAAACCTATTTCCTTTGCAAACTATTGCACCTTTCGACCAGTAAAGACAGATCCTTGATCCGTTGTAATGGTCTCTGGGATTCCAACCCTATAGATAATTTGCTTCTGGATGTATTCGATTACAACGTCTTGATCCACATTCGCTAATGGTATGGCTTCGATCCATTTTGTAAAATAATAAATGCCAACCAAAATATATCTCGAATTTTTGGATAACGCTGGTCGAATCTCTCCAATCAAAACCAAAGCCCAACCCCTAAAGGGCCAAGGTTTCACTATGGAATATAGTTCGCTTACAGGAACATGTTGTATACCTGCGTGCACTTGGCACTCTTGACATCCCTTTGCGAACTCGATAATCTTTTAACGTGATCGGCCAATATATTCCTTGTCGAAACAATAACCACTCCATTTTATGGCCTACCTGATACGCCCCACCATGGACATTCGAAAGGGCTAAATATGCCTCAGATTCACTAAGAAATTTGAGCAAAAGTCCCTCAGGAGTCTTTTTAAACAATTCATTTCCCAAAAGAACATAACTTAAAGCTCGATACCTGATTTTTCGCTCAGCATATGTTGTTGGATTTTGTAGGTATTCCACTATTGGCTTTCTCTAATCTTCATCTGTCAAGCTATCTATATTTAGTATCTCGAAATTCTCTTCATCCGCGTATCCTAGCTTTGTTGTTTCCAGATCTGATAGGGATAATCTGGCTGACACAACCCTTCCTCTAACTTCGATTGGTTTCTGCAATTTTTCTTTTGAAATTTTACACCCAGAGGCAATCTGCGCCAAGTCGTTGGCCTCTTGATTCTCTAATCGAGGGATATGTCGAATACTCACCATCTCGAATCTTTTTAAGAGTCGATTGACTATCAAGAAGTACATGATCAAATTTTCCTTAATGCACTTGTACTCCTTTGTAATTTTTTTATGATTAACTCTGAGTCACCCATTATTTCGACTCAAGTTGCCTCCAATTCCAACTATATCTCAAGTTCGGTTATTAGAGCCTCATATTCAGCCTCATTGTTCGAACATAGGCCTTCGACTTTATACTTGAATTTTGTTAGAATTTTATTAGGAGAAATAATAAAAACTCCTATACCTGTTCCATCCTTATGACTAGATCCGTCGAAGTACAACTTCCAAGGCTCCAGTTCAAGGTAGTTTAATGAATTCTCATTTATAAAGTGGTCGACTATAAAGTCGGCTACCACTTGTCCCTTAACAGCCTTTAAAGGCATATACGTTAAGGAATATTCAGTTAAAGTTAATGTCCATTTACCAATTCGACTATGCAAGATTGGTTTAGACAACATATGTTTTATAACATCAAAATGAGATGAAACAAAAACATCCACTGGTTTTATATAATGCTTTAGTTTCATATATGAGAAATACAAACATAAACATAATCTTTCGACTACGCTATACCTAGTTTCTGCATCGTTCAAGACCCTACTAAGGTATTAAATGGTTCTTTCGACGCCATTTTCATCCTCTTGAGCCAACACGCTCCCTAAAGTCTTGTCCGATGCAGATATATACAACCTCATACTTCTATTCCTACAAGGTGGCATCAAAATTGGAGGGTGGGTCAGATATTCCTTGATCTTGTCGAAGGCTTCTTACTGAGTTTGCCCCCATTCAAAGTCCTCCTTCTTGAGTCGAAGCAGAGGTGAGAATGCCTGAGTCTTTCCACTAAGGTTCGAGATAAACCTCCTCAAGAAATTAATCTTGCCAAGTAGTGACTGCAGCTCCTTCTTGGTTGATGGAATTTTTTCTTCCATTATGGCTTTGGCCTTGTTCTGATTTATTTCGATCAGTTTTTTATGGACTACAAAGCCTAAGAAATCTCCTGCATGCACATAAAAAGCACATTTGAGAGGGTTCATTTTCAGACCGTGTCTCCTCATCCTTTCAAAGGACTGTTGAAGATGGTCAATGTGACTCTTCCCTAAAAAGGACTTAACAACAATATCGTCAATATAGATTTGCATAAAAGTCTCGATAAAATCATGGAAGAATGAATTAATCGCTCTTTGGTATGTCGCCCCAGCATTTTTCAAACCAAAAGACATTACGACCCACTCATAAGTGCCTAAGGCTCCGCGACATTGAAACACCATTTTTGGGACGTCTTCCTCAACAATGAAGATTTGATTATAACCTGAATACCCGTCGAGCATACTAAAGTATTCGTGTCCTACGGCAGAATCGACTAACATTTTCGCCACATGCATAGGATATTCATCCTTCGGGGTTGCAAAATTTGAATCTCTAAAATGTATGCATACCCTTAACTTGCCATTATTCTTGATAACTGGAACAATATTGGCAAGCCATTCGACATACCTGGTCGTGCAGATGAATTTACATCTAAGTATTCTTTCGACCTCCTCTTTAATCTTCGAGAGAACTTCTGGTGCAAATCGTCTTGGAGTCTGCTTGACAGGATTCTTCCTAGGCTTTATCGGCAGCTTCAGTTCGACCAACTCTCTGTTCAAACCAAGCATTTTGTCGTAGTCCCGTGCAAATTAGTCTTTAAACTCTTTTAGCAATTGGACTACTTTGACCTTGAGCTATGGGATGACGTTGGCGCTGATATATGTTTCTACCCCTTCTCCCAGGTCGATTTCTTCAAGTGGATCATGTGCAAACATTTTGATATTGCTTGCTAGCGGATCTTTCTCGAAGCCCAAAGGCTCATCATCATAGATTGCGTCAAGCCTCTAGTTTTGTAGCTCATCCTAAACCTTATCAGGTGGTTCTGGATTGAAGTCCTTACCAGGACCTTCTTGATCTGCTTCAATCTTCTTAGCTTCGACAACTATGAATTTTACTTTGGCCTCTAAGGCCGCTTTGAGTTTGTTTTCGACCATATAAGCCGAAATCTTTTCGAGCACCAGTGACTCGTTCATTATCACCTAATTCTCTTCCGTATCTAGTTGGTCGGATGTGTTCTGTTCCAAAGACATAATCTTCTTCACCAACAACTTCTATATCCCACTGAAACCCATGGGTTGGGTGTAGATAGAGAGAACAAAAACCGTTGTCTATTGGCCTCAAATCAAATTCTGCAGGACTACACGGACCAATATAAGCCAAATTCCGGTCGAAACTACTTCTATCAACCTGATTTACTTCAGCCATAAAATAACTCTGATCCGCTTCGATGTTCTTGATGATTCCATCGTTGTGACAAATTGTAATCCTTTGGTTCATTGAGGAAGGAACGGTACCAATCTCGTGAATCCATTCCCTACCAAGTAAAAGGTTGTAATTAGCCTTCGAGGCTATCACCATAAACATCATCGGTCTAGTTATAGTACCGACTGTAAAATCCACATGTATAACCCCCATTTTGGTTCCTATCTTGCCTTCATAATTCAACAACACCATATTACGGGGTTTCGTATCTGTACCGTATTTCCCAATCTTTTTAAGCATATAATGCTGCATTAAATTAACTGCCGCTCTGCCGTTGACCAAGATCTTATTTACTCTGACATTTCCCATTTTCCCTTTGATGAACAAAGGTTTTAAATAGCTTCTCATTGAATTATCAGGCCTCTCGAAGAATGCATTTTATTCCTCTACGCAACCGTTATTCATGATGTAGTAACAGACAGGCTTGTGTCGAACCATCTCATTTCCATCGTATCTTCTTCTTCCTCTACTTCCATCAATTGATCGTACTCTCTAGGGAGTACTAACACCACATTACACATGATGTCTAGTGAGGCTTCCGACCCAGAGTCGAAATCGTCAGTCATTTTGTCGTCCTCATGGTCAATCTTTTTTTAAGACGCCTCTTTCTGAGGAGAGAACAATTTCCTCTCAGCAGGTTTCTTTTCTTCTTTTTTCGCCTGTATGTTGCTACTAGATTCAGGCTTCGCCTTCTCCATGGCTTCCCTTTCATCTTTCCTTTGCCTCTATTGCCTCCTCCACTAGTATCTTGACATTGGATTCTTGCCTTTATAATTCTCTGAAGGATATGCCTTCCGCTGAAATTCTGGCAATGCAGACAGCAGATGTCCTAACACATGTCAAGACATTGTTCTGCATAAACAATTAAACAAAGAGGCACAACAGCAGACTGATGCCTTGAATATCAGAACTGCATAATCATAGATGTTACGACATCTGATCCAACATGTTTATCATGAACCCTAACAGAAAAGTAAATCTGCAGAATGATAAAGAACACAACAATTGTTAACCCAGTTTGGTGCAATTCACCTACATCTGGGGGATACCAATTCAGGAAGAAGACTCCACTATCTGTAGAACTGTTACAAAGCTAAACTCCCCCGTTTACAACTTTATATCCTAATATCTACCCAATGAAGACTTTATCAAAGAACAACCTCTTTGATACGAGATACCCCACTCATTTCCCTTAATCACCAACTGTGATTTCTACATTATCCCTGTCAATACAGAATTCTGTCAAGCATACTTGACAGCCAAGCTAACTCAGATTTGCTTAAAAGCTTCATCCAAGAACAATACACAATCCAATACCTCAAGGCTTATGGATCTGCACGACACCTATATCTGCCACAATGCATCAACTGATACAAAGGGAGATTTACAACCTAGAGAGCCAACGACTCTCAAAACCCTAAACCCTTGTTTCTTACGCAAGAGAACTAGGTTACAAAAGGCATATTAAATCCTAGGTCTAAGTCTTCTATTTATAGTCTTCTGCTGCCTTGGACTTCAATCTTCTGTTTACTGATTCCTTGATCCATGTTCTGATTGTTTCCTTAATTCTTAGACCAGACTTAAAAATAGCCTGCTATATCAGTTTAAGATGTTAGGACAATCGTTAGAACATCATGTCTTCTACATGTTGGGACACTTCATTCAATGCCTTGTTTTACCAAAAATTTGCTCAAATCTGCAGAGCCTTCATCCGCTTCGACTCTTGGAATTCTTTCCTGTACGTCACAGAAGAACCTCTTTGAACCTCAAAGTTCTTCTATTTCCTTTGGCCCTGCTCTTGATTTCCAACTGGTCTGACCCATTTGTCTTTGGGAGCTTCCGTCGAAGGTTTGAAAGTAGTAGGTTTGTTACCATTAAATCTTTGATTTTCCTGCTTCTGTCTCCTTTGATTACTCTTGTTGTTGAAAGTCTGGTGGCCATTAGATGTTTTCCAATTTCTTCTACTTATCGCTCTATTAACTCCTTCGAGATTATGTGCTGCCTTTTTATCAAAGACCGCACTGCATCGAGGGCAAAGCATGACCTCTGATTTCTTTTTCTATCACCTGTGAAGGAAATCAGCCATACTCTCTTCCTCCTTTGGGTAAGCCAATTTATTATACTCTTCTTGTCGACGGTCCTCATCAACCTCCATCGAAGTTTCGTGAGAGACTTCGACCATGTTTACACCCACGCTGGTCTTGTGAGCAATGTCCAACTTTTTTAGTTTCACTCTAAGGCCCTCAGTAGCCTCAGTAACATTGTCAATTTGCACGAAATAATCAGTGGTTTCTTTCGTTGTTATCATCGAATTGGGATCTTCAGTGATTACTTAGTTAGAACCTTCAGTAACTCCTTTAGTAGAGCCCTTAGTGACTCCATGGGTGAAATTTTCAGTAGTTTCTTTGTCGAAACCTTCAGTGGTTCCATTGGTGAAGCCTTCAGTGACTTCACAAATGTAATTTTCAATGATTTCTTTGTCAAGATCCTCAGTAACCTTGACCATGACTGCTTTATTGACAAAGTCATCAGTAACTTCGATCATGTCATCTTTGTTGGCGAAGTCTTCAGTAACCTCAATCATGTCAATTTTGTTGGCGAAGTCTTCAGTAACTTCGACCATGTTGATATTTTTGGAGAAGTCTTCAGTAACTTTGACCATGTTGATTACAGAAGGCTCAGTATAGTGGGCATCAGCCACGTGAAGAGGATCATAATCGATCTTCATTTGGGTTTTCGACTTCTCTCCAAATCTGAGTCTTCCATCCTTAATTGCGTTCTGAACGAGATCCCTGAAAAGAAAACATTGAGATGTTTTATGACCCAAAAAGTTATGATACTTTCAAAAACCTCTCTTTTTCCTTTGCTCTAAAGGAGGCATTTTAGCACCCGGAGGCACTATCTGAAATTCTGGCATAGAAGATAGCAGATGTCCTAACACATGTCAAGACATTGTTCTCTGCACAACCTTAAAACAAGAACAGAACAAACAAACTGATATTCAGAATATCAGCAACAGCAGCAAGACAGATGTTTCGACATCTCATGTTAATCAAAACTGAACTGTAAATTGTAGAATGATAAATAACACAGAATATGATAACCCAGTTTGGTGCAAATCACCTACATCTGGGGGCATACGAAGCCAGGAACAAGAATCCACTATCAGTAGTATAGTTTTATGTAAACAACCGCTGGTTTGCAGTAAACAACCTCTAGTTTACCTATCACTACCCAATGGAGACTTTATCATTAGAAGTCATATCTAATTGATAAGAGAAACCCATCTCACTCCCTAAATCACAACTTGTGATTATCTAACAGTTATAGTCACAATAACTGTATCATCCTACTTAAAAGACACCTCTTTCAATACAAAGTTTAGTCAAGCATTCTTGACTAACAAGTTAACTCGGATTTGCTTAAAAGCTTCATCTAAGAACAATACATGATTCATTGCCTAAGGGTTTCTGAATCTGTACAAGCATCCATGTCTTCCACAATGTATCAAATCGATACAGAGGGAGACTTACAACACAAGAAAGCCTATGACTCTCAAAACCCTAAACCCTATTTTCTACTTTACAAAAGTGTTAAAATAGGTTCGGTTATTCAGTCCTAGGTCTTGGTCTTGTTTTATAATCTTCTGCTATCTTGGGCTTCAAATCTTCTTTTGGCTGATTCCTTGATCCACTGCTGTGATCGCTCCTTGAATCTTGCACCAGGTTTAAAACCTGCTATATTTGTCGAATCTGGATGTTGGAACATTGTATTTGACATCTTTGTCTGCAGCATTCTTCATTAAGTTTTAACAAAAATTTAGTCAAACCTCAAGAGCTTTCAATCTCCTATTTTTGATAAATTTTGGCTAAAACTCCTTTTGGACAATAAACCCAGGGTGCTCCTAACGTCTCTTCACCCTGAGTGACAGTTATGATTGGAATACTGATGTGACTCCACTCATGTTGGTGTACACGAGGTAGAGTATGACCCAACATTCCCTCTTACCCCATGAATCAATAGTTCCTCACCTAGGGGAGGGAGGAATTTTGCTACTGAAGCAACCAAATACCAACGTGGGTAACTCAGAACACAAGACACAAAAGCAGTACTCATAACAAAAAGGAAACCTAAGACTCAGTCAGAATGTCAGAACATTCTGTCCAACATCCTTGCAAACCAACTGTAAGGACAGACTCAACCCCTGTACTTTTCTCCCCCTTTTTAGCCCAAAATTGACAGACATGTCCAAGACATACCCATACCCAAACTGAGAAAACCCAAAAACGGATAAAACCCATGAGAACCCAGCACAACAGAAAAGACAACCTGAGACAAGATGAAGTCAAGAACTCCCTTTATATACATGAGCATTTTTCTTAGGATGTAACGAACCATTAGAAGTAACACATGTCCATTCAATGTGAGCATTAAATGAAAGGATGTAACTTCACATACAAAAGTGCACCGGCCAAATCCTATTTGACCGTTTCTTCTTTTAACGAGGACCATCCAAGGAATGCGCATTTACCGAGACGCGTGTTTAACACGCGTTCCCTAAGACACATTCTCTCCACCGTCCAAAACAATTAAGAAGGATACAACCATACATCCAAACCAATGTTCTGACATCTTGTCAGACTCTGTTTAGTCCCTCTTGTAACATCTGATGCATATTCACAATGCCTTTCAAGGAACCCCAAAAAAATTCTATCAACCAGCAGAAAAACAAAACTGACCAAGATGTTAAGACATTTCTTCTCAGATAGCAGCAAAGACTCCTAAGATACTTGAACAACTCTAATCCAATCCATTGGCACACAATGGATGAATCAAAATTAATCAATCAAGTTCACCTAGAACTAAACCAGTAACACAATGTCACGACATCTTGTCTGACATTGCACCCTCACCAGAGGTAACCTATCACAAACTACTTGAAGCCATAAACAATCTTGATAAACAACTGCACTACTGCAGCAATATATCCAAAATAGAAGTCCAACTCCCCCTATCTAAGATAACCAGTGCTCCTTTGCAAGAAGAACACCTTAAATGAATGGAAAACATAAGACTCATCTTCATGTCTTCAAGAGCGCACCCTCTGTTTAACACACCTGCTGAACGTATTCACCTGATGCTTGATTCTCAAGCAATCCATGTACCACTCTAGTAGATTTAACACACAGAAGTTCTCCCCCTATCTTTCAAAAATGATGCTCCTTCAACAAGAACACCCCAAAATCACCACATGATATCCCATGACAACTTCATGATCATATAGTGAGAGAGTACCAGGATCACATCCTTGTACCACGGCCAATAAACTCTTGGATTGAGACCAAAATCACCATTGATCCCTCTCATCCAGGAACCATCCATACCCTGTACAAATCCACTTTGAACTTTACAGCCATAGATATCCTTTTTCCTTGAGATACAATCCAATTGAACCTAGAAGGCTTCACATTCCTCAAAGAGACATACAAAGCCCCTTAGTTTGCTAGCCTGCCCAGATGTTTTTCATACTTGAAGGACATCAAACTCATGCCCCAGAGATCCTCAGCTTACTTACTTCACAAGCACCAAACTGATTCACTTCTCTCCAGCATGACTTATAGTAGAAGAAACCACCTCTCCACAAGCATTTTGATCTCAGCAAAAATCAGTCTTCCAGATAAACACCCCATGATTCAAGACAGTCTTCAATTTATCATTCTCCCATATGATAAGATAAAAACACTTCTGATACAACTGGTGAATATCAGCTCCCATAATCTGAACTCCAAGTTCAGAAACCATAATGATGTTCTAACATCAGTTAGGACATCCTGATCATATCACAGACACCATACACTATGGTTATTGATACAATTACCACTAGACTTACTATCTGCATAGTAATCCAAATGAAGATCTTCAGAGAACACAACTCATCTAGCTTGATCAATAAGAACTCCAGATAACCAACGAGAGAAATAAACTCTCATTCAACACCCAAAAGAAGGTAATCTTCCATAAGCAACTTAGGCCTTCTACCACAAGCTCCAAGATATGAATAGAACCAGAACCTCCTTTGATTTTCAACCAACTACCCTTATGCACAAGAGTAATTAGTTCCAAGCACACTACTTGAATGCACGATAAAGATCAACCAAATGCCACTATTTAATTAATCTCAGCTTTCTTCAGAGTTCCAAAAAATCTTCTGATCCACCAATGAAACCTAATCTTCAAGTTACATAATCCACCTACTCCATAGCAAGCCATCTTAGATACACCAAGACTCAGACATGTAACATCTACTCCTTCTTTCAGCTCCTGCAAACTGCATGAGATATACCTTTTTGAAGCATTAATTCCATTTATTTCTAAGAAGATCAACTTATCTTACGATGATGCGCCACAACATCAACTAAGACCCTGAAGTTTTTGCTTGATGTCACAACATCTGATCAGACATCCAACTGAAGAATTCAGTTCTTCATTATGCCACTTAGAAGAACCTCCTCGCTATAACAGAACAAGAGTTCCATGTTCTCATAGACTTGATTAATAATATCAAGTTAGAGTAGACAACCTCCATCCTGCTTTATTGTACTACAACAACCACCTCATCTTTAGAGAAACCAAGCATGCCAAGGCTTGATTCTACAGAAGAGATCAGTCACATAAGGTCTTTACAAAAGGAATCACGTTTTCCTTAAGTAGAGACTTCTTTAGGAAGTCAAAGAAAACTACCACTTATCCTTCACCTCCAAGATGAGCAAGTTCACATGCTCCTATGCACTTATATCAGAAATAAACTGACCCAAGCAGTGCTATCGCCAGCACCATATTCTAAACAAGTTTCTTTCCAGGAAACTCTCTAGATAAAGATCAGACGCTTCTAGTAAAGACAGGAACACATCTGTTGCACTCCAATACTCCTAGGTCAGAAGTAAACTGATCCAAGAAAATTGTCTTCATCTTTACTTCCATCAGCACTATATTTTAGTCAAGCTTCCTGCCATGAAGCTTCCTAGTCTGATTACATTCCTTGTAATACCAGAATGAAGACAGATCCTACCACACACACATGTATGGTACCAAGATCATCAGCTACAACTCCTTTGCTCCATAGATTCACTCCTTGAATCAACAGGCTTCTGCACATACTCCATTGTCAAGATGTTTCAACATCTCATAGAACACCAGTTTCTTATCTTGACTGTACCTATTCTCCAGAGAACAGATCCTCGAGCAGATGCAACAAGAGATGTTGTACTTTCTAATGTAGCAACTTGTCACTAGTGATCTTGTACTCCAACATACAAGGATAATCAATTAAATATTTGTAAATTCCACAAATAGCAATTGATTTTAAATCCTTGTCCTCAAAACTATACATCTTGTAGGACATATGATCTACCAGATATAAATATAATTGTGTCAACATCTTTCTATTCAAACAACATGTTGAGACATCAAGTCTGCCACCCTTGACTCAACCTGCCTATGAATTTCCTTTGCTAATAGAATACTTGTAAATCATGAATGGTGAAAATAAATCACCTCCCATTATCTCCAAGTTGAATAACATCCATCAGCACCAGAGATCTTCAGAAATCCATCTTTAACATGAGAACAAATTATCCTTCTGAAAGAGCTCTTAACCACAACCAGAGATGCCTTTATGAGTGGACTTGAGTGAAAACTCAAGTATCTTTGGCAACTTTGTCGAAAAGAACATTTACCAAACTCATAGATCATGAACTTTGATAAACACGATCTCAACTAACCTTCCCTTCAAACTGACTTCAAGATACAAGTTGGAACCAAACTTCCAAGTATCAAGTCAACATGACATAAATCAACCAAAAACTCTCTCCATTCCATTACTCCCGACTTTGGAATAACTAGAGCATTCACAGATGATGATATCTTCAAGAAAAGAAGCCAACAATCAAGATCTTCCACCATCTTTCTTCTATCACAACTCTAGAATCCCATAAATACCAGAGTTCTTCCATCAGAAACATATGCAGCGGAACCACCAAGGAACATCTTCAACATGCTCTAATAAGACGTCAGAACATCTTATGAGATACCATACAGGAGAACTAGCCACTCCTCCTGCAGTTGCTGTAAAAACTCCTCAGAAAACAAGAACAACGACCAGTAGTTGTTACCTTTGATCCAGAACATCCATCTCATCCATTAATACCCTTGAGTATGTCTGAGTGAATGATCTGAAATCCCAAACTCCTCCTTGTTTAAAGCGCCAGAAAGTATCTCCCAAGATCTCATCCAGAAACAGACAGGATGCCTGCTCTGATACCAATTGAAATTTTGGCATAGCAGATAGCAGATGTCCTAACGCATGTCAAGACATTGTTCTCTGCACAACTTTAAAACAAGAACTGAACCAACAAACTGATATTCAGAATATCAGCAACAATAGCACGACAGATGTTTTGACATCTGTTACAACATGTTAATCAAAATTGAACTGTAAATTGCAGAATGATAAACAACACAGAATATGATAACCCGGTTTGGTGCAAATCACCTACATCTGGGGGCATACCAAACCAGGAAGAAGAATCCACTATCAGTAGTATAATTTTATGTAAACAACTGCGGGTTTACAGTAAACAACCTCTGGTTTACTTATCACTACCCAAAGGAGACTTTATCATTAGAAGTCACATCTAATTAATAAGAGAAATCTATCTCACTCCCTAAATCACAACCTGTGATTATCTAACAGTTATAGTCACAATAAATGTATCATCCTACTTGAAAGACACCCCTTTCAATACAAAGTTCAGTTAAGCATTCTTGACTAACAAGTTAACTCGGATTTGCTTAAAAGCTTCATCCAAGAACAATGCACGATTCATTACCTAATGGTTTCTGAATCTGTACAAGCATTTATGTCTTCCACATTGTATCAAAAGTGATACAGAGGGAGACTTACAACACAAGAAAGCCTACAACTCTTAAATCCCTAAACCCTATTTTCTACTTTACAAAAGTGTTACAATAGGTTCGTTTATTCAGTCCTAGGTCTTGGTCTTCATTTATAATCTTCTTCTTAGGCTTCAAATCTTCTTTTGACTGATTCCTTGATCCACTACTGTGATCGCTCCTTGAATCTTGCATCAGGTTTAAAACCTGCTATATTTTTTGAATATTGATGTTGGAGCATTGTATTCAACATCTTTGTCTGCAGCATTCTTCATTAAGTTTTAACCAAAATTTAGTCAAACCTCAAGAGCTTTCACTATCATTTGGCCATCCTTGACTTATAAATCAAAGATTTCGTCACATTTTGTGACGTCGAAAGTGTAAGTCTTCTTAGGGAATTTATCGTTCTTTTCATTTTTGACTGAGTTTTTTCCATTTAAGGGGGCTAAGACCTTACAAGAGTAAGGTGGTCCTTGCTTTAATTCAGCAAGGTTAACCTCATTCTCGTCGAAGGCTAAAGACTCGTTATATGTTTCTTTGTCGTCTTTATTAACTCCGACGTAGGCTACCATCTCCTTTTTATTCTTGTTTGCCCTAACTTTTTCAGCCTTCAATCGTTCGACCTGTCGAACTCTGTCAACCAATTGGGCCATATCTCTCAAGTACTGGGTATCCAATTTCTTTCTAATTGAGTTGTCGATGCCACCGGCGACCATTTCGACCAACTCATGTTCAGGCACTTGAGTAAAGCACCTTGCCTTAAGCAATCGAAACCTATTCAGGTAATCATCAATTGGCTATGAGAACTTTCTCTTAATACTAGCCAATTCTTTTAAGCTTATCTTTGTCTGTCCCATATAGAATTTCTCATGGAATAGTCTCTCCAACTGAGTCTAATTGTATATTGAATTTTGTGGCTGGGTTGTAAACCAAGTGAAGGAATTTTTAGTGAGCGAACTTGGAAAATATTTCACTTTTAGATTTTCGTTGTTTGCAATTTCACCAGCCTCTATCAAATATCTTGCCACATGTTTGACTGTGGACTCATTAGTATCCCCAGAAAACTTAGTGAATTTGAGGACTTTCCATCTATGGGGTAAATTTGACTGTAAGATATATTCATATAAGGGTGATGTATAGTTTGGCCTATGCAGGCCAATATTTATCCCATTTCTGGCCATAATCCTTTCGACCATGGCTGCTAAGTTGTTATCTGCCGCTACATCCTCGCGACGAACTTGATTTATAACTTCATCAGCATTCTGAATTCTATTTACCACTATTACCCTTGGTTCCCCCTGGATTGGGTGTTCGACTCTGGGAGGTTCAACCCTATGTTGTTCGACTACTCCCCCTGGTTTAAAACGTTCGCCTGAGGTACATTTGGTTGAACTTGATTAATTGTAGGATCTTCCTCTAAAACCACCCCAGTATTCTATACCATTCACTCCCTCTGAGGATGTCGAGGGGGTTGTGGCACACCAAATAATTCAGCAATACATGTTATCTGCACTGCCAATTGCTGGTTGGTTTGGGTAGTATTTTGGATTAAAGGGTTAAATATAACCCCCATTTGTTGGGCAAGCATTTGGACCATATCGTGATTACTTTCGTCCATTTGTTGTCGTATCACTGCCGCAGAATTGTTGGTGATGTTTAGCATATAGGTAGGATATCCAGTTCCTAAGGGTTGACTCATTCGACCCATATTGTTAATACCTGAACCAGACCCTTGTAGTGGTGAAGTCACGTTCACCACTGGTTCTGCAAATGGTGACAAAGCATTGTGCAAACTTGCCATCACCGACGTTGGCATACCATAGGTTCTTCTCGACCCATTAGAGGCATAGAAAATCCAGGCATATAAGGCATGGATAGACTACTTCCCATTGGAGGAGGGGTCATTTACGGACCCTGTGTTCCCATATGGGACAAAATGGGAGCACTTTGGGCAATCAAATACATTGGCGTCGAACCTGCGTTTGATGGTATGGCCTCAGATACTGATACTGAAACCATACTTCCCCCAGTCGAAGAAGCAGAGAGCGGTTCTCCATCATTTGGTGGATTTTGATTATTTGACGGATTTGGATTCACCATTCTTCTTACGTATCTCCTTCTAGGTCTCTCTTCGTTACTAATGGATAATTTACCGCTCCTAAGTCTCATGCAACGAAGCGCATAAGGATTGTAAGAACGAAGAACTTAAAAAGTAAAAGAAAAAATTTTACACACTATAGCACTGTCCCATTGGGCGTGCCAATTTGTTTATTGTGAAAATTGGTAAACAACCGCTGGTCTCCAAATATTGGTTAACTTGCATGATCAACCGATGAATCCTATGACATGCGCTTAGTGTTTGTAAATTAAAGTTTGAGAAACAACGAACATTTTGACAGTATTCATGGTTAGAAAATAGGTTGCTTAAAAAAGATAAAGAAAATTGTGTGACAGGGGAATGGTCGAAAATGCAGTAAAATGTGCAGAAAGTAACTTGTACAAAATAAAGATAAATTTATGGGCAAAATCATAAACTGACTTTTATTAAAATGTAAGCAAATAAATGGTGTTTCATCAAACGTACATTTTCTTAACACTCGTTTCTCTACACACTGGGTACTATGAGTATTTTGAGTATTTTGTACAAACTTGAATACACACGAAATCCTAACGCTAAGACTTTCTATTTATATTGAATCGAAATAACTGCCTCTAACAGCCTTTCTCCTAAATTAAGACAAGTGGCGCTCGGCATGTCTCCGACTTTCTAGCATACCTCACGTGTCTTCTTTTGAAAACTGGATAGGAACAACATTCCCTCTTTGATTCAAATTTAAAATCAAATCGAAGATACCATCAGTAGCATCCCCGTCGAAATACTACTTCACACTTAGGAAATTTTCCTTAAGTCCATCTAGCCATCATTCCTTGCATAAGGAGTAACTTCGATTGGGCCCTCAATATTGCACTTGCTTAGTCGAAATCCATCATAACTTTGCAGAAAATTTCCTTTTTCCTTATTTGTTCCATAAATCAAACCAGGCGTCGAAATTAAGAGCCAACAGTGGTGGAGCAAACACAGATTCTCGATAAAAAATAGTTATCAAGTTTTATAAGCAGTGTTGGATGTTGATGTGCAGGTGGATGAAAATATTATTCAACTGTTAGATAAGATTTGGATTACAAATGTGCCTAGTAAAATTCTTGTTTTCGGGTGGAGGTTGTTGCTGAATCGATTACCAACACTCATTGCTTTGGCCAACAGAGGGATCATCAATGGATCTCATAACCTCCTTTGTCCGATTTGTGGTTCAGCTGAAGAATTTATTTCCCATTTGTTCTTGGAATGTTTTTTGGTTTCTAAGGTTTGGAGTTGAATTTACAAGTGGCTTGATTTGCCATTCCAATTCGAGTTGGATGTTGCGGGTACAAATTACAGCAGTTTTGGTGTTATGCTCAAAGGTAGAGTCCAAAATAACCTTCGTCTTTTGGTGTGGTTTGCGGTTTGTTGGGTTGTCTGGATGAGCAGGAATGAGGTCATATTTCAAGGATCAGTCTTTCGTGTTGTTGAGGTGGTTAATAGGGCCAAAGTCTTAGCTTGAAATTGGTTTGCTGCTAGAACAGAAGGTGGAGAGGTCTTTTGTTGGGCTGACTGGTGTTCAAACCCAGTGGATTGTCTTGCGAATCATTGATTTATTTTCATTAGTTAGACATTAATTAAGTTGACATTTCTTGTATTGTTTTAATCCTCTCTTGTATGGGTTGAGTATCCTTTATATTGCTATTTTTAAAATATATTTGTTTATATAAAAAAAGTATAATTTGGACCATTTTCTTTTGTTGAAAAAATATACTATTTAAAACTTGAGAGTTGTACTTTTAGTTATGTTAAATATAGTGGACACAAACTTTTAAACATAACAAACTTTAAAGAGAAAATATGACAAATTTTAAAGACCTGGTAAAGAGAACATGATATTGTTTAGATGTTATTATAAAGGGTTAAATATACAACACCTATGTAATGTTAGCGAGTTTTGGTATATTCTTCTGTAAAAGAATTTTTTATTCCCTCTTATAATGTGAAGATTTCCTTACTATGAACCCTGAGTGCATTATTTACTGATGTGGTGTGTATATGTGTCAATTAATTTTATTTTTTATATTTTTAAATCCGCGTCAACAAATAATAAAAAATAATTTTAAAAAATTCCACGTGGCATTTTTTAAAATTTTTTAATTTTTTAATTTAAAAAATATTAAAAATATCACGTGGAATTTTTTTATATTTTTTATTATTTGCTGACGTGGATTTTAAAAAATAATTAAAAATTAAATTAAATGACACATATACACGTCACGTCAGCAAATAATGCACTCAGGAGTCATAGTGAGAAAATCTTCACTTTATAAGGAGGAATAAAAAAAAATTCTTTTACAAGGATAAATCGAAACTCGTTAACATTACATAGTTTTTATAAATTTAACCCTATTATAAAATAATAGAAACTTTTCTTTAAAAGATTAATATTAAACTAAATATTGGTTGTCGAATTTGAAAATAAAATAAAATATTGGTAAATAGTTTTCAACTATAATGTTTTTTTTTGCTTCAAGCGATCACTCCAAAGAAACTACATTGTCACTCAATTATGAGCTAGTTAACTCCTTAAAATAGTGTTAAATAGGAAGCTGGACAATACGAGCTAGGGCTGGACATCGGTCGGTTTGGATTGGGTTCGGGCCCAATGTGTCAAACCGACTCAATCCATGGATTCAATTGCTAGGCCCGATTTCGACTGAACTTATATACGGTTTGATCGGGTTCGGTTTAATCGGTTTGTCGGTTAAAATGGATCAGTTTTTGCGGTTAATTGCATATTAATATTTTGAAATAAAGCAATATATTTATATTTATTACAAGCCTTTCAAGCATTCATACAAATTGTAATATTACAATATTCCTGTTCATTCAAACATTTATATAAAGCACAAAGCCACAAGGTAACTATTGTGCAATATAATATCAAAGTTACCTAATAGTTATAAGATGTAATGTAATACAACATGTAAATCACAATATAAGCCTTTGGTATGAATTCCAATTGATCAATATGCATTTTCTGAATTTTAATCAAGTTACACAGAATTCTGAGTTTTTAAGCAATATCATCCAACCACCAACATCTGATCAGTGATTAATAATAGTCTGCACAAACAGAAACTTCTATTTTGATAAATTAGATTAGCGTGTAGAAGCACCACAATAGAACCCAACCAAACATATACCACAAGTGCTTTTCTTCTTAAGCTTTTAAGATCAACAAAACCTTGGAGTTAATATAAATTTGAACTTTTACTTTATAAATGATGAAAGCATGATGGATTATATCAAAGAAAAGTTACAATGCAAAAAGCTTTGGAGCTTGATCAATGCAAAATAATTTTCATTAGCAAAAAGATTGAGTTGGTTTAGAGAAAGACACCAACCTGCAATTCATCTGGATTAGTATCTTTCACACGGTGAAATATTGGTGGGAAGTAAAATCTGTTAAAGCTGGAGTATGAAAAAAATGTTAAAATCATTAATTGTAATAAAATTAATATAGCTTGAACTATTTATTATGAAGTGTGGTTTATAGCAGGTTAAACATCACAAACACATGATCGTACATTAGATGATCTATGCGATAAGGATCTTGCTTTGCCTACAAAGTAAAAATGTGAATGAGTTAATAAGTAAAATAAACAAATCTACTTATAGAATCAGACATATAACCTTGTGTATCCCACCTATATAAAAAGATGCAGAAAAGCTTAAAATATAAATACACAAGAAACAACTTCACTCACATGGAACCATTGACATGATTAAATGAATAAATGATGAATTATAGAGCAGAGTTGAAACTAATGTAGACCTTTCATAGTACCAAAAATGGATAAATAAAAGAAAGAGTTATCAACCATTAAGGTCAGAGGTGCCCAGGTTCAAAACTTAGACCAGTTGAGAAACTTCCATCAACAAGCACCTAACCAGATCTATTCTTCCATAACCTGAAAAATGAACAATACACACATAGTTGATTATTCGAAATGATATTCTTAACTTGCTATCATTACACCGTATGTCTCATTTTGGAGTATAGAAAAAACAGAACAGGAACCATAAAATCATTATATCCATAGTTGAACACAAAAACAACAGAAACATCTTAAAAATTGCAGAAAAAACTTAAAATATTCATCATACCTTCTGTATGTTCCGTAAATCTCAATAAAAATTTTGTTTATTTAGTTTAGGTTATGAAGTTAAGAAAAGGTAATGAAGTTAAGAAAATCTTGAATATCATTGGGGTTTTGAAGTTTCGAAGTAAGGATTTGAGTTTTGAAGAAAGATTTTTGGAAAAATTCATTGAAGTGAGACTCAGAATTGAAGAAATGAAAACGAGAGATTGCGAGAAGGTGACGGCGCAAAAATTAGATCTAGGGTTTGATATTGTGTTGGTTTGGAAATATTGGACTTTAATGGACAACTAAGTGTATAACCGGTCTGGTTCGGTTCACCGTGGGTTAAATTACTCCAACCGGAACCGACCTGTAGTAACCATCATAAACCATGTTTATTCAAACCGTCCAACCCGATTTAACCGGCTAACCCGACTGTTGCAAACGGGCCAAGTGGTTCGAACGGCTTGGGCCGATTATCTTTTATTTTGTCCAGCCCTAATACGAGCTATAGAACTAAGAAATGCGTAAAAATAAATTAAAGTCAAAAGCGAGAAATGTATAAATAAATTATTTGATTGATTATGTGTGTTGAAAAATATACATGTATAATATTTATAGATAAATATTAGTTTTACTAGGAAAAATAACGTGATCCATAAAATTTATCTTTGTTCGCCTATTTATGCGGATAGTGCAACATGTTTGGCTTGATTTTTGCCTTCATAGAATTTATGTTTCCTCTATCCACACAATTGCACTCTTTCTTCATAACGTGTTTTTGTGCCAATAGTCACTTTAGTTAGTTTTTTTTTAAATCTTGGTATCTGGTTTTGCGACCGACTAATTCAAGAAGATCAATCATATCGTTTACTAGCAGGGGTCCCATTTAAAGTCAGAGTAAAGCTCTATATGAACTGCCCCAACACAATGATTAATTACATCTAATAGAATTCGAACCTGAGACCTTAAGAGGAACAAACTCTCAAGATTCAAACCTCCAGCACTAGACTAACCTCTTTAGTTAGTGGTTTTGTAAACACGTGAAACATGTGTGAAATGTCAAATTGTTAAGTTACATTATGTTTTGATTGTATCTAACTCTCGTACGATCTTTACAAAACTGTGTGCACTTGAAAAAGATTCAACAAGCTTCTTCAAAGTTAGAAGTAGCATAACATTCAAAACTGTATGCTGTTAACAAAGACGCGAATAAACATTTTGCCAAAGATTGAAGTTTTGATGAACAAAGAATTCAAACTGTGAAGTCAAGCCTTTAATGAAGATGATTTTGATGAACGACAAACCATAGTGTGAAGACATTGATCAAATGCATAAGGATAGAAGAAGATACTCAAATGGCTATGATATGGATGGTTGAATAAAATAGTAAATATGGTGTTTCATAGTTATATATATAATCTTAAGTGCTTAAACTATCTAAAATCAATTCATGACATCTCATAAAAATTCATGTCTTTGCATTTTGTACTTAGAAATTTTTGCATAGTCTTTAAAATGAAAAAACCATTTTCTAAGCAAAACAATCGATTGCATGGATGCATAAATCGATTGTCATCATTCAAATTTGATTTTTTTTTTAAGATTGACACTAGTTAAAATTTCAAATTTTTTCAAACAGTTTGAAGGAGCAATCGATTGACTATCCTTCTCAATCGATTGACATTGGTGTTTTTCAAAAAAAAAAATATTTTTACGCATTGCAACTTTTCATGACACCTTCTTTTGTATCCTTTCCCATAAAAATCACACCTTATCATAATTTATCAAGAGTTGTGTCATGATACAAAAATGTGTAAGTTGCCTTATAAATAAGAAGTATTTTCTCTTATCAAATACACCTCTTTAAAAAATTTATTTCCGAAGTATTTCACTGTATATGCATTTGTCATTTTCAATCTTCAAGAACTTGTGCATTATTTTTCATATTCAAATAACGTGAAAGTTATTGAGCACTTAAAGATATATTGTGATATACCACATTTTGAAAGGGGAAAAAATCTTCTGTTAGGATTTATTCTATCCCACTGCCCCAAACTTATTTGTATCAAAAACTCAAATTTGTGTTTGTATTTTGATGTCCAGGATTATTAGAAACAAGAAGGTTGGAAAAAGAAAGTATGTTTCTTTTTCTGTGTTGTAAAATTACAAGGTGGCTTGCCTTGTTGATTAAGTTAGAAGATTGTGTAAAGAAGCTAGGTATAGGCTTGTATAAAGTTCTAATAATATTGAAATCTCTTATAGTGTGTAAGAGGAATAGACGTACTCGCGGATTGTGAGAGGAACTAGTATAATTTTCAGTGTTCTTTATTTTCTGCACTTTATTGCTTTCGTCACCTAACCATAAACGAGAAAATAAAGAAACACTAGCTCTAAAATTCAGAAATTTTTAAATTACCTAATTCATCCCCCCCCCCCCCCCCCCCCTCTCTTAGGTGCACTCTATACTTACAATTGGCATTAGAGCAGGTTAACATAACATGTTCCTAAAAGATATAGAATGGCTTCTGCAAATCCAATTTTTAGAGACGGTGATAGTAATAACAAGCCTCCACTATTTGTGGTGAACACTTTGATTTCTGGAAAATATGCATGAAGGCTCATCTAGGAGTACAAGGAGAAGACATTTGGGATGCTGTAGAAAATGGTCTGTTTGTTCCTACTAGTGTTATCACCGGTGTGGGGATATCATAGATAAAAAGTTTTATGGGATGAAGATGATAAGAAAAAAGTCATCTACAACAAGAAAGAAATCAACTTACTTCAAGCGTGTCTAAGCATGGATGAATTCTTATGTGTCTCTCAATGCACTACGACAAAAGAAATATAGGATACATTAGTGGAAACTCATGAAGGAACTGCTGAAGTAAAAAGATCAAGATTAAATACCTTGAGTCAAGAGTACGAGTTATTCATAATGCAGCCTGGAAAATCAATCCTTGAATTGCAGAAAAGATTTATACATCTGACCAATCACTTGATTGCTCATGGGCTTTTGAAGTTTTCCAATAAAGATGCGAATGTCATAGTAGATAGACTCTTCTTTTCAGATATTGTTGTCGTGACAACAATATCTGAAAAGAAGAGTCTATCTACTATGACATTCGCATCTTTATTTGGAAAACTTCAAAAGCATGAGATTGAACTTGGGAGACTAGACAAGCATGAGATTCAAGAGAAGAAATTCAAAGGCACTGCTTTAAAAGTTAACTTAAGGGAAGAACTAGAAGAAGATACTCCAAATGAAGATAATAACTTCATGCTTCTTATAAAAAAGCTTGGTAAGTTCTGTAATAATAATGATAAATCTAAACTTTGCAAAAAGAAAGAAATTTTTCATGAAAAAAGAAGCCTCTACGTCAACAAAAAATGTCACTTGCTATGAATGTGGAAAGCAAAGGACACATAAAGACGGATTGCCCAAAACTTGTAACACCCTAAATTCGATTAATTGATTTAATTGAAGTATTTAGATTTTTAATTGATTATTTGGTCTTTTAATTAAAATGGATTATGTGGTTACGGGAGGTGTAATGGTATTGGTAAGGTGTGGTGGGAAATAAGTGTTGGGTAGAATGATTGGAAAAAAACTAGAAAATTGATATTTTTAATTAATATTGGGATATAGTTATTTTGTTTAATTTATTAGAATAAAATAGAAATGGAGACTTTTTGGTGGAAACAGAAACAAATAGAAAATAGTAGAGAATAAGGGAGAATATTATTAGTATTATTATTAAAATAATATTAGAGCTAAGAGGGGCATTTTGGTAAATAAGGGAATAAGTGAGGGTAAGGTAGGAAGTCACTAATTGAGATAGTTTATGTTATTACTAAAAATGAGTTATTAGAGGAGTTGGAGAATTAGTACATGAAAACCAGATTTTGGAGAAAGAGGCAAGGTTAGGGCTTGAAGGGGGGAGAAAAACTTGGAACAAATTCTGAATTTCTCAAGCAGTCTAAGGTAAGGGGAATTACTCCTAATATTGGTGTAGATTGCATGGTTGGGTAGAGGGATTTCCTTAATCCCATTAGGTTTATCTTAACTTTTTCTCTTTTTGATGAATGAATGATGAACATAACACGGATTTTGTAATTGTATTGTGTTGTGTTATGTGATTTTCGTGCACTATTTTACCCTAAAAATTATGTGTTCTTGTTAATGAAATTGGTATGAAAGTGTGTTCATGTGTTGTTGTGAATTTTATGAACAAGACATGATTAGACCCATAATTAATTGATGAAATTCCATTCTAGTTAATGGATAATTGATGCTTTGACGTTAGATAATATATTCCATGTTGTTGCTATTCGATTCGGGGTTAGGGGGAGAAAAATTGAAGTTTTGAGTTGAACTCCTATGGAAAAACGCAGTTCTGCCTACTGGTTCAGGGTGATGGGCGTCCCCCTAATGACGCCCTGGTCGTCATGACTTTGGAGGCGTTGACGGGCGTCAGCTGCCTGACGGGTAGACCGTCATGGTCCCAAGACATAGATGATTGGGGCGGTCATTATGTGGACGGCGTGTGAGATGACATGGGCGATGAAAGGCATCATCTTGGTGACAAGTAACCCGTCATGTTGCCAGAACGAGTGTCATTCGACCAGCTGCGTGGAATTGACTTGTCGTTCTGATTTTTGTTGTGTTGTTGTGAATAAGTTACTGTTTGGCTATTGATTAGAGGTAGATGATGTTGTTGATTATGCTGTTATGGATTTAACCCACTTAAATTGTTTGGAGAATGGAGTTGTTGTTATTATGGTGATTACATGGTGATATTATATGTTATGGTGAATCATTCATCATGGTGTGCGGAGTTTGGTCCAATTTTGGTGTGCTATAGTCCTATGGTGGGAATTCAGGAGCGAGTAGTTGGTTCCGTATGGGAATCGGTGAAGCATTACCTATGGTGATGGTAACGATTTGGTGTGTTGTGGTCCCATGGTGGGGATTCAGGAGCGAGATGGACATGTGTTGTCCATAACGGTACCACATGCATTGTTGAGTCATGGTGTCGAGTATATTTGCATCCATTATTTGCACACGTATTAAATGGTTTTGTTGATACTATTGATTGAGAATGCTTTGATGACATATATGATTGAGTTGTGTTGAATACTTGTGGATATTTGTTTAGGCGACCTTTGCATAATTTTGCACCATTTTATATTATGAGCGTATTCTCACCCCCTTTGTTGTATGTGTTGTTCTGTGCTCCATCTTGGGTTACAAAAGAGCAGGTAACTGAGTAGCTTCTTAGAAGCTAAAGAATGGCATTTAGGCTATTCTTCTTTCTTTTCCGTCTTTATGTGATGTTTTAGATTTCGTTGCTCTGATTTGTAACATTGGGCGAGTAAACGTTTTGGTTTGCTAATTGCCAATGTTTCGATATTGTTATGTTGAAGGCGATTTTCATAACCATGTTGATGATATGAGATATATTTGGTTGAATTATTCTAAACTGAGTATTCCGCTGCGATGAGCCTATGTTAAGGCGAGCATGCGATGACAGGCGTTTAATTTATTTCATATTTCATTTAACCCGTATTATGAAGCAGGTTTATGTTGTGTTTGAGTGACACCCTATGTGTCTAGTTGTTTTTTTTTTGTTTTTTTAGTTTCCACGAATTGGGGTTTAGGGTGTTACATAGTGCTATTAGAGCAGGCTGGTCCATCCGGCCAAGTTTTGTATTGTTGTCTATTCCCTAGTATGTGACATGTATATGAAACTATTGATGCATTGTTGCTTCTAATATATTTTTGTTAGTGTGAAGAATTGCAAGAAGAAACGATTGCGCTATTACTGATGCTTTGGAGTCGGTGGCTCAAGCCCTGTAGGGTCAAGAGAATTAGGTTGGTGATGAGTCAAGTGGTTTGGGGAAATTTCAGAGGAATAACCCGCCAAAGTTCAAGGGAAGGTATTATCTAGAGGGCGCTCAGGTATGGCTTAAATAAATTGATAATATTTTCCGAGTAATGGCATGTACTAAGGAACAAAAAGTATTGTTTGGTACTCACATGTTGTGTGAGGAAGCTGAGGACTCGGGGGACAATGCGTGCCAGAGACTTGAGGTTGTTAGTGTTGAGATCACTTGGGCTGTGTTTAGAGTGCAATTCTTGGAGAAGTACTTTCCTGAAGATGTGCACAGCAAGAAGGAGATTCAATTACTTGACCTTAAGTAAGAAAACATGATATTTGTCGAGTATGCTGCCAAGTTTGAGGAACTAGTGAAGTTCTGTCCACACTACAATGGTGTGGCTGTGGAGGAGTCGAAGTGCGTAAAGTTTGAAAATGGAGTGCGTCTTGAGATTAAGCAAGGTATCGGCTATCAGGAGATTTGCAGGTTTTCTACACTTGTTCAATTTATGACGAGGAAAACAGAGCTTGTTCTTCTCACTACAAGAGCATTAGTAAGAGGAAGGGAAAGAATCGGTATCGAGGGAAGTTGTATAGTGCTCTAGCTGACAAAGAAAAGATGAGATATTCATATGATAAAAAGCCAAATGGGGGAGAGACTCACGCTTAAGTCAAGTGCTTAAAGTATGGTGAGTTGGGCCATCGTTCTAATGAATGCAAAAATAATGTTCTATGATGCTTCAAATGTTGAAAGACAGGTCACCGTATTGCAGATTTCAAGAGTGTTGGTCTGACTTGTTATAACTCTAGCGAATATGGTCACATCAGTACCAATTGTCAGAAACTAAAGAAGGCACAGTCTAGAGGGAAAGTTTTTGCTTTGTCAGGATCAGAGACTACTAGCACTGACCGGTTGATTTAAGGTACGTGTTTTATTAATGATAATCTGTTGATTACCATTATTGACACGGGTGCAACACATTCCTTTGTTTTGCTTGAGTATGCTGAGAGATTAGGTTTGAAATTATCTATTATGGTTGGGAGTATGATTGTTGATACTCTAGATTTGGGTTCGATAACTACTTTATGGGTTTGTTTGAAATCACTGCTGACCATTTATGGTAAGGGTTTTGCAATGGACTTAGTCTGTCTACCGTTGAGACAACTCGATGTTATCCTTGGAATGAACTGATTGGAGTTCAACGCGTTCATATCAACTGTTACTAAAAGACAATATCACTCCCAGAGTTCAATAGAGATGAAGCTTTGTTTGTGTCTGCTAAGAGAGTAAAAGAGTGTATGAAAGAGGATGTTGAAGTGTTTATGATAATAGCTTCGAAGAAGGCTGAAAGCAAAGCTGCAATTGGTGAGTTGTCTGTGGTGTGAGTTTCTAGAATTTTTTCCAGATGATATTAGTTATTTGCCGCCAGAGCGTGAAATTTAGTTTTCTATAAACTTATTACCCGGTAATAGTCTTGTGTCGATGGCTCCTTATAGAATGTCTGCTTCAAAGTTGAGTGAAGTGATAACCACGAAACGTATCACATTTCCGACTCGATACACATGTCAATTTAGTTTGTTTTATGTCCATTTTATGGTTTTATGTTGGTGTATTGTCTTTATTTCAGGTGCTTTACAAGTAGGAGTTAGTGCATGAGAAAACGGAGCAAAAATGATCAAAAATGGAGAAGAAGTGAAGAAAATGCACTTGTGGCGACCTTCATGGCGTTCACCATGACATGTCACCCATGGACACCACCCACCTTAAAGAACACGCAAGAAAATGCCCTCTGAAGCTCGCGGTGTTCGCCACAGGGGAATGGTGTTCGCCATGACCCCACCACTAACCACGTTCACCACTTAGTACTCATGGCATTCGCCATGAGGCCATGGCGTCCGCCATGGACTTCGTAGACAGAAAAATAGAAATAGAGTTGCCCAGCCTTTCCCCACTTCAGCATTATTTTCTCATACGACTTTCTCACTTTTCAGCTGTTGGAACACTATATATAGTCATATTTTCTAGGTTTTTGATATTCATGTTTATTTTAGCATTATGTGAGTTTTGGAATACCATTTTTTAGGCAGAAAATAACTATTAATATAGCTGTAGTTTTTCACATTGAGGGACTATTGCAATTAGAATTAGGGAAATTTCTGTACTTGGATCGTTACAATCTTGCCAAAATCAATTTCAGTACCTTTTACAGTTTCCAGCTTTTCTTTCGTGTTTATTTCAACATTCTTTTAATTTTTGCTTATTTATTTCAGTCTATTTAATTTCAATTTATATCTGTCCTTAATTTCCAATCGTTTATCATTGCTGCAAATTTTATTTTCAGTCTGAATTTATAGTGTTTTATTATCAATTGCACTTTATAGTTTTACTTTTTCAATTCAAATCTACACAATTAATACTAGTTTGTATTTCATGGTTTATATATTGGAAGTACATACAGGTACCAATTATATATATATATATATATATATATATATATATATATATATATATATATATATATATATATATATATATATATATATATATATATATATATATATATATATATAGGTTATGCTAATGCACACCCATGTAGATGTGCATTAGTAACATACATCTTAGTGTATTTTTGTGTGGGACCCACCAATTTTGGGTGGGACCCACATTAGAAAGATGAAGGAAAAAAATAGAAAGAAAATAGATGTAGTGTATTTTTGTGTGGGGCCCACCAATTTTGGGTGTATGTTAGCATTTCCATATATATATATATATATATATATATTATTATTTCTTAATGTTTAGTCTAATTAAATACAATATGTTTCCCCCAAATCTATTCGGCTAAACCATTTAAGGTTCGGAATATGAGAATCTTCGTTTTGACAGTACTTGCATCTAAGTTTAAAATTATCAATTAAATTGGGACTCGTTTTTAGCGTTGATTTTTATAACATTTTAAACTGGAATTAATTAGTGCGAAAGTGATAAACTTAGAGGTATCAGTTTGGTTTCCAAAGAGAGGAACGTGTATCTGAGCTAGAAGATAAAAATCAGATTTTAAATTAAATCAATTGTGACAGCAATACTTATTTTAAATTGCAAAAACAATCATTTTAAAAAATAGAGTATAGAAGAATAAATGTGTTGCGACAGCAGGCATTTGTAAGTTTAAACTCTGATGTTACGCGAGCGACAACCGGTATCGCCTTTAAATCTGTTTTTCACCCACAACGACTTTTTAATTAATTAGAAGTTCTTGATTTTCAAAAACAAAGTTTTATACTTTAACGCGCAGAACCGCTACAGCGGCAATATAGATTTTTGAATAAAACTTAGTTCCGATTTAACGAATGCAAATGGTTCATTTAAATTAAGTTTCTTCCTATTAAAGAAAAATATTGTCTCAATTTAACTAATTAATCTGAATTAGTTGTGAGTATTGTTGATCAATGTGAATCATATTTCGGTCTCGCTTTTATTAATATTTTTTAAACCAACTAGCTTTAATTGCTGTTTTAATTTTCCCTTTCATAAAAATCTGATTAGCCTTTGATTTACATAGCAATAGTAGATAACGATAGGATTGACTATTGATCTCTGTGGGTTCGAAAACTTTTTGTATTACTCTGATATAATCTGTGCACTATTGGGGATAAGCAAACCATACATGACAATATCAAGATTTTGGCGCCGTTGCCGTTGACCAATTTAGTCAACATCGTAACTCCATTGTTGCGTCGTATAGACTAAGAAATTTTTTTCCTTTTATTCATCGGTTGTATGCCAAGCACTCGCTCAAAGGAAGACGAGTTAGAACAACCGATCGACGAAGTATAGCGTTTTATTCATCTAAGACGGAAGATTTAACAATACCAGACACATTTACTCCTATGGTTGCACCAGATACAAAACCTCTTTAAGACTACGTCGTTCCATCTCATGACGAGCCACACTCAATCATTATTCCACATGCAATCCAGGCAAACAATTTCAGTACTTTTTAAAGTTTTCAGCTTTTATTTAAGGTTTATTTCTTCAGTCTTTAAGTTTCTGCTTATTTATTTCAATCTATTTAATTTCAGTTTATATATGTCCTTAATTTTAAATCGTTTATCCTTGTTGTAAATTTTATTTCCAGACTGAATATATATTGTTTTATTATCAATTGCACTTTTTAGTTTCACTTTTTTTGTTCCAATCTGCACTGTTTGTACTGGTTTGTATTTGCTAGTTTATGTGTTGGTAGTACTTGCAGATGCCAAATTTTATTATTACTTTAATTATTAATTTTATTATTGTTTAATCTTTAGTCTAATTAAATATAATATATTTCTCTTAAATCTGTTCGACTAAACCGTTTAGGGTTCGGAATGTGAGGATCGTCGTTTTGACGGTTCTCGCATCTAAGTTGGAAATTATCAGGTAAATTGGGACTAGTTTTTGGGGATGATTTTTATAACATTTTAAACTAAAATCAATTACCGCAAAAGCAATAAACTTAGAGGTATCAGTTCCATTTCAAAAGAGAGGAACCCGTACCTGAGCTTGAAAATAAAAATAAAATTTTAAATGAAATCAATTACAACAACAAGGCTTATTTTAAATTGCAAAAACAATCATTTTCAAAAATAGAATTTAGAAGAATAAATGTGTTGCGACAACAGGCATTTGTAAGTTTAAACTCTGGTGCTACGCGAGCGACATCCGGTATTGCCTTTAAACCTATTTTTACCCAAAATGACTTTTTAATTAATTAGAAGTTCTTGATTTTAAAAAACAAAGTTTTATAATTTAACACGCTAAATCACAACATCGACAATATAGATTTTTGAATAAAACTTGGTTCCGATTTAGCGAATGCATACGGTTCATTTAAATTAAGTTCTTCCTATTAAAGAAAAATATTGCCCCGATTTAATTAATTAATCCGACTTAGCTGTGAGCATTTTTTATCAATGCGAACCATATTCCAGTCTCGCTTTATTAATATTTTTTAAACCAATTTGCTTTAATTCCAGTTTTAATTTTCCCTCTCATTAAAATCCGACCAGCCTTAGATTTACATAGTGATAGTAGATAACAATAGGATTGACTATTGGTATTTGTGGGTTCGACAAACTTTTATATTACTCTGATATAATCCATGCACTTGCGGATAAGCAAACCATACGTGACAACATTATGAAGTGAAGAAGCAATTGGAAGAGTTGCTTGAGAAGAAGTTTGTTCGACCAAGGGTTTTGCCGTGGGGTGCACCAGTGTTGCTGGTAAATAAGAAAGATGGTAGCATGAAGTTGTGTGTTAACTACCAACAACTGAATAAAGTGAAAATCAACAACAAGTATCCACTTCCTAGGATTGGTGATTTGATGGATCAGTTGGTAGGTGCCTGTGTGTTTTGCAAGATTGATTTGCGTGCGGGTTATCATTAGATTTGTGTGAAGCCAGAAGATATTCCAAAGACTGCGCTCAGAATGAGGTATGGTCACTATGAGTATTCAGTAACTCCATTTGGAGTTTCTAATGCGCCTAGATATTCATGGAGTACAGGAATAGAATATTCTATCCTTACTTAGATCAGTTTGTGGTTGTATTCATCGACGACATCTTAATAATTTCAATGTCTAATGAAGAGCATATAAAGCATCTGAGGGTTGTGTTGCAGACCTCGAAAGAAAAAAAGTTGTATGTAAAGTTGTTCAAGTGTTAGTTCTGGTTGCGAGAAGTGAGTTTCGTTGGTCACGAGATTTCGAGGGGTGGTATTATTGTTGATCCATTGAAGATAGATGTTGTGTTGCAATGGAAGATTATGAGTTTTCTTGGTTTGGCTGGTTACTATAGGAATTTTATTGAAGGCTTTTCGAAGTTAGCATTGCCTTTGACTCAGTTGACTCGAAAGGGTCAAGCCTATTGACACGCCGCAAGCTTGCGGAAAATGCCAGAGTAGTAAAAAATATTGAACCTCAGATACCAATGGTTAAATATCGATTACTATTCTATCAGTGTAAAGCGAGAGTGACCAAAAATGGGTTTTTAAAAATAGCTTAAGTGAAAATGCACTTAAGTTAAAATAGCTTATTTGGAAAATCACTTTTGGAAAAAATAGCTTAAACGTGTAAAAAGATATAAAACAAACAAGACTTAGGGTTATGACTTCTATCCTAGACTTCTCCACATGAGTTAAGCATTTCCATTACAAGAATCCCAACTCAGTTTATAGAAAAATATATTATTATGGCAATACCTACTTTCGCCAGCCAATTGCCCTACCTTTAATGAACAATACACTTGTCGGCTTTTGCTCGCGCAGAAACGTTCGTTAGTGGCCATTACATTTGCACAGCTATTAAAAAAATGGAACTTTTCTCAATTTTATCCTATCACTTTTGTGACTTTAGACTTGACTGTTTAGAAACCTGCTTTCCAGTGTTCGCCTATACTCTTTCAGCGTAAGGCAAACAACTAAAAATAACACTCCTACTTTTGTAGAGAATTTTGAATAAAACTCAGATTTTTAAAATAAAAAGGATGGAAATCCCATAAATATCTTAAGTCATGCGAATAATCATATGATAGGGTTCATAACCCTTAGTCCCTAGTGGACTACTCACTCTTGGTGAGGAATGATCCAATCAAAGCGATTATGACAAATGAAGACATAATCGATAAACAGATAAATAAAGCGATAAATAAGAACCTGAATAATGAAAAAGAAGTACTTGAATTGATAACTTGATCCAGCTGCTCCAACGGAGACTTTTACAAAATGTGATGAAAATAAGCGTAAAACTAAAAACTAGAATAAAAACTGGATTGAAAACTCAAGACTACCTATGAGTTTTTATATCTAATTATAAACATGGTAAGAATATCCTAATGTTCAATGCTAATTACACACAATGAAGATCATAAGCAAGCAATCAAAAACCTTAAAGTGGAAGGAATCACACCGGAAAAGGAAACAATTCAGGAGAAAGCTCGGCTTCATGTTACGGGTCGTAATAGCCATTACGGGTGCCCATAACAGGCCTCTAGTTTTAGTACTATGGCGCCTCAAAGTAGGTTTGGAGGAGCAATCTTGTTATGGCCCGAAATAGCTATTACGGTGCCTGTAACAAGCCTCTGGTTTTTGTAAAGAGACTTTCCGTTTCTTCTCCTTTTTCCGTGTTTTGTCCACTTTTTATCCCTCTTTCGCTTGAAATGCATATTATAACTTGAAAACAAAGGAAACGCAATACTAGAACCTAATAATAACATTATTAAAACCACTTATCAAACTCTCCGCAACTTAGACCCTTGTTTGTTCTCAAGCAGCAAAGCTTGCATAGCGAATTTTTGGATCAAGCGGTTTACTTCAAATGAAAGAGCTTGTAAAAATGAAGCATACCGGTACTCATACGCGAGCTTTTATTCTGATCGGCAATGCCTAGTTCTCTTGGTAGTCATCTGTCAACGAAAGTATTACAAGAACACACACCGCGTAAAACCACGGACCTAGATCTCCCTATCGAACACCTTTCCAGCTATGCTTTAGGCTTAAGTCTGCTTTTCAATTTTCTTCCCTTTTCATTCAGACAATCATATTACGGCATTTACAATTATATTTCTCTCACATGCACAAGATCGATTGAGAATTTTTTTTCTAGGTACATTTTTATTATATGTTTTCTTTTCAATTATTTTACGCACATTGGTGTTTATTAGTCCACTTTGGAACGACAATTAAGACTCAACGATCGTTAGGCTAAGTAACCGGGTGAAGGTTACCTACCTTAGAAGGACTAGTTGTCTTTATTGCCTTTATTTCATCATTTTTGGTGCCCAAATTATTTGTTCCTCAACCAACCATATATACTTGCAAGTCTTTTTAATTATTTCAGACTGTCAATATAAATTAATCAGGAAATACTTCTCAAATCCGAGTATTATGGCACAAACCTACATGTTGGACTCGTGTCCTTACTCTGCTAGACCAAGGGTGTTTGGGTCATATATAAGCTTTCAAAATTTCTCAATGCCCCTAGTCCTATCCTCTCTTCCCTCAAACTCTATAAACTTTCTCAATGTCCCTAAAAATCAAAGTTTGTCATAATTTTTTTTCACGGTCTTAGTATTGGGAAAATTACGAAAAGTAGGTCTTAATGCATCAATCAAACTAGGAAATTAGAAATCAAGAAAGAAACATGAACATAAAAATGCAAGAAATAAAAGTGCAAGAAAATAAATAAGTACCCCCCAAACTTGAACTAAACATTCTCCTTAATGTTTTGGCACAAGCAAGAGGGAATATAACTCACAAGAACCTCACTCGGGAGGCGGGGACCGCAACATGAGTTGTTGCATCATTGCTTGGACATCATCTAAGACTACTCCTTGTATTGTTTGCTCCTCTTTCATGAGCTTTTTATTAATTAGAAGAAAAAATAAAACAGCAAGAAAATAAATTAGTGCAAAAAGTGTGGGTTTCCTCCCACAAAGCGCTTTGTTTAAGATCGTTTAGCTCGACCAGTGATTAGTGCAAGCCCTCATGGTGGCTCCCTCAAAAATAATTCCTCAACTTCACCCTCAGTAGTATTAGGTGTACATGCCCACTTATCAAGCCATCTCTCGTATCCACTACTCTTCTTTTTCTTCTTCCTATGGGGTGGTTTATACTTCTTAACAAGTGGGGGTGGTTTCGGTTATATCCTAAGTATCAACTTTTTGGGTTTGGATTTAATCCTTTCATCCCCCACCTCAAAGGTTAACCTTTCCTTCTTAACATCAATAATTTTCTCAGTTTCATGGTCCTCTGATATTCTATTTTAAGATTGGACCTTGGTTAATGGTATATTGGTAAGGATCTTTTCCCTCATCTCCACATACCTATTGGATTGGGTGTCTACCTTAGCTTACATCAATCTTTGAGAGAAAGGAATTTGTGGCTTGTAGGGAGGAGGAGAAATATAAGGTGCTTCCTTATCTACCTCTTTGATAACTTTCTTTTCGCGTGGTGTCGATAGATTTCCTCACTCTTTACTTTTTTCTCACTAGAACTCTTCTCAACCTTTTTATCATTCTCCATAGAAGTTTCAACTTGTTTTTCACTTCCGGTTCTTTCAACATTCACATGTCCCTTGGGGTTTTACTAGGATTGCCTCAGAAATAATCTGGCAGAGACGGAAGAATCAACTTATTAATGTGCTACTTAGGATATTTAAGTCTCTAACATTTTGGAATGGGTGATAATATTTTCAACCTTAGTGTTCAACTGCCTAAGTGCCTCATAGGTGAGGAGATTTTGATTTCTAAACTCTTCATTCAGGAGAATTTGTGTTGTCACAAAACTCTCTATCATATATTCCATATTAGAGTGAGTTTGTGTCTCAACGAAATCCTCCATTAACATTTCAAGGTTGGATTGTTGGTAATTAAATGATTCCTCGAAATAAGGGGAGTGGTTAACATAGTAAAATTTTTTATGATCCAGCCACCTTGGGTTATAGGTATTTGTGATGACACAAGATTTCATCGTTTATTTGACTCGCTTTATGCATGTTTTATTGTCATTTTATTTACATTTCCACTATTATGCTGGTGTTTTGTTTGTGTTTAAGGTATTTAGCCATTTAAGAGGTGTGTGCAAAGAAACGAAGCAAAATAGGCGAAAAAACGAAAAAAAATGGAGCAGTTTGCACTCAAGGCGGCCACACGGGGCCCACAAACGAAGGAATAGGAACAAAAGGGCATGAGTTATCAAGCCATGGCGTTCTCCATGCCCACCCATTGCGTTTGCCATGCTATATTGGGTAAAAATGATTGGGAACGGGCTTTACTTAACCCCCAAGAGTCCACAACCGCTCCTACTTTCTCTCCACGTTTTTAGAGCGGTTTTAAGGGATTTTTAGGGTTTTTAGAACCCTATAAATACCCCCTAATGCCTCCACTTTTTATCATCCAAACTCTGTGCAAACTTAAGTCGTTATACTGTCAAATTTGTAAGCGATATACTTTTCACATTTGAGAGGTATTGCAATGTCGATTGAATCTGTATCAAGTTTGGAGCACCCTTTATTTCTACAATAATTTATTTCGGTTGTTTACTTTCCATCAATATTTACTTTCCGCACTGCAGTTGTATTGGATTCGAGACTCCGTTCGGAGCAGGTTTATTTATTTATTCAGCATTTACCTTTATTTTGTCTTGACCTTTATTTACCTTGCCTTATTTGGTAGCACTTATTCCTTCGATCTTAATTACTTTTCTGTACCCGCAATTATGTTTAATTCCGCAATTAAAACCGTTTATGTTTTATTTCCCCTAAACCTGTCTGGCTAATTTACTTTATGTTGAGATATGAGGAGCGTTAATAGATGAAGCTCTACATGTTGTCTCCCTAGGATTACTTTTGTGGGCTGTTTTAGTTTAAACGCAATTTTCCTAAACTTCTTTTAATCTGCAAAATTGGTTTATCTTTGGTTAGCAAACACCGTGAAAGCACTTTGTTAACCAATTAGGAAAATTTAGCTTTTCTAGAAGGAGGTTTTAAAACTATTAGCGGACGCGTTTATAGGTTTAGGATTCGGTACTTAAGCGAAAGCTGAGGGGCCTTTTTAAGTTAATCTTTCCAATCAAAATTACTTTTCCGTTAAGTAAAGAGTCTAATTTATTAAAAGTGAGTTTACCACTTTAACACAATACGCGCCCACCATATGTGACAAATGGGGCGTATAAATTAGAGAGTAAGTTCGGTTTTGAATACGCAAAGGCGACAGTTCCTGTTAAATTAGTTCTTTTCTAAATAGAAAACATTTCCACGTAAGCTACCTTAGTGGAGATGATCAGAGTGTCGTCGATTAATGTGAATTACATCTCAACATTGTTATTTATCTGCCTTTATTAAAACCTTTTATTCAATTTCCTTTCTTTTAAACTATTTCATTCGCCTTAGCTAAACACCTTAACAACTAGGAACAATAATATTTGATGGCCTCTGTGGGATCGATATCTTTTAAAACTACACGATAGGTTGTGCACTTGCAGTTAGTTTGTTTATTCCCGATCAAGTTTTTGGCGCCGTTGTCGGGGACCAATTACGTCAAATATTGCAACTTTTTTGTTACACCGTATAGACTAAGACATTATTGTCTCTATTACAATGTATCACCCAAATTTTCTCTACAATTACCACTCCCAATATTTTGAGGAGCCGCAAAACTCCCATAAATCCAACCTCGATATATTAATGGAGAATTTCCTTGAGACGCAAACTCACTATAGACTAGAATCTATGATGAAGCGCTTTGTGGCGACACAAACTCTCCAGAATGAGGAGTTTAGAAAACAAAGTCTCCAAATTAATGAAAACCTTAGGCAGCTGAACTTTTTGGTCGAGTCCCTTGCAACTAACAACGAGGCATTAGAGACTCAAATCTCCATGCTTGCACAAATACCCCTAAGACCCTCCCCTAAGAGACATGTGGATGTTGTATCAACCAATAGTGAGAAACAAATCGAAAAGCCTAAGGAGAGTGATAATAAGGTAGAGAAGAGTCTTGATGAGAAAAGAGTAGAGATTGAGAAAAGTCCACTGACACCACCTGAAACAGAGGTTGTCGAAGAGATAGAGAAGGAAGCACATATCGTTGTTCCTCCTCCTTATACCCCACCGATTCCTTTCCCGTAAAAGTTTTTGGAAGCTAAGGTAGACTCCCAACCCAAAAGGTATGTGGAGGTATTGGAAAATATCCACACCAATGCACCTTTGTCTGAGGTCATGCGTAAAAAGAGAAAATTAGAGGACCATGAAACTAGGGAAATCTTCATTATCAATAAGGGAAGGTTAGATTTTGAGGTGGTGGATGAAAGAATTAAACTCAAATCCGAGAAACTGATACTCAGGATAGAACCAGAACCACCACCACAAGTTCAAGAGAATGAACCGGCCTATAGAAGGAAGAAAAGAAAAGGTGAGGGATATGTGAGATGGCTTGATAAGTGGCCAGGGAAACTGAAGATTATTAAAAGTTTGATCGAGGAATCATTCTCGAGAGAACCACCATGAGTACTTACACTTCTGGGTTATCGAGCTAACAACGTAAAAAGAAATGCTATGTGGGAGCCAACCCATGAGCTTTTAATTTAATTGTTTGTGTTTGCAGAAAATAAAGAAACGTATCGCTTGTCGTGTCTCAGCTACTTCTAGGCGAAAAATCTCTAGATGACAATCTTGGAAATGAGCTGGTGCCCACAGACATTCCTGCGAATGTTGCTGCTGGTGGTGACACTGATGATGAGTATGATAGGAGAGAGCATGTCCCTCCTGTCTGTAACTCACCTCCCCCTTATTATTCGCATGGTTAGGTTCCACTTGCACACACCGCACCGTATTTTTCTAACACTTTTGCATGTAATTCCTCGATGAACGGGCAACATGATGAGCAGCTTCAGGAAAGATCAGTTTCAACAAATGAAGGTATCTCAAAAAGCGCGTCGGCGAAGCAGATGTGGTCAGCGAGGACATGGACAGCATGAGCAGGATCAGAGAGGATTTGGTACGCAGTAGCATTCATACAGGTTCTTTAATTTCTCTTTCACATTGGACTAAAACATTGGGGACAATGTTTGATTTAAGTGTGGGGGAGGAATTTTACTATTTTCTAGTTAGATTTATTGCTTTATTTTACTTTCGTTGTTTTATCTAGTCGTTACATGTATTGTCAAGTCTTTAGGCGTAGTTTTTGTTGTCTATTAAATTTCTTCCTTTTCTTGAGCCATACCGAAATTTTTTACAAAGAAAAACAGTGTTTGTTTTAATTTTGTAGGCTATTAGACAAGTTTATGATAGGTTATAAAGACTTGGGAAATATCCTGAAATATCAGTAACGTCTTAACACCGTAAGTCTCTTAATTATAGAAATCGATTTGGATAATTGTTATGCCTTAGCCTTAGAATCTAATTGTTAAATAAGTCCTTAAGTAGTTTATTTTAGCAGTCAACACCATCTTAAGCATGCTCTATGTAGGGAAGCCAATGAATATAAGTGAATGATCCAAAATTTTCTGCTTTAATTAATTGAAAATAGGGAATGCACCTTCTAAGTTTGTTGACCCTTACACGGTCGCTTAACCCAATAAAAACCTATTGTTAATTGGTTCAGAGGTGTCTAGTGTTGAACTTGGTAGGGCAGATTACGGTCTAATCCCCCGCAATTACAATTAGGTAAACAAAGGGGTTACGCCACTTTAGGTACTAGAACCCCATGCAAAGGATCAGAATCACTAACCGGTCGCCTTATTATAAGTGTGTACAGATAACGAGCTTAATGTGATTGAGCCTGAATGAAAAAGGATGAAAAATGGGATGAGTAAGTTAGGCTTAAGCATAATGATATGATCCAGATTGGTTTTATAGGAAGGAGACTTATGACCGCAAAATGCGGAATATGTTATTACGATACTCTTTTTTTAGTGAATTAGTAACTATTGACATAGCCTGGTTCAAAGCAAAGTCTTTAAATCCTTGAGTAACTATCTGAGTGCCACTGTTTACTTTCATTTTGCTTGAGTTCAAGCAAAGGTTCAAGTGTGGGAGAGTTTCATGACACTAGATTTCATCGTTTGTTTGACTCGCTTTATGCATGTTTTATTGTCATTTTGTTTACATTTCCACTATTATGCAGGTGTTTTGTTTTTGTTTAAGATATTTATCCATTCAAGAGGCGTGTGCGAAGAAACGAAGCAAAACAGACGAAAAACGGAAGAAATGGAGCAGTTTTCACTCAAGGCGACCACACGGGCCCACAAACGAAGGAAGTGGAACTAACGGGCATGAGTTAGAAAGCCATGGTGTTTGTCATGCCCCCCCCAATGGCGTTCGCCATGCTCTATTGGGTCAAAACAGTTGGGAACGGGCTTTACTTAGCCCCCAAGAGTCCACAATCGCTCCTACTTTCTCTCCACATTTTTGGAGCAGTTTAAAGGGATTTTTAGGGTTTTTAGAACCCTATAAATACCCCTTGATGCCTCCACTTTTGATCATCCAAACTCTTTGCAAACTTAAGCCCTTATACTATCAAATTTGCAAATGATATTCTTTTCACATTGGAGAGGTATTGTAGTGTCGATTGAGTTTGTATCAAGTTTGGAGCACCCTTTATTTCTGCAACAATTTATTTTAGTCGTTTACTTTCCATCAAGATTTACTTTCCGCACCGCTGTTGTATTGGATTCGAGACTCCGTTCGGAGCAGGTTTATTTATTTATTCAGCATTTACCTTTATTTTGTCTTGCTCTTTATTTCCCTTGCCTTAGTTGGTCGCACTTATTCCTTCCATCTTAATTACATTTTTGTACCCGCAATTATGTTTAATTCCGCAATTAAAACCATTTATGTTTTGTTTCCCCTAAACATGTCTGGCTAATTTAATTTATGTTGAGATGTGAGGAGCGTCAATAGACGAAGCTCTACACATTGCTCCCTAGGATTACTTTTATGGGATGTTTTGGTTTAAACTCAATTTTCCTGAACTTATTTTAATCAGCAAAATTGGTTTGTCTTTGGTTAGCAAACACAACGAAAGCACTTTGTTAACCAATTAGGAAACTTTAGCTTTTCTAGAAAGAGGCTTTAAAACTATTGGCGGACGCGTTTATAGGTTTAGGATCTGGTACTTAAGCGAAAGCTGAGGGACCCTTTTTAAGTTAATATTTCCAATCAAAATTACTTTTCCGTTAAGTAAAGAATATAATTTCTTAAAAGTGAGTTTACTACTTTAACTCAATACGCGCCCACCATATGTGACAAATGGGGGGTATAAATTTGAGAGTAAGTTCTGTTCTGAATACGCAAAAGCGCCAGTTCCTGTTAAATTAGTTCTTTTCTAAATAGCAAATATTGCCCTGTAAGCTACCTTAGTGGAGATGATCAGAGTGTTGTCGATTGATGTGAATTACATCTCAGCATTGCTATTTATCTGTCTTTATTAAACCCTTTTATTTAGTTTCCTTTCTTTTAAACTATTACATTCGTCTTAGCTAAACACCGTCACAAATAGGAACAATAATCTTTGACTATTGGTCTCTGCGGGATCGATATTTTTAAAACTACACGATAGGTTATGCACTTGCAGTTGGTTTGTTTACACCCGATCAAGTTTTTGGCGCCGTTGTCGAGGACCAATTACGTCAAATATTGCAACTTTGTTGTTACACCGTATAGACTAAGGTATTCTTATGTCTATTACAATGTATCACCCAAATTCTCCCTACAATTACCACTCCCAATATTTTGAGGAGCCGCAAGACTCCCATAAATCCAACCCCAAAATATTAATGGAGAATTTCCTTGAGACGCAAACTCACTATATACTAGAATCTATGATGAAGCGCTTTGTAGTGACACAAACTCTCCAGAATGAGGAGTTTAGAAAACAAAGTCTCTAAATTAATGAAAACCTTAGGTAGCTGAGCTTTGTGGTCGAGTCCCTTGCGACTCACAACGAGGCATTGGAGACTCAACTCTCCATGCATGCACAAATACCCCTAGGACCCTCACCTGAGAGACATGTGGATGTTGTATCAACCAATAGTGAGAAAAAAATCGAAAATCCTAAGGAGGGTGAAAATAAGGTAGAGAAGAGTTCTGATGAGAAAAGGGTAGAGATTGAGAAAAGTCCACCGACACCACCCGAAAGGGAGGTTGTCGAAGAGATAGAGAATGAAGCACCTATCGTTGTTCCTCCTCCTTATATCCCACTGATTCCTTTTCAGCAAAGGTTTGTGAAGCTAAGGTAGACTCCCAACCCAAAAGGTATGTGGAGGTATTAGAAAATATCCACACCAATGCACCTTTGTCTGAGGTTTGTCTGAGGTCATGCATAAAAATGGAAAATTAGAGGACCATGAAACTAGGGAAATCTTCATTATCAAGAAGAGAAGGTAAGATTTAGAGGTGGTGCATGAAAGAATTAAACTCAAATTCGAGAAACTGATACTCAGGATAGAACCAGAATCACCACCACAAGTTCAAGAGAATGAACCACCCTACAGAAGGAAGAAAAGAAAAGGTGAGGGATATGTGAGATGGCTTCATAAGTGGCCATGGAAACCAAAGATTATTAAAAGTTCAATCGAGGAATCATTCTCGAGAGAACCACCATGAGTACTTACACTCCTGGGCTGTCGAGCTAACGATGTATAAAGAAGCGCTACGTGGGAGACAACCCACGAGCTTTTGATTTAATTGTTTATGTTTGCAAAAAATAAAGATATGTATCGCTTGTCGTGTCTCAGCTACTTCTAGGCAAAAAATCTCTAGATGACAATCTTGGAAATGAGCTGGTGCCTATAGACATTCCTGCAAATATTGCTGCTGGTGGTGACAACGATGATGAGTATGATAGGAGAGAGCGTGTCCCTCCCGTCCATAACTCACCTCCCCCTCATTCTTTGCATGGTTAGGTTCCACCTGCACACACCGCACCGTATTTTTCTAAGACTTTTGCAGGTACTTCCTCCATGAACGGGCAACATGACGAGCAGCTTCATGAAATAGCAGTTTCAACAAATGAAGGTATCTCAAAAAGCGGGTTGTTGAACAAGATGTGGTCAGCGAGGACATGGACAGCATGAGCAGGATCAGAGAGGATTTGGCACGCAGTAGGATGCATACAGGTTCTATCATTTCTCTTTCACATTGGACTAAAACATTGGGGACAATGTTTGATTTAAGTGTGGGAGAGGAATTTTACTATTTTCTAGTTAGATTTATTGCTTTATTTTACTTTCGTTGTTTTATCTAGCATTACATGTATTGTAAAGTCTTTAGGCATAGTTTTTGTTGTCTATTAAATTTTTTCCTTTTCTTGAGCCATACCGAAATTTTTTGCAAAGAAAAACAGTGATTGTTTTAAATTTGTGGGCTATTAGACAAGTTTATGACAGGTTATAAAGACTTAAAAAATTTCTTGAAATATCAGTAATGTCTTAACACCGTAAGTCTCTTAATTATAGAAATCGATATGGATAAGTCCTTAAGTAGTTTATTTTAGCAGTCAACGCCATCTTAAGCATGCTCTACATAGGGAAGCCGATGAATATAAGTGAATGATCCAAAATTTTCTACTTTATTAATTGAATATAGGGAATGAACCTTCTAAGTTTGGTGACCCTCACCCAGTCGCTTAACCCAACGGTTGTGGAACCTTCAAAAATAGAATAAAAACCCGTTGTTAATTGGTTCAGAGGTATTTGGTGCTGAACTTGGTAGGGCGGATTACGGTCGGATCCCCCGCAATTACAATTGGGTAAACAAAGGGGTTACGCCACTTTAGGTACTAGAACTCCAGGCAAAGGATCAAAATCACTAATTGGCGCCTTATTATGAGTGTGTACGGATAACGGGCTTAATGTGATTGCGCCTGAATGAAAAAGGATGAAAAATGGGATGAGTAAGTTAGGCTTAAGCATAATGATATGATCTAGATTGGTTTGTATAGGAAGGAGACTTATGACTGCAAAATGCGGAATATGTTATTATGATACTCTTGGTTTTATGAATTAGTACCTATTGACATAGCCTGGTTCAAAGAAGAGTATTTAAAGCCCTGAATAACTATCTGAGTGCTAATGTTTAATTTTATTTTGCTTAAGGACAAGCAAAAGTTCAAGTGTGGGAGAGTTTGATGACACCATATTTCATCGTTTATTTGACTCGCTTTATGCATATTTTATTGACATTTTGTTTACATATTTCCACTATTATGCAGGTGTTTTATTTGTGTTTAAGATATTTAGCAATATAAGAGGCGTGTGCGAAGAAACGAAGTAAAATAGGTGAAAAACGGAAGAAATGGAGCAGTTTGCACTCAAGGCGACCACACGGGGCCCACAAACGAAGGAAGAGGTATAAACAGTTATGAGTTAGTAAGCCATGGCGTTCGCCATGGCCCCCCATGGCGTTCGCCATGCTCTATTGGGTCCAAACGGTCGAGAACTGGCTTTACTTAGCCCCCCAAGAGTCCACAACCGCTCCTACTTCTCTCCATGTTTTTGTAGCGATTTTAAGGGATTTTTAGGGTTTTTAGAACCCTATAAATACCCCCTGATTCCTTCACTTTTGATCATCCAAACTTTTTTCAAACTTAAGCCCTTATATTGTCAAATTTGTAAGCAATATTCTCTTCATATTGGAGAGGTATTGTAGTGTCGATTGAGTTTGTATCAAGTTTGGAGCACCCTTTATTTCTCCAATAATTTATTTCGCTCGTTTACTTTCCGTCAAGATTTACTTTCCGCACCGCAGTTGTATTGGATTCGAGACTCCGTTCGGAGCATGTTTATTTATTTATTCAGCATTTACCTTTATTTTGTCTTGCCCTTTATTTTCCTTACCTTATTTGGTCGCACTTATTCCTTTCGTCTTAATTTCTTTTCTGTACCCGCAATTATGTTTAATTACGCAATTAAAACCATTTATGTTTTGTTTCCCCTAAACTTGTCTGGCTCATTTACTTTATGTTGAGATGTGAGGAGCGTCAATAGACGAAGCTCTACACGTTGTCTCCCTAGGATTACTTTTGTGGGCTGTTTTGGTTTAAACGCAATTTTCCTGAACTTCTTTTAATTTGAAAAATTGGTTTGTCTTTGGTTAGCAAACACCGCGAAAGCACTTTGTTAACCAATTAGGAAACTTTAGCTTTTCTAGAAGGAGGTTTTAAAACTATTGGTGGACGCGTTTATAGGTTTAGGATCTGATACTTAAGCGAAAGCTGAGGGAGCCTTTTTAATTTAATCTTTCCAATCAAAATTACTTTTCTGTTAAGTAAAGAGTCTAATTTCTTAAAAGTAAGTTTACTACTTTAACGCAATACACGCCCACCATATGTGACAAATGGGGGGTATAAATTAGAGAGTAAGTTCGGTTCTGGATACGCGAAAGCGACAGTTCCTTCACAATTAGTTCTTTTCTAAATAGCACATATTGCCTCGAAAGCTACCTTAGTGGAGATGATCAGAGTGTCGTCGACTCATGTGAATTATATCTTACCATTGCTATTTATCTGTCTTTATTAAACCATTTTATTTAGTTTCCTTTCTTTTAAACTATTTCATTCGCCTTAGCTAAACACTGTAACAACTAGGAACAATTATCTTTGACTATTGGTCTCTTTGGGATCGATATCTTTTAAAATTGCACGATAGGTTGTGCACTTGCCGTTAGTTTGTTTACACCTGATCAATTTGGATAAGAGTTTCCATGGTTATTGTTCACATAATTGAACATATTTTAGACAAAACCCATGTATACCACAAAAGAAACAACAGAAAAGAAAAAATTGTTATAATCTCTACGATTGCAGATTAGAATAATCAAAACAAGTTTCGCGCATACAAGGGCATCGAGAGAACTACCGTAAATAAAAACAATAAAATAAACAGAAAAATAAGCTCTAGTCTCTACGATGATCAGACATAATTTCAATATTAACGCAATTGGTCCCCAGCAACGGTGCCAAAAACTTGACACGCCGCAAGTGTACGACAAATGTCAGATTAGTAAAAACTATCGAACCTCAAAGACCAATGGTTGAGTATTGATTTCTATCCTATCGGTGTAAATCTAGAGTGAACGAAAATGGATTTTAAAAACAACTTAAGTGAAAAGCACTTAAGTTAAAATAGCTTATTTGGAAAAACACTTTTGAAAAATTAGCTTAAATGTGTTAAACTATATAAAACAAACGGGACCTAGGGTTATGACTCATATACTAGACTTATCCACATGACTTAAGCATTTCCATTACTAGGATCCCGACTCAATTTATAGAAAAATATATTATTATGGAAATACATACTTTCGCCAGCCTACTGTCCTACCTCTAACGAATGGGACGCTCGTCGGCTTTCGCTTACACAGAAACGTTCGTTAGTGGCCATTACATTTGCGCAACAATAAAAAATGGAACTTTTCTCAATTTCATCTGATTACTTTCGTGACTTCGGACATGACAATTTAAAAACCTATTTTCTGGCCTTCGCTTCTACCCTTTCAGCGTAAGGCAAATACTAAAAAACAACACTCCTACTTTCGTAGCGACTTTTGAATTGAACTCAGATTTTTAAAATAAAAAGGGTGGATATCCCATAACTAGCTTAAGATATACGAATAATCATATGATAGGGTTCATAACCCTTAGTCCCTAGTGGATTACTCACTCATGGTGAGGAATGATCCAATCAAAGCGATTATGACAGATAAAGACATAATCGATAAACAGATAAATAAAGTGATAAATAAGAACCTGAGTAATGAAAAAGAAGTACTTGAATTGATAACTTGATCCAGCTGCTCCAATGGAGACTTTTATAAAATGTAATGAAAATAAGCGTAAAACTAAAACCTCGAATAAAAACTGGATTGAAAACTCAAGACTACCTATGAAGCTTTATATCAAATTCTAAACATGGTAAGAATATCCTAATGTTTAATGCCAATTACACACATTGAAGATCAGATCCAAGCAATCAAAAGCCTTAAAGTGGAAGGAATTAGGTCGAAAAAGAAAATAAATTGGGAGAAAGCTCGCCTTTCTGTTACGGGTCGTAATAGCCATTACGGGTGCCCATAACAGGCATCTGGTTTTAGTAATAGGGAGCCTCAAAGTAGGTTTGGGGGAGCAAGCTTTTTACGGCCCGTAAGAGCAATTACGGATGCCCGTAATAGGCCTCTAGTTTTTGTACAAAGACTTTCTGATTCTTCGCCTTTTTCCATGTCTTGTCCATTTTTTGTCCCTCTTTCGCTTGAAATGCATATTATGACCTGAAAATCATCTCTTGAAGTACATCTGGTACACAAAAGAGAGTGTACATAAAGATGTAGACAGATAAAGATGTATCAAGACTTGAAGAGAGTGTTTTGGTGGCCAGGAATGAAGAAGGAAGTAGGTGAGTTTATGTATGCCTGTTTGACTTATCAGAAGTCAAAGATGGAATATCATAAATTATCGGGTTTGATGCAACCGTTGAGTATTCCCGAGTCGAAATAGAACAACATTTCTATGGATTTCGTGACAAGTTTTCCAAAGACGACGAAGGGATGTGATTTCATTTGGGTTATTATTGAGAGACTGACTAAATCGGCTCATTTTATTCCAGCTAAGATCAGTTATCCTTTGCAGAATTTAGTTGATTTATATATTGAGAAGATTGTTAGCCTGCATGGTATTTTGTCGAGCATTGTGTCAGATAGTGATTCGAGACTATGCTATTTTTCTGTAATGTATCCATGTGGAATTTTGGAGGATGTGTTAGTTGAAGTGGGTGATCTTGTTTTTCCCGCAGACTTTGTAATTTTGGACATGCCAAAAGACGCCAAGACCCCTTTGATTCTTGGAAGGCCATTCCTAGAAACATAAAGAGCTTTGATTGATGTAGAGTTAGAGGAGTTAGCATTGAGGTTAGATAAAGAACAAGTGGTTTTCATTGTGTTCGAAGCTACAAGGCATCCTCAATGCTATCAGGTGAGCCAATTGCTAAAATCACATAAGAAGCAGAAACCGGAAAAAGAATAATTGAAAGTGAGATAGAGGGTCTGATGGAGAAAGTCTAGAATAAAAGGGTTGTTAGGTGTGTTTATGTGTAAAGCAGCTAGGCCTTACATAATTAAAAAAATTTAAGAAGATGGAAGTGTTGTAGTGAAAGATCCTTGAAACTTAAGGTCTTCAGTGTCAAAAGCAAGGAGATGAGGGCCTTGTCAGTTACTAACAAAGCATCAGAGATTATGTCTCTAGTGCTCATAGAGCCTTATGCTCTGGAGTCAGGCTCATGAACTTAAATAAGCATTGTGTGGGAGGCAACCCACGGTTCGATAACATATTTTAAATTTCAGTCCAGTTAAATTTAATTTTCATTAAAATTCTAAATGTCAGCGTGTTTTTCATTTTATTATGTTGGTATTTTTATGTTTGTTGGATATGTAGAATGCTAAAAAAGGATGGAGGTAGCATGTAGCAAGAAGAAAGTGAGACATAACTGAATGGTGTGCAAAAAAAGAGTCTTGTCACTGGAAATAACGCTAGTGCATTGAGGTTCAATATGGGTGCGCCGACTGCTAACACAGGTGCGTTAAATCATTTAATCGTTATAGATTTGACTGTTAGTGATTGTGTCTGTTGGATTATGAGTGTTGGCCCTACCGTTGGCCAACGCGGGCACGTAAGATCTCAACGTGGGCGCGTTAGGCGAGAGGTAGGCCTATAAAAGTGGCTTTTCAACTATTCTTTTCTCATTCTAACTTAAAATCTCTCATCTTCTCACTAATCCTTCTCTATTATTCGTGAAATTTCTTGTGTTTTCACCCTATTTGTATAAACTATGGCACCCAAGAGAACTTGTACCTCTTGTCCATCAACTTCATCGGCTTCGCAACCATCTCAAACTACTCCAGCATACCCCACTTATTTGTTTGCAATAGGAACAAACACATAAAAATTCAAACAGATAAAGAAATAAACTGTTGTAAATGAGTGTGTGTTTGATACGGAGCATCTGAATGGTTATGAAGAGTTTAGCATCATGCCTGAGACAAGAGGATGGACTTACTTGAATAAGTTGATTAAGGAGACCGATGAAACCATTAGGTTCGAGTTCTACATGAACAATGCCAACTCAGAGTCTTATGACTATACATCATATGTTTGAGGTAAAATTATTGATTATTAACTGCAAGCTATTAATTCTCTTCTTCATCTTCGAGTGCCTCCAAGTTGTAGCATTCAAATAGTAGGAAATGGCATTTTTATGATGAGACGAGTCAAATAATGTTCGCAGAGTTTTGTCATCTGAGGACTGGGTGGGTAATGGCTTAGGATAGGTACATTAAGCTTAAGGTTAGAGAGATGCTATCGATACCTAAAGCTCGGGCTTCTTTTTTAATCCAAACCTTGGAGGAAGTTTCAACCCAATCTGAGTTAACGGTGAAAAGGTGTGAGGTCCTCATGGAAATCTTGCATGGGAAGTCTATTAATGCGGGGATGTTAATTGCTTGGAACATAAAATTTATGGATAACTCCCCTCATAGAACTAAGGGGAATTTTTGTGTTATTAATGAAATAGTCAAGTTAGCTGGAGTTCAAGTTCGTCCTGATAATGTAATGGTCACTCTGATACTGCTAATCACTGCAAATTTCATTCACAAATTACTCCACACACCACATTCAGTTAAGGGCTCGGAGGAGAAGAGAGAGGACGATGTCTACCGTCCTGAGATGCAACAAACATCTGAATGAGTCCATCAGCAGCAGCCGCAGCATGAGCAAATGCAACGATTGGAAGAATTTTCCTTAGGCATGACAATGTGGGCAACTGAAGCTTCGCCTAACTTGTAACAATCAGTTGAAGAGAGTGAGCTCCAAAAATTCGCTCTATCATAAATTTTGTAATGCTTAGTCCTCTTTTATTAATGAATTTAGTTTGCTCCTGTTTCTTTTTCAGTTAAGTTACTTCCTTACCATTGAATAGAAAAGCAGTCAGAATGAAAAATAAATAAAGTGATCAAGATTTAAGTGATCAGGTTGAGTGATGACTGATGAAGAGAAGGAACACCATTGTTGGTACTCAAAAGAAATAACCAAGTGAGGTTTGAGCCAAATATTTCCATTGTTTACTTATTTCTTTTTTTTTTTTGTGTATCCATGCATTTGTAATACCTAGAATTTTCACTTTATCTGCTTTAATTTGTTGATCTGATAAACACACGTAGAGGCAGTTTTTTTTTTAAAACTTGCGAACTTGTAAACCACCCTGGCACGTTAATTGATATCCCTTGTTAACCAATTTGAGCCTTAAACTTTCCTTCGGTGATTTAGCCTATTATAAACATTTGCCATGAAAAATAAAATCTTTCCACTCTCCTTGGTGTTAGGTAGATAGATTTTCTTTTAAGTATAAGCCAAGCACTAATTTTAAGATTGCTCTTAAAAGTTAGCAACATTTAAGTTTGGGGTTATGGATACTAGATAAGTTGGTCAAAGAAAAAGAAAAAGATAGAAAAAATAAGATGTCAAAAACATGGAATTTAAAAAACAAATGAGAAGAAAGAAAATAAAAGGACCGCAAATTTGAAAAATATCTAATATCCAATTTGAAAGAAAGAATGATATAACAGGAATAAAATAACGAAAGAACAAAGAGGTACCTAACTCCAAGGTTTAATATGATTATCCAAAAAGTTATCCTACCCTAACATAGTCCAAGATACAACCTTAGAAAACCTTAATTGTGTGTGTTTAAATACGATCTGACTGATTTTACAGATAGCATACAAATTCATTAATTTTTACTCTTGTATGGGATTGAGTGAACACCCTTGCAACTGAGTGCATAATGGTGAGTAGAGTGACAGGTTAAGTACTGCTTATGGAAGAATTAATCAGAACTAGATAAAGCAATACAGGGAATGGACGCCTCGATCAGCAAAAGCAAGTGACATACAATTGGTAAGTGTCATACCCTAAATTTTGACCACAAAGATTTCCCATCATTGTACAAATCATCATCACAATATGGATGTACCATCATACTTCATCAATCTTCTCATGGAATGTTGAGCATTCACTACAACCAAGAATTAGGGTTTTGAGCCCTCTCAGAGCACTTAGACAAAGGATCAATCAAGAATTGACATGATCTTCAACTTGTCTAGCCTCTCAAACACCCATAAAGGATCAAGAGATCTACCACATCAAGAATCAAGCACAAGGTTGTAACATTCCAAGTGGATCAAGCCTCAAGATCGCCAGCGTCACCAAATTAGGGTTTTGATCGACTAAGGCCTCCAGATGAAAATTTTCATCTAGACATGAGCCAATACTTCAAAATATGATTCAAGAAGCTCAAAGGGACCTTATGGGTCCAATCATCAAGTCAAAATTGCCTCAGGGGATGTATTCATCAAAATTCAGGAATTAGGGTTTCTTGACCTAATTTACCCCCAAGTTGACTTTTGGAGCAAGATATGAGCCACGACCTCAAGAAATGTTTTGAATACCTCCAATATCTTATGTTGATCCTATTACAAGTTCAAATGGATACCAAGAACTTGATTCATAAGCAACACAAAGATGCAATTTTATCTAGACCACAAATTAGGGTTTCTAGACATGATCCCAAACCTTGGGGCATGGTTCAAGATACTCTAAAACACCTATCGAATCCATCCATTAGGTTTGAATTAGGTCAAGGACTTGATTGCATAGAGGATCACACAGTTTGAAATTCATTTGATAAAAAGTCAAATGTGCCTAAAAACCAAGTTTGACTTTTTGAATTTCTTGACAAACTTGGGTTCCCTAAGTCAAAAATAATGTTAATTCATGGTTTGGATCATCATTCATTAAGAAAAATCATGAAAATTAGGGTTAGTTGAAAAAGGGGAAACCATAAGAAACTTAACAAGGTCATAACTTCCAAACCACACGGCCCTTTTCTCCCATCCAAAGCTCAAATGAAAGTTCTCATTACATACTTAAAAATTGTCAAATACATCAGATTCCAAATCCTCATGGATTTTGAGTTATGGATTGATCAAAATCATAAAAACATGAAAATGACCACTTTTCCAACACTTAGTGAAATTTTCAAGTCAGAATCTGTTTCACTTTTTCACCAACTTTGAGGCCATTTTTCATTATGATACAAGATGTTTCAAGACCAAAGTTGGGCATCAAAGTTAAAGTAGGATATACAAGCTTTCCAAAGAGTACAAGAACTCATCCTAATTCAATTTGAGTAGGGAGTTACAAGCATGGAAACGTGACACCTCCAATACTGGTTTTACATGACAGTCTTGTACATGCCACACTATTTTGTCATTTCCATGACTTGGCAAGCCTTGTCACCATACAAGACAAGTTTCTAAAGTGCAATGAACATAATCTCTGCAGAGCTACAACACCATAGAGCCTTGCAAGTCAAAAACCTCATCATTTGGCATGTGACATTTAAAGTTCAAAATCCAAAAACTCCAATTTTGTCATGAGGCATTTAAGGGATGCATAGAGGTGGAATGTATCAGTCTATGATCAACCAAATGAGTCAAGCCTTATCCCTGCAACAGAAGACTCTTAGCCTGCAAGATTGACTCATCTCAATGGCTAGAGGAGACTTTGGCTACATGACAAAGTTCAATGGATATTGGAGTAATCCCGCCTCCAATCACTATTGCTCCCAAAACAAACTTGCTCTACTATAAATAGAGCTTCTTTCTGATCAGTTCAAGCACCCCAAAACATAGCAATACATGTTTTCCTCTAAATCTCACTAAAAAAACCAGATTTTGCTTCTCTTTCAAGTCACTATCGAATTTTCAATCTGAGAGCAATTCAATCAAAACCAATCATGCCAACACCTCACATACATCATATATGAGTGATCCATTAAAGTCACCCCCCATTTGCTCAAGATTTTTGGCCTATTTGCAGTTGAGGTGCCACAACAAGTTCTAGGTTGTTTCAATCCTTTACAAGCTTTCAAACACATTAATTGAGGTCCATTGAAGTTGTCCAGATCATTACACAACAACTGTAACACCTCCAACATAGAATTCGAATTCTTCTTACAAGAGGTAAGCCTGAGACTCTCAAACTCTATAATCCATGCATTATAAATGTGTTTTCAAGTTATAAACATGTTTCAGCACTTATGTAGAGTGATTCCCCTCAATCAATTTCTTTGTAGCTTTCGTGTATAAGATTTCATAGTGTTCTTGCAGAAATTAGGGTTCTTGAGTTCATCACTTGATTTCTCACTCCACACTTAATATAAATGCAATTAATTTATATGATTGAAATCCTTGTTCAAAAACACACAATTTTCATGTTTACAAAAGTCATTTTCATTGAGTAATCAGAGAGATATGAGAGGTTTTGGAAAACAACCATGGCGGGTAGTCGTGAGGAAGAAGAAGATGGCCTTGGCGCCATTTTCAAAATTTTGAATTTTTGAATAATTGATATTTTTATTAAATGATTTCAAAAATTAAATTCTCTCTCATTTTTTTATCATTTTTTATTGGTTCTTTTTTTAAAAAGTCACAAAAATATTAAATTATTTTATTCTACAAAAAAATAAATTTATATTATTTATTTAATATATCTTGAATTTTTGTAAATAATTTCATTTTTAATGTTTTTTAGCATTTTTAAATGAAGTTCTCACCTTGATTTTTCAAAACCAATTGGATTTCAAGCTTTCATGTGATTAAACATGATTTTTCAAAATATTTTTCAAAGCTTACTGCTTATTTTTAATTATATTTGATATTTTATATTTAATTTCCTTTGAAAATTATAATCTTAAATAAAATTAGGGTTTCTCTTAATTTTAATTTTTCAAACTTCTTTTCAAAACATTTTTTGGCCTCTTGGTAGAGTGTAAGTCCCATCCCTTTGTACATAAATAATTTGGGCCTCAGTCATTGTATAAGTCCCGATACGATTTTAAAAATCTCTGCGCGATCGCCATTTTCAAAACAATGTTCATCTGGGCCTCTCCTTGAGTTGTAAGCCTCATCTTTCTTCTTTTCAAACATTTCGGGCCTCTAATAGAGTGTAAGACCCATCCCTTGTCATCCACAAACTTTTTGGGCCTCAGTCATTGTATAAGTCCCTATGTGGTTTCCAAAATCACTGCGCGATCGTCGCCTTTTCAAATAAATCATCTGGGCCTCTCCTTGAGTATAAGCCCCATTATTTTCTTAACAAACACTTTTGGGCCTCTATTAGAGTGTAAGACCCAACCCTCTTTGTACAAAAACAATTTTGGACATCTGCTGTAGTATAAGTCCCACAACGTCTGTCGGTATCGCAGTGCGATCAATGTTATCAAATAAGTCATCTGGACCTCTCCTTGAGCTATAAGCCCCAAACAAATTTTTTTTAACAATTTTCTTTTAATTCAAATTCAAATTCAATGTATTTTCAAAACTTTCTTCAATCTCTTAAAACCCTAAAAGAGGGAATACAGTTGTAGTGAATACAACATATCACTTTATGCTTGGGCTTCTTCTCAGAAGGTAAGTTCTCACATCTTTTTCAATGCTTATTACTTATATATATCTGTCAATATAATTTCCTGTATATATTTGTGCATATCTTGGTTAGAGTTTTCCCCAAACAATTAGGTCTAGGTTTAAGATCAAACCAGAGGTTACTTTCAACATACTCAAAAACTAGTTCCCCCATAGGAAATTCCAGATGCAGTCTTGCCTCCTCTTGGGCTTATATAATATGGAACAGAGAAAGACATTACTCCCGGTGAAACTTTTCTCAAGACTGTCAAAACTTAGAAATATATGTGCACAAGAAATTCGCTTCCCTAAAGAGGACTAATTCCCGGTGAAACCTTTTTTGAATTTCTTCAAACCCTAGAACTGTTCAGCACAGAAAGGATTAATTCCCGGTGAAACCTTTCTTGAACTTTTCTTAGGCTTGGACCCACAGGCTTCCTAAAAGCATCCCCATCCTCCTCTTAGGCTTAGTACAAGGAACCCCAGGCTTCTTAGAAGTTCCTCAGCCTCCTCTTGGGCTTAGTACAAGGACCCAAAGGCCTTCTACAGGTATAGGACAAAAATTAGTCATCTTTGCTAGTTCAATCCTCAAGAGAGTCAGAATTCCAAACATCAAACCATTCTAGGGTTGATCTTCATCCTTAAACCAACAACCTCCTCTTGGGCTTTATACAAGCAGACTTGGACAGTCTCAGCCTCCTCTTGGGCATCATACAAAGATCATTCTCCAGCTAAGAGTCAACCTCTTCATTCAAATAGACTTGGAAAGTCTCATCTCCTCTTGGATCTCACCAAGAAACCCTCAAGTTTCCTAAAAACACAGGAAAAACCCTGATCATTATCCCAATACACTAAATCTCTAGTAGAGTTAAAACCTCCATAGATTTTCAATCTCAATCTTTAAACCTTCACCTTAAAAATCCCCAACTAGGGTCAATCAACCATCAACAAATCCCCAGTAGAATCAGAACCTCATGGAATCTGATATCTCAACTCTTCTCTGATTCTCAACAAGAGTAAACCCCTTTGGATTCCCCAATACAATTTGGGCCTGCTCCTGGATTTCAATAATCCTCAGCAAGAGGTTAGCCTCCTCTTAGGTTTCATATAAGAACTTCCCCCAGTAGAGTCAGTCAACCTCAATCTTGGGCTTTGTACAAGACAGATAAAATATTCCCCAGTGGAGTCAACCTTTTAGCCTCAATCTTGGGATTTGATCAAGGCACACAAAAATTAGCATCCCCTCATATGAGACCATGAGTCCACTCTGTAGGAGGACATTTCCTCTATACATCACATCTCAAAACAAACAAACAAAATCTTTTTCCAAGATAATTGTTGTAAGTGGCACACTTGTTGATTCAAAATCCAAGCTGGAGTCATTCCTTTATCCTGGCTAAAATTCATCTTTCATCTAACAGCTGTAAGTGGAAAGCCTCTGGATTATTTACATCCAAGCCAATGTCCCTCTCTTAGCATTAAAGATTCATAAGGAAAAATGACATTGCTCAATACTGAGTTAAAGTTTCTTCCTTCATGACATCACCCTTATAAAGGAAATTATGGCATTGTTGGATTCACATATCACGGTTAAAGTAACTTCCCTTATAATCAATTTCTCAATTTGTGATGAATAGGTGAGATATCTCCCTTTAGAGATGACAAATTCTCTCTCAATCACCCTTTTAGCTTCAATCTTGGGCTTTGAACAAAACACAAATACTCAGCCAGCTTCAATCTTGAGCTTTAAATAAGACACCAATCATTTTCCTCCCATAGAATAGGAGGAACTACGATTCTCTGATTTCCCATATATCTTTAGAGGAATACGTAGGCATAATATTGTAAAATCTTAGCGAGCACACAAATCAAAAACTTTAGGTCCAATACCTTCCCAAAAACAACGAAAAACCCAAAAACAACAAAAACATTCTCTCAACACTCCCAAAGGGTAAACTTTCCCAAACCACAGCAGATAAACACCAGAGAACAACTTAAACCAATAGAGAAACATAAAATAAAAAGTCTATGGATAACCATATATACACTGGGTGTTAACAGCTTCCCTTTGTATAATCTGACCCCGAATCCCCAATCTCTTAGCATTTGTTAAAGAAAACATTTACGTGCAAGGTTAGTTTTAGACATATTCCCTTTCCTTTCTAGCTTCATAGGATAAATAAGAAATCAAAAAGTAGCACCCAATTCCAACCATTGCGGTAAGGTGGTCGCATCATCGACAAAAATTGCACGCTATAGAAAAATGGCGACTCTCTGTTTATTTATTTTCTCAGTTTTCTGCTATATATATCATTTACTGTTGTATTACTTGATACTTGTTTTTAAATTTCTATTAACTGGGAATACGATTGATACGCATTTGGAAAGTTTGAGAGAACATTAAGATAAGTGGTAGCGTCTCCAGGAAAGGCTTATAGGATGTGAATCCCGACCAAGTTGACCTGGCAGTTCACCGAATCAGTCGAGGTACCCGTGTGGATTCTCTAATGTTGAACGACAGATCATTATGAAAGCATAGTGTTCCCAGTGTGGTACCCATGACACTGAGGATTTAGTAGACATTTAACCATTTAAACTATTAGGTAGTGCGGTGACTATCGGGAATAGTTGACACATGATACTACACTCAAAAGAGATTCATCCTAGGATATTATAGCTCACTCGAGTGAATCAGCTTGCTGTTAATATCCCTAGGAGGGGTCAATTATTTTGGGAACCTTTTAGAACCCGTTCTACAGGTACAAAAATTGACCAATTAGATCACACCTTTGGGGATAGGTAGATCCATGACTCTATGCTCATGACGATGACCAATTAGATCACACCTTTGGGGATGGGTAGATCCATGACTCTATGCTCGCCAACAGGGAAATGAAGATGCAAAGGTTACAATAGAAACTCCTGAAGGTTACAAACGTCAGGTCACTAAAGCGCCAAGAGTCACCGCAATAATGACTATACCACAGCCACTGGTACACACTGTCCCGAAAGGACAGATTCCGCAAGCAGTTTCTAGCGGAAACGAAGACGTATACGAAAGGATGAATGAGTTCCAGGAACAATTCTTGGAAATGCAGAAGGAACTGCATGCCATTTGCGGTCAGGACTTATTCGAAAAAGACGCTGCCGACCTCTGTTTGTTCCCTAATGTAAAGATCCCGCACAAATTCAAGGTGCCCGACTTTGAAAAATACAAAGGCAACTCTTACCCTCAAAGTCATTTGGTGATGTACGCTCGGAAAATTTCTACCCAGACAGACAATCTATAGCTACTGATCCATTACTTCCAAGAAAGTTTAACCGGTGCCGCACTCAAATGGTACATGGGTTTAAACCGCACCAAGATCAGTACATTCAGAGATCTTGGGGCAGCCTTCGTTCAGCAGTATAAATACAACTTGGATATGGCACCAGATAGGGACCAGCTCAGAGTAATGTCACAAAAGGATAAAGAAACCTTCAAAGAATATGCTCAGATATGGCGTGAAATTTCCGCCTAGGTCTGTCCTCCTCTCGAGGAAAAGGAAATGACAAAGATTTTCCGGAAAACATTGAGCTCGTTTTATTACGACCGAATGGTCGCCAGTGCGCCTAGTGACTTCACTGAAATGGTGAACATGGGAGTACGCCTTGAGGAAGTAGTCCAAGAAGGACGATTGGTCAAAGATGCAGAACCATCTAGCAGTACCAAAAGATACGGTAGTGCTTTCCAAAAGAAGAAAGAACAAGATATTAGTAATATCTCTCTGGGAAAGCAAAGGCAAAGGTATCAACCGGTAGCAGCAGTAACTCCCGCTATCAACCCAACGCCAGTTCCGACATATCAACCTCAGGTTGCTCAGAGCCAACCAAATCAGCAACAATATCAACAAAGGCCGCAACAGCCTCTTCAGCAGGCTCGTCCGCAGTACAATAACAACAATCGTACTACACGACCATCAGGGTTCGACCCTATACCAATGTTGTACGCAGAACTACTTCCACTTCTACTGGCCAAGGGGCACGTTTAAACCAGGACTTCTCTCACAGTACCAGAAAATCCACCTTTATGGTTCAAAGCAGATCAAACTTGCCCTTACCATTAAGGAGGAATAAGGCATAACATTGAGAATTGTCTCAGCTTCAAGTACGATGTATAGAAACTTGTCAGGAACAGGGTTTTATCTTTCAAAGATACTAATCCAAATGTTCAGTCAAACCCATTACCGCAACATAAAAAGAGTACGGTAAACCTAATAGAAGAAGAACCTGTTAACAGTTATCAAATTCATAATGTACTCCTATTGGGAACCAATATGGTGAAAATGCATTGCAAACAGATCGGGTACGGCCACGTGCCATCTCACAACTATCATCAGTGCGATATTTGCTCCAAAGAAAATCAAGGGTGTGCCATAGCACAAGCAAATCTGCAAGAACAAATGGATCTGGGCTAGATTCAGGATCACAGGATTCGTGAAGTAAACATGGTCCAAGCACATCCCATCATTGTTCAGAACCACGACAATTGTGTAATGAACGTCAATCTAGTGCCTTTGCATTCAAGACAAAGTCAGCATTATAATATGTCGCGGCACGATTACAGCACTTGTCCAATTTGCTCAACAGACAATCAGGATGCTCTTTTGTACAAAAGGCCTTCCAACGTTAAATGGATCTCGGATGGATCCAGGACTACCATGAAAGAAGTAACCATCAAGTCAATATGGTTCAAATTTTTGACATACACTTGATGAACACCACTCTAGTGGAGTTACATGCTAAGTAGGTCAGACTTGGTTTTCTAGCTTTACATGATTATCAAGACTGTAAAGAATGCTGCAAAAACGACCAAGGGTGTGCACTTGTGCAAGGGACTCTTCAACATCTGTTGGACCACTGGTGGCTTCCGATCTACCTAGATAAAGACACACAACAGATTAGCATGACTGATGGGAATCCTGGCAGATATCAAAGTCGTGATGTCCGCTCAATCGAAATAGATCTAGTAAGAATGCACTGCATACAAAGTGGGTATGGTCGGGTACCTCCTCACAATTATGAACGATGTAGAGTATGCTCGGAAAATAACCAAGGATGTTATCTAGTGCGAGAAGCTCTCCAGCACCAGTTATACCGAAAGGAGATTCCACCATGGTCGAATGATGAATCACTCAACATGGTACAAGATTACCTCCCTGATCAAAACAAAAACTCGGCCATAATCTCCGATCATGAGAAAACCAAGATGTTTGTGCCATAATTCCTCTACTCGATGAGTCAAGAGTCTTTCTCAGCAATAGAAACATTCTAAACTTAGAACTGATCGAGGTGGCCTACGACAGTCAAAAGGCCCAAAAAGCCCTTGTGGTCGTCTACTTGCCAGGTCCAATACCGTACAAGCCAGACAAAGCTATCCCATACAAGTATGGTGCAACGACCATAGAAAATGGAAAAGAAACTCCATTACCCTCTGTGGTGAACATTGTCGACATCAGTCGAGTCACCCGGAGCGGTCGAATCTTCAACAGAGGAGTTAGAGAACCTACCCAAGAAAAGGAACCTCAAACGAAAGTTCCTAACTAACAAGTCGGTCAATCCATTAATCCAGAACCTGTAAAAAACAACGATGAGTGATAACACGAATTTATATCATATTTTTACTTCGATTTATTCCGTTTTTCGTCTAATATCCGATTTTCTCGAGATTATTTAAGTGTTTTTGCAGGTAATCCCATTTTCCAAGTCAAAGTATGCTAAGTGTGGAAAAGAACCAAAACATGCAAGAAAAGAGCAGAAAAGTGAAGAAAAGTTGCAGAAACCAAACTTTGCTGATGTGACGATCGTCACAGGTACGCCACGACCGTGGCAGCTTCAAAATACATCACGACCGTCACAATGTCTCACGATCGTCATGCGCCCAATTTTACACGTTGAAGCAGAAACGTGGTTACGAGTTTTCAGAGAGCCCGTTTGTTACACGATCACATTTTCCTCCGAAGAATACTAGGTTCAAAGTCAAGTAACTGTCAAAGGAGTGCCTACATTCTCTCCAACCTCCACCTAGATTCAGTCTATAAATACATGAGTCTTCGAAGAACAAGGGGAGAGACCACTTTTGCATATTGAAGTACCGTTTTGCTGCCGAATTTTATTCAGAGTTTTTATTTCCTTTTTGCTTTGCATTTCCATTCCTTGTTACCTATTACCGAACAAAGTAATAGTTTCTCACATTGAGGAACTATTACAACTTAGTTTTTGTTTTTGTTTCATTACCTTCATCAATTGCCAATTACTTCATTCAAGCAAGAATCTACCAGCTTGTGGAGGGATTGCTATTGTTGTTATTAAGAATTACCAGGTTTCCATTATTAAATTTATAGCATTGTTTATTTCCTCCTTAATTATGTCTATGTCTATTTATCTCTTTTCCTTTACGTTTAATTTCATAATTATGTCGAGCTAAACTGATTTTATCGGTATGTAATGAAGTAACCAAGTGGACTAAATAACTCTAAGCTAAAATCAATAATTAACTCTTCTTCTGGCTTCGATTTCTTAATTTTAAACCCAACTTTTATTACGAGAGTAAAAAAGTAACAAAGGTTAAAGTCGAGACCACGGGAGTGTGAGGCTTTACTCGGATAGCTGAAATCGGGCATTAGTTTTAAAAACAGCGGAAGCGCTTTAAAGTTAATTAGGTTTAACTAGTTTTCAAAAAGTATTTTTAACCTCATATGGGCTAGCGAGAGTAGACATATCGACTTAAGAGTATAGTCCGAAGCAATAACCACGGGAGTGTGAGGTGAGGATTTTTAAACTGGTTTTTCCTACAGATGCATAGGGTGATAAATCTTAATATGCTTAGGTTCAATCAATTCCACGTAGGTTTACCGAATTATATACCGATATCTTATTCATAACTAGTATTCCCAAATTTTGATTTCTCTTTAATTTCCCTTTTTGAACTTAAAAACCAATTCTGATTAGCCTTAGATAAACATAGTAACGATAGATAACGGTGCGTTTGATTTCTAGTCTCTGTGGGATCGATAATCTTTTAAAACTACGCGATACGACTGTATACTTGCAGTTAGATTTATTTAGGCACACTAAATAGAGCGACCAAGTTTTTGGCGCTATTGCCGGGGACTAATTAAGTCGACATTGTAATTCCTTTGTTACGTCATATAGACTAAGGCAAAAACCAAAATTCCCTTTCTGTCGATTGTATTCCAAGTACTCGCTCTTCTGGCGAAGACCTCATACGACCGACAGACGAACCTGAACGTCTTCTTACCGTAAAAAGACGTATCCAAGAATACTGCTTAGCTCACGATATCCTTTTTCCTTTATCAGAACCTGAATCTCAATCTGATCCTGAACTTGAATCTGAATCAGATTACGAATCAGAAACAGACATGGTTGAACCGCCACAAAACCGACCTCTTAAGTATTATGCTGCCGCATGTCAACAAGAACCTCACAACAGCATTGTCGCTCCAGCTATCAACTGAAACGATTTCGAGTTGAAACCCTCGCTATTATTTGCTGTGCAACAAAATCAATTTTCTGGAAACCCTACAGAAGATCCGAACGAACATCTGACCAAGTTTGTGCAGTACGCAGACACAGTGAAAGCAAATGGTGTAACCGCAGATGCCAGAAGACTACGTCTTTTTCCTTTCTCATTGAGAGATAGAGCTTGGGCTTGGTTGCAATCCTTGCCATCCAACTCTATTACTTCTTGGGAGGATTTAAATAAGGTCTTTCTGGCACGATATTTTCCGCCAAGTAAAATAGCTATGCTGAGAGCCCAAATCAACAGCTTCAGACAAAAAGACAATGAGTCTTTATATGATGCTTGGGAAAGATACAAAAATATGAGGAGGATATGCCCGCATCATGGTCTTGAGGATTGGTTAATTATCCACACGTTTTACAATGGTCTCTTGTACAATACAAGATTGACAATAGATGTCGCCGCTGGTGGTACACTGATGGATAAACCCTACGATGAAGCCCAACAACTCATCGAGAGTATGGCTCAGAATCACTACCAATGGGGAGGTGAAAGAACTCAAGTGGAGAAATCCCAACCAAAAGGAGGAATGTACGAAGTTTCTAGCTTAGATCATGTCCGTGCTAAGGTAGATGCCATCGCTCAAAAGATAGATAACTTGACCATAACACCCACAGCCATTGTGGCTGCTGTAGCGCCAAACTGTGAACTATGTGGAACAGCTGGACGCGCTGCCCCTGAATGCCAAGTTTTAGCAGGAGCCTCTACAGATCAAGTGAATTATGCTCAAGCAAACCCTTATGCAAATACCTACAATCCTGGTTGGAAGAATCACCCAAACTTCTCTTACAAAAACAACAATGCACTGTATGCACTTGGTCAAGCACCTACTGCACCACCAGGTTATCAAAAGGCTGCAACAGCTGCTCCAAATGTTCCTAGGAAGTCTAACCTTGAACTGATGATAGAAAACTTCATAGCTACCCAGACTCAGACAAACAAAGAGTTCCTGAATCAAAACTTACACACTAGTGAATAGATTAAGCAGTTAGCAAACAAAGTAGACGCTTTGGCCACTCACAACAAAATGCTTGAAACACAAATCTCCCAAGTGGCTCAACAACAAGCACCTACTACTGCTCCTGCTGGAACATTTCCTGGACAACCACAACCTAATCCAAAAGGGCATGCAAATGCTGTTATACTGAGAAGTGGAAAAGAATTAGATGGACCCATTGATCCAAGACTGCAAAATCCAGCCATGTACCAAAAATCTGCTAACAACACAACAATTGAGAAGGAGAATGAACCCAAGGAAAAAGAAAATAATGACCAAGAGGCCGTAAACAAAGAAAAACCTTATGTGCCTCCACCACCTTATAAACCCCCTATTCCGTATCCTCAAAGATTGACAAATTCCAAAACTGCAGGGCAATTTAAGAAATTTGTTGAACTTCTGATACAATTAAACATCATGATACCTTTTATAGAAGCAATCACTCAGATGCCCTCGTATGCTAAGTTTCTTAAAGAAATCCTATCCAACAAGAAAAAGATTGAGGAAAACGAAACAGTCACACTTACTGTTGAGTGCAGCGCAATAATTCAAAACAATATGCCTCCTAAGCTGAAAAACCCAGGTAGTTTCTCCATACCTTGTGTAATTGGAAAGTTCGTCATAGACAAAGCTCTATGCGACTTAGGAGCCAGTATTAGTGTTATGCCTTTATCCATATGCAAGAAGCTAGACACGGGAGATTTAAGACCAACTAAGATGTCTGTTCAATTAGCTGACTGCTCTATTAAATACCCAGTTGGTATACTAGAGAATGTTCCAGTTCGTATAGGACAATTCTATATCCCTACCGATTTCATAATCATGGATATTACAGAAGACTCTACTACTCCTATCATATTAGGAAGACCATTCTTAGCTACTGCTGGAGCAATTATAGATGTAAAGAGAGGCAAGCTAACTTTTGAAGTTGGTGAAGAGAAGGTTGAATTTATTTTGACACAATTCTTACAAGCTCCAGCTATAGACGACACATGTTACCTACTAGATGTCATAGATGAGTGCGTAACAGAAATAGAGATGGAATCGACCACGTATTCAGATATTCTAAAAATTCCAATACCTCCGATCTTTGAAGATGATAACTGGCGTGAACCTTATCAAGACGATAGCCTAAGCGAATGCTTAGCACTTACAACCAGATCATCTACCTTGCTCGAAGAAACCAGCCCTAGAACTGAAAACATTACCCAAAAATTTAAGGTATGAATTCCTAGACGAAGCTCTCGAACGACCCGTAATAGTCAATGCAGACTTAGGACAGACCGAAACCAAGAAACTATTAGATGTCTTAAGAAAATACCCAACTACATTAGGCTATAACATCGCTGACCTTAAAGGAATAAGTCCTTCTATTTGTATGCATCGCATTATGCTAGAAGAAGACTGTAAATCCTCTAGGGAACATCAGAGAAGGATTAACCCGATCTTAGCACTGTGGTCAAAGACGAAGTGAAAAAACTTTTAGAAGCAGGAATTATATACCCGATATCTGACAGTAAATGGGTTAGCCCAGTACATGTCGTTCCAAAGAAGGGAGGTGTTACAGTTGTTAAGAACGAAAAAGGTGAATCTATAACAAAAAGGGTTGTAACTGGAAGTAGAATGCGCATCGATTATAGAAAGCTAAATAAAGCCACTCGTAAAGACCATTTCCCATTGCCTTTTATTGACCAAATGTTGGAACGATTGGCTAAACACTCATACTTCTGCTATTTAGACGGTTATTCAGGATTCTTTAAAATTCCTATTCATCCTGATGACCAAGAAAAGACGACCTTCACATGTCCCTATGGTACATTTGCCTATCAACGAATGTCGTTTGGACTATGTAACGCACCTGCCACATTCCAAAGATGCATGATGTCCATCTTTGCTGATTTTATAGATGACATTATGGAAGTATTTATGGACGATTTTTCTATTTGTGGGCAGAGCTTTGAAGGATGTCTATCGAACCTAGAAATGGTACTGGAAAGATGCGTAAAAGTCAATCTCGTACTAAATTGGGAGAATGCCATTTTATGGTAAATCAAGGAATCGTACTTGGACACGTTGTGTCCGACAGAGGAATTGAAGTTGATAAAGCTAAGATAGAAATTATCAAAAACCTTCAACCTCCGAAAATCGTACGAGAAATACGAAGCTTCTTAGGACACGCCGGTTTCTACCGACGATTCATAAAGGATTTCTCGAAAATCACTAAACCTCTTACCGGTCTATTAATGAAAGACGCTGAATTTATCTTTGATGAGAAATGTCTGAAAGCGTTCGAACAGCTGAAAACAGCTCTTATTACCGCACCTATCATGCAACCACCAGATTAGAGATTACCCTTCGAAATCATGTGTGATGCAAGTGATTATGCTGTAGGTGCAGTTTTAGGACAGAGGAGGGATAGAAAACTTCATGCCATTTACTATGCAAGTAGAACCTTAGATTCTGCCCAAATGAACTACGCTACCACAGAAAAAGAACTTTTAGCCGTGATCTTTGCCCTTGACAAATTCCGTTCCTACCTAGTGGGAGCTAAGATCATCATTTACATAGACCACGCAGCTATTAGATATTTACTTAACAAAAAGGATGCAAAACCTAGACTGCTAAGGTGGATCCTACTTTTACAAGAATTTGATTTGGAGATCAAAGATAAGAAAGGAACTGAAAACGTAGTAGCAGACCACTTATCCCGATTAGAGGGCATTAAACCAGAGCCAGTACCCATTAATGAGGATTTCCCATATGAACGACTCATAGCCCAACTAGAAAGTGATATGTCTACTCTACGGTTGAATGACCCAAAGATGGAAGAAGTCGTGGAAGAAATCAATGTACACACAACCCTGCCATGGTATGCTAACATAGTCAACTACTTAGCAGCTGGAGTACTTCCACCAGACTTATCTTATCAACAAAAGAAAAAAAAAATCATGATCTAAAACATTATTATTGGGATGAACCTTTGCTGTTTAAGAGAGGAGCCGACGGTATCTTCCGTCGTTGCGTCCCTGAAGAAGAAATAGAAAACATAATCTCTCAATGTCATTCTGCTCCTTATGGAGGACATGCTAGTACCTCAAAGACATGTGCTAAGATCTTGCAATCCGGCCTATTCTGGCCCAACCTTTGGAAGGATGTCCACATTGCAATACTAAACTACGATCGGTGCCAACGCACTGGTAACATATCAAGACGCGATGAGATGCCTAAAAAAGGTATATTAGAAGTAGAAGTCTTTGACGTATGGGGGATTGATTTTATGGGACCTTTCCCATCATCCTTTGGAAATAAATATATACTCGTAGCTGTCGATTATGTTTCAAAATGGATTGAAGCAATAGCTTCTCCTACAAATGATGCACGAGTAGTCATAAAGCTTTTCAAAAACACAATCTTTCCCAGATTTGGTGTGCCGAGACTTGTCATAAGTGACGGTGGCTCTCATTTCATATTGAAAATATTTGACAAATTACTATCAAAGTGTGGGGTAAGACACCGCGTAGCAACACCTTATCATCCACAAACAAGTGGACAGGTTGAGGTCTCGAATAGAGAAATAAAACAAATTCTAGAAAAGACCGTAGCCACCTCTAGGAAAGATTGGTCATCTAAACTCAACGAAGCTTTATGGGCATATAGGTCGGCCTACAAAACGCCAATCGGAACTACACCTTTCAAACTGGTCTATGGTAAATCTTGCCATCTACCAGTGGAATTAGAACATAAAGCCTATGGGGCTATTAAAACATTGAACTTAAGGTATGATTCCGCAGGTGAAAAACGTATCCTAGATCTACATGAACTAGAAGAGTTAAGATTAGACGCTTACGAAAATGCTAAAATATATAAAGAACGAACTAAAAGATGGCACGATAAGCGCTTGTCTAGAAAAGAATTTAGTGTGGGAGACATTGTACTCCTATTTAACTCAAGATTAAAACACTTTCTTGGGAAATTAAGGTCTAGATGGTCCGGTCCTTTTGAGATTACAAAAATTCTACAAAGTGGAGCGGTAGAAATAAAGGGGAGGAATAGTAATCCATTTTTAGTTAATGGACAACATCTAAAACACTATCACAACATTGAAAATAGAGATTATTTGAACTGCCTAAGACTTTTAGAGTTGCCCACCGAACCCCCTAACTAAGCATCTAATTGAATTCGTCAGGCTTTTGACGTTAAAAACAGCGCTTAATGGGAGGCAACCCATGATTTTTGTTTTTCTTGCTTTATATTTGTTATTTCTTTACGTTTCCTATGCTTTATTTTTATTTTGCAAATTTTTAATCTCATTTTAAATTTAATTTGAAAATGTTGTGCTTATCTAAAAATTGAAAAACTACAGGATTATAAAGTCTCTCTACTCTTTCTGTTCTCCTCTTCTGCTTACATTTTTTGCAAAAAGTACTAACTAATGGCAAACGAGGATAACATGTTGGTAGAATTCAGAGATACAGCTCAGTGGCATCGCTATGAGGCTTTGTCTCTTAGACCATTTGCCTTGACAAAATTTGCCCACAGACCCACCATGACCGCCTTAGGTGTAGGTGAGAGCGTAGACTTTCTGTTTAACCAATTAGGTTGGGAGGGTTTTGCCAACAAGAAACATAAATGCTACCGTAGGTTGACTTTAGAATTCCTGAGCTCTTTAAGCTATAACCCTTACTGTGGAAAAGGCATTAACAGGGGCCTAATTACCTTTAGACTATTTGGATATAGCTGCCAGTTCACCATAAAGGAACTGTCGGATCTTTTAGGATTTCCTGAAGGACCTAATGTTTTCTCTGTGGTTCAAGAGGACTTAATGTTGGTTAGAGAGCTGAGTGATTTTTGGGGTAGAATTTCAGGGAAACCTGATTTTGACATGGACCATATGCTTTCAACAGATATACATAACCCCGCTTTCCGTTACTTTCATATGATCCTGGCCTATACTTTATTTGGTAAACCTGAGAATGATAACACTGTTTCGAGGGATGAGCTTTTCATTATGTTTTTTGCTTCTCAGTCTAGAGAGGTTAATGGACTCACTTTTATGGTGAACAACTTTTGCAAACTCATTAATAATGATAACAGTCCAATTCTGATAGGTAGCCTAGTTACAAAAATAGCTGATGCTATGGGATTCAGAACCCGACTTTCTAAGATTAACCCCTTTGGAGAATATAGACCCATGAATATCACTTTTTGTTTCAATAGGGCTATGATTAGGAACCAAGGTCCGAACCATTTTCAGTTTCTGATTAACAATGTTGTTGTACCACACTTTACACTTCCAAATCATGAACGCACAAGTGTGCACAATCAACATAATTGGCTATATAACCTTAATGAACCCGTGCCTGAACCGGAAGAAACCTTTCCTGAACCTGAGATTGACCCAAAAACACCTCCTCATTATCATGACCTTGATTATATGGATTTCCAATAAGACATTGACATTCCTAAAGCTGATGCCACTAACTATGCTGCTAATCTGAATTCTATTCTAAAGACTATGGATGAGTATCATAAAGAAATCACTTCAGTAAAGGATGAGCTAAACACTGTGCGACAAAACATTGTTGGACTCATGGATTTGACCGTTGAACAATTTGATCATTTAAATCAAGCCATAGCATCTTTGAAGAAACGCCTTGGCTAGATTTATGAAGCACCTTATTTTCAGGATTTTTATGCATTTACTTTAGAACAATTTTACATTATCTCAGTTTTTATTTTTCATGTCGGGAATAATTTGATCTTCATACAGTTTTGATACAGTTTTGGTTTTAAAGGATAATTTCATTTGCTGCTAATATTAAATCTTTATGATTTCAATTTCATTCCTGTTCATACTTTTAATTATGTTTTAAATTTATGTTGTCATGTTACTTATCTCTGTGTATGCAATATAAAGCTATTTCCATATGCTTACCACTGCCTATTACTAAAAGATTGTGTTTGGAATTGTTTCTGTCATAAACTAATTAACCACCCAGAATTTGCGAACGTCACGATCGTGACGACCCCGTGACGACCGTCACGCGGGTTTGGAACAAGTTCTGCGTTAAAACAGAATTGTTTCATTCGTTCCCTCTTCTTTCCCTCATTCAAACTCAGCCGTCCCATTACCTTTTGCAATTCCATAACCTTCCCACCATTACCATTTGACCCACATTAATCATTTTCCGTAACCATTCATCTTACCCATTCACTATATAATCAAACCATACGCCACTTCTTTTCACAAACCCTCATTCTCTATAACCTATTTTCTTCCCTAATTTCTCTATAACCAAACAATGGCACGACAAATTCCAGACCTATCTACATTGAACTTTCGAGATGGAGAAGCAGGAGAATGCCAAAGAGCTCGGTACATCGATTTCTATCGACGTTCCGTTCAACCGACCCGCTACATTGACGTTGCATGTTTAGAGGAACTTGGAATGCTTGAGGGAGTTAAATGGATGTTACAAAATGCTGGCCTTTGGCAACTTTGCACTCAAAGCAGGCCCACTTAAGAAGACCTAACTTTAGAGTTCCTCGGTTCTTTCACATACGTGACACCTCCAGGCGAAACCAATCAACTCACCGGCGTAGCCACGTTCCGCATGTTCGATACTGAGTATAAAATCAACCAAGAGCAACTTGTCGGCATGCTTGGTTTCCACCATGGTGAGAATGTGCACCGCCGAGTACCACAGGAAACTTTCTTTTAAGCAGCGTTTCAACTTTGGAATCAGTTAACATGAACGACCGCAGATACCTGGGACAGCTTAAACGCGACTTTCATCCACAACCCAGCCGTCAGATACGTTCACCGCGCACTTGGAAGCACCATCTTTGCACGAGATTAGTAACCATAAGGTGAATTCTAAGGGGTTGTTTTTCCTTCATTGTATGTTTCATCCAGAGCTAATCAATGCCGCACCATTTTTACTAGCACACATACAATCAAATTATGCTAGAGGCTCCAAACCCTTCTATTTTGGAGGGATTGTCACCTCTATTGCACTCGGTTTGAATTTGGAAAATGACCTTGCTAGATTACCCTCCATACCTCCGGTGTTCCTTGATATAGATTATTGCCGAAACTCTCAGCTCATCAAGTTACGACGAGATGGGAAATACCATCCTATGGTCCGCGCCAAAACCGTAAGAAGTATCATCATGCCTTGCAGAAGCCGCATTGACCCTCAGAATATGGCCAATTGGCTTTTTGATCTGAATGCTCCTGAGTAAAATGCGCCTGCTCCTGATGATCAAAATCATGGACCTGTTGATGAGATAGAGCAAGAGATGGATAACGCCCCAGAAAACCAACCACCGCCTGCCAATGATGCTCCTTCGACCTCCAGACATCGTCGCCGCCCCGACCAAGACCCCGTTACTAATGAAGATATCTTGAGGGCTATATGGCAACAAACCCAGCAACAGAACAAAATGATGACCCTTATGCGTCAAATCCAGCAGGGGCAAGTTGACCAAGGTCAGAGGCTTGACGGTGTCATCGATGAGATGGGTGCATTGACACTGCGAGTGCAGAACCTACATGAGTACATCCATCACGTGGGCATTCCTGATCACGTAGCGCAGCATGGAAGAGGACGCTCTAGAGGCAGAGGACGTGGAGCTCCCTGATTTTATTTTGTTTTTCTTTTTAGTTTTTTTGTTTTGTTCCCCTTTATATCGCAACATTGAGGACAATGTCCGATATAGTGTGGGAGAGTCAGTTTATTTCCGTTTTATTTCCCTTTCTTGTACTTTCTTTTTCCTTATCAAAGTAATATATGAGTATTTTCGTTCAGTAATCCGATTTTCCCATTTTATTCTGCCATAACGAAATTTTTTTTTTTTATGATTAATGGACATCTGTGACATACCAAGCTTTAAACTATGTTAGGAAGCTGGGAAAATGCTAACAAGATCGATATCATCTTGACACCTTAGACCTCTTGCGTATGCAATATCAGTTTCGATACTTATTATACGATACCTTGAGTTCAGTCCTAAAGTAACCCCTAGTAGTTTATATCAGCAGTCAGCACCGTCTAAATCACAAACCACGTGGGGAGCCGATGAATATAAGTGTTTGATGCCCAATCATGATACAAGAAAAAAATCTTTCTTATCTATATGCCGAGAAAAATAGAATATGCAACAACTCTCACAGTTGTGAAAAGTTACAAGAAAAGAAAGAAAATCCGTTGTCGATTGGTTCAGAGGTACCTGATTCTGGACTTGGTAGGGCGAACTACGGTTCGATCCCCCGCAATCTACGAATGGGATGTATAAAGGGTTACCACACTTGTGTATCAGGCCCCGTGAGAAAAAGGGATCAAAGTCACTAACCGGTTACTCCACTATGAGCGTGAATAAGGCAAAGGGCTTAATGTGATTGCGTTGGAATGAAGCCGGGTGAAATAGACACGAAAAATTTTGGTTGAACTATAATAGAATGATTAGAACTGGATTGTACAAAAGAGAGGTCTATGACAATCTTGTTGCTTTGTGTCATTATTGTATCCTTAGTGTGTTGCACTAGTACCTATTTTACTAACAAGAAACTCCTTTTCAAATCCATTGGTATACCAGGTATGTGCATTCGATGAAGTTTGTCCGTTTTAATAGATTGATTGCTTGAGGACAAGCAAAGATTCAAGTGTGGGAGAGTTTGATAACACGAATTTATATCATATTTTTACTTCGATTTATTCCGTTTTTCGTCTAATATCCGATTTTCTCGAGATTATTTAAGTGTTTTTGCAGGTAATCCCATTTTCCAAGTCAAAGTATGCTAAGTGTGGAAAAGAACCAAAACATGCAAGAAAAGAGCAGAAAAGTGAAGAAAACTTGCAGAAACCAAACTTTGCTGATGTGACGATCGTCAGAGGTACGCCACGACCTTGGCAGCTTCAAAATACATCACGACCTTCACAATGTCTCACGATCGTCATGCGCCCAATTTTACACGTTGAAGCAGAAACGTGGTTATAAGTTTTCAAAGAGCCCATTTGTTACACGATCACATTTTCCTCCGAAGAATACTAGGTTCAAAGTCAAGTAACTGTCAAAAGAGTGCCTACATTCTCTCCAACCTCCACCTAGATTCAGTCTATAAATACATGAGTCTTCGAAGAACAAGGGGAGATACCACTTTTGCATATTGAAGTACCGTTTTTCTGCCGAATTTTATTCAGAGTTTTTATTTCCTTTTTGCTTTGCATTTCCATTCCTTGTTACCTATTACCGAACAAAGTAATAGTTTCTCACATTGAGGGACTATTACAACTTAGTTTTTGTTTTTGTTTCATTACCTTCATCAATTGCCAATTACTTCATTCAAGCAAGAACCTACCAGCTTGTGGAGGGATTGTTATTGCTGTTATTACGAATTACCAGGTTTCCATTATTAAATTCATAGCATTGTTTATTTCCTCCTTAATTATGTCTATGTCTATTTATCTCTTTGCCTTTACGTTTAATTTCATAATTATGTCGAGCTAAACCGATCTTATCGGTATGTAATGAAGTAACCAAGTGGACTAAATAACTCTAAGCTAAAATCAATAATTAACTCTTTTTCTGGCTTCGATTTCTTAATTTTAAACCCAACTTTTATTACGAGAGTAAAAAAGTAACAAAGGTTAAAGTCGAGACCACGGGAGTGTGAGGCTTTACCCGGATAGCTGAAATCGGGCATTAGTTTTAAAAACAGCGGAAGCGCTTTAAAGTTAATTAGGTTTAACTAGTTTTCAAAAAGTATTTTTAACCTCATATGGGCTAGCGAGAGCAGACATATCGACTTAAGAGTATAGTCCGTAGCAATAACCACGGGAGTGTAAGGTGAGGATTTTTAAACTGGTTTTTCCTACAGATGCATAGGGTGATAAATCTTAATATTCTTAGGTTCAATCAATTCCACGTAGGTTTACCGAATTATATACCGATATCTTATTCATAACTAGTATTCCCAAATTTTGATTTCTCTTTAATTTCCCTTTTTGAACTTAAAAACAAATTCTGATTAGCCTTAGATAAACATAGTAACGATAGATAACGGTGCGTTCGATTTCTAGTCTTTGTGGGATCGATAATCTTTTAAAACTACGCGATACGACTGTATACTTGCAGTTAGATTTATTTAGGCACACTAAATAGAGCGATCAATGAGATGTTGAAGCTCATCCAAAAAAGATAGTACAATATTGTGGACCAATTGTTGCAAACTTCGTCTCGAATCTCTGTATTATCTCTTCTGCTTAGTTATGAAGCTCACAGGGAAGCTCTGCAGAAGGTCTTGGAACAAGCTTTTGTATAACAAGATGTGACGGAAGGACAATTTGACAGCATCATCTCCAACATCACTTCTTGCAACAACTTGGGATTCAGTGATGAATAACTGTCGGAAGAAGGCAAGAACCATAATATGGCACTCAATATCAAAGTCAACTGCCAAGACGATGCTTTAGCTAGCGTGCTGGTAGACACAAGTTCATCCTAAAATGTCATGCCAAGGTCAACTTTGGTTCGACTATCTTTTCAAGGAACTATGATGAGGGGCAGTGAGATCATCGTCAAAGCCTTCGATGGATCCAGAAAAATAGTTATCGGCGAAGTCGGTCTTCCTATAATCATCGGTCCTCACACTTTCCAAGTCACTTTCCAGGTCATGGACATTCGGGCACCATACAGCTGTTTATTAGGAAGACCTTGGATACACGAAGCAGGGGCAGTCACTTCGACACTTCACCAGAAGCTGAAGTTCGTCAGGAATGACAAATTAGTCATAGTGTGTGGAGAGAAAGCCTTAATCGTGAGAAACTTATCATCATTCTCCTGTGTAGAACCAGAGGAGGTTGTTGGAACTCAGTTTCAATCACTCTCAGTGAGCAATGAGAATCAACAAGAAAGAGGGATGTCGATTTCCTCATACAAAGACGCTCTCAAAGTAATAGGGAGTAATGACATAAAAGAATGGGGACAGATTATAACTCCTACTGATGATAAGACAAGAAAAGGTCTTGGCTTCTCTCCGACTTGTACCCGGACTACCAAGAAGGATGAAAGTTTTCGTCCCATTCAGGATTTCTTCCATAGCGGAGGCTTCCTCCACCCAGTATCTCAAGAAGTCCACACCATCGATAGAAATGACTCATCCGATACAGATGAGGAGTGGAAGTCTTATCTTAATGATGACGGTTATATATCTCAGGGAGAAACTCGCATGCCATTTTGTTTTCCAAAACAGAGCCCAAGATATATGTCAAGATAAGACGTCAGGATGATCTATGGAGATTATGATCCTGAAGGATGTTGTGCTCCACCCAACTCATTAGAGGAAGACAATCTAATGAAGGACAACTTTGACTATGATTATTATGATCCCCTGGATGACTTGCCTATCTGGAAGCCATACACGAAAGACTCGGGACAAAAGAGACAGTCGGACAATCAGCTGAGTAGTATTGAAAGGAATACACCTGCTCCCTCAGAGTCATGGAATCCTTACTCAGAACATTCCAAAAATGTCTGACACCATGGTGATGAATTTGCAAAGACTGCAGGACAAGAGTTCATTAACTATACATTTCCCGAGGTCAACGTCATTGAGGAAGATGACTCATCTATGCCCACAGAAACTTGGGATACCTTGGGGAAGCCAAGCGGCAAGTACGACTTTCTCATCAAATACATTACTCCCGAGAGCTCTCGCATCAGATACGAGGACATACAACTAACTGGATGGGGAGATCCTCTTGAGAGTGAAAATACTATGGAAGATGCGACAAAAGAGTCCCCTTATGATAACTTTGCATGGGAAGAAGACTCCAATGATCCTACTCCACCAGAAATCAGTGCCATTTCTGAAGACAAACCAAGAAGGAAAGTACCGAACTTTGTGATTCACAGAGGAGTTCGTCGCCACTGGGTTGCAGTCGATGTCCCGAAAGCCGTCCATAAGTCGAAGTAATTACCATCTTTGTTTTTACCTTTCACCTTGCCCGAGTGAAATGAATGTTTTATAGGGCTTACTTTTCTATAAATGTCCATCTCTACTTCGCCCAAAGTGGTAGAGTTTTGTTTTATAGGGTTATGTTTCAAGAATCGACAAATCATGAATAAATAATGTCATTCTGAATTCCCGCATTTATTGTTGTTTTCACTTTTAGTTTTTCAGAAAATGGTAATCCTAAAAACAACCCAAAATGAAAACAAGCATTTTTCAGAAAATACACTGCACAAACTCTTGTATTCTCTCTGTATTTTCTAAAAAACGAAGATCACATCATGCATATTGATTGTATTAAACCCCATTGAAACATACGATCCAATGCCTTCTCCCAACTTTAAATTCCCAGTATTTGAAGCTGAAGAAGAAGAGGACGAAGAAATTCCATAAGAGATATCCCAACTACTCAGGCAAGAGGAAAGGTCTATTGAGCCTCACAAAGAGCCGTTGGAAACAGTCAATTTGGGTTCAGAAGAAGAAAAGAAAGAAGTTAAGATTGGAGCACTGCTCAATCCAACTGTCAGAGAAGGCTTAATAAAACTTCTCAAAGAGTTTCCAGATGTATTTGCTTGGTCCTATCAGGACACGCCAAGGTTGGATACCAGCATTGTGGAACATCACTTACCACTGAAAACAGAATGTCCTCTGGTAAAACAAAGACCGAGAAAGACTCATCCAGATATGGCCATCAAAATTAAGGAAGAAGTGCAGAAGCAGGTCGATGCAGGTTTCCTCTCCACCTCAGAATATCCTCAATGGTTAGCCAACATAGTGTCAGTTCCAAAAAAGGACAGAAAAGTCAGAATGTGTGTAGACTACAGGGATCTGAACAGAGCAAGTCCAAAGGATGACTTCCCCTTGCCACACATTGACATGCTAGTAGACAACACAGCAAAATTCAAAGTCTTCTCCTTCATGGATGGATTCTCGGGCTATCATCAAATCAAAATGGCGCTGGAAGATATGGAGAAAACTTCATTCATCACCCCATGGGGCACCTTTTGCTACAAGGTAATGTTGTTCGGTCTGAAGAACGTAGGGGAAACCTATCAAAGGGCCATGACAACTCTGTTTCACGACATGATGAACAAAGAGATTGTAATGTACGTCGATGACATGATTGCCAAATCTAAAACAGAAGAAGAACATGTGGATCACCTATCAAAGCTATTCGAGCGTCTGAGAAAATATAAACTCCGCTTGAATCCCAATAAGTGGACATTCGGTGTCTGCTCAGGAAAACTCTTGGGATTTATCGTCAGCCAAAAAGGAATTGAGGTTGATCACGACAAGGTCAAGGCCATTCAAGAAATGCCTTCACCAAAGACTAAAAAACAAGTCAGAGGATTTTTAGGACGTCTGAATTTTATCTTAAGATTCATATCCCTCATGATCGCGACAACGCCAATCTTCAAACTACTCAGAAAGAATCAAAGCTGCGTATGGACAGAAGACTGCCAAAAAGCGTCCGACAACATCAAAGAATATCTGTTGAATCCACCAATTTTGTCTCCTCCAGTGGAAGGAAGACCATTGATCATCTACCTAACAGTCTTGGAAGACTCCATGGGTTATGTACTTGGCCAACAAGACAAGACAAAAAGAAAAGAGTCTACCATTTACTACTTAAGCAAGAAGTTCACAGACTGTGAAACTCGATACACCATGATCGAGAAAACTTGTTGCGCTCTAGCTTGGGCATCCAAATTTCTTCGCCAGTACAAGATTTGTCACGCTACTTGGTTAATCTCCGAGATGGATCCAATTAAGTACGTCTTTGTAAAGCCTGCTCTCACGGGAAGGATTGCCCGTTGGAAGATGTTGTTATCAGAATACGACATCGAGTATCATGCTCAGAAAGCCGTCAAAGGAAGTATTTTAGTCGATCATTTGGCTAATCAACTGATTGACGATCAGGAATCAGTCAAATTTGACTTCCCAGACGAAGATGTCATGTACTTGAAACTGAAAGATTGCGATGAACCGCTACCCAGCGAAGGGCCAGAACCAGTTTCCCAATGGGGACTAATTTTCGACGGAGTCGTTAATACTTATGGAAACAGAATTTGGGCAATCATCGTAACACCTCAGGGTACCCATATTCCTTTCACTTCCAGATTGGCATTCAGATGCACAAACAATGAGGCCGAATACGAAGCTTGTATCATGGGTCTCGAAGAAGCAATTGATTTAAGGATAAAGAACTTAGATGTGTATGGAGACTCAGCCCTGTTATCAATCAGATCAAAGGATAGTGGAACACATACCAATCAGGATTGATTCCTTACAAAGATTACGCGAGAAGGTTGTTACCATTCTTCAACAGAATCTAGTTTCATCACATTCCTCGTGAAGAAAATCACATGGCTGATACATTAGCCACCCTATCCTCCATGATTAGTGTGAGTCGAAGGAACGACGTACCTAAGATTGACATAATGCGCCTTGTTAGGCCCGCTTACATCTTCGCAATTGAAGCAGTCGTGGATGACCAACCATGGTATTATGATATCAAGTGCTTCCTTCAAAGACAAGAGTACCCACCTGGGGCATCCAGAAAAGATAAGAGGACCCTCAGAAGACCGGCTGGAAACTTCTTCCTAAACGGTGATACACTCTATAAGAGAAACTTTGACATGGTTTTGCTCAGATGCATAGACAGACAAGAAGCAAACATGCTGATGAAAGAAATCCATGAAGGATCCTTTGGTACTCATGCCAATGGACACATAATGGCAAGAAAAATTCTGAGAGCAGGATATTATTGGCTGATAATGGAATCCGATTGTTACAAGTACATGAGGAAATGTCATAAGTGTCAGATATACGCTGACAAAATCCATGTACCGCCAACGCATCTCAAAATTCTCTCTTCTCCATGGCCTTTTTCTATATGGGGAATCGACATGATTGGCATGATTGAACCCAAAGCTTCAAACGGACATTGGTTCATCCTGGTAGCCATTGACTACTTCACCTAGTGGGTCGAAGCAGCATCATATACCAATGTAACCCGACAAGTAGTGGTCTGATATACCAAGAACAATCTCATCTATCGTTATGGTGTTCCAAGCCAGATCATTACGGATAATGGATCTAACTTGAACAACAAGATGATGAAAGAGTTGTGTGCTGAGTTCAAAATCGAACATCATATCTCATCTCCCTACCGACCCAAAATGAATGGAGCGGTAGAAGCAGCTAACAAGAATATCAAGAGGATTGTTCAGAAGATGGTTATGACCTACAAAGATTGGCATGAGATGCTGCCGTTTGCTCTTCACGATTATCGCACATCTGTCCGCACCTCAATAGGGGCAACCCCTTTTTCTCTAGTATATGGCATGGAAGCAGTGCTCCCCATAGAAGTAGAGATACCATCAATGAGAGTATTGATGAAATCTGAGCTAACAGAAGGTGAATAGTGTCAGAGCAGACCCGATGAACTGAACCTAATCGAAGAAAAAAGAATGACGGTTTTATGCCATGGTCAGCTATATCACCAAAGAATGAAGAAAGTGTTTGACAAAAAGGTCAAACCCCGTGTCTTCAGGAAAGGAGACCTCATGCTCAAGAAGATACAATCGTTTCTCACTGATTCCAGGGGCAAATGGACTCCGAATTACGATGGCCCTTATATTGTTAAGAACGCCTTTTCAGGCGGTGCCCTGAGACTCGCAACCATGGATGGAGAGGAGTTTACCTACCCCACGAATGTTGATGTAGTCAAGAAATACTTCGCCTAAATAAAAAAACGTCTTGGTGGATTGAAAACCCGAAAGGGAAGTCCAGGCAAAAATTAGAGACATAAGCAAAAGTAATCCCGTTGGATTGAAAACCTCAAAAGGCAATCCAGAAAAAGTTAGGGATTCATGGCAAGTAACTACGTCCGACAGTATTGGCTCCACAAAGGCAACGTCATCCTTCAGGAAAACTTCAGTCAAGGTCACCTTCGACAGAAGCTCAGAATGTCCAGAATTCAAAGTTGGTGGGAAGATAACGGTTGTTATGTTTCAAGTAGCCCCTTTCCCTTTAAATTACCATTTTCTAAACTTTGTAATGCTCTATGGGATCACGCGTTTGGTTGATTACCATTCTATCAATAAAATTTGAGCCCTGGTGCTTTTGTTTGCAACTCTTATTTATTCTGCTTTGCAAAATGACATGTTTATATGATTAACATTCTTGAAACAAAAACGAACTTACTTTTGTTTTCAAAACTATATTTTCAAATTTTCTTCTACTTTTAAAATAAAGATGGCAATTCCATTTGACTAATGAACACAAGAAGGAACATCGATGGCTTCTCCCGAAGTGATTAAACCTCAAAATGCATAATCAAAGTACTCATTTTAACCAGTACACCCTGAATAAAGGATCAGCTATTTCAGATGTAATGTCCCATCTGACATCCCTGGTAGATGTGTTACCTCTAAGAACCGATAATTCGTCTGTTTTCCCCAGTAGGGTCTACCCCTCCTAAACAGGAAAGGATTGATATCTTAAACCAATGATACTTTTCATCCCCCGCAGTGGCCGAGTATCCAGTTGTGTTCATTCACCAGTTTGTATGTCACGTCTGTTTTGTCAGCATAAACAAACATACATCATGCATGATTGATTCATATTCATACATATGTTGCATTAATATCACTCTGGTCATTTTCATCCCACGTGATAAATGTCTTCTTACCGTTAAAGTTGTCATTTCTTTCCTCGTCCGGAAATGTATCGTATGAGCAATCTCTCCCTAGTTTTTTTCTGGATTGGAGACTGTCCTCGACCACTTTGATAACTTGGAGCTCTGAAAAGCAAGAAGACATTCGATTGACACCTTTAGAACATCGTTCTTCACCATTGAAGATGATATTTTTTCTTTCCCAGATTAAAGAAAATTCCCAGAGAAAGCCTCTCAACCAAAGACTCTTGACAATACGGCGGTTTCTCCCCGAAAAAATTATTTTCAATGAAGTCATTAGCACCTCAAAATTGGATCATATCACATGGCATTTCTCCAAAAAGGTCTCGAAGGAAAGTATGATGTAACCTCACCAAACAAAAAGCGGTCTCTCAAGAAACTCGTTTTCCCCAGTAGGTCGACAAATGGCATCTCCCACAGAGAAGTTTGCACACCTCTACGGTTCAGACAAACGAGTTTCCCCAACAAGTCTGACATCAAATCGTTTTTCCATCAAATGGCATCTCCCCAGTAAAACTCGGCAAAATTTTTGATGAAGACCGCTACAAATAGCGTTCCTTGTCGAAGAAGGAACTCGACAAGAAGAAACTGAGACCAGTTCCGTGGCTGAAGACCAGGATTAGGGGGAAGTTTATTTCAAAACGAAAACTAAGACCAGTTCCGGGGCTGAAGACTAGGATCGAGGGGAATTTTATTTCAAAACAAAAATAGAGACCAGTTCCGTGGCTAAAGACCAGGATCGAGGGGAAGTTTATTTCGAAAAGAAACTAAGACCAGTTCCATGGCTGAAGACCAGGACCAAGGGGTAGTTTCACCCTTTTCTAAGTATCTTTACTTAGCAAAAGAAGAGCAAATCAGCTACCATTCTCAACCACAATCAAAATTTTGGGTATTTCGATATTTAATCCTCTTGTACCCTGAATGTCCGAATATCTTCGCCATTCACACCTTCGGGTCCAAGAAGACTAAATAGGGGCATCTGTCATACCCCTAATTTTGACCACAAAGATTTCACATCATTGTGCAAATCATCATCATAATATGGATGTACCATCATACTTCATCAATCTTCTCAAGGATTGTTGAGCATTCACTACAACCAAGAATTAGAGTTTTAAGCCATCTCGGAGCACTCAGACAAAGGATCAATCAAGAATTGACATGATCTTCAACTTTTCTATCCTCTCAAACACCCATAAAGGATCAATAGATCTACCACATCAAGAATCAAGCACAAGGTTGTAACATTCCAAGTGGATCAAGCCTCAAGATCGCTAGTGTCACCAAATTAGGGTTTTGGTCGACTAAGGCCTCCAGATGAAAATTTTCATCTAGACATGAGCCAATACTTCAAAAAATGATTCAAGAAGCTCAAAGATACCTTATGGGTCCAATCATCAAGTCAAAATAGCCTCCGGGGATGCATTCATCAAAAATCAGGAATCAGGGTTTCTTGACCTAATTTACCCCTAAGTTGACTTTTGGAGCAAGACATGAGCCAAGACCTCAAGAAATGTTTTGAAGACCTCTAATATCTTATGTTGATCCTCTTACAAGTTCAAATGGATACCAAGAACTTGATTCATAAGCAACACAAAGATGCAATTTCATCTGGACCACAAACTAAGGTTTTTGAGAAAAAGTCAACTATACCTTTGACTTTTGACCAAGACATGATCCCAAACCTTGGGGCATGGTTCAAGATACTCTAAAACACCTATGGAATCCATCCATTAGGTTTGAATTAGGTCAAGGACTTGATTGCATAGAGGAACACACAATTTGAAATTTCATTTGATAAAAAAGTCAACTGTGCCTAAAAATCAAGTTTGATTTTTTGAATTTCTTTACAAACTTGGCTTCCCTAAGTCAAAAACAATGTTAATTCATGGTTTGGATCATCATTCATTAAGAAAAATCAAGAAAAATAGGGTTACTTGAAAAAGGGACAACCATAAGAAACTTAAAATTTTCTAAGTTATGGAACAAAAGTGATTAGGTACCAACTTTACAAGGTTATAACTTCCAAACCACAAGGTCTTTTTCTCCCATCCAAAGCTCAAATGAAAGCTCTTACTACATACTTCAAAATTTTCAACTACATCAGATTCCAAATCCCTATGGATTTTGAGTTATGGATTGATCAAAATCACAAAAACATGAAAATGACCACTTTTCCAACACTTAGTGAAAATTTCAAGTCAGAATCTGTTTCACTTTTTCACCAACTTTGGGTCTATTTTTCATTATGATTCAAGATGTTTCAAGACCAAAATTCGACATCAAAGTTAAAGTAGGATATACAAGCTTTCCAAAGAGCACAAGAACTCATCCTAATTCAATTTGAGTAGGGAGTTACAAGCTGGAAACATGACACGTCCAAGACTGGTTTTACAAGACAGTCTTGTACATGCCACACGATTTTGTCATTTCCATGACTTGGCAAGCCTTGTCACCATACAAGACAAGTTTCTAAAGTGCAATGAACATAATCTCTGCAGAGCTACAACACCATAGAGCCTTGCAAGTCAAAAACCTCATCATTTAGCATGTGACAAAGTTCAAAATCCATAAACTCTAATTTTTTCATGAGGCATTTAAGGGATGCATGGAGCTGGAATGTATCAGTCCATGATCAACCAAATGAGTCAAGCCTTATCCCTGCAACAGAAGACTCGTAGCCTGCAAGATTGACTCAAGTTAATTACTATAGGAGACTTTGGCTACATGACAAAGTTCAGTGGATATTGGAGTGATCCAGCCTCCAATCACTATTGCTCCCAAAACATAAATAGAGCTTCTTTCTAATCAATTCAAGCACCCTAAAGCATAGCAATACATGCTTTCCTCCAAATCTTACTAAAAAAACTAGATGTTGCTTCTATTTCAAGTCATTATCGAATTTTCAATTTGAGAGCAATTCAATCAAAACCAATCATGCCAACGCCTCACATACATCATATATGAGTGATCCATAACCTTAAGACTCATCTAGAACATCAGAATCACAAAGCCACCCTCCATTTGCTCAAGCTTTTTGGCCTATTTGCAGTTGAGGTGCCACAACAAGTTCTAGGTTATTTCAATCCATTCCAAGATTTCAAACACATTACTTGAGGTCCATTAAAGTTGTCCAGATCATTACACAACATCTGTAACACCTCCAACATAGAATTCGAATTCTTCTTGCAAGAGGTAAGCCTGACACTCTCAAACTCTATAATCTATGCATCATAAATGTGTTTTCAAGTTACAAACATGTTTATGCATTTATGTAGAGTGATTCCCCTCAATCAATTTCTTTGTAGCTTTCATGTATAAGATTTCATAGTGTTCTTGCAGAAATTAGAGTTCTTGAGTTCATCACTTGATTTCTCACTCCACACTTAATATAAATGCAACTAATTTATATGACGGAAATCCTTGTTCAAAAATACACAACTTTCATATTTACAAAAGTTATTTTCATTGAGTAATCAGAGAGATATAAGAGGTTTTGCAAAACGACCATGGCGGGTAGTCGTGAGGAAGAAGAAGATGGCCTTGGCGCCATTTTCAAAATTTTGAATTTTTGAATATTTGATATTTTTATTAAATGATTTCAAAAATTAATTTCTCTCTCATTTTTTTAAAAAGTCACAAAAATGTTAAATTATTTTATTCTACAAAAAAAATTAAATTTATATAATTTATTTAATATATCTTGAATTTTTGTAAATAATTTCATTTTTATTGTTTTTTAAAATTTTTAAATGAAATTCTCACCTTGATTTTTCAAAACCAATTGCATTTCAAGCTTTCATGTGATTAAACATGATTTTTCAAAATATTTTTTAAAGCTTACCGCTTGTTTTTAAATATATTTTATATTTTATATTTAATTTCCTTTGAAAATTATATTCTTAATTAAAATTAGGGTTTCTCTTAATTTTAATTTTTCAAACTTATTTTCAAAACATTTTTGGGCCTCTTGGTAGAGTGTAAGTCTCATCTCTCTGTACATAAATAATTTGGGCCTCAGTCATTGTATAAGTCCCGATACAATTTTAAAAATCTCTACACGATCGTCATTTTCAAAACAATGTTCATCTGGGTCTCTCCTTGAGTTGTAAGCCCCATCTTTCTTCTTTTCAAACATTTTGGGCCTCAAATAGAGTGTAAGACCCATCCCTTGTCACCCATAAACTTTTTGGGCCTCAGTCATTGTATAAGTCCCTCTGTGCTTTCCAAAATGGCGGCGTGATCGTCGCCTTTTCAAATAAATCATCTAGGCCTCTCCTTGAGTATAAGCCCCATTATTTTCTTTACAAACACTTTTGGGCCTCTATTAGAGTGTAAGGCCCAACCCTCTTTGTACAAAAATAATTTTGGGTTTCTGCTGTAGTATAACTCCCACAACGTCTGTCGGTATCGCAGTGTGATCAATGTTATCAAATAAGTCATCTGGGCCTCTCATTGAGCTATAAGCCCCAAACAAATATTTTTTTAACAACTTTCTTTTAATTCAAATTCAAATTCAATGTATTTTCAAAACTTTCTTCAATCTCTTGAAACCCTAAAAGAGGGAATACAGTTGTTCTGAATACAACAAATCACTTTATGTTTGGGCTTCTTCTCAAAAGGTAATTCCCCACATCTTTTTCAATGCTTATTACTTATATATATCTGTCAATATAATTGTCTGTATATATTTGTGCATATCTTGTTTAGAGTTTTCCCTAGCAGTTAGGTCTAGGTTTAAGATCAAACCAGAGGTTACTTTCAACATAGTCAAAAACTAGTTCCCCCATAGGAAATTCCAAATACAGTCTTGCCTCCTCTTGGGCTTATACAATATAGAACAGAGAAATGCATTATTCTCGGTGAAACTTTTCTCAAGACTGTCAAAACTTAGAAATATATGTGCACAAGAAATTCATTTCCCCAAAGAGGACTAATTCCCGGTGAAACCTCTTTTGAATTTCTTCAAACCCTAGAACTATTTAGCAAAGAAAGGATTAATTCCCATTGAAACCTTTCTTGAACTTTTCTTAGGCTTGGACCCATAGGCTTCCTAAAAGCATCCCCAACCTTTCTTGATGAATAGGTGAGATATCTCCCTTTAGAGATGACAAATTCTCTCTCAATCACCCCTTTAGCTTCAATCTTGGGCTTTGAACAAAACACAAATACTCAGTCAGCTTCAATCTTGAGCTTTAAACAAGACACCAAACATTTTCCTCCCATAGAATATGAGGAACTACGAATGCTCTGATTTCCCAGATATCTTTATGGGAATACGTAGGCATAAGATTGCGAAATCTTAGCGAGCACGCAAATAAAAAACTTTAGGTCCAATACCTTCCCAAAAACAACGGAAAACCCGAAAACAACAAAAACATTCTCTCAACACTCCCAAAGGAGAAACTTTCCTAAACCACAACAGATAAACACCAGAGAACAACTTAAATTAACAGAGAAACATAAAATAAAAATTCTATGGATATCCATATATACACTGGGTGTTAACAACTTCCCTTTGTATAATCTGACCATGAATCCCCAATCTCTTAGCATTTGTTAAAGAAAACATTTGCGTGTAAGGTTAGTTTTAGATATCTTCCATTTCCTTTCCAGCTTCATATGATAAATAAGAAATCAGAAAGTAGCACTCAATTCCAACCATTGCGGTAAGGTGGTCGCGTCATCGACAAAAATCGCACGCTACAGTAAGTTTTGTAATTTATTTTTGAAAAAGTGTCACTATGCAGACAAGTTAATTGAGGACAAGCAACAATTCAAGTTTGGGTTTGGGATTACGGGTTATCAGTGTGCGTCATTTAGCAAGAAAAATCGACAAATTCTGACAAGAATTCAGCAAGTTAGAAACATTTAAGTGAAAAAAGATAGAAAAAGCGCTTTTGGGTGAAGAAAAGGGCTTAATGATAAAATTGGTGAAAAAATGAGCAAAAACACGTTGAGCCACTGGAAAATACGCGCCCATAATGTACCCATGTTGCCTCTAATGCACCCACGCTGAAAAAAGTAATGTGCCCGCGTTGAAGTAATGATGGCGCAACACGACCGCATTGAAAGACAATCCGGGTTGCTGCTTTTTGCTGACACGTTTCTGACTGCTTTATAAGGAGAGCAAAGAGGAAGTTGGGGGTTCGATTCCCTAGAGATAAAGTGGCATGTTTGGGCAACTTTGGAGCTTTTAGATGTCATTGAAGCCATTGGAGAGCTTTTTCTTGATTTTTTATGCTCTTTGAAGCTACAATGTTGGTATGATTAATTCAACACGAGTAGATATATTCCTCTTAGGTTAGGTCAAATTTAATGATTAACCTGTTTTTACTTTATTGAGACATATGATCAGATGATGTTAATGTTATTGTTCTAACTCTTTGTTAATATTCAGCTATTAATTGTGCGCATTGCTTTTTTTTGATACAGCATTCGAATCGATCTTGATAAATAGTGACAATTGATCCTAGGGCTATCTATCTGACATACTTTAACTATTGCATTCGCTAATTATCTAGGGATATTATGATTAGGAATTGTGATTTAGGGATTAACGCCCTGTGTTTCCTGGTTTAACAGTATAATTGACCCGGGGGATCGAAGGATTAACAATTAGACTAGTGAGCTACACACAAAGGGATTGGGTGTAGCAGTTGAGTTAATTTGTCGTGTAACTCTGTAGTTATCGCATGTCCGTTAATACGCATTTCATCAATCAAGTAGAAATATGGGATTTTGATAATACGACCTAATCGCTTTTCTCATTATTGTTATCAAAAGATTTCTCTTTCGTTTTCGACCAAAACAACTTGCAAAACCCCATGTTTACTATTTTAATTATATCACATAACTTACCTTATTTTAAGTTCGCAATCATTGTGGAGACGAATTTATTTTTATTACTTCGATAACAACACTAATATACTTACTAGTAAATTTTGTCATCATTTCTATATGGACGAAAATCACCTCACTATGTAGATATGCTTTCCTTGATCACCATTGCGAAAGAAACATATTTTTTTATGTTTGGTATGTTTGGTATGTTATAGTGTTGCTAAAGCTCCTATATTTAATGGTGAAACTCATATCATTAGACTAATAGATCCAAAATATTATTCCTTCAATACTTTTAAATAATCAAATAAATATTATTCATTCGTTCGTTCAAATTGATTGACAGAGTACAATTATCAATAATCATACAAATTTCGTTAAAGAGAAAAAGGTTGAAATTGCTAACAAATTCATAACATTCAGATTAATAATATAAAATGGAAAATTACATACATACATGTTAATACCTATAAATATGATAAAATTGAAATATATATAAAAATAAAAAAAAACTCATGGCTCAAGATCTAAAGTTATTAATTCGGTATAATTAATTAATCTGAACTATATAAATTAGATGATTGGTTAATTTGAACTAAATAAACACCGCAACCAGACGAAAAAGAAGACAACTCTACACATAACAAAAACAAAACAACAAAATAAAATAAAAAATGAAAATAATTTTTTTAAATAAATAAATACAATAAGAGTGTGATTCTGAATAAAAATTTATGTTAAATTATTCTTCAGACAAAACTAATATTTTGTAGAGATAATTAATCCTAATTTTTGAGCGAAACATTTATCACTAAATCTAGAACTATACAAATTCATAATTGTCCTAAACAAAAAAGATGAGAATAATGTAATTTGAACATGAAAAGAGGGGCATAATATATTCCATTAAAAGTGCCATGCATGCGCCATAAATGGACACAAACCGTCTCCTGTTTGCACGAGGTTAGCATCTACCTAAGATCCATAAATATAGGGCTAATTTTCAGATATAACGAGCAGCAATTAAGGAGGAACTCGACTTTAGCGACAAGAAAATCAGAAGGATCCTAAATCCATAGTATTCGTCAAACCACTCAATAAAAAGCAAGTTTGTGAAAGTGCAAGCTTTCTTACTTTATAAATATCTCCACACTTTTGCAAAGTTATTTACAAACGTTAGTGCTTGATCAATCACATTACTTGTTGCCGACAAGCCATTTTATCCATTTAAACTTCAAATTTAAATTAGAAAAATAGTAATCCACAACCATCATGAATCTAGTCAAAACCTCCCTAAAGTAATGTTTGGCTTTAACTAGACAGTGGTAAAAAAAATGTTTAGCATTCACTTTTATTCAATTTACTATAACTATTAGTATAATATAATGTGCTCCCTCTGTCTTACAATGAGTGACTCAGCACACTATTTCACACATATTAAAAAAAGTGTAAAAAGTAAGAGAGAATAATATTTTTACTATAGTACCCCTAATCTTGTATTGAAAATGATAAAAGTTTAATTAATTAGAGGGTAGAATTGGAAAAAGTGTATTGAAAATTGAAATGAATCATTTATTTTAAAATACTATTTTATTTCAAATAAGTCACTTATAATAGGACAGAGAGCGTATCTGATATCTCTGCGCAGCTATTAATTCATATGTAATGTATAATCATTGACCTCCGCAATACAATCTACTAAATGATCAAAATAAATGTGAGTATGTAGTATTTGGATTTAATATTTGAAAATAAATAAAAAATGAATTTTGACGTCATCTATGACTCAAGAGCAAAACGAGCTTTGAGCAAATCATAGGGAGCCCACAAAGCATCCAAAGGACAAGGCCTATTAGCATCCAGCCTGGCCCACGGTTTTCCCTTTCCACTCCAATGCAACAAACTCACCGGGCCCGGGTGCAGGTCCCGACAAAGCCCACGAAAGTTATCACCTCCAAGCCCGTGTTGATTCCACCGATGATCCACCGGCGTAATCCTCCCCGCAAAAACCAACAAAAACGGCGGCAACGATCCCAGCTCATAGATCCGCATTCTCTTCTGCAACTCCATCCACTCCCGGATCATGGTAGTATAGTCACCGGAACGCCACCGCTGAAGATCAATAACCATAACACCGGTATTGAAGTAACACGCCTCACGGTTCGCGAATGTGAGTGAAAGAGAAGGATTCGACCAAAATGAAGGAGTGAAATAAATACTGAAATTCGCGCCGCAGTATTCCGGTGCAGCAATGACGGTGTTTGACCGGAGAGGAGTAGCGGCGAGTTTCGCAATGTCGTCGACGAGGATTAAGTCGGAGTCAAGGTAAACGACTCTGGTGATACAAAACGGAAGAAGCTCAGCGAGGTAGGTTCGAGCGTAGTTGAGGGGACAATCCAAGGCGGAGCGGATGGAGGTTGAAATCAATCCGGCGACGGGCTCGTCGTTGAAAGGGTAGATTTGGTATTTCAGATAGGGGAATGAGTTAGTTATGATTCTATTGAGAATGTTCGCTGAAGACCGTTTTGAAGAGGAGGTAATGAAATGGAAGACAATGTTTTCTGGACACGAGGAGTGTTGGAGTACGGAGAGGATTGCTGCCATGGAGCCGCGGATGTAGGACACATCAAGTGTCATTGCCACGTGTACGGCTTCGATTGAGCATTGTTCATTAGTATGGAATACAATGGTTTTGCATGTTGGGGAGTTGTAGAATTTTGGTGCTTCTTTGAAACCTTCTTCAATGGTAATACATAAGGTGTGTTGGGAAAAGAAAAGAATAAAACTAACACATAAGAATAAGAATAATGCAAATTGGAACTTCATTGGTGATAGATTTGGGATTTTGGGGTAAAAGTGTGGATTTGAGTTAGTTATATTTGAAGAAGTTTGAAAGGAGAGAGAAGGAGGAAAAGGCAAGGTGAGTGGATTTGTGGGGGAACGACACTACACTATTCTGCTGCGTACGTTTTCTCTCGGTGCTCTTCAACCCACCTTGGTACAAAAACAACCAACTTATGCTCAAGTCAACGATGAATGATTTTAAATTGTTTTTACATGTCTGAACGTATACGTAATATATTATTTTCGTATTATATTGTTATTAGTATCATATTTTATTCCTTGGTATAGATTATTAAAGTGAAACTTTCTGAATTGTTTTATCTGAGAGATAAAATAACATGAATAAAGTCAAAGTTATAGTGGTGTTTTTTAAATATAAAATCAAAGTATTTTTTTTTGTAAGTAACATTTATATTATATATTTAATAGTGAATAATATTTGAATGAGGTGATAAGAAATCTCATTCAACTTAACTAACACTCAATAATAATTTGAATATAGCTCTAGATGTAACTTTGTTAAATTTATTTGAAGAATGGTTATGGAGATTTATCCATGAACCAAACGCTCTTTGGGCCGGAATCCTTAATGTTAGATACGGCAACTTGAAATACAAAATTTTGGCCCGCTCTTGCATCGGTTCAGCGCGCAATGAATCCCTCATTACAGCAAAAATGACTTTTGGTAGCAACGGAAAACCGCAGCCTAAAGTGTGTTAACCGTAGCCTAAAGCTTTAGGGGTCGGTTTTACAGGCGTGGAATAAACGGTCGTTGCCTATTCCTTTAGAGGGCGGTTTTTTGCTTTCTACCCACGAATTCTGAACGTCGTCGCCTCAAGTATCAAAAGTCCATGGTTTTAGTTGTAGTTTTAAGCCGCGGTTTTTAAGTAGCAACATAAAATAACCGTCCCCGAAAAATGTAAAAAGGCAACGGTTTTTAATAAGCAACTGATGTAAACCGTAGCTTAATTTAAAATTTCATTTACAAAACACATACATAACCGCGCCAAAAAACCGTAGTCTATAGATTAAAAAACAAATCAAAAACTTATATATAACTTTAATGTTGTGCACTTTAGACTTTGAAAGATATTATTACTATAAAATTTCCTGGTCATTTATATGATGATACATTTGTGGTCACATACCTTCACATTATTCTAATAGTTTATTTGTCAATATTATTTAATGAGAAAAAGCATATTTATAAATCGAAAACATATATAAATATGAAGTATTAATAAGATGAAGTTGTAATAAACTCTTTGAAATGTAGAAATTACAAATATTTTCAAAATACATCCAAGAGATATAAGCTATAGTTACTTGGCTAATGGAAATCCATAAAACAAAACATAATCGTCCATATATGAATCAATGACGATTTTCATCACATTCATTCTGTTGAGGATCATGAGAATCATCATCTTGAAAATTATCATATTGAAGATCATCGTCATTGGCTTGATCATATTGAAGATCATCGTCATCTTGATCATATTGAAGATCATCGTCATCATCATATTGAAGGAGATCATCGTCATCTTGATCATATTGAAGATCATCATCATGAAGATCGTCATCTTGTTCATCTTGAGGATCATTCTCATTTATAACCTGTAAATATGAAGAAATGTTTTTATATATTATGATGACTAACGAAGTTACAATATAAAGCGGAAAGATGATGTTTATCTTAATGGAAATGGTTTAGTGAATGCAAATGGTACTGTCAATGTCATTTGGAAAAATTGAAGAGAGTTGAATAAAATATCCAACTAAAACATTTATATATTTTTTTCAATTATTCAAAAGTTAACAAAAATTATAAGTTACGCAAACACATACAAATATTTAGGCCAATAAACTCATAAACTAAATGTGCAATAAAAATTTCTTGGAATTTCAGGATTATTTTTCAAGAATTTATTGAAAAATAATTTTAAGGTCAGCATTGTGTGGCATCAAGTTATGTAAAATCATAAAGCTTATACCATTAACATAATCAGCTTTCAAACACATAAAACTACTTGCATTTCTTATCAACTTGTAAGCACTAACTCAGCTTCTAAAAAATAACTAATTACCATTATGAAAAGTAGAACAAGGAGAAAAAAAAAATACTAAAAACAGTGTACTTTTTTCCTCAATTATTCTGAAACTTAATTAACAGATAACACATGTATTAGGATTCTCTTCCACACTAGTGTAATAGTATTATGGGTGTGTAATCATCATAGAATAATGATAGGCTTCACAAACCTTCACAACCACCATGGCTTGTTGTGCTGCTATATGATCCATGGTGTCCCTACTGCCAGGTAAACTTTATTTAATTTGCTGAATTTTTTAGCTTATTGTTTCAATAAGTTCACTTTCTAATTTTGTAAACTTAAAAGTATTTATGTTTATAAGTTCACTTTTCATCTTATTATTTTTTTTCTAAGGTTCTAATTGAAATTACAGAACTTAAACTATAATAGGAATTGTAAACATAAAGCAACCTAGTTAACATAAATACTAACTTAATGAGTAAATTATAAAAATGATACCACTTGTCTCAACCAATAAAAACACTATAAAATAGTAACTCAAAACTTAATAAAATAAATGTTGATTTTGATTAATGTCAATTGTAGTACCTTTTGACGAGTAGGAGCATAGGTTGATGTCGATGAGCGAGGTGTTGGAATATTATCATTGGGCAAAGCTTATCTCATCTTAGCATCTACTTCTTCTTCACTTAAATGTGGATTTTGTTGCATATACATGTTTTTCAAAAGTGCCTCCATTGCTCCCATCTTTTGTGCCATGTCGGAAATTTTACCATCGTATTGCTTTTTTATTAAAGAAATTTCTTCATTTTTTTTCAACAATGATAGTGTGACAGTTCTTCCATAATATCTCACTCTACTGGGCTTTTCTTTTCCAAAGAGAGATTGAAATGTTTGTGTTCCAGCTTCAGCTGAACTTTCAATAGATTCTTGGAGTTTATCCTAATTTTTCAAATTATCAGTTTCGAACAAAATTAAAAACTACATGTTCATTTAGAATGAATATTATAATTTAACTTACAATAGCAAATTGGGTTTCCCCATCCACTTGTTTTCCCTTGCGACTTTTTCGAGTTTCAATAAACATTTCAGCTTGAGTGACTTCTTCTCCATCCTTGTTTGCCCACTATATTATTATTCATATATTAAGAAAAACAAATACTACTTAATAAGATATTGAAAAAACAACTTATTCTATTGAGAATCACACACAAATACCATACCATTTTTGCACGAATTCTAGCAAAATTTGTCGGTCCTACACGATGCATAAACTTTTGCTTTCTTCTATTACCTGGATTCTTTTTGCTGATGTCCTACAATACAAATAAAACAAATTAGAAATAAAACTTAAATGATCACTAATCAAGACCACAAACCAAACAAGAAAAGAAAGCTGAAGCATTCCACTCACAATTCTAAAGCTTTTGTTAAAATAATAGTTCACTGAATAGAATCAATGTTACATGCAAAGAAATTCAATTAATTCAATGACTAGTAAGCATTAAAAATCAAGTTTGGTGGAAGTAACGGTGATTATACCATAAACTAAGCTAAACTGTTACAAATATAAATTACTTTCTTTCATTGCAACTCACTTTTACTCCAAATCAAAAAGACAATTCAAAATTAAAATTTGCAAATATCAGAATAAATAAAATTACTTAAAAAATTATTTATCAGTAGTAAACAAGTTCATAAACACATATTTCACGGGTTTGGGAACTTGTTGAGCACACAGGATATGTGCGCCATGTTTTCTCCACACAAAAGAGTCAGGGTTCAAACCTTAGACTACTTGTAGTATTATATATATGCACTCAGACTTAAGTGTTGAGTTCAGAGACTCTAGAGCTTTTTCCATTGAACTCCTTTGGTGAATCAGAATTAGAATCTGAGAAGCTGAGTATGCATGTAAATGAAAGCATGGAAAATACAATATTTGCTTACACATGCACAATGGGTGAACAAATAGAGCATCCACCATTAGACTTGCGGTTGAGCTTTGTGTGAAAGAGTTTCAATCTTTTGTATCATGGAAGAGTTTCAACCTATAATTCTCATCGATTTCTCTCTATCTATATAGATAAAACTACTGGTTTTACTGTCTATTCAAACAAATAATAATAAATTGTGAATTAACATAATTAAACTACACTATGCAATTGAAGAAAAAGAATTTTTCTTATGAATTTTCTTTATAATAAAAATGTATATAACAAAAACGTATATAACTTTTCTCAAGCCACAGTACATTATAGTCCTCCAACCTAACACGTTCCTTTATAATAAAAAGGTATATAACTAAAATGATTTTTTATATATGATAATATCCTGATAACACTTGAAGCTAATGTAGGTTTTAGAGATGTCACAACCTGCACTGGATTCTGGTAAATCAGAAATCTATCATCCAAAGTGCACATGTATAGATCTAACTGTATTGAATGCAAAATAAATAACTTACTTAAATGTGACTATCTTTCCAATACATTAATAATTTCTTGAAATGAATTTCAGATATACTCGTTGGACGGTTCTTTAATCTTTCCTTCATACTAGAGTACTTTAAAAAATGATCTCTCTTCATAGAGTATTTGTGTCGTCTCCAAGCATCATTTATTCGAGCATATACTGCTTTTTTTCCTCTCTCAGGAATGTTGAACTTCGTCTACAAAAATAAAACGATATTTATCATCAAATATAGATAAATATTTGATCATTGAAAAAAATATGAAATTGTATTTCTCATACATTAATATATTTCCAAATACGATTATTATGACGCTTAGGATCTGTTTCATCTTTCATCAATTTTTTGAAATTTGTATAAATCAATGGACAAAAATCTGCATTCCTTGCTATAGTTCCAAGGAAATAGCCTAAGTCAGAAACAGTTTAGTCATCAGGTCCAATTGCCTCTCCAAAGTCATCTAGAGTAACTTCTTGACGGTCTTTGACATGTCTTGCATATATTTTTAAACAACGTGTTGGTCCCCGTGTTCTTTTCTTAGTTATCCCTGTTTTGACATCAAACAATAAAATGTAATGTTCGGAAATCAAAGATTGATCTTTTAGATCTTGATTATTCAATCCTTTGTTTTTTTTTTAAGATACTTCCCTTTCTATACTTTTTTCAGCATGAATGTTTGGAAGTTTAGTCCTACTTGCATTATCTGAAACATTTTTCTTTGGCTCAGGCTCCTTGTTGGAAGTTGTTGCAAACATGGATAACTTGAATTGTTGAGAATTTGGGTTCAACCCCATGTTTTATTACCTTTTAAAAAACATTGTTTTTTTTCATTTTTAAATTAACAAAATAAATTACTATAGGACAGGGGTTCGATCCCCATGCTGCCCACTTTATTATAAAGTAAATAATTAAAGTTCAAAATAAAAATGATAATAATTATAAAAACCGTAGCTTTTTCACAATAGACCGCGTTTTTTAGTTGTTATCTTTTAAATAAGATACAACTACACTAACTAACCGTGACATAAAAGGAATAAGCTACGGTTATGTTATATCTACGATTTCAAAAGCGTTGCTTATAGTAAATAGACAACGGTTATGTTATACCCCGCATTTTCTTAACCGTAGCATAAAGTAAATAAGGGACGGTTTTTCATGCGTTGCCATGAAACTTGTCCACGCATAAAAAAGTGCAGTCTATAGTACCTTTAGGTGACGGTTTTTCAGCCGTTGCCTATTCTTCCGTTGCCTAAAGTATAAAATGATGTAGTGCCTATGGTGGAAGGACTTAATGATTATTGGTGATGCAAATTATCCTGCAACTTTCTCAAATCTTTTGTTTTGGAAATTAGGTGATGGAGGATTATTCTCTTTTTGGAAATCACCTTGGATGGGTCAATTACCTTTGATAAATCTTTTTCCAATTCTGTTTGAAATTTCCTCATTTCTGTTTGTGATGTGGGAAGATGGCTCAATGACATGTGGGTGTGGGAGGCTGACAATTTATTCGATGAGGTGTTGTGTCGAGACAGGTATGACTTTCGCGAATTCAAAGCACTGTTAGAAGAGGTGAGACCAATTCATGGTTGTGCTGACAGTGTTGTGTGGTCGGGAAGCATGTCAAAGGTCTTCACCGTAAAATCTTGTTATGATAAGTTAGTCTCTGCAGCTGGCAGCATTGTTGTTGATGAAAATTTAAGTGTGGTGCTTAAAATTCTGTGGCAGACTTCTGTGCCTTTAAGAGTTAAGATTTTCGGTTGGAGGTTTTTTTTGAACCATTTGCCTACTCGTTTCAATTTAGCGGCTAGGGGAGTTACTACGAATCAACACGACAAGGTTTGTGTCTTTTGCTTCCGGGAGGATGAAGATTTGGTTAGGAACACGTCGAAAGCGTGTGCGTAATATGGTTGGCTACATGTTGGTGTGTATGGTGGATGGGGAATCAAGTGATTTTTCATGATGTGTTCGTCGTTCCCGATGAAATGTTTCAAAGAATCATTCATTTCTCGTGATGGTAGCTAGGTTTAACGTACAAGCAAAATATGAGATGTAATTATTACGAGTGGGTTAAAAATCCTATAGACTTTCTGTAATTTGTAGGTTGGTATGCACGATTTGTACATTTCGCTTGTACTGTTATGTTAGTCGGTGTTTCCGTATTGTTGTAATTATGCAGGGTTGGGATACCCTTTGTATCCTAATTTTTTAGTATAGTTTGTTGTTATAAAAAAAAATAGTTTTGTCCAATTTAAAGAATTAATTTGTCTATTTGTGGAGATAAAGTATTCGTTTATAGCATGTGGAAAAAATAGTATCTATTTAGTTTATAAGAAAATAAATGATGATATTTGCTAAAAATGTTTCTCGGGAATAAATGAGAACTTAATAAGAGTAAAACATATTATTTTACAAAAAATCAGAGCATCAACTTATTATATATAATAAAAATTTCTACTATCATGTTATACTTACTATATTAGAATTCATGTATGAGAAGAAGAGAATGAATCGAAGACAATGGTTAAGCAAGATAGTATGTCATTCATTAGAGAGAGAGTGTGTTATGTTTTACATATATACTAGTTAGTTTGAGGAGTTAGGTAGATGCTTCTAACTTTCTAACTACTTTTTTACCTTTCTAACAACCTTTTCAAAGTTACCTTAAATAATTTTGGTTATACTTCTTTAATACTCACCCCATCAGATACTCATAGAGGTTGTACTGTAGTGACTTTGAGTTTAGATTTGAAGGTGCTGAATAGGTTGGTAGGGAGATGCATGGTAAGCATGTTTGCCATTTGTGTATGGCCTGGAACATGTTGAATATGTAGCTTGCTTGCTATTATTTTCTCACATTAAAAATGTATATCAAGTTCAATATATTTAGTTCTAACATTTAAAATTGGATTGTGCGATTACAAAACAGCATTAAGATTACCACGTAGTAGCATGAGAGTTAGGTAATTTATATGAAGTTTAGACAAGAGAGATTCCAACCCCAAAAATTTAGAATTTGTCTCTGCCAAAGCTCAATATTCGGCTATAGTGTTTGACTGTGTCGGGAGTGACTACTTCTTTGAGCTCCAAGCAACCAGGTTAGAGCCAAAGTACACACAAGAACCCGAAGTCAATCTTCTGTCATCAGGGTCACTCACCCAATCTAAATCGCTATAGGCTCTTAATGATATTTGTTGTATTGGATCGGAAGGTGAGAGCAATAAACCATGTGTTACTGTCCCCCTTAGATACCACAATATTTTTCAACCAAAATCCAATAAGGTTCAAGCGGGTTGGCCATGAACTGGAAGGCTTTATTCACACAGAAAGCTATGTCTAGTCGTATAAGTGTGACATACAATATTCTTTTAACCAAAATCCAATGAGGTTCAAATGGGTTGGCCATGAACTGACAAGTTTATTCGCACAGAAAGCTATATCTGGTCATGTAAGTGTGGCATACTAAAGATCTCTAATTGTGGATCTATACATGGCAAGATCTGTTAGCACATGAATTCCATGTTTTCTTAATTTGTAGTGGCAAAACATGGATGTACTCATTCCATTAGCACCAATCATGTTGACTTTGCATACCATATCCTTAATATAATTTGTTTGTGTTAGAAGCATTGATCCATTTGATTGATACTGCACTTTTATGCCAAGAAAATATTTTAGGATACTAAGTTTTTCTTGAGAAAACTTATCATGCAGTTTAGTGATAAGTTCATGGATTAGTGTAGAGGATGTATTTGTCAGTGGGATATCTGCATGCATTAAAGAATACAAAATGGCACATTAATGCTTGTAGAGAGAGAGAGAGAGAGAGAGAGAGAGAGGGAGGGTCATACTTACTAGAGTAAAATCCAAAGTGGATCAAGACATGACGTAACTTCTCATAATAGGCCATTATGGCCTACTTTAGGCCATAAAATCCTTTTTCAATTTCCATACCAAGGTTAAGTTAGCGCTATTAAAATCAAGAGATTTTTGCATTAAAATATCACTTGTATGTGATATCCAAAGACAGGATGATCCTAATGGTTCTTGGTTTAACCATAAGTGAGAAAGTTTCATGAAAGTCGATTCCTTGTTTTCGATGGAACGCTTTAGCTACTAACCTTGCCTTATACTTGTTAACATTGTCATATGGATTTTCCTTGACTTTGAACACCCACTTACGACCTATAGGTTTCCTATGAGGAGGAAGTGTTGACAAAGTCCAAGTACAATTCTTTAGAAGTGGGTCATATTCAGACTTCATGGCCTTAAACCACTCGAGTTGAGAGAGTGCTTGTTCGATAGAGTTGGGTTCAATGTAGACAAGAATGGATTTGGGTTTAGAATTGCCTATTTTATCTCTAGTGAGTAGAGGTAGACATCGGTTTGGGCCGGTGCGGGTTCGGGCCCAAACCCCCAAACCAATCCAACCCACGCTTGAGACTTACTAACCAAATTTCCGACCGGATTAGTACTCGGTTTTTCGGGTTCGAGTATAAGAATCGGTTAACCACGTGTTCAGTTATTAATTAGGCTAAATCAATTTTAAGGCCCAAATCCAAAGTTTTTTAATTTTAAAAAACTTTTTATGGGTTGACTCTTATTGGGTCTGTTCAGAATTTTAGTCCATATTAAAAATTGAAACTGAATTTTACTTTTAAAAAATTATCACATTAGATTATTTTTATTTAAAAAACAAGATTATTTTCTAAGCTGAATTAATTTTGACCATTTTATAATTTACATTCCAAATACAAAATCAAGTAAATAACCAAAATACAATATCAAATAATATTTACAATTTTTATGAGATATTAAATCTCTAAAATAAGATACTAAATAAGCCAAATACAAAATCCAATAAACTAATCATAATACATAATTAAGTAAAATTTAAAATAAAACTAAAACAGATCTTTCTCGTTGTGTGCCTCTGACTTTGCCTCTACATCCAAACTGTCATTTTATAAATAAAAAAAAAAAAAACTAATTAATTAGTTTAAGCAAAAAAGACAGTTTTATAAACCATAATAGATTTAACATAGAAAATTCTACTATTTTCCATATACTCTTCTAAGTTCATCCACAACAATGTTGGCAAACAAAAGAAGAAAAGTTTGAAAAGTAGCAAAATCTTTGAAACAAAAGGAAAGCATGAAAAGATAAATAAAATCCAAAATATTAGCAAACAATTACACTATGAAGAAATTATCAGATAAGACTAACAGATTACTCTCAGTCTTTTTATGTATTTTCTTCTAGTCTTTTTGTCACTTATAAAGCAATAAAGACACGGAGATTTCTTCTCTCAAAACAACCATATCATGCTATAATCCAATCACAACAAAATCCTACGTAAAAAAATGTCAGACGTGTTAAGAAAGAAATTGAACCAAAATAGGATTTCAATCATAATTTTTGCCTTCCTATTCCATTTTTTTACGCCTCTAAAAGTATTCTAGTTCAGCATAAATACTCATCTAAAATACGAAATTGAAATGACATAGATTATTATACCTGCCTCTGTTCATTTGGATTAACGGCAAAGGCAAGTACCAGTACATCTTTCCAACTTGAAAATACAAGAACTTTTGGTTTATGATTTGTAGCCTTAATCCACAAGATTCTTCTTGTGATTGCTTCAATCTGCAAAACACCATCAATACAAAGATGAAGAATACTAACAATGATGAACATTATTAGCAGGAAAATACAATATTAAAAAAATCCAATGTTGAACATTGTTAGCAGGATCATGAAAATTACAAATTAAAATGTATTATTAACTGAAGATGGCTGGTTTATACCCGAGTGAATCACACACTCAAAGATAACACAGAGTCGCCACCGAACTTTATTTAGTCCCAAAGAAAAGGGAAAATATCGATAAAACCCAAGGAGAAGAGAAACGAGAACAGGGGTCGGTTATGCGAAAGGAATGTACTAGTGCCTTACGCATCCGTCGTACTCGACGGGAACCATTTCGCTTGCTTCTAGGCTTGTATGGGTTATCTATCTAAAGGCTTCTAGCTAAAAGAAAAGGCGAGAGAGAGAAAAGGAGAAAAGGAAAAGAAAGAAAGAAAGAAAGAAAGAAAGAAAGAAGATGATCTCTGAGGATTGTGGCCCTCATGCCTACGTACCCTCATAGTTCAATGAGGAAATCAGAGCGTCGTAGTTCAGAAGAACCAGGGGACAGAAAGAGGAAAGGAAAAGGATGGAAGTGTGCTCGCCAAGATCATCGTGATCTCGTGCCTACGTATCATACATTCGAATGAATGCAGAATCAGAGTTTCCGTAGTTCGAGGAGCTAAGACGAAAAAGAAGAGGAAAAGGAAAAGAAAGGAAAGTGGTGTCAAAACCAAGAACAAAGGAAGAAAGAAAACTCTGCTGGGGATACCAAAGAAATGGTGTCAAAACCAGGAAAGGCAAAAGAGTACAAAAGCTAACGACTGAGCTGGGAATAAAATGGAAGAGTGGTGTCAAAACCAAGAAGATAAAGGAGTAAAAGAATGGGAAAGACTCCACCGGGGAGAAGGAAAACAAAGAACTGTACTAGGAATCAGAGGGTAGTGACCCTACTGGGGATCCAAAGAATAAGAGTTCGGTATATTAACTGATTGGAAGTGGTTAACCGAGAAAGAGAATAAGGCTCTGGTGGGGGACAATAAGTTGGTGTCAACAGACTGACTGTGCCGAACCAAAAAGAGAGTATTGAACCAAGAGAAGGTGTTTGACTATGAGGGGGTTTCGGTGTTTTAATTGATAAACAATGGTTAACCAAAGAAAGAAAGGATTGCCACTCTGTGAGGATAGAGAAGCATTGGTTTTAACAGATAAACTGTGATTAAGCAAAGAAAGAGGGTGTAGAACCAAGCAAAAGGTTGTGACCCAAAGGGGATGTTGGTATTGACTGAAAAACAGCATTTGACCAACAGATAGGTATTGAACCAAAAGAGGTTGCCAACCATTGAAGATTCGGTGTTAACAGGAAGAAACTGTGATTAACAAAAAAGAAAAGCGAGTGATTAACCAAGAGAAGGTGATTAACTCAAAAAGGGGTTCAGTATTTTAACAGACGGACTGTGGTTAACTGAAGCAAAGGGTGATTAACCAAGAGGAGGTGATTAACCCGAAAGGAAACTCAGTGTTTTAACAGACAGACTGTGATTAACTGAGAAGGAGTGTAAAATTGGTGTTTTAACTGACAGGCAGTGGTTAACCAATCAAGGGGAGAAGAACCAAAAGACGGTTGCGAACTCCAGGGATTCCTAGTTTTAACAGGCAGACTGTGATTAACCGAAGAAAAGAGATATTGAGACTCTTCAGGGGAAACAAAAGGAAATGATTGACCACAAGAAGAAAGGAGTATTGAAACGAAGAGAATTTTCTAGCGCAAGAACAATGATTTTAACCCAAAGGGGTGGTTAATCAAAAGGAGAGATTAAAAGAGATAAGAGTGATCAAAGATCGACTCGACTGGGGAAGGAGATACGCTACTGCCTGGAGTTAGAGGTGGCTAAGCCAAGCACAGGGTCATTCGTCCCCTACTTGAAGTAGTCAGAATGAGAGTAGGAATTCTCCCTTCTCATTCCTTCTCTAACACACAGGGTGTAGTGCAGAAGTTGAAACGGACAGCGTAACAACTCCAAGTTGTACAGTGCTCCAGAATTTTGTGAAATGGACAGCGTGACAGCTTAATTTGTACAGTGCTCCAATGCAGCGCGTAGCGCGTCGTGCAAAACTCCAGCTCCGCGGTGGGAAAAGAGAGAAAGCTCTAAAGGAAGCCTAAAGAGAGGAAAGGGGGAGGACCAACTAATCGAAACATGGTTTCGATCAATCAATCAAAGGGAAGTAATGCTAATAATTTTCCAAAGAGAAAGGAAGATCATTAAAGCAAAAGGTGTGAATTATTGATTATACAAGATTAAATTTGTCCAATTATGAACAAACTTAATGCAATCAGGAGATGATAGTGCAAAACAGTACCAAACATCAATTAGTATGCATTGCAAAACATCCTAACAAGTGATCAAATGGAATGCAACATGTTCATGAACAAACATTGCCACAATTGCACATAATCGATAAGTGAACAAATCGAGCATCGAAAATCCTCAAGTATGCTTCAAACAGAGGTGAAACAATACTTAAAATTTCCACAAATATTGAGCATATCAATCCATGGAAGTTAGATGAAGAAAGGATGTCAAACAAGCTAGAAAAAGCTCAAAATTGGTCATTCTGTTCAGTGGTAACCGGTTACTCACCACGCGTTAACCGGTTACTTGCTTAAAAATCAGCGTTTTGGTGAAAATTGAACTGAGTAACCGGTTACTCACCACACGTTAACCGGTTACCACTGAACAGTGGTGAAAAAACAGCAAAAAACAGCTTCCTAAAAGTGATTTTCAGCATTTAATCACTTATGCCGACCACCACATGCTAGGGCATGAATTTGTGCACGAAAATTAAGCTTGAAAACAGCAAATAAGCAGTGATGAAATTAATTAACACATCAAAATCATGGATCAAATAATGCAAAATCAATTCACACAAAAAGTATCGAAACTACATCGCAAAAGATACGAAAATGCTCAAAACGGTAAAATTAGTGAGATCTACCAACCTACAAGCCGGAGATTTGGCTTAGTGATTGTTGCAAAGTGATCTTAATGCAGAAAATCAAAGAAAACCAGAGGAATCTTCAATTTGTTGACGAAAGGTATCGAAACCGAGTAAAAACGCGAAAATGCACCGAAATCAAATTTGCACCAAACTGAATGTTGTAGAATCCTTGAATTAAAGTAGAATTAGATGTGATTCCAGAAATCCAACTAAGAAATTCCAAATGATGGAGGTTAAGCTCAAGAAATAATCATTTTCAATGTGAAAAGTGATTATCCTTCAAGAATTAAGAGCTTTTGGTGAGGTTTGGAAGAGAATTGAGATGAAGATGAAGAAGTTGTAGAAACTTTGGAGAGAAATGTGGGAGAATTGAGAGTGAAGTGTGAGAGATGTGAGAAAAATGAATAGGATCCTTGAAAAATGAGTGAAGCTTTGTTTATATAGACTTTTGGTTTGGAGTGTGAGAGGATCGGAATTTGGTTTGGACTTAGCTTTGGGTGGTTTGGAGTTAGGGTAGGAGTTAGTTACACTTGAATCACTGAGTCAAGGTAGTTAACTCGGTTAGTTAGGATCAACTCGGTAACAATCCCAATGTGAGCTCCCAAATCCAAAGGTTGATATACTTGGAAATCAAGGAACATGGTGCACTTAATTTGAAGTGAAGCATTAGAATAAATGCAAGTGGAATGAATTGAATAGTCTTGAAATGTCTAGAGATGTCTAGAATATTCCACATGCTGCTAGAATACTGTAGAATCAATGACCAAAGTGTGTGCAGTGGTGTTGTCCCAAAAATGCAGCAGGAACTACAAATTTGTACAGAGTAACCGGTTACTCACCAGAAGGTAACCGGTTACTTTAGTCAATTTTGCCCAAATTTGCTTGGGAAATGATGCTGAAGTGCAGGTTTCGATTTTCCGCCTCTTGTTTTGAAGAGTAAGCATGGAAACCTTTATTTTGAGCTTGTTTTGGTGATGAGATGATCTTGAGAGGATGCAATTAATCGGGCTTGAAAAAACCTGAAAATCCTGCAAAAAGAAACACGAAGAGAAAAATGCGAATGCGTATGCTGACGATGCGAGTGCACATGCTTATGAAAAAAACAAAAAAAGGAGGTCAAATTTCGGGTTACGACAGCTACCCCTATTTAATCCGCTTGGACCTGAATGTGTGAATCGCGCTAGCTTTTCGATGATTCGAGGTAGAAGGGGATTAAATAAAATAGTAGCTCGAAAATTTGGCCAACGGCGATAAAAAGGAGAGGTGTAAGCGAAAAGATGTTTGAAGTTTGGCTGAATATCTACTGGAGAGATGAATTAGGCCAAAGGAAAAGGGGCCTGCTCAATGCAAATGCCATGTATGCGCGGTTCTATATGATGCTTGATGCAATACAAAGGATGCAAGTTAAAGGTATTGTGTTGCGAGTTGGAATGTTCTGGACGAACCAGAAAATAAGGAAAGGACTTTGGATGAACCAAAATAAAGGAATAAACCGTAAGAAAGTTTGCCGGATGCGAACTGGACTTGGAAAGTTGGCCAGGCGAGAACTAGACTTTGAAACAGGTGTGCCAGACGAGAACTAGACGATGAAAAAGTTGGCCCGGCGAGAACTGGACACTGGAAAGGGTTGCCAGACGAGAACAGGGCATTGAAAAAGGTTTCCAGGCGAGAACTGGGAAAGTTTGAATAAATCAGACGGGGACTGAGTAGATTTTGTAAAGATTGGTCAGCCGAGAACTAAATTTAAATTTACCAGACGAGGACTGGGATTAAGTTTTCCAGATGAGAAATGGCCTTTGAAAAGGTAAGTCAGACGAGGACTGACTACCACATGGGAATTGGGTTTTACAGAGACAAGTCAAACAAGAATTGACTACAATGCAGGGATTGATTTATGTAAAGATAGGTCATATGGGAACTGACCACCAGACGAGAATTGGGATTCGAGGATACAAGTCAGACGGGCACTGACTACCAGACGAGAACTGGGTTTGAAAGAGATAAGGTCAAACGAGAATTGACTACCAGACGAGAACTGGATTTTAAAGAAACAAGTCAGACGAGAACTGACTTTAGACGGGAACTGGGATTTGAAGGGCAAGGTCAGACAGGAACTGATTACCAGACGAGAACTGGATCTTGATATGACAAGTCAGACGAGAACTGACTACCAGACGAGAACTGGATTTTGATGAGACAAAGTCAAACGAGAATTAACTACCAGACGAGAACTGGATTTGAAAGAGGCAAGTCAGACGAGAACTGACTACCAGACGAGAATTAGGTTTTGATTGGGACGTGCGTTCGAACCTGTATGGCATAATACTTCATCTTGATGAATGTGATATGCGTTTGAAAATGCAATGCTATGCGATGATAATTACTATATGCAGAATGTTAGTGATCGAGTTCTGAAGATATGTCAAGTGCGGTCGAGCTTATGTCAAGACTTCATGCTATGCCAGGCGAATGATATGCATGAGTGAAGCGGCATGCTTAATGCATGAGAAAGGTCTATGCAATGGTTCTAGTGCTTTTGTGGTGAAAGGTGAAAGAGTTGAGGTTAGGGTGTAAGCCATAAAGACGTGATTCCCCGACACCTACTTCAGGATCAACAGTTGTTGATGTGCCATTGCTCCCGCCTCAAAATAGGGAGAGAACTTGTATTTTGGTAGCATGTGTCTGCCCCAGTCTGTTCGGTATCTGCATGGATTGCCTCAGTCACAAGTTAGGAAACAGTTGTGCCATATGATGATCCTGATTTAACTTGCCCCTAGTGTATCAGAACAGTGTGCCCCAGATTAATCGCCTTTTGGAAAGGTCAATTTCTTGTGCTCTTGAGGTGGCTTGCCCCCATGTGAGCTCTGAAGTGATTTTGCCTTTGGCCGGTCGACATTTGGGGGAATGCCCATGGCCAAGTGATCTTTGAGAGATTTGTCAAGTCTCGACGTGATTGCCCCAGATTGACTGAATTTTGAGGTTAGTTGCCTTTTTTGCACTACAGAGTTTTCATGCATTTTTCCCTTTGAGGTGATTTCAATTTCCATTATGGAAACTTTATTGATGTCAAGTGTTTGTTCATAAGTAAAAAGTGTTTATTTTGAAAGTGACAATGACAATGCCATGCATATGTCAGTTTTAAAATCCAAGTATCTTCACTAAGATTATGACATATAGTGGATGGATCACCATTTAGAATGTCATGTCAGTATCAGCACAAAAGATAAGCAAATCTTTAGGAGTCAGTTTTGACGTGATCTCACTATAGTATGCTTTTGAAATAAACCCTGCTTCAATTAGGCCTTTTGAGGGTTGTAACGTGGCCTGGTTCACGTTTTAAGAAAGAAAGGATATAAGGCTCAAATTTTATTTTAACCCACCCATTCTCCTTGATGTTCTCCAGTCCTACGTTCAGCTAGTTTGACACAAGCGTTCATCTTTCAAAAAGGGTTTTGAATGACGGAAGTGACGGTAAAGGAACCGACGAGAGTTTTGGAGCGGCAATCACTCACCTTTGTTTTTGTCACATGTGATCACATGAACTTGTTCTTATTGAGACTTTTTCTCATTTGATTCTCTGTTTTTTCCTTTTTATTTTCCCCAATTTTTGCGTAGACTGATTATTTTGAGCTTGCGATCTACCGAGATGCCCCAATTTTGCCTAAATCATTTATTTTTGACTTAGCAGGCTTTTTGTTTTTTTTTCTTTTTTTTTTTGAACAAATCATGTGACATGTGTTTGTTTGATTTGTAAGGGTGCGTTGTGACTGCCTCATTCCTTTGGCCGGTGAGGGACAACCATTGTGGATTTGTGATTTTTCCGACCTCTTGTGAGGGATAGGATGTGGTTGATCCGCAAAATGGGGTAATCCTCTTTTGAAATTTGAACGCATGGTGAAACTAACTGAAGACTACCCTGCCCCTGGTTAAGATTGAAGGTTTTATGTGCACAGAAAGAAACTCCTACTTCAAGGCCCAAAGGGGTTGATTAGGGATTATCTTCCTTATTCCTCCAGTGTTTGGGAATTTGAACAAATGCCTTACATCGTCAGCAGGGTTCTATTCAAAAGTATACAGACAATGATCTCATGTCTTTTTTATTTCATCATTCCCCTTTTGATTTTGCTTGATCATATGTGTGATATAGATAAAAAGTATGAGTGAACACGAATAAATTCATTCAAAACATGCATATTCATTTCATTATTATTATCATCTGAAAACAAACAAGTTTACAAATGAACAGTGCTTGACAAACAAAAGAGATTACAAATGGAAAAGATGGAATGGCATGATGATTGCAGATGTTGAGGAAGTGCTCACAGGATTATTCAAGAGATTCTTTTGCAATCTTGGCCCTTACACAGTCAAAGGATTTCTGTTCACCCACAGTTTCTCATCTTGAACAGTTAAGTGCTTCTTGTCAATTAACTGTTGGACTTTAGCTTTGAAAGCGTTGCAATCCTCGGTTGAATATCCAGCAGACCCAGCATGATATCCGCATTGCTCATTGGGATCATAACCATGTGGGAATGGTTTTGGAAGAGGCTTCAGGGCTTTAGGAACCACCAGCGAGTTGTGAACCAGATATGGGAGAAGCTGACTGTATGCCACAGGAATCAGATCTAGAGGAGCATTCATTCGTTATAGATTGTTCCGGGGCTTGCACGGGTTTTGGCGCTCTCGGCCTTGGGCTTGCTGATTATGAGTCCGAGGAGGCTGTTGATACGATGGTTGTTGGTATTGGGCAGCAGCAATGTATGGGTACGGGTAGTATGGCACAGGAGCCATGGGAGTTTGGGCTTGAAGGTGGACACTTGCCATGACAACACTTGTTTCGTCTTCATTTTCTTTAGAGAAACCGCCTTTTGGCTTTTCGACCCCTGATCGTTGATTCACAGTGCCAACAATTTTCCTTGTTTTGAGCCCGTTCTCAATACGTTCCCCAATAGTCACAACATCAGCAAAATTGGAGGATGAACTACCAACCATCTTCTCATAGTACAAAACCTGAAGAGTGCCCATGAATATGTCAACTAACTCTGTATCAGATATAGCAGACCGGACTTGTGAACCATCTCATGCCACCTTTGAGCGTATTCTCTAAATAATTCACCAGCTTTCTGAGCTTGCTATTGCAGTTGCAACCTGGTGGGAGTCATACCCAAGTTGTACTTGTATTGATTCAAGAATGCATCAGATAGATCTTTCTATTTTCTGATTTTACCTTGCTCAAGGTTCATGTACCAATCCAGGGAAGCGCCCGATAGGCTATCCTGGAAACAATGGATGAGCAGATCATCATTGTCTATGTAGGAAGCCATTTTTCTGCAATACATTGTGATGTGGCTTCGTGGACAACTCAACCCCTTATACTTAGGCAAATCGGGCACCTTGAATTTCTTGGGTAACACAACATTTGGAACCAAGCACAAGTCTTTGGCATCCATGTCAAAGGCAGAAAAACCCTCAATAGCTCTGATTCTGTCCTCTAACAGTTTGTAGTCTGTAGGTCCACTCTGATCATCAGGTCTGACGAGAATTTGAGGATTTGGCAGCTGAGATGTGGTCGGAGCAAGCACTGGAGGAGAAGCAAACTGAGACGGATGTACTAGCCCAGGATTTACCATTTGACTACTAGCCTGACCCATCTGAAAACTATATGGATAACCATGAAGAGGTTCCATAGCAGCTGCAAATGCCCCAGGGTAAAGCATTCTAGAATGGACATTGCGAACAGCAGTTTGAGCAGATTGAGACAAGACCGGAACATGAACATGTTCATCTTCATCAGGGTCTGTGTTTGAGGAATCTCATGATCATCCGGGTTCACCATAGGAGGTGGAATAGGAATAGGCATGCCCCACGGGTAAGCAACAGAATTCCCATTAGGCATAGGCATGGAAAAAGTTTGATAAGGCGCGAAGGCACCACCATTGGCAATCTGATGAGTGAAATTAGGGGGCATTCCCCAAGGATAGGCAACAGGCATCTGATTCGGATCAGGCTGAGAACTTGGTAAGTTGACAGTAGGTTAAACAACAGTCTCAACTGGAGCTTTAACAACAGCAGGAGAAGAAGTAATAACCGGAGTAGGAGAGACAATCATGACAGGGGTGACAATGGTTGCATAGGTGGTAGTGGCGACAACAGCAGAGGTAACAATGGCATCACTCCGAGTACGAAGGAGTTCCATGATGACATCCATGTTATCCTGGAATTGACCCATCCTATCCTGGAGCTGAGTCAAGGTTTCCGTGTAAGCGGTATTCTCAGAATCAGCCATGATTCTTGATCTGTCAGATCTGATGAAGTACCGGTGTCGTGTCATCACTGTCTTCTAGCTGATGAAGGGAAAAAAGTGAGCTTTATCTGGTTCGAATGCAATGCAAGTGTATGTATGCACATGTTGTTTATGCAGGCGGAATGCAAATGAGACATGCAACACCCAATGATGCAAAGGTTAGATAATGCAAAAGTTGAGCATACACATGATGATGCAACAACTCAGGTTCAAAAGTTAGGCATACGCGATGATGCAATAACATTATGCATTAATGTAAGTTAGAGATGCAACATCTTCTGGATAATCGGCATATGTAACTCTGCGTCGGTGCAGAAGAATCTGACGTGCGTGAGAGAACAAAGGTATGAAGTGGCTTGTTTTCCTGCAAAAACCCATCCCCCTCACAGGTATGATCTAGACACAACAAGGTGGCCCCTAAAAAGATCGCCCAAACCATAGGATTCATAACGAAAATCCCCTGCCGTAGTGAATTCTCACAGAACGGAAGTATTCTCAAGCGAATCATGATATGGGATTTGGCTCTCGTGATAACCCAACGTGCAAAACGTAGGCCTCACGACTATCCACGTTCTAGCCTATGTGTATGCTAGGCCCAGTGTTAGGACCTTTCTCTCCAATAACATCTACCCATCCCAACAACAGCAGAATATAGCAGATATCCAGAATATGCAGCAAATGAATATTCAAAGCAGTAAAGAAATGATGTAAATAAATATGAAGCTAAATAAAATAAAGTGAGTAAAGCGCAAAAGATAAACACCCAAGCAAGCAAGAAAGCAAACAAAACTAGGCGAGACCCTAACTAGCAAGCAAGGAATCCCCAGCAGAGTCGCCAGCTGAAGATGGCTGGTTTATACCCGGGTGAATCACACTCAAAGATAACACAGAATCGCCACCGAATTTATTTAGTCCCAAAGAACAGGGAAAATATCGATAAAACCCAAGGAGAAGAGAAACAGGAACGAGGGTCGGTTATGCGAAAGGAAGGTACTAGCACCTTACGCATCCGTCGTACTCGACGGGAACCATTTCGCTTGCTTCTAGGCTTGGATGGGTTATCTATCTAAAGGCTTCTAGCTAAAAGAAAAGGAGAGAGAGAAAAGGAGAAAAGGAAAAGAAAGAAAGAAAGAAAGTGCTCGTTGAGGATTGTGGCCCTCATGCCTACGTACCCTCATAGTTCAATGAGGAAATCAGAGCGTCGTAGTTCAGAAGAACCAGGGGACAGAAAGAGGAAAGGAAAAGGATGGAAGTGTGCTCGCCAAGATCATCGTGATCTCGTGCCTACGTATCATACATTCGAATGAATGCAAAATCAGAGCTTCCGTAGTTCGGGGAACTAAGATGGAAAAGAATAGGAAAAGGAAAAGAAAGGAAAGTGGTGTCAAAACCAAGAACAAAGGACGAAAGGAAACTCCGCTGGGGATACCAAAGAAATGGTGTCAAAACCAAGAAAGGCAAAAGAGTACAAAAGCTAACGACTGAGCTGGGAATAAAATGGAAGAGTGGTGTCAAAACCAAGAAGATAAAGGAGTAAAAGAATGGGAAAGACTCCACCGGGGAGAAGGAAAACAAAGAACTGTACTAGGAATCAGAGGGTAGTGACCCTACTGGGGATCCAAAGAATAAGAGTTCGGTATATTAACTAACTGGCAGTGGTTAACCGAGAAAGAGAATAAGGCTCTGGTGGGGGACAATAAGTTGGTGTCAACAGACTGACTGTGATGAAAAAAAAAGAGAGTATTGAACCAAGAGAAGGTGTTTGACTCTGAGGGGGTTTCGGTGTTTTAACTGATAAACAGTGGTTAACCGAAGAAAGAAAGGATTGCCACTCTGTGGGGATAGAAAAGCATTGCTTTTAACAGATGAAATGTGATTAACCAAAGAAAGAGGGTGTAGAACCAAACAAAAGGTTGTGACCCAAAGGGGATGTTGGTATTGACTGAACAAACATCATTTGACCAACAGAAAGGTATTGAACCAAAAGAGGTTGCCAACCATTGAAGATTCGGTGTTAACAGGAAGAAACTGCGATTAACCGAAAAGAAAAGCGAGTGATTAACCAAGAGAAGGTGATTAACTCAAAAAGGGGTTCAGTATTTTAACAGACGAACTGTGGTTAACTGAAGCAAAGGGTGATTAACCAAGAGGAGGTAATTAACCCGAAAGGAAACTCAGTGTTTTAACAGACAGACTGTGATTAACTGAGAAGGAGTGCAAAATTAGTGTTTTAACTGACAGACAGTGGTTAACCAATCAAGGGGAGAAGAACCAAAAGACGGTTGCGAACTTCATGGATTCATGGTTTTAACAGACAAACTGTGATTAACCGAAGAAAAGAGATATTGACACTCTTCAGGGGAATCAAAAGGCAATGATTGACCACAAGAAGAAAGGAGTATTGAAACGAAGAGAATTTGCTAGCGCAAGAACAATGATCTTAACCCAAAGGGGTGGTTGATCAAAAAGAGAGATTGAAAGAGATAAGAGTAATCAAAGATCGACTCGACTGGGGAAGGAGATACGCTGCTGCCTGGAGTTAGAGGTGGCTAAGCCAAGTACAGGGTCATTCGTCCCCTACTTGAAGTAGTCAGAATGAGAGTAGGAATTCTCCCTTCTCATTCCTTCTCTAACACACAGGGTGTAGTGCAGAAGTTGAAACGGACAGCGTAACAGCTCCAAGTTTTACAGTGCTCCAGAATTTTGTGAACTGGACAGCGTGACAGCTATAATTTGTACAGTGCTCCAATGCAGCGTGTAGAGCGTCGTGCTAAACTCCAGCTCCGCGGGGGGAAAAGAGAGAAAGCTCTAAAGGAAGCCTAAAGAGAGGAAAGGGGAAGGACCAACTAATCAAAACATGGTTTCGATCAATCAATCAAAGGGAAGTAATGCTAATCATTTTCCAAAGAGAAAGGAAGATCATTAAAGCAAAAGGTGTGAATTATTGATTATACAAGATTAAATTTGTCCAGTTAAGAACAAACTTAATGCAATCAAGAGATGAGAGTGCAAAATAGTACCAAACATCAATTAGTATGCATTGCAAAACATGCTAACAAGTGATCAAATGGAATGCAACATGTTCATGAACAAACATTGCCACAATTGCACATAATCGATAAGTGAACAAATCGAGCATCGAAAATCCTCAAGTATGCTTCAAATAGAGGTGAAACAACACTTAAAATATCCACAAATATTGAGCATATCAATCCATGGAAGTTAGATGAAAAAAGGATGTCAAACAAGCTTGAAAAAACTCAAAATTGGCCATTATGTTCAGTGGTAACCGGTTACTCACCACGCGTTAATCCGTTACTTGCTTAAAAGTCAGCGTTTTGGTGAAAATTGAACTGAGTAACCGGTTACTCACCACATGTTAACCGGTTACCACTGAACAATGGTGAAAAAAATAGCAAAAAACAGCTTCCTAAAAGTGATTTTCAGCATTTAATCACTTAGCCAACTACCATATGCTAGGGCATGAATTTGTGCACGAAAATTAAGCTTGAAAACAGCAAATAAGAAGTGATGAAATCAATTAACACATCAAGATCATGGATCAAATAATACAAAATCAATTCACACAAAAAGTATCGAAACTACATCGTAAACGATACGAAAATGCTCGAAACGGTAAAATTAGTGAGATCTACCAACCTACAAGCCGGAGATTTGGATTGGTGATTGTTGTAAAGTGATCTTGATGCAGAAAATCAAAGAAACCCAGAGGAATCTTCAATTTGTTGACGAAACATATTGAAACCGAGCAAAAATGCAAAAATGCACCGAAATCAAATTTGCACCAAATTGAATGTTGTAGAATCCTTGAATTGAAGTAGAATTAGATTTGATTCCAGAAATCCAACCAAGAAATGCCAAATGATGGAGGTTAAGCTCAAGAAATAATCACTTTCAATGTGAAAAGTGATTATCCTTCAAAAATTAAGAGCTTTTGGTGAGGTTTGGAAGAGAATTGAGATGAAGATGAAGAAGTTGTAGAAACTTTGGAGAGAAATGTGGGAGAATTGAGAGTGAAGTGTGAGAGATGTGAGAAAAATGAATGGGATCCTTGAAAAATGAGTGAAGCTTTGTTTATATAGACTTTTGGTTTGGAGTGTGAGAGGATAGGAATTTGGTTTGGACTTAGCTTTGGGTGGTTTGGAGTTAGGGTAGGAGTTAGTTACACTTGAATCACTGAGTCAAGGTAGTTAAATCGGTTAGTTAGGATCAACTCGGTAACAATCCCAATGTGAGCTCCCAAATCCAAAGGTTGACATACTTGGAAATCAAGGAATATGGTGCACTTAATTTGAAGTAAAGCATTAGAATAAATGCAAGTGGAATGAATTGAATAGTCTTGAAATGTCTAGAGATGTCTAGAATATTCCACATGCTGCTAGAATACTGTAGAATCAATGACCAAAGTGTGTGCAGTGGTGTTGTCCCAAAAATGCAGCAGGAACTGCAAATTTATATAGAGTAACTGGTTACTCACCAGAGGGTAACCGGTTACTTCAGTCAATTTTGCCCAAATTTGCTTGGGAAATGATGCTGAAGTGCAGGTTTCGATTATCCGCCTCTTGTTTTGAAGAGTAAGCATAGAAACCTTTATTTTGAGCTTGTTTTGGTGATGAGATGATCTTGAGATGATGCAATTAATTGGGCTTGAAAAAACCTGAAAAACCTGCAACAAGAAACACGAAGAGAAAAATGTGAATGCGTATGCTGACGATGCGAGTGCACATGCTTATGAAAAAAACAAAAAAAAAGAGGTCAAATTTCGGGTTACGACATTAACAATGATATACACATTAATAATAATATATTAACAATGAATTACAAATTGGAATGTATTATTAACAATGATATACACATTAATAATAACATATGAATCGAATCAGCAAGAAAAGAATCAAGAACCATGCTTACCAACAATGTAAACGGAGGCAAAGTGAACTATCATGAGAACTTTCTCGTCTCTGAGTTAAGGGTCATCAATTTCTTGAACTTGCAGAACGTGAGATACACTAGGTATGGGTACTGCAACAACCCCTCTTCAAAACAAAAAATCAAAAGTGTAAATAAACTAATCTAAATTTAAATGTTGAAACAAATCTAAACACAACCATAGATCTGAACAGATATAAACACCGCCCTCAAAATTAAAACATATCCAAAATTAAAACAGATATAAATTTATCTTAAAGTTCCCAAAACCCAAATGTTGCATTAATATTTTTAAGACACCAATAATACAGATCAAAAAACCTCTAACCCTAGATCCCTTTTAGAGACATAGTTAACTAAAATCTAAATAACAACCTTTAAAAAATTAAAAATCAACAAAAACGAACCTTTTATAGGATTTTATTTCATCATAATGGTAGAACCAATTCTTGAAGGCGAGATAAATATGAGAAGACTACGAAGTAAACATGTAGTACAATGATGATAAGAGAAGGAGGTAAATATAAAACAAGGAATGGTGAAGGAAGATTATCAAGACGACGAAGAAGAAGGAATAAGAGTGAGAGATTGGGAGAGAAAGTTTAGGGTTTTTTCATCTGTTGAGAGAGTGAGAGAAGGAATAAAGTAATAATTGTAACATATATTAATTAGGCTCGGTCGGGTTCGGTGACCGACGGGCCCAACATTTCCATCCGAACCAAACCGAAGTAATCCATGTTAAACCAAAATAATCACCCGTCTGAACCGTTAACCCGATATAAAGCGACCTGAAATGCCCAATTGGATTCAGACCAGTCCGATAAGCTCGGTTGATTATTTTTTGTCCACCCCTACTAGTAAGCATATGATGATTGTTGACTAATGAACTGGTTTGTTGAGGTTGGGTTTGAAAATAAGGAAACAAAGAACTAGTGGACTAGGTAAATTACTTTTGACAAAAAGTGGAACTATTATCATTGTTTTGAGGCTCCTTAAAGTTGAAGTAAATGGTAGACTCGGGTGACCTAGAGTTATGTGTAGTTGTGACATGACATGTAAATGTACTTGATACTGACTGAAAAGTGTTTGACACATGTGATGGTTCAAAAAAGTGCCCAACAGGTAAAATTTGAGGTTGCTCATTGTGTGTAAGTTGGTTTTGTCCAACATGTACTATTGTGCAAGTGGATACAGATGTGTTGGAATCACTCAGACCTGTATATATATTGTGGCTACTTGTATTAACTAGAGAAACCATCATTTTATGAGTAATGTCTTTGTTTTTACTGTTATGATTTACATCAACTGCTTGTTCTACACGTTGATTATGATTTGTGGTTGGATATGAGCTAGACACAATTAGAGGTAAGTTTTACTTGATGTGAGAATGATTAACAGGTCTCGACTAAGAGTTGTGTGTTTGATGACTCTTGTAGGGAGTTGATGACTCTTGTAGGGAGACGCCCCTAAAAAGACATATTGAGTGCTCCTTAACCGCAACTTAGGTTGATTATAAGACCTTAGCAAAGAAAAACTAGCACAACCAAATACTTATAGTAACTTGTAATATGGTTGCTTGTTGTACGAGGCAAAGTAAGGCGAGAGATATTCAGTTAAACTAGATGCATGTAACTTGTTGATCAAATAGAAAGTTGTTGTGAAGTTATGATCCCCAAACTTTATTGGCATGGAAGCACGAGCAAGCAATGTTTGGCTTATTTCCACTATTTTCCTATGATTCCTCTCAATTGTTCCATTTTGATGGAATGTGTGTAAACAAGTTAACCTATTCACAATGCCTAGATCATTGAGAAATTTGGTGAAAGTTCTAAATTCACCTCCAAAGTTAGATTAAAAACTTTTATTTTAGAATTGAATTGAGTTCCAATGTAACTATGAAATAATTTGATGGAAGATATGGCATCACTTTTTTGTTTGAGCAGATATATCCATGTATATTTTGAAAATGCATCAATAAAGTTTATGTGATAATAGTAGCTACTACTAAAGGGTGCAAGTGATGACCCCCATAAATCAATGTGCATTACCTCAAAAGCATTAGTATACTTGGTATGGGATAAGGGAACATGCAACCTATATGACTTACCACAAAAACAAGAGTTACATAATTCAACAGAATCTTTATTTTTCAACTGAATATTACAGAACACATGCATGCTATGAATAAATCTAATGCTAGCATGACCAAACCCATAATGCCAAATGGAAAACTTATCTACATCAAATTTTTCATTTTTAACATGACTAGATGCAGTAGTATTGTGTACGATAGGATATAAATTTTGAGACTTATGACCAAAGTAACTTTTTGAATGCTTATGATCTAGATTACTGAAGCAGTGCAATCCATTACCATAAAGGAATCATTCAAGTAATGCCAGTTTAGATGTTTGTGACTTTACATAGCACTTCGTAGAATGGAATTTGAAAAACACATTGTTGTCTTTGGAAATATTTGACACGGAGATTAAATTTCTAGTAATGTTGGGGACATGAAGTAAGCTATCTAAATGTTACATGGAGTTTGACATAATTTTGGACTTGAACTTAGATTGGCCAATAGATTTAACTACCATGTTATGTTCATTAAAAACTATTACGTTGCTAGGGCATGTGCATAACAATTTACTTTGTAATTTAGAGTCACTAGATGTAATATGCTGTGAGCCACCCGAGTCTTCAACCCAAGCCTGGGATTCATGATTTTGAGGATCCTGCATCTTGTTGAATTTGTAATTCCTTGTGTCGAAGCAGTATAACACGACAGAAATAAGGATTAGTCGAATTAGCCTAATGTGTGTGTATGTCGAGTTGTTTAGATGTCGAAGTGTCGAAACAGGTTGCTTGACATAGAATTTCGACTTAGACCAAAATAGTAATTTTAGGTTTTTGTAATTTTGGGTTTTCTTCTATTATAAATAGAGGGAGTGACCTTTATTTTGTAATAATTCGTATTCATAGAATTTTTGCAGTCGCAAGTTGAAAATCATTATCTTCTTCCTTTATTTTATTAAACTCTACTTTCTTTCTATCTCTCTTTCTCTTCATTAACAGTTGTTGCGCATAATCTTTCTTGAAATCAATATTGATTAGGAAACTTCAAAAAAATTTGGGTTAATTCCAACACATCTAATCTTGATGAGCAGGGCCCGTCCCACCCCGCCATCACTTTTAATGCGAAAAGGATCAAAATTTTAAATCTACACCTTTAACTATGTTTGCCTCATCTTACTCCATTTTTTAGGACTTTTAGGTTTTTTTTTTTCACCATAATTATAAATGTAGTAGTACTACTACTAATTGATTGGCATGTGTTTTGATTTGGCTTTCTAAGACAGATCTGTTTCATTTACAATTTTCTATAAATTGTCAACGTCGGCCACACATGGCAAACACTGCCCAACTATTAGGTGAATGAGTGGGTATTTTAGCATTAAAGAATAAATATTATATTCTTACATATACTGTATTTAAAAGTTTGGGAGTTTTCTAATTCGTCCATTTATCTTCAAATTTTGTTTTTGTCAAAACATCGGAAAAATATATAATAAACCATCTGCATTTTAGGAGATAGATCAAGAAACTTTCAAAAATACATTATCATTAATAAATTAGTGGTAAGAGGTTTGATTTATGAAGCTTTCTATAAAAAGTATTAGCTCAGATTAGAGAAAACCACTCGTATTAAGTGTTCCACCAAAAAACGATAATAGAAATTTATAACAAAAATAATACATCATTAGTAAAAAAAAAATTAAAAATACATCACTTATAATTGTGTTGACTGCAAAACTTTCATTTTCAACAAATAAACTCAAATAATCAATCTAGAACTCAAGTTTAATTCTATCGAACTTCTTAATTAATAAACTTATTGGTCTAAGTTTGATTTTCAAATATTTAAAAAAGGGATTTTTTTAATCTATCCCAAAGGTTTCTTAGGCACCGCGCGAAATTCTTTTTTCTTTTTTATTTTGGATGTGTACATTCGGACGCACTATTTTTTTTAAAAACGTTGATTTGTTTCGGATATGCAAATCAGAAATAATTCCTAATCTACATATAAAAAAAAATAACAGAACTTTATTTTTTTTAAATAAATCAGTGTATTTGAAGCAATCAAGTTTGAATTTTTAAGCTATTTTTTCTGATCTGCATATCAGGAATTATTCCGGATTTGCACATTCAGAACAAATCAACGTTTTTAAAAAAAATGGTGCATCCGTATGTTCACATCCAAAAATAGGGGATATAAAATGAATTTTACGTGGTGCTTATGAAATTTATAGAGTGTATTAAAAAATCATCTAAAAAATATGTGTACACGATCAAACCAAATGAAATTGATATTTTTGTGTATGTGTGTGGTTCTCTATTCTATTTTAGATAGATTTTTGAATGAAAAATGAAGCTCTCATAACTATGAAAATGTCATGTAGCTTGTAATCACTTTTAATCACCATGTAGAAATTTCTTGTGCAAGTTTCTTTTAGATTGTTTGACACAGTTTTTTTTTTGAATTTGTAAATTCTTCCAATTACTTCGAAATCCATGTGGACATTCGAATTATGATTGAGTGACTCTTCTAGACATGTAATTGTTTATTTTGAACAATAATATTTTTATTGACTTTTTATAGGATTTTGACATCTCAATTTCAAAACCATAAATTTTTATATAATAGGCTCTCAAAATGTTTTTTTTTTAATGTATCTCGAAATTTATATTTTAAAGCCGCTGTAAAATTGACGTATTCTCTAAATTTGTTTTCATGACGGTTAGTATCAAATTTCTAAATCATAAAGCGTTTTATTGAATGTCATGATTATGCATATTTCTCTAAAATGTGACATGATTTCTTAAACATGCTCCATTTTTTAATGTTATTTAGAGTGTTAAATTGTAATTCCTAGTGTCGAAGTGTCTAAGTCGAAGCGTCGAAGTCGAAGTGTCAAAGTAGTGTGTCGAAACGGTTGTTTCACACAGATTTGTTTTGATAAGATTTGATATGATTTATATTAGATTTGATTTAGTTCAAATAGATATTTTGAGCCTTTAGAGTTTTGGGCTTTTGTTAAATCTATAAATAGGGAGTATCCCTTGTATTTTGTAATATGCAGAATCATTACAAGTAGTGAAGAATCACAATATTTGTAATCACACAGTTGCAGTTTGCAAGTGAATAATATCAGAAATCCCACAGTTCGTGGGTAACATTTTTCTCCAAATATTTCTCTTCTCTCGTTTTCTTTCTTGCTGTTTTTCTTCATCTTCTTCATTGCCATTGCGTATTGTGTGGGTTGTTATCAATCTTGAGAACAAGATTGAAAGAGAAATTATCACAGTTTGTGGTTGAATTCCAACATCTGGTATCTAGAGCTCCGGTTGCGATTCAAGGAGGAAAATCGTGATGGATATGAATCATTCAAACGGACACTTTACGACCACCCTACCATTTCTCAAGAAAGATAATTATGAGAATTGGTGCAAGCAGATCAAGGTGATTTTCTGTTATCAAGATCTTTGGGATCTTGTGAAGGAAAGAGTAACACCGCTTGGGGAGAACGCAACGGATCAAGAAAAAGCTGCACACAAAGAATTGAAGAAGAAAGATTATAAAACTCTCTTTATAATCCACCAGTGTGTTGATCCAGATAACTTTGAAAAAGTTAGCGATGTAGAGTCAGCAAAGGAAGCATGGGAGATTCTTGAAAAGTCGTTTGGAGGTGCAGAGAAGGTGAAAGAGGTGAGGTTACAAACTCACAAGAGAACCTATGAGTTGCTTCAGATGAAAAACAACGAAAGTATTACAGATTTCTTCACCAGAGTTACAAAGTTGGTGAATCAAATCAAGGTATATGGAGAAGTGTTGACATCAAGATCAGTTGTTGCAAAGATCTTGAGGTCATTGGCTCCAAAATTCGATCACGTGGTAGTTGCCATTGAAGAGTCGAAAGACTTATCAGTATTGACGAAGGAAGAGCTTCAAGGGACGCTTGAGTCTTATGAACAAAGGATGGCTGAAAGAGCTGCAAGAAAGTAAAAAAGTGATATGGCTTTGCAGGCGCAGTCAGAAAAGGAAAGGAAAGGCAAAGGAAACGTGAATGACAACAAAGGTAGAGGAGGCTACAACAATTCAACTCAGAAGAAACCCTGGAACCAAGGCAACCAAAGCGGTGGTTCTGCAGGTAAAGGAAGAGGAGGTGGTCGAAAGCCAGACAAAAGTCACATTCAATGTTTCAATTGTCAGAAGTATGGTCACTATGTTAGTGATTGTCCAGAAAAGAAGAGAAATCAAGAGACTGATGCAAATCTGGCGAAACATGAAGAAGAGGAGACGTTGTTGATGGTTACAACAAGAGACGAAGAGAGATTCCAAGATCAGTGATGCTTGGACTCAGGATGCTCATCACACGTGACTGGAAGGAAAGATTGGTCTGTCAACATGAAGCCCTCATCGAAGAACAATGTGAAGTTTGCAAATGACAACACTCTAGCGGCTGAAGGTGTTGGTGATGTTTTGATTATGAGGAAAGATGGCAAAAGGTCAACAATTTCCAACGTGTTGTACATACCAGGCATGAAGAGTAATTTGCTCAGTATATGGCATCTTGTCGAAAAGAACTACAAGGTAGTTGTCGAAGACAAGATGATGAGAGTTCTCGACGCAGGTGGTAGGTTGATCTTGAAGGCTCCGATGTCTTAGAATAGGACCTTCAAGATTGAACTCAGGGTGATGGAGCACAAGTGTCTAGCAACAGCAGCCAGCAGAGATGAGTGGTTATGGCATTTTCGACTAGGCCATCTCAACTTCAATGACATCAGAGAGCTGAAGAGAAGAAATATGGTTTCAGGATTACCAGAAATCGACATTCCAAGTGAAGTCTGTGAAGAATGTGTTCAGTCGAAACAACACAAGAATAGCTTCAGCAAGGATGCAGGAAGGAAGTTGAAGGCAATTCTTGAAGTCATATACTCTGATGTATGTGGTCCAATCCAAGTGGATTCGATTGGTGGCAATAGATACTTTGTCACGTTCATAGATGATTACAGTCGAAATTTATGGACTTACCACATCAAGAAGAAAAGTGATGTGATTGAGGTATTTTCCAGATTCAAATCCATGGTCGAAAGACAGAGTGGTCGAAAGCTGAAAATTCTGAGGACTGATGGTGGTGGAGAGTATGTGTTGAAAGAGTTCGATGCATTATGTGAAAAAGAAGGGATTGTGCATGAGGTGGTACCACCCTACACGCCACAGCAAAATGGAGTTGCAAAACGAAAGAACAGAATCATCATGAATATGGTGAGAAGTATGTTGAATGGAAAGCATCTACCCAAACAATTATGGGGAGAAGCAGTTTCGACAACAACATATATTTTGAACAGGTGTCCGACGAAGAAGATTGAAGGAATCACACCAGAAGAATGTTGGTCTAGTGTCAAGCCTAGCATCAGTCACTTGAAGGTGTTTGGATCTATAGCACATAGACATGTGCCAGATCAGTTGAGAAGGAAGCTTGATGACAAGTCGAATCAGATGATCTTGATAGGATATCATTCGATTGGAGGTTACAAGTTGTTCGACCCAGTGAATAAGCAGGTAGTGATCAGCATGGACGTGATCATAGATGAGCTTAAATAATGGGATTGGACTGAGAATACCAAGAAGAATTCGGTGAGAATCTCTTGTGAAGAACCAGTCATTGAAGTCGAAAGAGAAGTTCGACAGGAACCAGTTGTAGATGAAGCAGGTTCAAGCAGACCTCGACGAACAAGACACATGCCTTCAAGGTTGCAAGAATGTTTAATTACATCAGATGATGTGGTCGATGAAGAGGGTGAGCTGGTACATTATGCTTTCTACGCAGATGTCAAACCAGTAAATGCAGCTGAGGCATTGAAAGATTCGAAGTGGGTGAAAGCAATGAATGAAGAATTGGAGTCCATCGAAGTCAACAACACCTGGTCACTTGTCGAATTGCCTCAAGGCAAGAAGGCAATTGATGTGAAGTGGGTTTACAAGGTGAAGGTGAATCCTATAGGAGAAGTAACTCGACACAAGGCGAGACTTGTGGCGAAAGGATTTCTTCAGAAGGAAGGAATCGACTTCGATGAAGTGTTCGCACCTGTTGCTAGGATTGAAATAATCAGGTTGGTTGTTAGTCTAGCAAATATGAACAATTGGCACACATGTCAGATGGACGTGAAGTGTGCATTCCTTAATGGCCCCTTGGATGAAGAATTTTATGTTGCACAACCAGTTGGGTATGTGAAACGAGGCGAAGAAAGAAAGGTGTACAGGCTGCATAAAGCCCTGTATAGACTTAAGCAAGCTCCAATAGCTTGGAATAAGAAAATTGACAGTTTCATAAGGGAGAAGGAATTTGTGAAGTGTACGACTGAGCATGGGGTGTATGTAAGGAGAAGCAATAATGAATTGCTTATACTATGCCTCTATGTCGATGATTTGTTGATAACAGGGAGTTGCAAGAAGGAGATCGAAGATTTCAAACATGACCTGAGTGAGGAGTTTGAAATGTCAGACTTGGAAACTCTCTCATATTTCCTGGGCATCGAATTCTACAAGACTAGTAGAGGTTTGATGATGCACAAAAGAAGATATGCAGGTGAAATACTCAAGAGATTTGAGATGCAAGATCGCAACCCAACTTCGACTCCTACTGAGACCAGACTGCAACTATCGAAGGATTCGGATGAAGATGATGTCGATCCAACCCAATACAGAAGACTTATTGGGTCACTTAGATACCTTTGTCACACAAGGCCTGACTTAACATACAGTGTGGGTATGGTAAGTAGATTCATGTAGAAGCCAAAGATATCACACCTAACAGCGACGAAGAGGATACTGAGGTATCTGAAAGGGACTCTCGACTACGGCAGTTTGTTTCCTGCAGCTGATGAAGGGAAAGAATGCAAGTTAGTGGGATACACTGACTCCAGTTGGTGTAGTGATGCTGAGGATAGAAAATACACAGCTGGATATGCGTTTATGTTAGGTGGTGCACCAGTTGCTTGGAGTTCGAGAAAGGAGCCAATAGTGGCATTGTCATCACGCGAAGCAGAATATATAGCTGCTTCTCTTTGTGCATGTCAAGCAACTTGGATGGTGAACTTGGTCGAAGAGATTACAGGGAAGAATCATGAAGCAATTACTATGAAGATAGACAGCATGTCAGCTATCAACTTAGCGAAGAATCCAATAGCTCATGGTCGAAGCAAGCACATCGAAATAAGGTTTCATTATCTTCAAGAGCAGGTAGCAGAAGGGAAGATGAATCTGGAACACTGCAGAACTGAGAATCAGATTGCAGATATCATGACGAAGGGAGTGCAGGTCGAAGTCTTCAGAAGACTAAGAGCTATGATGAATGTAGTCAGCTTAGACACAGTGAATTAGGTGGTGTGTTAAATTGTAATTCCTAGTGTCGAAGTGTCTAAGTCGAAGCGTAGAAGTCGAAGTGTCAAAGTAGTGTGTCGAAACGGTTGTTTCACACAGATTTGTTTTGATAAGATTTGATGGGATTTAGATTTGATTTGATTTAGTTCAAATAGATATTTAGGGCCTTTAGAGTTTTGGGCTTTTGTAAATCTAAATCTATAAATAGGGAGTATCCCTTGTATTTTGTAATATGCAGAATCATTACAAGTAGTGAAGAATCACAGTATTTGTAATCACACAGTTGTAGTTTGCAAGTGAATAATATCAGAAATCCCACAATTCGTGGGTAACATTTTTCTTCAAATATTTCTCTTCTCTCGTTTTCTTTCTTGCTGTTTTTCTTCATCTTCTTCATTGTCATTGCGTATTGTGTGGGTTGTTATCAATCTTGAGAACAAGATTGAAAGAGGAATTACCATAATTTGTGGTTGAATTTCAACGGAGAGAAAAGTTATTTAGCGATATTTTGAATTTTTTTCTAAATCAAAATTTATTTCTTCTATCATTTAGTTGAATTGCCTTAGTTGTTTTCTCACGCCATCACTTTGTTTTTTTATTTATACCTTGAAAAGTTTTATTTATCACCACACACAATATTTCTTATTCTAATATGTCGCTAACAGCGTTTTAAAACCTAAACTTATTTTAAAAAGAAATTTGACATATTTAACTCACCATAACTAATATGAGGCAAAATAAGTTATTTGGCAATCTAAGTACTTATCTCTTTCACTTTCTAACAATAGTTTAGCATTTTTGAGTTCTCTTTGCATCTACAAACTTTTTTTAAAATGTTGTCATTTTTTCCAATTATCATATGTATCATTTTCTTGATTTCAAAGATTTTGTTAACCTACATTTTATTGAAATGCTCGTTAATGGTTTTTGGTCCTTGTCTCATAATTTTAGATCATTTCTTATCAAACTATCCAAGTTTCTTAAGCATCACGTGAAATTTCTTTTTTGTTCCCTAATTCTGGATGTGCACATTCGGACGAACAAATTTTTTAAAAAACGCTGATGTGTTCTAGATGTGCACATCCGGAAACATAGTATAACTTTATTTTTTTAAATTCCAACTCTGCAGATCCAAAAAATAGCATAACTTTATTTTTTTTAAACCGGTTTTGTCGGTTGGTCGCATACGTTAATATATCATCGCAAGTTAATATACATTTGAATGAGGGGAGGGAGAAGGTCTTGACAGCATGATGAAGATCTTGAGTCAAGGGATTAGGTTTCCCGCCAATAGAAATTTTTTTTCTTCGTATCTCTTCAATGTGTTGTTTCGGTGTAGCCATTAATCTTCAGTCAATGTCAATGAAGTAAACATGCATTACAGAGTGAAACGTTGATGAATAAAAAAAGTTTGTATGCATAAAAAAACACATTATTGTTTACCTGTAAGGGCACAGAGCACCGAAAAGACTGAGCTTTGTGGAGAAGAAATGTTAAGAATGAGATTAGTTACTAACTTACACGATACAAGAAAAGTGTTTAAATGCATAAATAATTCATTATTATTTATCATTTTGTTTTTCAGAGAGTGGCGTGTGACTTTCTATAAATCAACTGAGTTTAAGCCTAAAAGGATTATATTTTACAAGTTCGAAGATTGTAGGACAAATGAAAATCAACAGTAAAATATTACTTCTTTGACGTAATCCAAGATAAATGGCAGCAGAGTCGACACAAAGTTGGTGGTACTCCTATTACCACTTGCAGAACCAGAATCAGAATTTTCGACTTCACTTATGTAGTATCGAGCGCGGAAAGCTATCAAGTGTTCCCCAGTTTTAGCCATTATGATAACAACTAAAAATTAAAGTTAGCTATGTCATACCTTTCGAATTGCATCCATCTCATAAAGCAAAACCTAACTGAACTGCCTCTTACTCGCTCCATATCTGATAAGCAGAAATTAACAATTTGAGCCAAGTCATTAGCCACTTGATTCTCTAGTCAAGGTATGTGTCGAATGCTCACCACTTCGAAATTTTTTAGTAATCGATTGGCTATTACAAAGTACATAATGAGATTTTCTTTAACACACTTGTACTCCTTTGTGATTTGTTTTATGACTAACTCTGAGTCTCCCATTATTTCGAATCGAGTTGCCCCCAATTCCAACAATATCTCAAGTCCGGCTATTAAAGCCTCATAATCTGCCTCATTATTCAAACAAATACCTTCGACTTTATACTTGAATTTTGTTGGAATTTTATTAGGAGAAATAATCAAGACTCCTACGCATGTACCATCTTTATGTCTAGAACCGTAGAAATACAATTTCCAAGGTTCAAGCTCAAGATAGTTTAACATGTTTTTGTTTGTAGAGTGGTCGACGATGAAGTCAGCTACCACTTGTCTCTTAACAGCCTTCAAATGCATGTAAGTTAGGGAATACTCAGTTAAAGCTAATGCCCATTTACCAATTCTACTGTGCAAAATTGGTTTAGACAACATGTGTTTAATGATATCAAAATGAGACAAAACATAAACATCAACAGGTTTTATATAATGCTTCAACTTTGTACAAGAAAAATACAAGCATAAACACAATTTTTCAACTATGCTATACCTAGTTTCTACATCGTTCAAAACCCTACTAAGGTAGAAAATGGCTCTTTCAACACCATTTTCATCCTCTTGAGCCAACATGCTCCCTAAAGTTTTGTCCGACGCAGATATGTACAATCTCATACTCCTATTTCTACAAGGTGGTGCTAGAATTGGGGGGTGACTCAAGTACTCCTTGATTTTGTCGAAAGCTTCTTGCTGAGCTTGCCCCCATTTGAATCCTTCCTTGTTGACTCTAAGCAAAGGTGAGAAGGCTTAAGTTTTTACGTTAAGGTTTGAGATGAATCTCCTTAAAAAATTGATCTTTCCCAGCAGTGAGTGTAATTCCTTCTTTGTCGATGGAGCTTTTGCTTCCATAATGGCTTTGGTCTTATTCTGGTTTATTTCGATTCCCTTTTTGTGGACCACAAAGCCTAAGAAATCCACCGCCTGCACACAAAAAGCACATTTGAGAGGATTCATTTTCAAACCATGTATTCTCATCCTTTCAAAAGATTGTCGAAGATGGTCAATGTGATTCTTCCTTGAAACAGACTTAACAACAATGTCGTCAATATAAATTTGCATAAAAGTCTCTATATAATCATGGAAGATCGAATTCATCGCTCTTTGGTATGTTGCCTGTTAGATGTCAAACATGCTACATATTTGTATTCAATACTTGGCATTTTTCAACACTTTCTTTGTGTTAATGATTGATTTTAGTGATGAATTGTTGTTGTTCTTCATGCATTGTATATATACCTTTGGTGTTGTAATATGTGTGCTATTGTGCAGGAAAAGGTACTAAATGATCAAGAATGTAAGACATAAGAAGTTGATGCAAGCTGCCAAAGAAAGAGGAAAACAACAGGCAGGTTCGCTTTGTGAAGCCTGGCAAAGTCCCCAGCGAATGTTCGCTTTGAGAACGTTGGCGAAGCTCTCAGCGAACAAAACAGGGGGAAAAGGACCTAAAATTCGCTTTGCAAATGATCTGGTGAATGGTTCGCTTTGTGAATGAATTGTTCGCTTAGCGAACTCGCGAAAATTGCCAGGGGCGGTTTAACTTTCAGAGGCACTTAAGGTGCCATTTTCTGTCATTCGCTAGGTGAATGATCCATTCGCTGTGCGAATGCTGCTGTTCTCAAATGTATTATAAATAGAGTTTTAGGTTTTCTTGGGATCATAACTTGCTCTTTTCACCCAAAAACCATATTTTCTGAGTTCTTGTCATTAAGAAGTGATTTTCCACCAAGATAAGCTGGATTTGCATCCAATCTCGATTCTTCGAGTCGGATGCTCTTTCATCTTCTTCCGAAACTTGGTGATCAAGCTACCATGACAATGGGTAGCTAAGTAAATCTAGTGTCAAGATTAGTGGAGGTAATCCATCATTTTTGTATGTATTGATCTTGTATTAAGTTTGTGAACTTTGTTAATGATAAATATAGAGAAGAAAATTTGTTTATATGGTTTATATTTTGTTTTGATTCATGATTGAGAGATATGTGTTAAAACTTGACCTAAGTTTCAATCCATCAATATTCATGAGGCTAGAGATAGTTTTGAATGTTGATGTTCATAAATATTGTGCTTAAATGTTATCATATTGATAGTTTGTGTGAGAGATCAACAAAGGATCAATATGATAAATCCCACAACAAGTGTTCGAGAGAAACGTTTTGAGAGGATATGTGAGTTTATTTATCGTTAGCAAGTTCACACGCTTTTTCGAGGATATACGTACGAAACGGATTACCGGCTACTAATCTTGGCATGTTTTTACAAATCTTTAAAACCAGTCCTTTTATCGTTGATTTCTTAAATTAAAATGCAAACGTTCCGATTGAAAATTACCAAAACCTTTGTTACGATTAAAGTTTGAAACCCTTTTAACTATAGAACGGCGACAATATACGCAATCTTTGTGGATACGATAAAACACCCCCTAAATACTTTTCAACAAATTGGCGCCGTTGTCGGGGATTGTTGTTATATTGCGAGCATTGCAATAGTTATTGAGTTTTAAACCTGTTTAACTTTATCTTGTGCTTGCTGATTTGTTTGGTTTAGTGTGCAGACTTTGTTTTATGCGAGGGAAGTTACCCACGGACCAACTTCTATTCGATCCTGAGACTGAAAGAACCGCGCGTAGAATCAATAGCAAAACAAGGCGGAGGAGGCAGCTTGCTAGGCAAAGGCAAGAGCGAGAGGGAAGTTCAACTTTGACACCAATACCACCAATTCCACAGTTACCGCCAACAATGGTGGATGATCCACCACCACCACCACCAGCTTCAGTTCCTTGTACTAATAGTCTGAGACATACTGTATAGTTCGCACGTAATGCTCACAACGGCCGGCATTCAGAAATGAAGACGGGTATTCTCGCACTTCTATATCAGAATCCTTTTACTGGTATAGATCACGAGGATCCTTTTACACACTTGACAAAGTTCTATGAGATTGCGGGCGCGACTAGTGCACCCGAAGCTGAAGATGAGTCGTTGTTTGAGAGGCTATTCCCACATTCCCTCATTAGAAAGGCCAAGGAATGGTATCTTGACCAATCTACGACTATCATGACAGATTGGAACGTGCTTGAAGAAAAGTTCTTGGAACGATTTTTTCCTCACAATCGTTTCATTGATGCCAAAACGGCAATTGCAGTTTTCGCTCAAGGTGGAAACGAGTCTCTCAACGAAGCTTGGGAGAGATTCAAGTCCATGTTGAGAAAGTGTAAAGGGCACGGTTTCGATGAGCTTTCTCAAATTCACATTTTCCGAAATGGTCTTCAGATAGTGCATAAAACATTGTTGGATGCCACCGCGGGTGGATCTTTAATGAGCAAAAGTGTCGAAGAAGCCATTTCCATCATTGATAAGATGGATCTGAATGACCATCATGGGAACCATAACCGTGGTTCTTCTCAAAAGAAAGCAGGAGTTCTTGAGTTAGGAACAAATGACGCCATACTTGCGCAAAACAAATTACTTTTGAAATTCTGGTATCAAACGTGTGATGTTAAGGTGCGATGTCACAACAACACACTCTGCACAATGGACAGCAATAACAGTAACAAATCAACACAAAGAATTGTTCACCCAGTTTGGTATAACTACCTACGTCTGGGGGCTACCAAGTCAGGGATGAAATTCACTACTTGTAGAATTAATTTACAGACTCAACAGCCCAGTTGACAATCTCCTAAACTTAATTCCTACTAGTGACTTTCTACCTAAGAAACCACTTAGATATGAGAACACTACTCAATCCCTAAAACAATACTCAAGGAACAACCTCTTTGAGCAACCTTGATCTTACTTCACAACTTTGATCAAGTAATAACTCTCTATTGCTTCACAGCTTCTAAGAGAGGACAGAAAACGACTCAGCAATTCAACCTAGAATTCTGTATACAAAACTCGTACAAAATACTCAAGACACTCAGCCTATGCTCTTGATCTTCTCTCTGTATTTCTGTACCTTTTCCTTTGGTCTTGTGCGCTTTAAATAGCAACCTGAATTGGGCTTGGACTGCTACAATATCTGACTTGATTTGTTATTTAAAACTGAATATTCAAAACAGATTTTCTCCTAAAATCTTTTCAAATCTTCAACCTTTTAAATCTCCTACAAATCTGCACCAGATCTCCTATGCAGCGAAGAATATCTAACCCAAGATATTCGCATCCAATGAGACAGCTTGCTCTCCACAATTCTAGCTAACACGCGAACCCTAACAACATCACAACCTGATGTTATTAATTCTGCAGATCTAATGTCACAACATCGCAGTGTGACATCAGACATCCAACTTCAGCAATTTAAATACTTAACACAGCCCAGTGTTAAGACTCAATGTTGCAACATCACCACCTTGACATCAACATTGAACATACTTTGTTTTACCAAAATTCCAGCCAATCCAAGAACTAACAATCTCCCCCTTTGGCTAATTTTGGCTAAAACAATCTCTACACCTTCAGAGACTTCCGCAGCGGAAAAACTTCAATAAAGACTTCACAAAACTCTGCTGCAGCAACAAAACAGCTACATTCTTCAAACATTCAAACAACTGCACATATTTCATTATTAGCAGCAATTAGCACTCCCCCTTAATGCAACAACCAGCATAGCAATTACTCCCCCTTAATTTCTGCACTTCTGAACTATAACATCAGCAATCAGCTGCATATTTCTTGACTTCATTCCTTAGTAGCAACAATCAACTCTTGGCGCTGACCTTTGTACTCTTTGATACTCTAGCCTCTCTTGGATACTTCTCCCCCTTTTTAGCCACAATTAGACAATCTTCAATTAGGAGCCTTATTAACTACAATTAGTACTACCCTAGATCTCATTGTTAGCCTCATAGTTAGCAACCAGGCACAACAAATCATAGAATCGAAAAACATAAAAAGGGTGCATATACAACACAATATTCATGATACAAACCATGCATAACAGTGCAGAAACAAAAACAACATAATCAAAAATAAAACTACTAACTACGAAAAACATTAAAAGCTTTAATCATCTAAGCTGAGATCATCATCTTCTTCATCTTCTTTTGGACTATCATTGTCAGACTCATCTGTCTTATCAGCAACTACTTTCTCACTTTCTTTTTCCTTCATCTTTAAGGACATAAGTATTTTTTAAACTTGTCCTTCCTTTCAATGTTTACTCTGATGACTTCATCTAGTTCTTTACAGGCTTCCTCCAGTTCAGAAATCATATCAGTCTTGACATGAGTATGATTAGTAGATGTTGAGGCAAATGCTTTGACATTATCAGCAACATGTTTTCCTTTAAACAGCTTCTGATGAAACGACAATCCAGGCTTCCTTCTACACACACTATCATCCTGGTTAAGAATCCCAGGATGCTGAGACAGAATTATCCCACAAATGAGGGATGGAAATGCAATCGGCAATTTTTACAGCTCTTGTTGCAGCGTGCTTGATAGTCTGATTATAGATGTAAGAGCCATAATCAATTAGTTTCTTTGTTCCAATGGCATAAACTAATTTTCCCAGTCCAACAGAAATAGAGGTCTTGTGGTTAGTAGAAACCCAGTTAACCGCACCTATTCTATGAAGAAGAGCATATTTCACACTTAATAAACTTGCTGATAACTTTCCTCTTGAAGGCCAAACTTCTACCTGACCAGCTGTGATCTCTTTGCAGATAACATTATTAGAAACTTCTAATTCTCCATCATCTTCCTCACTTCTTCCTAAGTAGGCATTGATCACCTTAGGAGAGAACCAGACACACTTACCCCTGACGGTAACTCTTCTGAAGGTTAGGCTTTTACTGTTATCAATAGACTCAAGGATATTCACTATAAATTCTCTGACCAGTCTATCATAGCAACTAGACAATCCTGACACAGTCCTTATGAGACCAGCAAACTTAATTAGATCTACAATTCCAGTAGACTCTAAGTCATCACCTACTAGCTCTCTTTCCAGAGCTATCCTTCGTTGGCTCACACAGTTCCACATGGATGCACTTCTGGCACAGTGAAATGAGATGTTATCAGGTACTTGATCAGCAGCTCCTTTCATCACAGGGTTGATGTCTTGAACATCACACTCTGAATCTGATTCTTCCCTAATTCTCCTCTTCTTGCCAGACCTGGCAACTTTGCTACACGACTTGGGAGAGTCTGCAACTGAAGTCCTTTTCTTATCCTTGACCATATCTTTATTAGGAAGGGACTCCACTCCTTTCCCTTTCTTATCCTCACTATCAGATGAGTCCTCAACATTTATAACCTCAACCTGATCCTTCCCTTTACACCTGTGACTTTCATTCCTAGGGGACGATGTTCTGACATCAAAGAAGACATCAGTATCTTCAAGATCTTCTTCTTTATTACCACTTTCAGCGTCTCGAATCACCGTCAAGGCCGGTCTTTGAAGATTTGTGTCCTCACTTTGAGAGTCCACCTGTTCAGCCGGCATTTGCCTTAATGGGACAGAAATCCATTTCACCCGTATTCCCTTCTCAAGAATTTTGGTGGCAATCTGCTCCAAATGCATGTCCACATCATACTTCTCCTCAACAGCTTGAGAAGACGACGACCTAGTTTCAGTTTTATTCAACTTGGTTGAAGGTTTAGAGATACCTGAATCTGGGAGTGCCATAGGAATGTGATCTTTGTCAGCAAGTTCTTTTTCTGAAGAAACCCTAGTTCGTACATGCGCAGGTCTTTGAGAATCAGAGTTCTTGGATGGGGAAGACATCGTTCCTTTGTAACAGACTAGGTTTAGAGAAGATTTTTCTATTCTGTTGAGGGAGATGAACCGTTGAGACGAGAACCCTTTGATAAATCTTGATATAGAATCAATATGGTAAGGCGCCTAATTTTGAGAACCTCTTAAAGACCAATTACTAATTTTATCCCTCCATAAAGACTTCCCTTTTAAAAATTTAAAAGGATTCACATCAGAACTCACTAACTCTGAGTGACCTTTCAGCATCCTGACGTCATAGTCTGATGTTATAACATCAACTTGAGCTTCATTAGTTGAATTACCTTCAAGGGAAATCGACTAATAGTAGTTATCTTTGGTTCTGGCACCCTTCATAACAACTTGATTACGCTCACCAGATACCACACACTCATCTTTGGTGTAGTTAACTTTGTACCCTTCATCACACAATTGACTTATGCTGATCAAATTTGCATTTAAACCATTGACAAACAGAACATTGTCAAGTTCAGGTCTACCATCACCTTTCACTTTTCCAATTCCTGCAACTACACCTTTCTCGCCATTGCCAAACATAACCTCATGAGAGGGACAATGACTGGCTTCAACTATCAGAGTTCTGAATCCAGTCATATGCTTTGAACATCCACTGTCGAAGTGCCACGTATCCTTATCAACCTGGCTATCTGAGGTGTGGGCTAAAAGACATGTTACTTGAGCTTTAGGAACCCATTGTTTAACAACTTTGGGTCTGACCTCCTTTTGTCTGGCGTGAGGAACAGAATTTGGATAACCATGGAGCTTGAAGCACGAGGACTGCATATGTCCAACCCTGCCACAATAGAAGCATTTTACTCTGTCATCTCTAAATTGTTTATGTCTTCTACTATTATGATGATAATGTTGTGGGTGCCACCCATAATGTTGTCTCCTTCTTCCATAGTTTGATTGTCTTCTTCGGTACTGAGGATACTGTCTCCTATGGTGATGAGGCTTCCTTCTTCCATAGTGATGAGGCACAGCATTGTTGTATCTATATCCATACCAGTTTTCCTGATGTTGAGACATCTGACGAGACATGTTCTGTTTGAACCTTGCAGCTTGCATGCTCTTGTGATATTGGGGAGATATATACTGACTAGCTCCTCGAAGTTGCATCTTCCTCTGATAGGGACCATTTTTTTTCTCAATATTCTGATGTTGAACAATCTTCTTAGGGGTAGGATCCTGTCTTTTTGTTTGAGACATTAGTTGAGACACCTCCTCCTTTGTTCCTGAAGAGCTTGCTTCAGCATAAACCTTTCTCTCAGCCACAAATCCTATACCAGACTTATCACCAGCAACCATTTCTGTCTGAAGGATCTTATCAAGTGTGTCTGTACCACAGCTCAGCATCCTAACAGACTTGGTCATATGATCAAGGTGAGCTTTAACTAGTACAACTTCATTTTCCAGATCAGCTTTTTCATTCTCAAGTTGAGCAATCTGTTGCTTGTGGCACTTGTTTTCTTGACAAATCTCAGCACTTTTTAAACACATCTCTTGATAAGTAGATGCCAACTCCTCATACGTTATTTCTCCATCACTAGAACCATCATCAGAAACAACAGTTCCTGTTAAAGCTCTAACATGCTTTGCTGACTCACCTTCATTTTCACTATCAGAGTCGGACCACGAAACTGTCATGCCCTTCTTCTGCTTTTTCAAGAAGGTGGACACTCTTTCTTGACATGTCCATACCCTTCACACTCAAAGCACTGAACTCCTTTATCTTGGGCAGTTTTCTCTTCATCCTTCTCTTTTGACTTGCTGATGTCAGAAGATATGTTCTTGACATTAGGCCTGGAGTTATTATTCATCCTCTTGAACACTTTGTTGAACTGTCTTCCCAACATAACTATGGCCTGAGATAGATCCTCCTAGGATTCAGAGCTCTTTCCTTTGTCTTCTTGATCATTTGACACCAAGGCTATACTCTTTGGCTTCTTTTCTGGTTCTTCCTCATTCAACCCAAGCTCAAAAGTTTGAAGAGATCCAATGAGCTCATCAACTCTCATCTTGCTGATGTCTTGTGATTCTTCAATGGCAGTTACCTTCATCTTATACTTCTTAGGAAGGGACCTAAGGATCTTCCTTACAAGCTTTTCATCTGACATTTTTTCACCAAGAGCACTGGATGCATTAGCTAGCTCCAGAATATTCATGTGGAAGTCATGAATAGTCTCATCTTCCTTCATCTTCAGGCTTTCAAATTTTGATGTTAGAATCTGAAGTCTTGACATTTTTACTCTAGATGTACCTTCATGGGTGGCCTTCAGAATATCCCACGCTTCCTTAGCAACCTCACAGGTATTGATTAACCTGAAAATATTCTTATCCACTCCATTGAAGATGGCATTTAGAGCTTTGGAACTTCCAAGGGCAAGCTCATATTCTTCCTTGGTCCATTCTTCTTCAGGCTTTGGCTTTGAGGTGCCTTCTTTATCTTTGCCTGCATCATCTTTCTCACACACAGCAGGTGCTTTCCACTCTTTAATAATAGCCTTCCATGCCCTGCTGTCCAAGGATTTTAAGAAAGTAGTCATCCTTGGCTTCCAATAGTCATAATTGGATCCATCCAAAATAGGGGGTCTGTTGACGAATCCTCCAACTTCTTTGTCCATCTTTACACCAGAAAGTAACTTCCCTAGATCTCACCCAGAGACAGACAGGATGCCTGCTTTGATACCAATTGAAATTCTGGTATCAGACATGTGATGTTAAGGTGCGATGTCACAACAACACACTCTACACAATGGACAGCAATAACAGTAACAAATCAACACAAAGAATTATTCACCCAGTTTGGTCTAACTACCTACGTCTGGGGGCTACCAAGCCAGGGATGAAATTCACTACTTGTAGAATTAATTTACAGACTCAACAGCCCAGTTGACAATCTCCTAAACTTAATTCCTACTAGTGACTTTCTACCTAAGAAACCTCTTAGATATGAGAACACTACTCAATCCCTAAAACAATACTCAAGGAACAACCTCTTTGAGCAACCTTGATCTTACTTCACAGCTTTGATCAAGTAATAACTCTCTATTGCTTTACAGCTTCTAAGAGAGGACAGAAAACGACTCAGTAATTCAACCTAGAATTCTGTATACAAAACTCGTACAAAATACTCAAGACACTCAGCCTATGCTCTTGATCTTCTCTCTGTATTTCTGTACCTTTTCCTTTGGTCTTGTGCGCTTTAAATAGCAACCTGAATTGGGCTTGGACTGCTACAATATCTGACTTGATTTGTTATTTAAAACTGAATATTCAAAACAGATTTTCTCCTAAAATCTTTTCAAATCTTCAACCTTTTAAATCTCCTACAAATCTGCACCAGATCTCCTATGCAGCGAAGAATATCTAACCTAAGATATTCGCATCCAATGAGACAGCTTGCTCTCCACAATTATAGCTAACACGCGAACCATAACAACATCACAACCTGATGTTATTAATTCTGCAGATCTAATGTCACAACATCGCAGTGTGACATCAGACATCCAACTTCAGCAATTTAAATACTTAACACAGCCCAGTGTTAAGACTCAATGTTGCAACATCACCACCTTGACATCAACATTGAACATACTTTGTTTTACCAAAATTCCAGCCAATCCAAGAACTAACAACTTTCTCAACAGGTTAAGTTGCTTACACAACAAATGTCGAAGTTGCCTCAACAAATCAAAGAGATACATGAAAATGAAATTAAAAATGTGCAAGTAGTGGTTTGTGAGCTTTGTAGAGGTGATCACCCAACCGACTATTGTCCTCCTAGTCCTACGGTGGAAGAAGAAGCGAATTATATGAACAACCAAAATCAACAAAGTTATCAAAGACAACAACAACAACCCTTCCAAAATCAACAAGGGTACCAAAATCAACAACCAAGAGGAAATTATCAAAACCAACAAGGCTATCAACAAAATCAGCAAAATCTGTATCAACCACAAGATGGCAGTTCCAAGCTTGAAGAAACTCTCAACCAATTCATTCAAATGTCTATGGAAAATCAAAAGACGAATAAAGCATCCATCAAAAACCTTGAGAATCAAGTTGGGGAACTTGCAAAGCAAGTGGCCGAGCAACAAGCAGGACCTTCTTTTTCCGCCAATACTCAAACTAACCCAAAGGAGCATTGTAAAGCTATTGTTACTAGAAGTGGGAGAGAGTTGGGAGAAGGAGAAAAAAATGAAAAAAAAAATGATGATGTGAGTTTGGATGTCGTTGTGGAGGAGGAAAAAGTTGATGATGTTGTAGTTGAAAAGAATGATAAGGAGGAAGTTGAAAAAGAAAATGAGAAGTTAGTTGAAAAAGATAACCTTGAAAAAGAAAAGATTGAAGAAAAGAAAAGAAGAGTGAAAAAGGGGAAGGAGGTAGTGAATCCAACTCCGATCCAAAACTTGTCGTATCCTCATGTGCCCACGAAGAAAGACAATGAACGACATTACGCTCGTTTCATGGATATTTTCAAACAATTGCAAATCAACATTCCGTTTGCCGAAGCGCTTAAACAAATGTCGAAATATGCTAAGTTCATGAAAGATATTCTCACAAAGAAGCGAAGATATTCGGAGCCGGAAATAATTATCCGTGACGCAAGTTGTAGTGCTATAATCCAAAGAACTCTTTCGAAGAAAGAAGTTCATCCGGGGCGTGTTACTTTGCCGGTAACAATTGGTGATGTCTATGTTGGAAAAGGCTTAATCGATTTGGGCTCAAGCATTAATCTAATTCCATTGTCCATTGTGAAGAGGCTTGGGAACATTGAGATGAAAGCAATTCGGATGACGTTACAATTGGTCGACAAGTCCACAACTCATCCTCATGGATTGGCTCAAGATGTCTTGGTAAAGGTTGATAAGTTTTCCTTTTCGGTTGACTTTGTCGTTATCGATATGGAGGAAGATGAGGATGCACCTTTAATTCTTGGGAGACCTTTCATGAAAACCACCCGGATGATGATCGATGTTGATGATGGTTTGATGAAAGTGAGGTTTCAAAACGAAGAAGTATGCTTTGATCTTTTTGAAGCAATGAAACATTCTCAAGACAAACATGATAGCTTTCGTATCGATGCAATGGAAGAAGCAATTGTGGAAGTTTCAAAGCAAGTTCATATAGTATCTCCTTTGGAAAGGGCTCTTGATTATTCATTTGAAGTATTTTCCGATGAAGAAGAAAGAGCACTTGAAGAATGTTTGAAAGAGCTTGAATTTCTAAAAGATTTGCAACCGTGGGAAGTTGAAAAGGAAGAGTTAAAGAAAGAAGTGAATGATGAGAAGTCTCAACTTGAATTAAAGGGTTTGCCTTCCAATTTGAAATATGTGTTTTTTGATGACGGTTGTAACAAGCCGGTTATCATTAGCAACGTTTTGTCTGAAAATGAGGAAAACCGTTTAATTTAAGTTTTGAAGAAAAATCAAGATGTTATAGGTTGGGTTCTTTCCGATCTAAAAGGAATTAGTCTGGCTTATTGCATGCACCGAATTTTAATGGAAGAGGATTTCCAGGCGGTAGCCCAACCACAACGCCGTTTGAATCCAACGATGAAAGAGGTGGTGAGAAAAGAGGTTGTCAAGCTCTTGGATGCCGATATGATTTACCCGATTTCCGATAGTCCTTGGGTAAGTTCGGTCCAAGTTGTGCCCAAGAAGGGAGGAATGACCGTGATCCAAAATGAAAAAAATGAGTTGATCCCGACAAGAACGGTAACGGGTTGGAGGATGTGTATAGATTATAGGAGACTAAACACCGTTACAAGAAAAGACCATTTTCCACTCCCGTTTATGGACCAAATGTTAGAAAGATTTTCGGGCCAACAATTCTATTGCTTTTTGGATGGTTACTCCGGTTATAACCAAATTTTAGTTGACCCAGAAGACCATGAGAATACGGCATTCACTTGTCCTTTTGGTATTTTTGCCTACCGAAAAATGCCATTTGGTTTATGCAACGCACCGACAACGTTTCAACGTTGTGTTCAAGCAATTTTCTGCGATCTCGGAGCGTCTTTTGATCTTTGTTTGAGAAATTTGGAGGTCGTTCTTGAATGGTGTGTTGAGACAAATTTGGTATTGAACTGGGAGAAGTGCAATTTTAGGGTAACGGAGGGGATTGTGCTTGGCCACAAAGTCTCCTCTAAAGGTCTTGAGGTTGATCAAGCCAAAATTGAAGTGATTGAAAAGTTGCCTCCTCCATCAAATGTCAAAGGCATCCGAAGTTTTCTTGGCCATGCTGGCTTTTATCGGCGGTTTATCAAAGACTTCTCCAAAGTTGCAAGGCCATTGAGTAATCTACTCAACAAAGATAAGTCTTTCTCCTTTAATGATGATTGTTTAAATGCCTTTAAAATTTTGAAAGAGAAACTCATCACCGCACCCATAACCGTTGCTCCAAATTGGACTTTGAATTTTGAATTAATGTGTGATGCTAATGATTATGTCGTTGGTGCGGTGCTTGGTCAAAGAAAGGCCAAAAATTTTCATGATATTCATTATGCGAGTAAAGTTCTTAATGAGGCACAAGTTAACTATGCCACCACTGAAAAAGAATTACTCGCTATTGTTTACGCACTTGAGAAATTTCAGTCTTATCTGATTGGTTCTATGGTGGTAGTCTACACTGACCACTCAGTAATTAAATATCAGCTTACCAAGCCGGATTCGAAGCAAAGGCTCATTCGTTGGATCCTTTTGTTACAAGAGTTTTATTTGGAAATCCGTGACAAGAAAGGATCGGAAAACTTGGTAGCGGATCATTTGTCTAGGTTGGTCAATGTATAGGTAACTCACCGTGAGAATGAGGTCCGTGAAGAATTTCCGGATGAAAAGCTTTTTCGAGTACAAGTTAGGCTATGGTTTGCAGATTTCGCTAACCACAAAGCCACCGGTTTTATACCGGAGGACCTAACTTGGAATCAAAGACGGAAATTCCTCTCGGATGCTAATTTCTATGTTTGGGATGAACCATACTTGTTTAAGTTAGGAGGTGACAATTTGTTAAGGAGGTGTGTCACTCTTGATGAAGCCAAAAGTATCCTTTGGCATTGTCACAACTCGTCGTATGGAGGGCATTACAATGGTTTAAGAACGGCAACTAAAGTCCTCCAATCGGACTTTTATTGGCCTACATTGTTCAAAGATGCCAATCTCCATGCTAAAAGTTGTGATACATGCCAAAGAAGTGGAGGGATTGGAAAAAGAAATGAAATGCCTTTGCATACTATTTTAGAAGTCGAAGTTTTCGATTGTTGGGGCATTGATTTTGTTGGACCATTCCCACCATCTTTTTCAAACGAGTATATTTTAGTTGCGGTTGAATATGTTTCCAAGTGGGTGGAAGCAATTGCGTCACCGAGGGCCGATGGCAAGACGGTGATAAAATTTTTAAAGAAAAACATATTCTCCCGTTTTAGCACCCCTCGTGTGTTAATTAGTGACGGAGGTTCGCATTTTTGCAATGCACCGCTCAAAAAGGTCTTAGAGCATTATGGTGTAAAGCACAAAGTTGCAATTCCGTACCATCCGCAAACAAATGGTCAATTCGAGGTGTCTAATAGAGAGGTGAAAAGAATTTTAGAGAAAACCGTGTCAAGTTCGAGGAAAGATTGGTCGCAAAAGTTAGATGAGGCTTTGTGGGCATATCGCACCGCTTACAAAGCACCAATAGGTCTAACTCCTTTTCAAATGGTTTATGGAAAGTCATGCCATTTTCCCATTGAATTGGAGCACGAAGCTCTTTGGGCTCTGAAAATGTTGAATTTTGATCCGAGTTTGGCTGGTGAGAAAAGGAAAGTCCAATTGCATAAATTAGAAGAAATATGAAATAATGCTTACCATTCAAGTAAGATATACAAACAAAAAGTGAAGGGATATCACGACAAGAAGGTTTCTCAGAAGGATTTTCGGGTTGGTCAGTTGGTACTTTTGTTCAATTCCTGTTTGAAGTTGTTTCCGGGAAAATTAAAGTCTAAGTGGTCTGGATCGTTTCTTGTCAAAGATGTCAAGCATTATGGAGTAATAGTCATAGAGGACTTAAAAAAGAAAGAAAGTTGGATGGTGAATGGCCAACGTTTGAAAGTTTATCTTGGAGGAGAGTTCGATCGGGAGAATTATGCTGTGTTTCTTGATGATTGTTGAATCATCTTGGACCGTCGAGCTTAGCCGATGTTAAAAGCGCGCTTGTTGGGAGGCACCCCAACATTGTAAGTATTTATTGCTTTATTTGTTGTTTTAAGGATTTGGGATATTATGAAGTATTTAAGGAAGTGGCAGTTTGCAGAAATTTTTTGAAAAAAAAACTGTCATGTTCGCTTTGCGAACCTGCGGCGAGCATTCGCTGGCTCTTTCGCTTTGCGAACCCAGCGAGACAGGGGAATATGTTTTTTCCACCTCAGCTTAAAAAAGGGTTTTAATGTTTTGGGTGGGCCAACACTTAGGCCTAACACCCATTTCATTTTCTGAGAGTGAGAGGAAAAACCTTACTCCCACTCTTGCCTCTCTTTCATTCATTCACAAACACTTTCAAGAACTCAAGCTCTCACGTGCTCTGTTTCTCAAATTTCACCCAAGTCTTTTCCCCTATTTCAGTCACAAGCTCAGGTTTGCATCTCTTTTTCTTGCTAATTTCTGTTAGATATTGTTAGGGTTGTGGTTTACATTAGAGACATTTATGAAATTAGGGTTTAATTTATGTTGTAAGGTTTAGATGCTGATGCATGCTGAATATTGATTAAGCCTGAGAATATAAATGAATTGGAGAATGTTGCTCTAGTGTTAGACCTGTTGAGTTGTGGATTTTCTGAATTTTTCGTGGGTTCGCTGTTTTATTCGCCTTGCGAACCTAGGCGAGCATTCGCCAGACCTTCGCTTAGCGAATCTGGGGCGAATGTTCGCCAGCCTTCGCTTTGCGAATACTGGAGCGAACAGAACAGAATGTTAAATTTTTTTTTATTGTTTCAGTTGTGATTTGCTTTTGACTGCCAATTCTAATGACTGTAGGCGAGCATTCGCCAGACCTTCGCTTAGCGAATCTGGGGCGAATGTTCGCCAGCCTTCGCTTTGCGAATACTGGAGCGAACAGAACAGAATGTTAAATTTTTTTTTATTGTTTCAGTTGTGATTTTCTTTTGACTGCCAATTCTAATGTCTGTATTCCTACCTTTTGTTGTTTACTTGTTGGTGTGTGCAGATGGCCCCCAAAATTAACCCAGCCAAGAAGCGAAAGTCCTCCACATCGCGGTAATTGCCGATCCAATTTGATGAGACTCGCTTTAGATGTGCCAAACAAGCAGCAAGGTACCTTACCTTGGAAAAAAAGAGCATTTTAGCAGAAAAGAGATACATCCTTAGTGACCGTGGGAAGTATCGGTCTATCGCAGAGCTTTTGGAAGAAAAAAAATGGGGACGACTGATAACCCCAATTGATAGCTACAATGTCGAGCTTGTCTGTGAATTTTATGCAAACGCCCTTCCTGATGATGGCGAAAAATTTGGACTACCTTAGTTAGGGGGAAGATGGTGAAATTTGACCGGAGATCCATTAGTATTCTTCTTGGAAGTCATTTGCCTTTAAGAGCTAGCGAGATTGGTGATTACCATCGGGACCTACATCTTCACCGGGATATCCCAAAAATGACCAGAGATCTCCTTCGCCCAGAAAAAACAGTAGAACTCAACCCATCTAGGGTTGCTATTAGGTTTAGGCGGGAGGACATGCAGCCTTTGGGCCAACTCATTTTGCTTTTGGTGATCACCAATATCAAGCCAAAGTCTCATTCATCTACCATCCTGATTCCTCTTGCACACCTTGTCCATAGTATTTTGACAAATGTGAAAAATTGACGTGGCCCGTATAATTGCCGATGAGATCAGGGCAATTATGGAGAGTGGCCTTGGTGGTACCGCTTATCGGGTGAATGCCCTCTCGTATTTCCTTGTCTTATCATGTCCTTGTGTATGGATGTTGGGGTTGATATTCCCACACGCCGTCAGGTCACTATCCCATCGGCTATTGATGATCATTATGTCAACAAATTCTCAAGCCAAAAGGGATAAGGGGTGAGACATCAGGTGCTGGTGCTGAGGCTAGCAGGAGGGGTGGGGGTGCTTCTGGTCCTGGATCTCCGAATTTTTACCCTTATCAGCAGGAAATATTCCAGTACAACTGGGACTGGATGGCCGCTTCTCAGTGTGCCATGACTGACTTACACAATTCCATGCAGGTTCTCCAGTTGCAGATGCGCGATCCCACCGCTGAGCATTCATTGATGTCTAGGGAGCATCTCCTTACACATGTTGGTTGGCCTGAGGCCAGGCCAGTTTTCGGAGGGCGAGAGGATGTAGTTGGTGCTGATGTTGATGATTCTGATAAGGAGGGTGATGGTGATGAGGTTGGTGTATCTGGTTCTGGTTCTGAGGATGAGGAGATAGAGATGTATGCTTCAGAGTCCGAGGAGGACTAATTTTATGTTCTGATGATTTTGTACTTCCTTTGAGCATCAAAGTGAAGTTTTTCTTGTATTCTGTTTTTTATTTTAGTTTGTATTGATGTACTCTATCCACTTTATTGGATTATTTTGGTTATTATGATGTACTTGTACCCTTTGTGGTACTTTTGACTTTGTAGGTGTGTTCACACCAGAACATTTTTATTATTATTAGTAATATATGTTGTTTTTCAGTAACAAAAATTCTGTTTTTACTTTTACTAATATTTCAGTTTTAATTATTGTTATTAAGCTGTTAATATGCTTTTTATTGTTTTATGATCGGTGCTTGTGGAAGTTAATATTTTCAACTTTTGGATGTTTTGTGAAAGAACTTAGGTTGGTGTTGATTGTGCATCAAAGAAGATTCCTCCAAGATTGGATGGCTATGATAGTACTTTAAGCACGATGTTGTGGCAAGGTACATAGTTACCTTGTTCTAGAATTTAGAATGTGTTAGAACTTGTTGTATTTTTACAAATGAAAATTGTGTTTCTTGTTACAACTTTATTGATTGCTTGTGTCATTAGGTCCAAAAATCACAAAAGTGAGAAACCTCCATGTTATATTATATGCTTTGGATTGATGATAAATTTTGTTTTATACTTTTAATTCCTGCTTCATCTTGTGATTTGTGTGATTTTGTGGAAGTATTAGAAATGATCAAGGCACTTGTTGATATTGAGCACATCCATTTCCAAACAGTAATTTACCCGTGGGTAGCGAGAATTTGTTAACATATTTTGTTTAGATCTCTTTTAGTGATGAACTTTGTGTTGTACATATTTTGAAAATCAAGTTCATCATTGAATTTTTGAGAGTTTCTAAAAAAATTTCTTCTTGAACCTTGGAACTTTTGTTTTAATTGATTTCCTTATCTTAAAAAGCAAGGAGCATTCACTTAAGGTTTAGTCAAAAATAAGTTGGGGAGAATGAAAAAGAAGATTGGTGAATTAAAAAAAAATTGAAAAAAAAAATTCAAGCAAGCATGTGTATATAAAAAAAAGAGAAAAAGAATGCTTGCTTGAATGAGAAAAATAGATCCAATAATTGTGCAAGGAAGTTTGAGAAGGTGTGATAAAGGAAAGAAATTAGTGAATGAAGTTGAGATCTTGTGAATACCTTGTTTAGTGAATGTTCTTTTGCATCGGCAATTTCGATTCAATGGTCTTTAGAAATGTCCCTTTATTATTAGCCCGACCAAGCTACTACCTTAAAGCCCTTAGTGATCTCTTGCTTCCATGATTTCGGTTGTGATCATTTAGATATTGTATGAATTGCTTAGTATTTGCATTATTTGTCATTTGAGTGAATTTATCCCGTGCTTGCATGCGTGTTTTGTTTCAATCCTTTTTCGAAGAGGAGTGTTAGAATGACATGAGCATGATGATTTAGTTGTCTCTTGAAACATCGTCTGAAATTTGTCTAAGAGTCAAGTTCTTTTACATTGTCGATTCTAGGATTGAGTAATTGTTGCTTTGTCAGAAGTGTTGTTTATTTGAGTCGTTTATCTTGTCTTGGTTGAATTAAATGCTAGAGCAAATCCTCTTGTTTTCAATAAGAGGCATACTTTGCTTGAGGGCAAACAAAGAGTTAGTTGGGGAGAGTTTGTTAGATGTCAAACATGCTACATATTTGTATTCAATACTTGGCATTTTTCAACACTTTCTTTGTGTTAATTGTTGATTTTAGTGATGAATTGTTGTTGTTCTTCATGCATTGTATATATACCTTTGGTGCTTGTAATATGTGTGCTATTGTGCAGGAAAAGGCACTAAATGATCAAGAATGTAAGACACAAGAAGTTGATGCAAGTTGCCAAAGAAAGAGGAAAACAACAGGCAGGTTCGCTTTGTGATGCCTGGCGAAGTACCCAGCGAATGTTCGCTTTGCAAACATTGGCGAAGCTCTCAGCGAACAAAACAGGGGGAAAAGGACCTAAAATTTGCTTTGCGAATGATCTGGCGAATGGTTCGCTTTGCGAATGAATTATTCGCTTAGCGAACTCGCGAAAATTGACATGGGCGGTTTAACTTTCAGAGGCACTTAATGTGCCATTTTCTGTCATTCGCTAGGCGAATGATCCATTCGTTGTGCGAATGCTGCTATTCTCAAATGTATTATAAATAGATTTTTAGGTTTTCTTGGGATCATAACTTGCTCTTTTCACCCAAAAACCATATTTTCTGAGTTCTTGTCATTAAGAAGTGATTTTCCACCAAGATAAGCTGGATTTGCATCCAATCTCAATTCTTCGACTCGAATGCTCTTTCATCTTCTTCCGAAACTTGGTGATCAAGCTACCATGACAATGGGTAGCTAAGCAACTCTAGTGTCAAGATTAGTAGAGGTAATCCATCATTTTTTGTATGTATTGATCTTGTATTAAGTTTGTGAACTTTGTTAATGATAAATATAGAGAAGAAACTTGTTTATATGGTTTATATTTTGTTTTGATTCATGATTGAGAGATATGTGTTAAAACTTGATCTAAGTTTCAATCCATCAATATTCATGAGGCTAGAGATAGTTTTGAATGTTGATGTTCATAAATATTGTGCTTAAATGTTATCATATTGATAGTTTGTGTGACAGATCAACAAAGGATCAATATGATAAATCCCACAACAAGTGTTCGAGAGAAACTTGTTGAGAGGATATGTGAGTTTATTTATCATTAGCATGTTCACACGCTTTTTTGAGAATATACGTACGAAACGGATAACCGGCTACTAATCTTCGCATGTTTTTACAAATCTTTAAAACCAATCCTTTTACCGTTGATTTCTTAAATTAGAATGCAAACGATCCGATTGAAAATTACCAAAACCTTTGTTACGATTAAAGTTTGAAACCCTTTTAACTATAGAACGGCGGCAATATACGCAATCTCTGTGGATACAATAAAACACCCCCTAAATACTTTTCAACATTGCCCCAGCATTTTTTAGACCAAAAGGCATGACTACCCACTCATAGGTGCCTAAGGCCCCAGGGCATCGAAACGCTGTCTTAGGGATATCCTCTTCAGCAATGAATATTTGATTATACCCAGAATATTCGTCGAGTATACTAAGGTATTCATGGCCAGCTGCAGAATCAACTAGCATTTTCGCCACAGGCATTGAGTATTCTTCCTTTAGGGTCGCAGCATTTAAATCTCTAAAATCTATGCAAACCCTCAAAGCACCATTCTTTTTAATAACATGTACAATATTTTCTAACCATTTGACATACCTAGCTGTTCGAATGAATTTGCAATGAAGAAGTCTTTCGACCTCCTCCTTGATCTTCGAGAGAATTGTCGGTGCAAACCGCCTTGGATTCTGCTTGATTGGCTTATTCCCAGGCTTAATTGGCAGCTTCAATTCGACCAGATCTCTGCTTAAGCCAGGCATCTCGTCGTAATCCCATGCAAAGCAGTCTTTAAACTCCTTTAACAACTATATCACTTAGACGTTGATTTGTGGGCTGATATTGGCACTGATATATGTTGACCTTTTCGTTTCCCCTCCTCCCAAGCCGATGTCTTCCAAAGGATCTTGCGCTAACATTTTAATGTTGGCTGCCAGCGGATCCTTCTCGAAACCCAAAGGCTCATCATCGTAGATGGCGTCGAGCCTCTAGCCTTGTACTTCATCTTGAACCTTATCAGGTGGTTCTGGATCGAAGTCCTTACCAGGACCTTCTTGGTGTAATCTTTTGTTGGCTTCGAGAACAATATGTTTCACTTCAACCTCTAGGGCCGTTTGTAGTTTGTTTTCGGCTACGTAAGCCGAAATCCTTTTAAGTGCTTCGAACTCAGACATCATCGCCAAACTCGATTCCCCATCAAGTATGGTCGACTCTAGACGTTCCTGCATATGCAAGGTCGTCTTCTCCTACGACCTTACGATCCCATTGAAAGTCATTTGTGGGATGCAAGTACAATGAACAGTATGTGTTGTCTTCTGGAGTAAATGCAAAGTTGGCTGGGTTGCATGGAGCTATGTTAGCCAAGTGCTTTTCGAAATGGCGTATGTCGAAATGATTGATTGCAGCCTTGAAATAACCTTGGTCTACTTTAATGTTTTCCTTGTTAGACGATGGCTAGGATCTAGAAGGGGGGTTGAATAGATCCCACAATTTTATACATGCAAATGGTTACCAAAAATTGGTTTAAAAAAATTAAACGGAAACAACCACTGAATCACTCGTCTACAACAAACCTCTACTAAAAGGATCGGATATGCACGACATTATTAGGAATGAATTATGGATGAGAAAAATTCAGTTTGATTAACACAATTTAAACGCAGTCAACAATGTTGTATTTGCTTGATGTTAATCCAATCCAATGAGATAAATCGACAAACAATTAAGTGCAAATGTGTTCGATTTTGCTTTGAACCAAATTATCAAACACTTGGTGTGCGTAAACACACTAAGAGCCGAATTTCAATGGAATGTAATGTTAAGCTGCTCCTAGATACAATTCAAGGAATTGTATCAATTTGACAAAACAATGTATCAGCTCAAGATTACACTACCTCAGAAATTTCGATAAATTGAGACTTCGCAAATTCGAATAAACCGAAATGTAAAAGAGTTAAGGGAAAGAGAGAACAAACACGATTTGATTAGGCAGTTCCCCAATCGTCCTCGCTATGGGTACCTCTTCCCCCAATTCCACAAATGGAATTGATATATATATATATATATATATATATATATATATATATATATATATATATATATATATATATTGCCGTTTGCAAATTGTTTATACAAGAGAAGAACAATGAACATCCAAACCCTTAAACGTCTTTGATTGTTGATGCAGAGCCTTCTTTCCCCTTGATTCAAGATGAATCAAGTGCCTCAAATTCGGTAGAATAAATCACTGTCTCACGCTACTAGACTGCAAGAACCCACCGTTCTCCGTCACCTTCACTCGGCCGATTTCGATCTTCCACAATTCGATCCCAAATCTTTCTTCTACGATCCTCCGACTGTAGCTACTAAACCGAATGAATACTCTGTTCTTCGGTTACCTTCGCACGACTGAATCCCTGTAGAACGAAACGGTTTGTGCAAAAACCCCCAAAATCACTGTCTCACACTACTAGACTAAAAGAACCCGCAGCTTTTCAATCACCTTCACTCGGTCGATTCTTGGAGGACAAATCCTGAGGTTTTATTCAAGAAACACCTACCAATTCTCAACCCAGAACAGAAGATCACACACTCCTAATTCTGAACGTTATCACTTCATGACAATGGACAACACAAGCAAAAATGATTATGTGTAATTGTTGGTTGACTCAAGGATGAAATGAAGATGAAGAGAAAGATTGGTACATATTTTCACGTTTCTTGTTCTCTTTGAAATGTGAGCAGACCCAACTATATATAATGAGTAATGAGACCCTAAACATAAAGTAACAGAAATAACAGAAAAAATAAAATGCAAAAAATCAGTTCGGGAAAAGTTGGGTCGACCGCCCTTTTAATGAGGGTCGGCGTGAGCTAACCTATGGAAGTGTCTATTCAAAATTGGAAGCCATGCATCGACCCATCCACACCTTGCGTCGATGCAAGTCTGCAGATTTTACATATAATCAAATTTCCAGAAGCATGCGTCGAACGCATGCAGCAGGGGGTCAGCGTGCGCTTTCCCAAACATTTCACAAAATCTGTCCAAACTAGCATGAGTCGACTCATGCTTACTTTGGGTCGACTCATGACCTGCATATTATCAAATTTTCATTTTTTTGCATGTTTTAGCAGATCAAGACTCGAGACAAACATGCCAAACATCAATATTGAAATCATGCACAAGTAATTTCATGTTAGACCTTTTCCTATATGCTTAGATGCATGAAAATCGTTGATTAGATGCAATTTGTCCGACAATGAAGTGATACCGCTCAAATTACAATCTAATGCTTAGCTTATTTGTTGACATCATTAAAACCGAAATGGATGAAAGACCTTAGCCCTCACATACTCCCCCTTTTTTATGATGGCAACACTGTTTAGCTTTCTCTTGATTTGTAATTTGAGGACGAACAAGCTCCCCCTGTCTTTAACACTTCAATGTATGCTACTTTGTAATTTTTGTTTGCTAGTATCCTTCTCCCCCTTTGACAACATCAAAAATAGGAAAAGAAGGTGGTCAACGAGATAACAATATAACAAGTAACGGTTCATTCACAAATTTGCAACACGACAACACTAACACGCATCCACATATGATACAGTTAATGTAATACTTGAAGCGGATAAATACGGAACATAAGAAGCAAACACGATTCATTCCATAATATTTTCAACTGAAACAAACATAGTTCAAATGTAAAACAACTGAAATAACTTGCAACTCAAGGAACAAAACATAAAAGCAACAACACAAATAATATGATGCACGAATGATAATGCTAATCCCTATGGTATTCTCCCCCTAAATGGGTGACCTCTTCCCAGATAGTAGTGGCCTGGCGGTGGCATCTCCTCGAGGGTCTGATTCAGCTCGATCACAGCACTATTGAGAATGTTGAGACTGATGTTCAGGTTTTGAGTCTAAATTGTCATGGCATTTCCCAAATGAGTGAATCTTGTCATGGAGGCATCAGCAAACCTACTAAAATTTTAGGTGTGAGCATTCAATTGGTTTGTAAGCGTATTGAATCTTGCCTCCTGAGAAGTGTACCTCTGAGCTTGCAATGCCCGGAATTCTTCGTGTTCTAGCTGCATATGATTCATCATTGCTAGAATTTCTTCTGTGGGCCGGAAATCTTCTTGTGGCTGCGGAGTAGGAGGTGTAGAATATTCAGGATGTTGCCAGTCTGATTCATCACTTTGTTGTTGTTGACCATAGTTAGGAGGAACATAAGCATCCCTAAGAGCGGTCCAACTATTGTTTTGCCATTACCCCCAACCCTGATTATCATCATTTTCCTCTGGTTGAGGATAACCCATCCAAGCCGCATTATGTGCGTCTTCCATATCCACATCAGCATTGTCATCATCTTGGTTCTCATTTGGAAACGGGTGAGTTGATCTAAACTTGTATTTATACTCATTTTCAACTGGATCCCAAGTGTAACCCATCATTGTGAGAGTCTTTTGTTGAAATTGATGCTCAAACAAAATGTTGACACAATGAATGTTTGGAACAGAGATACCAGCCTTATTCAAAATATTTTGAATACAAGATCCATAACTCAAAGCAGTACCTTTTGTGGAGTCGCGAAGAGCAAACATACAGTAATGTGAAATAGTATGGCCAATTAATTTTGATCTTGTTCTTCAGAATGTAGATAAGATGAACCTCATCTTTATCCACTCTAGATAACCCACCTTTCTTGGGTTGCAAAATATGAGCGACTATCCACTGCAGAATGCGATCAGAAAACTTCAAGTGACCTGTTGTAACATTTTTCAAAAACAGCTCTCTTGATACAATATCATCTAGGTATGGTTCACGCAACATTGAGTTCAAAGCCGATTTAAACTCATAGTTGGCAACAAACTTGGTGTCAGTTACTTGAGGGAGACTTCATCAGTATCCAAATAGAACAAACTAGTTCACACATCATTATTCATAGAGTGCGACACGTTATTCATAGAATACGTAAAATCTGCACCTTCAAATTTTCCCTCAATCCCACAATAGAACAAGCGGACCAGATCCCAGTTAAACTTATCATCACATTCAAGAAAATAATCAAAATTCTGAGCATTTAACATGTCAATTACCTCATCAAGATGATAGTTTGGAGCCATCAAGGAGTAGTAAGCATGTTGGCGAATAACAGCCTGGTTGCGGAAGTTTTTATCGAAAGACTCAGATAGAGCATTAGAGAGTAGAGACATAGCAGTTACCGGAGTTGTAGAGGTTTCGGCTCTTGAGGTGGAAGCTCTTGTGGTGCGTTTGCCAGTTGCACGTCGGGAAGCCATTGTTGAAGAGTTGATGAAGATGATAAACAGTACACGAATGAAGAACAATTGGTAGTGCTTGATTCCAAAACCTTGTGAAACCCTTTTCTTATAAGACTTGTGAATCAAACTTTGTGAGTTTAGAGTGTTTATGGGTTTTGATGGGTTTTGATGAAGGTTTAATGGAGTTAAAGGAGAAGTTGGAGGAGAATAAGTGGAGAAGACCAAGAGAAATCAGATTTTATGGCATGCAATGATGAAATGTTATGTGCATTGAAGATATACAATGTAAATGAGAAACACTAGGTCGGCGCACGCATTCCCAAAAAGAAGGGCTCACAATTCGTCAGGTGTGCGTCGACCGGAGCATAGGATGCGTCGACGCAAGCTGACGTGGTTTTGAAAAAAATTTGAAATTTTAAAGATGCGCCGACCGGTGGTAGGCGTGCGCTAACCCGACTGTTTTCATTTAAACAAAATCAATTCATGAATCGACCCATGGACTTCTTAGGTCGACTCATCCAAGTTAAACATGGAAATTTTTTAAATTTTGCAAACAAAAGTCCCAAAAAAAACATAAATAAACATGCAAACACATAGAACCAACATCCAAATGATCAAAAATAAGCTTAAATGTATAACAAACATCATTTTGAAACACTCAACATGGTACATTTTTGAAGAAAACTTATAAAGTGGAACAATATTACCTTGATCATAATTGACAATGAGAGCCCTCACATATAGCTTAATAACTCATTACCTTGTTACTCAAAAGCATAAACAAGCATATATATATATATATATATATATATATATATATATATGTGAAGATCAACTATCTTAAAGGATTATCAAACACGATCCTAGATGTCGAGAACGCCAAGTTCCCTACGGATGTGAAAGAAAGGCTCTGTAGCTAGTGGTTTTGTAAAAATGTCAGCAAGTTGATTTTTAGTATCAACATGCTCAAATACCACATCATCTTTCTCTACATGATCCCTAAGGAAATGATGACGTATTTCGATATGCTTGGTGCGTGAATGTAATACGAGGTTCTTAGTTAGGTTAATAACACTAGTGTTATCGCACAAAATGGGAATACGCTCAAGTTTTAAATTGAAATCAAGCAATTGTTGTTTAAGCCATAGGACTTGAGCACAACAACTACTGGCGGCAACGTATTCCGCCTCAGCTGTTGACAAAGCAACGGAAACCTGTTTCTTGATATGCCAACTCGCCAAGGAATTTGCGAAAAAGTGACACGTGCCACAGTACTTTTCCTATCCAATTTCCACCCGACAAAATCAGAATCGGAATAGAAAACTAAGGAACAAACACTACCTTTGGAATACCACAACCCATACTTTGGAGTACTGGAAAGGTATCTAAGTATGCGCTTAACTGCTTTTAGGTGGGATTCCTTGGGACGTGCTTGATACCTCGCATACATGCATACACTGAACATAATATCGGGCCGTGAATCAGTAAGATAAAGAAGCGATCCAATCATACCTCTATACATTTTTACCTCACATCCTTACCATTTTCATCACGATCAAGATTTGCACTAGTAGGCATTGGAGTATCTATTGCTTTGCAGTTTAGCATGTCGAAATGTTTAAGAAGCTTAAGACAATATTTCATTTGACTCACGAATGTGCCCTCTTCGAGTTGCTTAATTTGCAATCCGAGGAAATAGTTGAGCTCCCCCATCATGCTCATTTCAAACTCCCCCTGCATCAAACTAGACAACTCCTTGACCAAGGTCATGTTAGTAGACCCAAAGATAATATCATCAATATAAATTTGTACCAAGATTAAATGTTTTCCTTGACGTTTAATAAAGAGGGTTGTGTCAACCTTCCCTCTTGAATACCCTTGGTCAAGTAAAAATTTGCTTAGACGTTCATACTAAGCCCTAGGGGCTTGTTTAAGTCCGTACAAAGCACGTTTGAGTTTATAAACATGATCGGGATATTCATGGGACTCAAAACCCGGAGGTTGGGCAACATAAACCTCTTTATTTATATATCCATTAAGGAAAACACTTTTAACATCCATTTGGAATAATTTGAAGTTCTTAGTGCAAGCATAAGCAAGTAAAAGGCGTATAGCCTCAAGTCGGGCAACCGGCGCATAAGTTTTCTCATAGTCGATTCCTCCCTCTTGGTTATAGCCTTGCACTACAAGCTGCGCTTTGTTACGTATTATTACTCTATTTTCATCAAGTTTATTCCTAAACATCCATCGGGTGCCGATTACTCAATGACCTTGCGGAGGAGGGACAAGGTCCCAAACCTCATTTCTCCTGAATTGATTTAGTTCATCTTGCATTGATAAAAACCAATGCTCATCGAGTAAAGCCTCCTTTGCGTTTTTAGGTTCTACTTGTGACACAAAAGCGGAGTAATAGCAAAAGTTACTAAGTTTAGAGCGAGTGGTTACTCCCTTAGAGATATCATCGAGAATGTTGTCAATTGGATGGTCTTTAGAAGACTTCCAAGCTGCAGGAAGTTCATCTTTATCAGAATGATGATCCTCCTCACTCTTCAATGGTTGGCTATCCTTTTCCTCCTTAATACGCACAGCTTCAGGCTGATCAGTTCCCTTATCAGTGTCCTTGAGTATGTCTTCAGAAGGCACACCTGCACCATGAAAAGAACTACCTTCTCCGACATTTCTCGGATAAGACTCATCAAAAGTAACATGAACTGACTCTTCAACTACACGTAACCTCTTATTATAAATTCTATACGCTTTACTTGACTGAGAGTATCCAAGACAAATACCCTCGTCGGCCTTGGCATCAAACTTACCAAGAGTCTCTTTACCATTGTTTAACACGAAGCATTTGCAACCATATACATGAAGGTGAGAGATATTTGGCTTACGCCCTTTTAAAAGCTCATACGGTGTCTTGTTCAGAATAGGACGGATGAGCACCTTATTCAAAACGTAACAAGCCGTACTTATGGCGTCGGCCCAAAAGTATTTTGGAAGTCCACTTTCATTGATCATAGTCCTTCCAAGTTCTTCTAAAACTCTATTTTTACGTTCCACCACCCCATTTTGTTGAGGGGTACGTGGTGCGGAAAAATTATGATAAATTCCATTGGATTCACAAAATGCCTCAAACAAATGATTTTCAAATTCACCCTCATGGTCACTTCTAATTGACACAATGTTTGTGTTTAACATGTTTTGAGATAACTTAGCAAATCTTTCAAAGGCCGAAAAGGTATCACTCTTGTTTGCTAAGAAAATAGTCCAACAAAACCTAAAAAAGTCATCGACTATTACAAAACCATAATAGTTACCACCTAGGCTTTTAACCCTAGATGGTCCAAAGAGGTCCATATGGAGAAGCTCAAGGGGTCTCATAGTTAAAACTGAAATTCTAGTATCAGACGTGTGATGTTAAGGTGCGATGTCACAACAACACACTCTGCAATTGGACAGCAATAATAGTAATAAATCAACACAATGAATTGTTCACCCAGTTCAGTCTAACTACCTACGTCTGGGGGTTACCAAGCCAGGGATGAAATTCACTACTTGTAGAATTAAATTACAGACTTAACAACCACGTTGACAATCTCCTAATCTTAATTCCTACTAGTGACTTTCTACCTAAGAAACCACTTAGATATGAGAACACTACTCAATCCCTAAAACACTTCAAAGATCACACACTTTGAATAACACTACTTGATTCTGCTTCACAGCTTTGATCAAGTTACACAACTCTTTATCGCTTCACAGTTTCTAAGAGAGGACATAAAACAACTCACCAATTCAACCTAGAATGGTGTATACAAAACTCGTACAAAATACTTAAGACACTCAGCCTATACTCTTGATCTTCTCTCTGTATTTCTGTACTTTTTCCTTTGGTCTTGTGCGCTTTATATAGCCACCTGAATTGGGCTTGGACTGCTACAATATCTGACTTGATTTGTTATTTAAAATTGAATATTCAAAACAGATTTTCTCCTAAAATCTTTTCAAATCTTCAACCTTTTAAATCTCCTACAAATCTGCATCAAATCTCCTATGCAGCGGAAAATATCTAACCCAAGATATTCGCATCCAATGAGACAACTTGCTCTCCACAATTCCAGCTAACACGCAAACCCTAACAACATCACAACCTGATGTTATTAATTCTGCAGATCTAATGTCACAACATCGCATATGACATCAGACATCCAAACTTCAGCAATTAAACACTTAACACATCCAAGTGTTAAGACTCAATGTTGCAACATCACCACCTTGACATCAACATTGAACATACTTTGTTTTACCAAAATTCCAGCCAGTCCAAGATCTAACAATCTCCCCCTTTGGCTAATTTTGTCTAAAACAATCTCTGCACCTTCAGAGACTTCAGCAGCGGAAAAACTTCAAACAATGATTTTGAAACTCCAAGCAGCAGCAACATCTTAAAATCACTTCACAAAACTCTGCTGCATCACCAAGTTCAACAGCTACACTCTTCAAACATTCAAATAGCTGCACATATTTCATTATTAGTAGCAATGAGCACTCCCCCTCAATGCAATAACGAGCAATTACTCAGCAATTACTCCCCCTTAATTTCTGCACTATCTGCACTACTATAGCTAACATATTCTTTTGACTGTCAACATTAGCAGCAATTTCTTTGGCTACTTCTCCCCCTTTTTAGCCACAATTAGACAATCTTCAATCAGGAGCCCTATTAACTACAATTAGTACACCCTAGCTCTCATTGTTAGCCTCATAGTTAGTAACCAGGCAAAACAAATCATAGAACAGAAAAACAATATAACGGGTGCAAATACATCACAATATTCATGATACAAACCATGCACAACAGTGCAGAAACAAAAACAACAGAATCAAAACTACTAACTAAGAAAAACATTAAAAGCTTTAATCATCTGAGCTGAGATCATCATCTTCTTCATCTTCTTTTGGACTGTCATTATCAGACTTATCCTTCTTATCAGCAACTACTTTTCCACTTTCTTTTTCTTTCATCTTCAGAGTCATAAGTAATTTTTTAAACTTGTCATTCCTTTCAATGTTTACTCTAATAACTTCATCTAGTTCTTTACAGGCTTCCTCCAGTTTAGAAATCATATCAGTCTTGACATGAGTATAATTAGTAGATGTTGAGGCAGATGCCTTGACATGATCAGCAACATGTTTTCCTTCAAACAACTTCTGATGAAAAGACAAGTCAGGCTTCCTTCTACACACAATATCATACTGGTGAAGAATCCCAGGATGCTGAGATAGAATTATCCCACAAATGAGGGATGGAAATGCAATAGGCAATTTGACAGCTCTTGTTGCAGCATGCTTGATAGTCTGATTATAAATGTAAGAGCCATAATCAATTAGTCTCTTTGTTCCAATGGCATAAACTAATTTGCCCAAACCAGCAGAAACAGAGGTCTTGTGGTTAGTAGGAACCCAGTTAACAGCACCTATTCTATGAAGAAGAGCATATTTCACACTTAATAAACTTGCTGATAACTTCCCTTTTGAAGGCCAAACTTCTACCTGACCAGTTGTGATTTCTTTGCAGATAACATTATTAGAAACTTCTAGTTCTCCATAATCTTCCTCACTTCTTCCTAAGTAGGCATTGATCACCTTAGGAGAGAACCAGACACACTTACCCCTGACGGTAACTCTTCTGAAAGTTAAGCTTTTGCTGTCATTAATAGACTCAGGGATATTCACTATAAATTCTCTGACCAGTCTATCATAGCAACTAGTCAATCCTGACACAGTCCTTATGAGACCAGCAAACTTAATTAGATCTACAATTCCAGTAGACTCTAAGTCATCTGTAACTAGCTCTCTTTCCAGAGCTATCTTTCTTTGGCTCACACAATTCCACATGGATGCACTTCTGGCACAGTGAAATGAGATGTTATCCGGCACTTGATCAGCAGATCTGTTCCTCACAGGGTTGATGTCTTGAACATCACACTCTGAATCTGATTCTCCTCTTCTTCCCAGATATGGCAACTTTGCTCCACGACTTGGGAGAGTCTGCAACTGAGGTCCTTTTCTTATCCTTGACCATATTTTCATTAGGAAGTGACTCCACTCCTTTCCCTTTCCTATCCTCCCTTCTTCTTGCTATCGCATTACCAATGATATCGCTATCAGATGAGTCCTCAACATCTATAACCTCAACCTGATCCTTCCCTTTATAACTGTGACTATCATCCCTAGGGGACGATGTTCTGACATCAAGGATGACATCAGTATCTTCAAGATCTACTTCTTTACTACCACCTTCAGCGTCATGAATCACAGACAAGGCCAGTCTGTGAAGATTTGTGTCCTCACTTTGAGAGTCCACCTGTTCAGTAGGCATTTGCCTTAAAGGGACAGAAATCCCTTTCACACGTATTCCCTTCTCAAGAATTTTGGCGGCAATCTGCTCCAAATGCATGTCCACATCATACTTCTCCTCAACAGCTTAAGAAGATGATGACCTAGTTTCAGTTTTATTCAACTTGGTTGAAGGTTTAGAGATACCTGAATCTCGAAGTGCCATAGGAATGTGTTCTTTGTCAGCAAATTCTTTTTTCGAAGAAACCCTAGTTCGTACATCAGAGTTCTTGGATGGGGAAGACATCGTTCTTTTGTAACAGACTAGGTTTAGAGAAGATTTTTCTATTCTGTTGAGATTAAGGGAGATGAACCGTTAAGAAGAGAACGCTTTGATGAATCTTGATATAGAATCAATATGGTAAGGCGCCTGATTTTGAGTACCTCTTAAAGACCAATTACTAATTTTCTTCCTCCATAAAGACTTTCCTTTTAAAGATTTAAAAGGATTCACACCAGAACTCATTAACTCTGAGTGGCCTTTCAGCATCCTTTCACACCTGATGTCATGGTCTGATATTATAACATCAACTTGAACATCATCAGTTGAATTAACTTCAAGAGGAATCCACTGATAGCAGTTATCTTTGGATCTGGCACCCTTCATAACAACCTAATTATGATCATTAGATACCTCACACTCATCTTTGGTGTAGTTAACTTTGTAACCTTCATCACATAGCTGACTTATGCTAATCAGATTTGCATTCAAACCTTGGACAAGGATCACACTATCAAGAGTTAGACCATCATGATTCTTCACTCTTCCAACTCCTTCTACTACTCCTTTTTCTCCATTGCCAAACACAACCTTATTTGCATGGCAAGGATTGAACTCCACCAACTGCTCCTTGGACCCGGTCATGTGCATTGAACATCCACTGTCAAAGTACCATGCATCCATGGAAAAATGTCCATCTGAGGTATGAGCCAATAGACATATGACCTGAGCTTTAGGAACCCATTGTTTCACCACCTTGGGCCTGACCTCCTTCTGTCTGGGTTGAGGAGCAGAATTTGGATAACCATGAAGCTTGAAGCACGAGGACTGCATATGTCCAGACCTGCCACAATAGAAGCATCTGACTCTGTCATCTCTGAAGCAGTTAAATCTTCTGCCACTTTGATGATAATGTTGTGGCTGCCACCCATAATGTTGTCTCCTTCTTTTATAGTTGGATTGTCTTCTCCTGTACTGAGGACGCTGTCTCCTAGGCTGTCTCCTATGGTGATGAGGCTTCCTTCTTCCATAGTGATGAGGCACAGTATTGTTGTATCCATATCCATATCCATACAAGTCTCTCTGATGTTGAGACATCTGATGGGACATATTCTATTTGAACCTGGAAGCTTGCATACTCTTGTGATATTAGGGAGGCATATACTGACTAGCTCCTCAAAGCTGCATCTTCCTCTGATGGGGACCATTCTTTTTCTCAACATTCTGAGGCTGAACAATCTTTTTAGGGGTAGGATCCTGTCTTTTTGTTTGAGACATTAGTTGGGACACCTCCTCCTTTGTTCCTGAAGAGCTTGCTTCAGCAGAAACCTTTTTCTCAGCCACAAATCCTATACCTGACTTATCACCAGCCACTTTTTCTGTCTGAAGGATCTTATCAAGTGTGTCTGTACCACAGCTCAGCATCCTAACAGATTTGGTCATATGCACAAGATGAGCTTTGACCAGTGAGACTTCGTTTTCCAAATCAGCTTTAGCAGTCTCAAGCTAAACAATCTGTTCCTTCTGACTCTTGTTTTCTTGACAGATTTCAGCACTCTTCAGGCAAAGCTCTTGATAAGTAGAAGCTAGCTCCTCAAAGGTTATTTCCCCATCACTAGAATCATCATCAGAAACAACAATTCCTATCAAAGCTCTAACATGCTTTGCTGACTCACCTTTACTTTCACTATCAGAGTCAGACCAGGAAACTGTCATGCCCTTCTTCTGCTTCTTCAAGAAGGTGGGACACTCTTTCTTGACATGTCCATACCCTTCACACTCAAAGCACTGAACTCCTTTATCTTGGGTAGTTTTCTCTTCATCCTTCTCTTTTGACTTGCTGATGTCAGAAGATATGTTCTTGACATTTGGCCTGGAGTTATTGTTCATCCTCTTGAACACTTTGTTGAACTGTCTTCCCAATATAACTATGGCCTGAGATATATCCTCCTGGGATTCAGAACTATTTCCTTTTTCTTCTTGATCATTTGACACCAAGGCTATATTCTTTGGCTTCTTTTCTGGTTCTTCCTCATTCAACCCAAGCTCAAAAGTTTGAAGAGATCCAATGAGCTCATCAACTCTCATCTTGCTGATGTCTTGTGATTCTTCAATGGCAGTTACCTTCATCTTATACTTCTTAGGAAGGGACCTAAGGATCTTCTTTACAAGCTTTTCATCTGACATTTTTTCACCAAGAGCACTGGATGCATTAACTAGCTCCAGAATATTCATGTGGAAGTCATGAATAGTCTCATCTTCCTTCATCTTCAGGCTTTCAAATTTTGATGTTAGAATCTGAAGTCTTGACATTTTAACTCTAGATGTACCTTCATGAGTGTCTTTCAAAATATCCCACGCTTCCTTAGCAACTTCACAGGTATTGATTAACTTGAAAATATTCTTATCCACTCCATTGAAGATTGTATTTAGAGCTTTGGAATTACCAAGGGCAAGCTCATCTTCTTCCTTGGTCCATTCTTCTTCAGGCTTTGGCTTTGAGGCGCCTTCTTTATCTTTGCCAGCATCATCTTTCTCACACACAACAGGTGCTTTCCACTCTTTAATAATAGCCTTCCATGCCCTACTGTCCAAGGATTTTAAGAAAGTAGTCATCCTTGGCTTCCAATAGTCATAATTGGATCCATCCAAAATAGGGGGTCTGTTGACGAATCCTCCAACTTCTTTGTCCATCTTTACACCAGAAAGTAACTTCCCTATATCTCACCCAGAGACAGACAGGATGCCTTCTCTGATACCAATTGAAATTCTGGTATCAGACGTGTGATGTTAAGGTGCGATGTCACAACAACACACTCTGCAATTGGACAGCAATAACAGTAATAAATCAACACAATGAATTGTCCACCCAGTTCGGTCTAACTACCTACGTCTGGGGGCTACCAAGCCAGGGATGAAATTCACTACTTGTAGAATTAAATTACAGACTCAACAACCACGTTGACAATCTCCTAATCTTAATTCCTACTAGTGACTTTCTACCTAAGAAACCACTTAGATATGAGAACACTACTCAATCCCTAAAACACTTTAAAGATCACACACTTTGAATAACACTACTTGATTCTGCTTCACAACTTTGATCAAGTTACACAACTCTCTATCGCTTCACAGCTTCTAAAAGAGGACAGAAAACAACTCACCAATTCAACCTAGAATGGTGTATACAAAACTCGTACAAAATACTTAAGACACTCAGCCTATGCTCTTGATCTTCTCTCTGTATTTCTGTACTTTTTCCTTTGGTCTTGTGCGCTTTATATAGCCGCCTGAATTGGGCTTGGACTGCTACAATATCTGACTTGATTTGTTATTTAAAACTGAATATTCAAAACAGATTTTCTCCTAAAATCTTTTCAAATCTTCAACCTTTTAAATCTCCTACAAATCTGCATCAAATCTCCTATGCAGCGGAAAATATCTAACCCAAGATATTCGCATCCAATGAGACAGCTTACTCTCCACAATTCCAGCTAACACGCAAACCCTAACAACATCACAACCTGATGTTATTAATTCTGCAGATCTAATGTCACAACATCGCATGTGACATCAGACATCCAAACTTCAGCAATTAAACACTTAACACAGCCCAGTGTTAAGACTCAATGTTGCAACATCACCACCTTGACATCAACATTGAACATACTTTGTTTTACCAAAATTCCAGCCAATCCAAGATTTAACAAAAACAATATTTTTGGATTTAAAAGAGATCCTTGTTTGCTTCCCCATTTGACAAGAATCACAAAGATGATCCTTTGTGAATTTGATTTTGGGCAAACCGATGACTAGGTCTTTAGAGACTATTTTGTTAAGCAAATCAAAGTTGATATGCGCCAACCATTTATGCCACAACCATGAATCCTCATTCATAGTGACTAGACACTTGTCGCCATTCAACGATACTTCATTTAAGTCTATCATATAGACGTTATTCACCCTCAAGCCCTTAAACACATCCTTTTTGTCACCATCTTCAATTATGCAACAATCTTTCGAAAATGATACTTTATAATTTTTGTCGCATAGTTGACTAATGCTTAAAAGGTTGTGTCTAAGGCCTTCCACAAGAAGTACATCAGAGATAGTAGTAGATGAGGGGTTATCTACACTACCTTTTCCGAGAATCTGTCCCTTGTTGTTATCTCCGTAGGTGACAAACCCCTTTTTCTTCGCCACAAAGTCGATGAAAAGAGATATGTCTCCGGTCATATGTCTCGAGCACCCACTATCCAGAACCCATCTTCTTTCGGTGGTCTCAAGACTTTGTAACTACAAAACAATCAAGGGAGAGTAGGTACCCAATTCTCATTGGCTCCTTTACGGTGAGTGAAACCAAGATCGCACTTGGGTAACCATTGATAGATGCCTTTTGGAACAAGAAATCTTCTAAAACGGCATTTAGCAATAGTATGACTAGGCTTATAACAATAGAGGCAACAACGATTCATTTGGAATTTACCTTTGCTATCACTATCTCGAATCACATACGTATACTTTTGATACGGATTGTTCATGCTTTCTCGATAATGTGATCGATCAATAGCAAACGTAACTTTTTGCTTAAGAGCCTTGTCCAATTTGGCCTTAAGAGCTCTCACTTCTTTTTGCCAAATGTGACAAGTGTCACAGCCCCAATTGAACCATGGAAACTTATTCTCATCAATATCCGTTTTTGATATATCCACCACGGAGTTTTTAAGAGCTTCCAATTCTTTTTCGGAATCGGAAACCTTTTTCTCCAAATAGGAAAAAATCTTTTTGTTAGAAGCTAAGCGTTGAAATGCTTCCTTAGCTTCGTGGTGCAACATATCAAAAGCTCTTTGCAATTCTAAATGAGACATAGTATTAGAATGATCATATTTAGAATGCTTTACCTCTTTCTTTTTGGTGTGACGTGCCATAAGACATAGGTTAACGGATTCACTTTCGTCACTTGATATGTCCTCCTTTTCCGACTCACTATCGCTCTCCCAAGCGATGTATGCTCGTCGAGATTTGTTGGACTTTTTGGGTTGACCAGTTTTGTCCTTATCCTTATCCTTCTTAAGTGATGGACAATTCGACTTTTATTGCCCGAATTTTCCACAATTATAACACGTCCCTTTTACCTTGCCATTCTTATTGCCTTCATTTCTAGATTGCCTCCGAAATTTGACTAGATTCTTATCCGAGTGTTAAATCCAATTCTTCCGAACGTATCTATTGTATCTCTTCACAAATAGGCCCGTGTCATCACCAGATTCATCATCTTCGTCATTATTGGTTTCATCATCACTTTGCTCTTGATATGTGGACTTTGAACAAGAAGTCTTAAGAGTAATTGACTTCTTCTTCGAATCTTTTGTTTTCTCTTTCTTCATGCTCTTTTCATGTTTATCCAAGCTAATGAGCACTTGCTCATGCTCATCGAGTTTACCAAAAAGTGTTGTGAGGTCTAGTGTAGCTAGATCATTGGCCTCCTTGATCGCGGTGACCTTCGGTTGCCATTCCCTATTAAGACACCTCAAAATATTATTAGTAGCAACCTCGTTTGGAATTGGTTTACCAAGTACATGCAATTTGTTGATAATGTGAGTAAATCGTTTTTGCATATCCGCAATGGTTTCCCCTTGCTTCATGTAAAAAAGATCGAACTCTTGCGTTAGTGTGTTAATACGGGCCATTTTAACATCATTTGTGCCTTCGTGGGCTACTTGTAAAGCATCCCACATGGCTTTGCCATCTCATAATGAGAGACTCGATAATATTCATCAACTCCTAATGAGGAGATCAAAATATTACGAGCCTTCAGCATTTGTTATAGTAATTTCCATAGGTCTGTTTATAATAACGTTCCAAACCTTCCGATCCATGGAATTTATATGGACGCGCATACAATCCTTCCAGTAGCTGTAATTCTCGCCTGTAAAAATTGGAGCTCTATTATAAGCCCCTTTAGGTTCGTTCGCCATGATCCAAGAAGTTTTACCGAAGCACCAGATTAACCGGAGCTCGTGATACCACTTGTTAGACGATGGCTAGGATCTAGGAGGGGGTTAAATAGATCCCATAATTTTATACACGCAAATGGTTACCAAAAATTGGTTTTAAAAAATTAAACGGAAGCAACACCTGAATCATTCGTCTACAACGAACCTCTACTAAAAGGATCGGATATGCACGACAATATTAGGAATGAATTATGGATGGGAAAAATTTAGTTTGATTAACACAATTTAAACGCAGTCAACAATGTTGTATTTGCTTGATCTTAATCCAATCCAACGAGATAAATCGACAAAAAATTAAGTGCAAATGTGTTCGATTTTGCTTTGAACCAAATGATCAAACACTTGGTGTGCGTAAACACACTAAGTGCAAAATTTCAATGGAATGTAATGTTAAGCTACTCCTAGATACAATTCAAGGAATTGTATCAATTTGACAAAACAATTTATCAGCTTAAGATTATACTACCTCAGAAATTTTGATAAATTGAGACTTCGTAAATTCAAATAAACCGAAATGTAAAAGAGTTAAGGGAAAGAGAGAACAAACATGATTTGATTAGGCAGTTCCCCAATCGTCCTCGCTATGGGTACCTCTTCCCCCAATTCCACAAATGGAATTGAGATATATATATATATATATATATATATATATATATATATATATATATATATATATATATATATATATATTGTCGTTTGTAAATTGTTTATACAAGAGAAGAACAATGAACATCCAAACCCTCAAACGTCTTTGATTGTTGATGCAGAGCCTTCTCTCCCCCTGATTCAAGATGAATCAAGTGCCTCGAATTCGGTAGAACAAATCACTGTCTCACGCTACTAGACTGCAAGAACCCACTGTTCTTAGTCACCTTCACTCGGCCGATTTCGATCTTCCATAATTCGATCCCAAATCTTTCTTCTACGATCCTTCGACTGTAGCTACTAAACCGAACGAATACTACGTTCTCCGGTTACCTTCGCACGGCTGAATCCCTGTAGAACAAAACGATTTGTGCAAAAACCCCCAAAATCACCGTCTCACGCTACTAGACTGAAAGAACCCGCAGCTCTTCAATCACCTTCTCTCGGTCGATTCTTGGAGGACAAAACCTGAGGTTTTATTCAAGAAACACCTACCAATTCTCAACCCAGAACAGAAGATCAGAAAAAACAGAAAAAATAACAGAAAAACAGAAATAACAGAAAAAATAAAATGCAAAAAATCACTTCGGGCAAAGTTGGGTCGACCACCCTTTTAATGAGGGTCGGCATGAGCTAACCCGTGGAAGTGTCTATCCAAAATTGGAAGCCATGCGTCGACCCATCCACACCTTGCGTCGACGCAAGTCTGCAGATTTTACAGAAAATCAAATTTCCAGAAGCATGCGTCGACCGCATGCAGCAGGGGGTCAGCGTGCGCTTTCCCGAACATTTCACAAAATCTGTCCAAACTAGCAAGAGTCGACTCATGCTTACTTTGAGTCGACTCATGACCTACATATTTTCAAATTTTCATTTTTCTGCACGTTTTAGCAGACCAAGACTCGAGACAAACATGCCAAACATCAATATTGAAATCATGCACAAGTAATTTCATGTTAGACCTTTTCCTATATGCTTAGATGCGTGAAAACCGATGAATAGATGCAATTTTCCCGACAATGAAGTGATACCCCTCAAATTACAATCTAATGCTTAGCTTATTTGTTGACATCATTAAAACCGAAATGGATGAAAGACCTTAGCCCTCACATTCCACAATGCCGTATGGACGCCATATAGTTATCCTATGATGCATCGATGAAGGTACAACCCTTACCCCATGTATCCATTCACGGCCAAGTAACAAATTGTAATTGGCTTTCGTTTCGACAGCCATAAACATGGTTGGCCTTGTAACAATACCTAGGTAAAATCGACCTGAATCACCCCCAAAGTAGTACCCACATTTCCTTCATAGTTGGAGAGTACCATATTATGGGGCTTGGTATCGGTGTCGAACTTCCCGATTTTCTTCAGCATGAAGTGTGGCATTAGGTTCACCGTCACACCACAATCCACTAAGATTTTGTTAACAGGAACATCTTCGACCTTACTTGTAATGAATAGAGGCTTCAAATGACTTTTCATTGCCTTGTTTGGGTGTTCGAAGAACGCATTCTGTTCCTCGACACAACCATTGTTCATCATATAATAGCACACAGGTTTATGTGCAGCCATATCGTTTTTAGTATTATTATCCGTATTTTTTACCTAAGTTATTTGGTCGAATTCCCCGAGGAGCACTGACACCACATTCACTATGATATCCAAAGACTGCTCTGAACTTGAGTCGAAATTGTCACTAAGCATCTCATCCTCAACAACTGCTCTATCATGTTTTTCTTTGGCCTTTTGTTCCTATGTGGCAAATAAATTTCTCCCCACCAGTATTTTTTCGACAGGCTTTGGTTCCTCCCTGTCAGTCTTGTCGGTCGGTAGGTTGGTACTTGATTTCGCCTTTGCCCCAGCTTATCTCTGAGCCTTCCTTCTTCTTTGTTCCCTTCTCCATTGTGATATGGACATGGGATTCTTTCCCTTATAATTTTCTGCGAGGTAAGATGACTGTTTCGAAGTCTGGAATTCTCTGCGGTATGCCATTGATGAGCCTCTATCTACGTCAAAACTTTGCCATTTATGATGGTTTTTCCCTTGCTTTCATTTGATCATGTCCACTTTCCATTAGAAATCTCTGCAAATAGCTTGAAAGTGATGGGTCTTGGACCTGGGACCCTTGGCTTAGCCTGTTCCTGCTTCGAAGAAGATCTCCTCGGGTCGAAGCCTCGTTGACCATGAGGGGCTCTCTCTTCACGTCTTTGTTTGGCTTTCCTAACTCCTTCAAGGTTTTGGGCTACCTTTTTATCAAACACAACACTGCATCAAGGACACAACATCACTTCTGATTTTTTTCTCTAGCGCCTATGGAGGAAATACATCAGAGTCTACTCTTGTTTAGGGTAAGCTATTTTGTTACGCTCCTCTTGTCGACTCTCCTCGTCGACTTCCATGGGGGATTCTTGTGAGATTTCCACCATGTTGATATCATCAGTGATGTCCAACTTGTGTAACTTCATTTTAAGGCCTTCAGCAGCCTTGTCCATTCGAACGAAACCATCGGCAGTTTCATTTGTTATCATCATTAAATTGGAATCCTCAATGATTCCTCCATTAGAGTCTTCAGTGACTCCCAAATCAAAACCATCAGTAGCTTCTTTGGTGAATCTTTGAGCAGCCTCACTGGCAAAAAAATTCATAAACTCCTGGTAGAGATCTTCAGTAATCCTGACCATAACAACTCCATTGTTGAAGTCCTCAATGACTTTGACCATGTTGACAGTGTTGTCGAGATCTTCAGTAATCTCGACCATGTTGACTTCAGTCGACTCTGTGTAATAAGCGTCAACAACTTGCAAAGGATCATAGTCAATCTTCATCTGGCTCTTCGACTTATCTCCAAATTCCAGTCTTCCTTCCTGGATAGCATTTTGAACAAGATCCCTAAAAAAAAACATTGAGAAGTTTTATGACCCAAGAAATTGTGATAGTTACAAAAACCTCCCTTTTTCCTTTGTTCTAAATGAGGCGTTTTAGCACCAGGAGGCACTATCATTTGACCATCCTTAACTAACAAATAAAAAATTCTGTCACATTTAGTAACGTCGAAAGTGTAAGTTTTCTTAGGAAATTTATCGCTTTTTTCTGGTTCGACAGGGTTCTTTCCGTTCGAAGGGGCCAAAACCCTACAAGAGTAAGGTGGGCCTTGTTTTAATTCAGCAAGATCAATCTCGCTTTCGTCGAAAACCGATGACTCATTATAAGGTATTTCATCTTCCTCATTGAATTCGACGTAGGCTATTCTTTTATTTTTGTTTGCCCTAGCCTTCTCTTCTTTTAGGCGTTCTAATTTTCGAACTCTATCAGCCAATTGGGCCATATCCCTCAAGTATTGGGTATCTAATTTCTTCCTAATGGAATAATCCAGGCCTCCAGCAGCCATTTCGACCAACTCATGTTCAGGCACTTGTGTAAAACATCTAGCCTTGAGCAGTTGGAATCTCTTCAAATAATCGTCCATTGGCTCAGTAAATTTCCATTTTATACTAGCCAATTCCTTTAGACTGATCTTGGTTTGTCCCATATAAAATTGCTCATGAAATAAACGTTTCAACTGAGCCCAATTATAGATCGAATTTGGTGGAAAAGTTGTGAACCATGTGAAGGCATTCTTCGTAAGAGAACTTGGGAAGTATTTTACCCTAAAGTTCTCATTATTCGAAATCTCCCCGACTTCTATTAAATACCTAGCTACATGTTCGACGGTAGATTCAGTGGTGTCCCCAGAAAACTTGGTGAATTTAGGGACCTTCGTTCTAGGGGGTAAATCTAACTGAAGGATATATTCTGAAAACGGTGATGTGTAATTTGTCCTTCGAAGACCAAAGTTTACTCCATTCCACGCCATAATCATTTTGACTATGGCTGCCAAATTATTATCTGCTGCCACGTCGTTACGTCAAACTTGCTGTACGACATTGTCAGCATTTTGGTTTCTATTTACCAAAACTACCCTTGGTTCCTTTCCTGCAAGAACATGTGGTTGATTCCTAGGGGGTTCGACTCTATATTGTTCGACTAGTCCCTGGTTTGCTAAATTTTCCTGGAGTATGTTTCTTGGGTTTTGTTGGATTTGGTTAATAGTAGGGTCCTCTTCGAAAACTGCCCCTTGGTTTTCTACCATATATTCCCTTGGTGGATGTCGAGGAGGATTTGGTACACCAAAGAAATCCGCAAGGCGCGACATTTGCGTTGCCATTTGCTGATTCATCTGGGTAGTATTTTGAATGAGAGGCTGAAAAATTTCTCCCATAGTCTGGGACATCATTTGGACCATTTGATGGTTACTTTCGTCCATTTGTTGCCTTAAGTACGCTGCAGTACTATTTGTCAAGTTTGGCATTTGGGTTGACTATCTCATTCCTAAGGATTGGTTATTTCGACCTATATTAATCCCAAATCCTGACCTTAGTAACGACGACGTTACTACGGGTTCCGTAAATACTGGAGGAGCATTGTGTAAGTTTGCCATCGTCTAAGTTGGCATCCCAAAAGGCGGGTCTCGACTAGGTAAAGACATTGAAAATCCAGAGGGATTAAATGGTTGGAAACTAGAGTTCCCGACCGGTGGGGGAGTCCTTGGTGGTCCCCTTGATCTGACATAATTTAGAATGGGTTGAGTATGTGAAATCGAATGTGTAGAGATTGAACTCTTCATGGATGATATGGTCTCAGAAACAGGCGCTGAAACCGTTGGTCTCCCAGTCAAAGATCCTGGGGGTTGTTCTACATCAATACTGGACGTAGTTTGAGGATTCAAACTATTTGACTGAGGGTTCGAATTATTTGGCTGGTTTGTGCTTGACATTTTCCTCGTGTATCTTCTCCTTGGTTTATCTTCGTTAGTGGTGGCTACTTTACCACTTCTTAATAACACTTCTTAATAACATACAATGAAGTTTTCGAAAGATAAAAGACAATTGAATGCATAATTATAAATTTTTGAAAATACAGAAAATTGTTTTCAAAAATTACTTAGCACCGTCCCACCGGGTGTGTCAATTTGTTTACTGTGAAAATTAGTAAACAATCTCTGGTCTACCAAATCAATAAGAAATTGGGTAACTTACAGGATCGACCGTACAAAATCCTAGGACACATGCTAAATAAATTAAAACAATATTTGAGAAAAGATTAACACATCGACAGTATTCATGGTTTAAAGAATGTCTACTTCGACAAAATTAAAGAAAAAGTAATGCAGGAAAATGATCAAGAGTGCGTTGGAAAATAACTTGCAAAAAGTAAAAGATAACTTCTGGGCAAAGATTAACTGAATTGGATTTAATGAAAAAAGATGGTGTTACATCAAACGTACATTTCTCACACACTCGTTTCTCTACACGCGGGTACTTTGAGTAATTGAGGAATTTGTAAAAACTTGAACACACACAAATCCTAACACTAAGACTTGTTATTTATAATAGTCGAAAATAACTACCCCTAACGGTCTACTAACTAGAGCAAGACAAATGACATTCTGCATTTCTTCGTCCTTCAAATGCACTCCACGTGTCTTCAGTTTCCTCCCTTATTTGAATTCAAATCTTGAATCGAACGTCAGCAACGCTTCCGTCGAATAAATTTCCAAATTGTTAGAAATATGTCTTTAATTTTTGTTACATGGATTGTGGACATTGATTGGTTGTGTACATTGATTGTGGGTTTCAGTGTCGAAATGTTTAATTGGGTCGGGACTAGGAACACCTGTTCCAGGATTTTGTAAAAAAACATTGCTTCAAAGTTACAATATTGTCGTTTTGTTTTTTATGTTATTTGTTGTGTTTTCTGGAGTTATATGGTTGGTATAATAGCAGAAGACTCGTTTATTTTTTACACATAACTTACGTTTTGTGGGAATTACAAAAAAATTATCCAACTCAATTTATTAACTAATGTCTATCTGTCACGCCACGTATCTAAAGTTAATGTTTTTTTAAGAATTATAACGGTAAAAACTTTTGTGTAATGGAACGATTCTTAAGAAATCAGTATGTAACATTTTTTTTCTAGAAACATTAAATTAAGTTAATGGATGTTGAAAATATTTAAAATGTGTGATTAATTTTTAAAAATAAAATTACTTTTTGTCCTTACAAAATAGTTTTATTTTTTATTACATATTACAATATTTTCATGGTATTTTCTTTTTATTTATATAGGAAATACGATAACAAGAATTGGTTCAAGTATAAAAATACTTTATGCACTCTGGAAGTTGTTTATTTGACTTTTGGTATTTAAATTAAACCATTAGTCTATACCTAATTAGTTGTTTACCCTTTCTCTTTTTTTAAAATTAGTTGTTATCTTAATACAATATATATGTGCGAACTTTACTTTGTCATTTAAAATAATTAATCTATATAGGAGAATATATAGAAAATACGAGATGAATTCTTTTCACACCAAAAAACTTTCCATTCACAAAAGTTATGTTAGAATTCTTTACCAATTATTTAAAAGATAAATAATCTCTTATCATTTAATTTATATAATTTATCTATTGACTCCGTGGCTGTTATGAGACTTGTACAATTTGTTTGGCAAAGAAGAGACGTGTATTTAGACCAAATTTCTACTATTATTTGTTTTTTTATCCATTGAATTGATGTGTCCGGAATATTGATTTTGTTTTCCTCTTGTTTTTGCCTATAGAGAGAACAAATCAGACAAAGTAGACAACATGAAAATACCAATCAAGGAACACTAAAGGACCGTTTACTTTCTAATCATCAGCAGATTCATAATTTTTTCTTAGATTAAAAATATTAAAAAAAAAATTTTTTGGAATAAGAGGATATATTAAACCAAAAACTGTTTAAACATGCCGATCAATGCGATCCAGGCTACAAGGAGACAAAGAAAGGAAAACAAAATTTTACAAGTTACTATAATCTATAGGTTTCTACCATCGTCTATTCTATGCATAACCATGTCCTTTACTCTTTGCATATTTAGCTCATCCGGTTTACCGTCTTTGAAGATGATCTTGTTCCTCATCGTCCAAATGTGATAGATCGTTTCAGCCACAACACATTTTATCAGTCGAGATTTGGGGCCCTTTCCTTTAGTAGCATTAGTAATCCAGCATATATTAACAACTGTGCGCGCAGTGTGGGGGATATGAAAGGTCTGTAAGACCTGCAACCATAACTGATGGCTCTTGTTGCACTCAAAGAGGATGTGATTGTTTGTTTCCGGCTGTGAGCAAAGCACACAACGACCATCCGTTTGGACTCCCATTTTTCCAAGTCTATCTTTAGTCATTAACATATTTTTATGTTGTAAAATATGTTGTTATAAAGAATTTATGTAAAGAGCCGTTATTTTCATAATGAAATATTCAAAAAAAACGCTTTAAAGTTATTTTCATAGTGAAATATTTAAAAAAAAAATCACTGGATTGAATTATACATATATATATATATATATATATATATATATATATATATATATATATATATATATATATATATATATATATATATATATATATATATATATATATATATATATAAAACAAATTATCAACTAAAAAATTTCTGATAAAATAATAACTTAGTTACTGTTGAACCCTTATTTTTACCCCTAAAATTTCGTACATTTCATTTGCATCTCATTACCATAAACAATATCACAATTTGTGTTTCTCCTGAGCACCTGTGTGTTTCTCATTTGCTTTATTTGATTATGTTTACTAACCTCTAACCAAAATACCAAAAATTTGCTGCAGTTTCTCTCTGTGTGTTTTGCAGGTTTATCAAAGCAAGGGCCTAATTTCAAGTCAGTTGTGGCTATGCAGTTGTGATTCAGTCCAGGTGGATGTTTGACCAAATCTTGGTCAAACTATCAGGCAATTGTTCCAAATGCGAGTTATTTGCACTAGTGGCTTATTTCTCAAGCAGTGACTGTCAAGTGGTTGTGTGGTGATATTCAGAAAGTCAAGTTTATCATGATCAGAGTTCAAGGCTTAACTGTGGTCATCTGGGGGTTTATTTTCCCAGATAATTGATTCGGACAAGTTCAAACAGATTCAAATGGTTGTTGTTCAGTTGTGGGTTGTTCAGTGGCAGCTGTATGCACTTTATCAGAGGCTTGTGGAAAAAGTCGAAATTGGTTTTGGGCTAAAAAAATAAAGATTTGCCATCCATGGTCTTTTTTTTCATATCCATTCAAACCATTTTCATTTTAAACCATTAATCCATAATCCAAATTCCATTTTTTTATCTATTTAAATATCCACTTCACAAACCATTTCTCTTTTAAACAAATTATCCATTTTCACCTATCCAATTTCTATCCATTATTTTCCAATTACCCATTTCAATTCTCAAATAACCATTTATCCAATTCATATTCCTAAGTCCACATTCAAATATCCATATCCACCTTTCATTAACCATTTTTTTCAATTATACCATTTTTAACCATTATCCATTTAAATGTTTTTTTTCCCTCTCATATTCATATCCAATATTCAAATCTTTTTTTCACCATTTACAAACAATTAAAAAGCCCAATACCAAACAATTGCCAAAAGAAAAAAACAAGCTGAGGAAACAAGTGTACATGGCCCATTTACATACAACACGGCCAGCTAGTCCCAAAAAAAAAAAAAGAAGCAATTCAACAAGACAAATGCAAAGCCTTGAAGCCGTGCGAAGCCATTCCAAGCTGATTTCCAAGCCATACAAGACTACAAAACCACACGACCCACCTTCTTCTCAAGGTGCTTTCAATGCAGCTGCTACTATTCTTCCAATAAGCGAAAGACGAGCCGTGCGAGCCACACAATTCAAGCTGCTAACTTTCCCAAAAATCCCACGTGAGCATCATAAACCGCAGTGAATCATCAAAACGACAGCATACCACAGTACACAACATACAAAACGCAGCATGAAACGCAAGAAAACGAGTCAGAAGAAGAGAAGAAGAAGATTGTTGGATAACTCACCATTTTTTAAGGTAATCGAAGCTTTTTTTGGTCGAACTTCCCGGTTCCGAACTGAATCATCTGAGCACCGTTACAAAAGATTGAAGATGTATTTGGAATCTACACTTGATTTCGATAACTTCTGCTTCAAAATCCAAGCCGTGTTGTTCCGTCGTGCTCTCTCCTCTCTCCGATGAATAGTACCGCCGTGTAGAAGAAGATGATGAAGTGCTTTCCCAACTTCTGATTCTTATTTTCTTTTATTCTTTTTGTTTTTAATTACATCCTTTTTTTTCTTTTTTTTAACAAGTTTGGGCCGTGTAAGCCCATAGTCTCACACCACCCTATTTCTAACACAAGCCTCCCTTTCTATCTTCTTAATTTCTATCATTTTTTTTTCATTTCTCTCTAAATCTTTTTTATATAAAATTTCTTCTTGTTTTAGATTTTGATTTACTACTTGATTTTTGTTTTTAAAACATTTTCTTGAAAAAAAAGTCATAAAAAAAATACGTCACGAGTTTTCATTTAATTCTTGATTTTATTTGCATTTTCTCCTTGTTGTTGGGTGGGTGGATCATAATATGTTAGATCCACTTTCTCTTCATCTTATTTCTTTTTCTTTTTGATCGATGAAAGTCTAATTGATCTTGGAATTCATTTGTTGAATTTTGATCAAAACTGGATTGTTACCATTTTTCTTCTCGTGCGGTATTACTTTCGGATGACGATTTACATATCGTTCATCTAGCATGCATTAGCACAAAGTGCTATTGACCGGCCTCATTGTAGGGTAATTACTCCGTAAATTACTCGGCGATTGCTTAACATAGCACAATATTTGTCCCGCATCGAAAAACTATCAAGAATGATTGATTATTTGTCTTTTGGTTCAAAACTTATGAAACTTGTTGTTAGGAGGCTTTGGTCTTATCAATCCTCTAATGAGTTCTCATTAATCTTGACCTAAGTGCAATTATTTAATTATTATTGATCATTAACTCTAACAGCTAATCACTAACTTACTAACATTACTATTGTACTAATCATTTACAATTCCTTTTCGCTCCTTGTCTCTTTTACTTTTATGCATCATTTTTTTACCATTTCATATCATGTTTATGCTTCCGGAATTTTTCCTTTGTCCGTTGGACATATGTTTATGCTTCCGCAATTTTTCCTTTATCCGTTGGACACATGTTTATGCTTACGCTTTTTTTCACTTTGTCCACTTGGACCAAAAACATTAATAAAGACTAAAACCTCTAAAAAACTTGTGCTTCTAATCTTGGACTATGGTTACTATCCTTTACAATGGACATGGAGTTTTGCACCTAGACCTTGGACATCCAATGCAATTCTTGGAACCTCGGACTTAGAATTAGGAAATTTCTCCCTTTGCTTTGGAATTATGGTTCGAAGACTATGGAGCTTACTTTTGTGGTTAGATGTTTCTTATCCTATGCTTTTACTTTATGCTTTAGGATAGTCACTTCTTCTCCACCCATTCTTCAATTTTCAAAACTTTCTCTCTTTTTCAAAAACCTTCTTGATTTCAAACTATCATTTCTTTCATAATCAAACCTTGACTTTGTCAAGTGATTTTACTCATTTCCTTTCATTTCTTAACAAATGTTAAACTACATAAGCATATTGACACCCTTTTCAAAAGACTTTAAAAAACATCAAACTCATCACTCTCTTTTTGTGCCCTCGCACACTTTTTCCTTTAACTTTTTCATAAGTTTATACATGATTCATTTATTTAAGCGAAATTATTCGCTTGGAAATGACGACTTGTCTTTACATTTAAAATCAACCAAAACAAACAAATTTCATTCTTTGTACCACGAACTACGGGGTTTTGATCCTACATTGCACATCGTGGGTACGTATGCATGAGACGACAAGTCTCTCCAAACACAAAAATCTTAAAAACAATTTCTCTTCTCATCTCCTCAATCACTTTTCAAGAAAACATTTTCAGACCAAAAGCGGTAGATATTTCAAAGGGCTCTTATAGAGTACTATAGATGTTTTGGGTGCTAACACCTTTCCATTGCGTAACCAACCCCCCTTATCCAGTCTCTCTTCACTTGTTCTTGTTGTAGAGCTTGTGTAGGTTTTGTTCGCTCTTTTTCCTTTCCTTTTTGGATAAAATAAAAGTGCGGTGGCGACTCTTGCTTTTTGAGTTAAGTTAATCAATAGCTTACACTCACGATTTTGCCGCTATAGTTACACTTTATCAGTACTTTATTACAATGAAATATCTGTTTTATAATTACCTTTTTTAATACGATTCAAATACTACTATACAATATGATACAAAAACAGTTTACAATTTTTAAGAAAATAATTATAAAAATGACAGAAAGAGCCTTTAGAAGCTCAACAAGCAAAAGAAATAGATGAGAGAAACTTAAAAATCAAGTTTGAGTGAATAAAGAGTTGAGTGAACCTAGTTGTCATTCTACAATGGTGGTCGTGTGAGTTTCATCCAGTATTAGTGATCAAGACCCCCATAGAGATGTAGGTCGTTATGAACAAATTATGTTTGCATAATCAATCCTTGCAGACCACCGCTAATACCATTCAACAACAACAATGACAAGACCACAAACAACATAAATACATAGAGGTTTTGGATTCCCAACCCTCTTTGCCGAGATCCAAGACGCCCTAGTCCCGAAAAAATTCAAGTTGCCCCCTTAGTGATATTTGACGGAAAAAGTGATCCTCGAGAACATGTTATCGCCTTTTTATACGTAAACGGACATCATATAAACTAGTGATTCACTCAATTGCAAGTTTCTCTCTTAAACCTTGAAGTAGGTGGCCTTATGTTGGTATATGAACCTTCCCAGGTTCTCTATAATCAATTATCACAACTTGTCCAAGAAACTAGTTCATCAGTTCTCGATAAGCAAACACTGTAAGTTGTCTACTACAAGGCTATTCAATGTACCTTAAGGGCATTCAAAGTCCTTGTGTGAGTACCTGGTGCATTTTAACAAAGCCCACATCAAGGTGGTAAACCATAACCAATAGATGTTTGTGAGAGATTTTCATATTGACTTAAGGTCTAATATTTCAATGATTTCCTCACCCAAAATCTCGTAGACTCAACGGAGGAGATAATGGTGAGAGCGGAATTTTACATAAAAGGAGAGGAAAATAACCCGAAGATGAGACTCAGAGATACAATAATGCAAAAATGGAGGATTTGATCCCTTAAATCAACGCAAAAACAACTACCTACAACCAATGAGGAATAAGTGAATCTACATGCCCTCCAAAAGAACTTTGGAGAATTACACGCCCTCAAATATCACACGAGAACAAATATGGCGAGAGTTTTTCCACACTAGAACCATTCCTTATAAATATATAGTGCACCTTGTGAGGGCAAGGTGTCTTAACACTCAGTCTTTATTTTAATGATGTCAAAACATGTACTAGCTCATATTGTGTAATTTGGACGGTATCATCGCATCATAGTCGGCATTTGTATTTCACAATGCATAAATATCTCATAATCATGTGTCCATACATATAGGTAGAGTCTCAGATATCTCTTGTATGTGTTTGATCATGTTGTGAGTCATAGGTATGGATTAACATAGCCTAGGAAGAAGAAAATGTGGTCAAAAAGTGAATTTTGTAAGTTTTCGTGGTTTGAGTCGACTCAAACTATGTTTTGGTCGACTCATGAAAGTTGATTTTCAATCCATGTCTCAAGGGTCAGTTCACGTCGACCATCTGATCGACTCATACTGATGACTTTTGTATTTGTAATTTTTCATCAGGCTTGCGTCGACGCATGACCCTGTGGCGGTCGACGCAAAGCTTCCAAATCTGCATAGTCCTGCTCGCGGGTCAGTGCAGGCTAACTCTCATGAGTCTTTGGTCGACTCTTCACTAGAATACTTCTATTTTTCTGATTTCTCTAAGTTTCAAAATGTTGTTATTTTTGTTAGTTGGGCATAGCTTCATATATATACATTGTGCCTCATTTTTACATAACAACAAGAAAAAGTGAAAGATATACACTGAAAGTTTTCTCTCATCATCTTCATCCACATTCTTGCATTTTCTCAACAATTACACATAACAATTTTTGTTGACCTCTTGCATCATTGAGGTGATAACGTTCAAACATAGGAGTGTGTATTGTAACACCCCAATTCCCATCGCGAATAAATAATACATAAATAAAATCAGAGTAACTAAAAATTTATTTTTCCGACAGAAACAAAGATGTCACATTTAAATAAATAAAACATCATCCCTGCTCATATATTTTTAATACATAACACAAAATAGAATACCCTCAAAGGGGAAACTTTTTCCAACAAAAGGAAAGGTCAATTATGGAATAAAGCGGAAAGATCCATAACCGACTTGTTTTACAAAATAAATTGTTTGTTAACATCCAAAATACAAACAAGATAATTCAAAATAAATCCTACAAATGTATACAAATATAACATAATCGTTCCCCGACTCCCGTGCTACATATCAGAGCAGACACCAAGACCGACAAACAGATGGAGAACTAATCTTCACAAAAGCCTCCAAGACACAAATCTGCAATTGCCTCATAGAGCAATAAACCACAGCAGAAGGGTGAGAAATAACAACTAAAATCAAGATTGCATAATAATATGCAAACACACATAAAAATCACATACACAGTTATTCTCACCTCACGCATCACATACCAATACATATAGCAAACCACAGATGCATAACATATTTTCGACAATCCGAACACATAGCATATATCAGTTATGCCCACATAATAACATATTCACACAATCAATCCATTCATGAGTTTCCACACATAATGCATCCATTCACAATTCTCACACATAATGAATCCATGATTTATGCAAATGCACAGAGACCGACACAACGACTCTATGCAAATGCCATGCGGTACCGACTTCCAACATTTCATGTCTCATCACCAGTTCACTCAGGAACTATTGGAACTATCGCTCGTTATTGAGGGTCGCTCAAGTAACACCCCGTCGGGCATACGATGTTCACCCGTCGCTTTAGGTCTCCACATGAGCACACGACGTTATGGATTGCTTTAGGTCTCCACATGAGCACACAATCCGATCGCTTTAGGTCCCCACATGGGCACACGATCGTCTATAACCATCGCTTTAGGTCTTCACATAGGCACACGATGTTATAGCGGATTCCCTCTGGAACCAAACCGTCACTCAGGACGTAACAACAATGCATATCATGATGCTTGGCATACAAATGACTCATGACAATCCAAGGCATACATATATACAACCATGTGAACCATTTCAACATCAATAATCATGCATTGAAAATCAATTCAAACAATGCATTCATCATTAACCACAAATCACAACAACAAGCATATTATCATATGCATTCACACCAATTCACATCAATTACACCAAACGGCAACGAGCATCGCTTTACCACCCAAACGACAACGAACTCTTTCACAATTAACATGCATTTACATTTAATTTAAACAATGCATTTATTTGCCAAAAGGCCACAATTCACAATAATTTCCACAATCTAGGATTCACGCCATAAGGCTACCCACAACACATCGTATAACAGTACACACAAGCTATACGTTATATAACAAAAGCATATTGCACGATAACACCTCAATCGCACGCATTCACGACGGTAAAAATTAACACAACAATACGGTTTCAATTTTCTGCTATAATTGAACCATATACATACCTCAAAACTATTTTTCCTATAAAGAACATCTCGTTAGCTTTCCAACGCTTCGAACGGGGGTCAAAACCGACTTACGGTTCAAGAGTTATGAATATTTGAAGTTTTGCCAAAAACCAGAAAATTCCCTGCCGGCTGCTACGGGTTTGAGCAATTTTGTCCGAAAATCCGACCGATTCAATTATTTTTTTTCGAAACAAACACATACTCATTCATACCAAACATATAGTAGTGATTTGGAACCATCAAACGTGAATTCTACGACTTTCGATTTCAATCCGAATCTTAAACCCTCAAATCTCCAAAAATGCAAAAACTTACAAAATCAACCAAATTCGATAAAACAAGCATACTCGATCACGACCTAACATTACTCGACACAACTACACAATTTATTCCGACTTTCGCCCGTGAAAATATCGATTTCTATTCATTTCTACCATTTTCAACCTAGAAATGAAAACTATGAAAAACAAGCAAACATTCCAAGAAAACATACACATATACATACACAATCGAAATATAATTGGAACTTCTCACCCTTACCCGATTATTCGCGCTTTAAACCGATGAATTCTCGATTTTTCCACTTTTCCTCTTCTCCCATTTCTTTCCTCTCTTTTCTCTTCTCTTCTCTTTCTCTTCTTTCTTTTTCTTTTCCTTACTATCTTTTCTCTCTTTTCTTTCTTTTTATAAAATATCTACCCCCAAAAAGACCAAAATACCCCTCAGCTCAAATATCTCCAAACGCTCTCAAAATGCGATAAAACTTAAACAGCGATGAAATATATTTCGGGAAATAAAAGTTGAAAAGAAATTATAATTTATTGCAAATATTTTACCTATCAGAGAAATTATCCAATTAACAGGTAAAATTCATTTAATTTACACAATTCAAAAAAATCCACCTGTCGTGCTCAAATAACACTAAATGAAATTCATGCTCTTCATATCACTTCACATAATATTAAGATTCCTAAATATAAGGCAACACATAACAAAAGGCCAAAAACTCACTAACTTCCACCAGTGGAACTCAAGTGCAAAACGTGACATAACCAAAAATAACACTAACTTCCACCAGTGGATGTTAGTTCAAAATGTGACATAACAAAAAATAACACTAACTTCCACCAGTGGATGTTAGTTCAAAATGTGACACATTTATGCCACAAAACTCTCAATGCCCAAACATGATGCATTAACATGAAACACAATAAATCACACAATTCACAAAATTTCACATAAATGGAATAATTAAATACGGTTAAATAAATCGGGGCGTTACATGTATCTTGTTTGGGTGAGTTTTTCAGTGGGTTTTTTCTTGAATAAAACCACTAGGGTTTTGTCCTCCAAGATCAATTGGATTGGGGGTTTTTGGGACAAATCATTGCTTCATTGAATTCAGACGAGCGAATGTGATTGAAGAATAGAGGGTTCGTTCAATCTAGTAGCATTAATCGGAGGATTGTGCAAGAATGGTTTGAGATCAAACTGTGTATGATTGAAATCAGCCGAGCGAAGGTGATTGAAGACTGGTGTGTTCATTCAATCTAGTAGCGCTAAACGAAGGTTTATTCAACACGTTCGAGGCACTTGATTCGACTCGAATCAATGGGAGAGAAGACTCAATATCAACATCAATGAGGTTTCTTGAGTGTGTGATAGTTAAGGCTTCTCTTATAAAAACATTTGCAACAAGATTATAGATGTCTCAATTCTAGTTTTAGAATTGGGGGCAGACATACCCGAAGCGGGGACGAAATGGGAACTGCCTAAAAAAATTCGGTGTTGTTCTCTCTTTTCCTATCTCTTTAATTTTTGAACTGTTTACGTTTGTGAATAATTAATTGATCGATAAAATTCTGTTATAGTGTAGTGTTGAAAATCTGGTTTGAAAACATTGTACAATCATTTTGATTGTGCTTGGAAAATTTCTGCTCTACATTTACATAGAAGTTATCACTTGGAGTGTTTCGCACACCAAGTGCTCGATAAATTGAACGCTCACAAAGTGTTTGTTAAATTGTTAATTTGGTTTACTTTTTGATTAGTCATTAGAAATTGCACAACATTAAGAGCAGTCAAGTATATTGATTAATAATAAAGTTTGTGATTCGAATTTCTCATTGAGCCTATCACTCCATTTGGCTTACGCATATACGATCCTTTTAGTAATCGGTTCGTTTAGACGATATAGTTCCTCGACCGCTTCCGCAAACATTTTTTAAATCAAATTTAAGCGTCGACTCTCCATTAAAAAGTAGTGATCTATTCAACCCCCCTTCTAGATTAATTGTCTTCGTCTAACACACCTTAGAGGGGTTTGAATTAGGTGTTTAGAAGTTTCATAGAGAAAGTAACAAACTTTTTCCTTGAGGATTTAGAGGTTTACTTTTGCTGGTTTTATGAAAAATGAAGTGATAACTTATTTTTTTGGCTTAAGAAATAGAAGTGATATGCAAAAAAATAAATGCAGTAAATTAAATCCACAATGATATATCTTGCTTCCTCTTTCCAAACAAGAGTACTCCAACCCATTCACACCTTGTGAAAGATTTCACTATGTCAGAATTTTCGTTACAATCAACACCAGACTCTCTTACAAAATTATGACACAAGTAAGAAAACACCCCACTTTCTATACTTTTACAATCTAAGAGAAAGAACTATACTTCCTCTTTTACATATTTGTTATCACAACCTAATAAACAAGTTTACAATATATATACACAGATGAAATAATTTTTAGTACAAATGTGTTTGACACTTTTCAAACATTTGAAATAATGATTTTCCCATTCCTGAAACAATATGATCAAATGATATATAACTCAAGTTCTCAAAGAAAAAGATGAAATTTTTTATCAGATACAAAAATTATGAAGTAGAAACATTTATGTTAAAATATTTTGAACACAGTAAAAAATATGTCAAAAAAGAGGCAAGTTTGAATTTAAAAATTCCTTCATTTTATAGGGATCCATGCACCTCTTGAATTTTCACAAACATCCTTTGGAAAAAGTCTATGATCAAATGCAATGTTTATGAGAAGATTCCATGATGATTAGAGGTGAAAAAATGCAATGATTCAGTATTTTATCCAATTTGAAACAGGGTTTAGCGATTAACAAATGTGGGTCAATCAATTACCCTCATTTTAACAGGAAAAAATGTGAAGAAAATGGTATGGTTAATCGATTATCCTTGTTGAAAATTCAAGTTTTGCTTCAGGAAGAGAGATAATTAATTGATTAACCTGTTGAATGCTTAGAAAAATTTCTAAGTTAAAAATGTCACTTTTTGCCATTTTGAAAATAATGCATCAAATGAGTTTGAAACATTTTCTCTTAGAATTTATGGTCTGTATCATAAAAATATATTGTACCTTAGCTTAACTTGATTAAAAACCAAATGTCATAGCTTAATCAAATTAATTCCTTAATCCATATACATATTCAAAGAAAGTTGCTAAGTCTATCATACCAAGCCCTTGGTGCTTTCTTCAATCCATAAAGAGATTTTCTCAACTTGTAGACATGTGAAGGATTTTTGAAGTCTTCAAAACTGGGAGGTTATTTTCCATAGAATTCTTCATTGATGTATCCATTCAAGAAGGCACTCTTAACATCCATTTAGAATAACTGGAAATGTAATGAACAAGCATAAGCAAGTAATAATCAAATATCTTCTAACCTTGCAACGAGAACAATTTTTTCTTCAAAGTTGATTCCTTCTTCTTTATTATATCCTTGGCTCACCAATCTTGCATTGTTTCGAACAATTATACCATTCTCATCATGCTTATTCTTAAACACCCATTTAGTACTAATGATGTGTTTATCATTAGGTATAGGAATACGTTCCCAAACTTGGTTTCTTTCAATTTCGTTTAATTCTTCTTGCATGACAAGTATCTATTGGTATTCCTCTAAGACTTCATTAATCTTAAAGGTTCTATTTAAGATACAAATGCCATATTCAAGCAAGCATCCTTGATGTTGAGTGTTGTTGATACTCCTTTGCTAATGTCACTAATAATGTTGCCGATTAGGTGATCTCTATGAGTTCTCCATTCTTGAGGAATATCATCTTGGTTCTTCTCATGTTGAATGGTTTCCTCTTGGTGCAAGGATTTTTCAATATTATCATTTTTGGCAATGTCTTCCAAAGTAACTTCTAAAATATCATCACCATCATCACAAACAACTATATCATCCTTAGAGGGGTTAGATTCATTAAAATATACATGCATAGATTCTTCAATAGTTAAAGTTATTTTATTATAAATTATATATGCCTTACTTGTGAGAGCGTAACCAAGAAAGATATCTTCATCGGATTTCTTATCGAATTTATCGAGATTGTATTTGTCATTGTTGAGGACTGAATTTTTGTTCTTAAGGGGAAGGATGTTGGACCAGATGTTTAAGCAAGGGTGTTCAACATCTTACACCAAAATTAACAAATAATTGATAAACAAGATGATGAAGCAGAAAAACAATAAAGGAACACACAAAATTGTTAACCCAGTTTGGTGAAACCACACCTACATCTAGTGAGTACTCTACCTAAGAAAGAAAATTCACTATCTTGAATTTGTACAATTAGTCTTATAGGAACAACAACTATGTGTTGTTCAATGCCTCTTCCTAATCCCAATGACTTTATATTTAGGTCTCCCCATAAATATAAGAACCCCTTTGTCTTACTTTTAATCACTAATCCCAAGCGATTGTTCCTTTAATAAAGAACTTATAGAATTTTGAATTACAACTCAACTAAACAAACCAACACTATGCTTTATGATATGAATGAGGGCACTAGCATAATGTACAAGAAACACAAAAAAATCACTCAAATAAAACTCTAATACTAGGAATCTTCAATACTTGCACGTCTTCTTCAAAAATGGAATGAGTCTCCTAAAATAGCAATGCTTTTTCTGGGCTTTTTCCAATGGGCGTAAGAAACTTTGATCTCGTCGAGAAATATAGAAGATTTAGTTGGATTTGATTTGTTCCACAAAAGTCTCCAACAAAATATATGATTTTGTTTTAAATTTGATTTGATCACGTCTAATTTAATGAAACAAATCTACATAAATGAGTTGCTAAAATATAGCAACAAATTTGATTGAACCAACTAGAAAATAACATGCAGAATAACTTCAACATTGACCTAGTAATAAGGGTCACATGTTGCACACATGTCGGGACATTTGTTCCCACATGCGTACTTTCTTCATAAAAACATCTTGAACAAACCATGTTGTTTTGCATAATCCAGCCAACCCAAAAGGGAACAACAATATTCCTCTTTGGAAATTTTTGGCAAAACAACATTTTCAAAAACATACAAGATGTGCAACATAATTTGAGCATTAAGCACACCACACATAAGAACACAGAGCAGATAGCAACAACAACAGAAATATCACAATCAGAAAACAGAAATATGGTTGCTACATAAAACACATAATGCTCTCATACATTCAAGCACACAATTAGTCAGCATGCACACACAATAGTCAGTAGTTGTCAGTCAGGTCAGTAGTCAGCACACACCATAGCTACTACAGAAAATCAAAGTTCATACACAGTCATCTAAGCTCACACATGCTCAAAGGCCATATGCTCCAGCATGTGAGCACACATACATCAATATTGTAGTAGCACATACACACCTTTCATCACAAACCCAGTTAGCATCACAAACATAGTTAGTAGTTAGAACACACTACCATTACTCCCCCTTTTTTCCATAATTTGGAAAAGTTAACACAGTCAGTGAACATATTAGTCAGGAGTAGACAACCATCAACCATGAGTACAAATGTTGAACATAATACTAGAACATCTGGACTTTGTTATTGGAAACAAAAACTATACTGCTAATAAGCCATTACGGATCCAGAACAAGATAGTAAAACATGCCCAAATATAATGGCCAAAGGAATATAACAAAAACACCTGAAAATCAACCTTCAGACTTGATCTTCAGACCAGCCACCTGATTTAATGAAAGTAGCCCAGTCTTCATCAGCATCTGAGTCAAAATCATGTGTTTCAATAGATTTTTCTTCAAAGACTTCATATTTGTCACTGACTTCTTTAAAGGTGTGATAAACACAAGAAAAGGGGGGGGGTGAATTGGGTTTTTAAAACAAAAGTTTTTACCAACTCAAAAACTCAACAATCAAAAGATTGAACAATGAGAGAGACACAAGGATTTTTATCCTGGTTTTCTTGAAACTCAAAGCTAATCCAGTCCACCCGCCAAGGTGATTTTGCCTTATATGCAAGGACTTAATCCACTATAATCAACTGCTTACAAATGCACTAGCTATAGCTGGTGACTAACAAACCACAAAGACAAGTAGTCAATGTCTTCTCAAGGATACTGACCTAACTGGTCCCTCAAGAAACTACAAACAAACAGTTTGAATACAAAGATGTGTGTTTACAAAGTACTTCTTAAGCAAGCAAATTTATACAAATGAAATACAGAAAATACTTAAAGAAATGTTTGCACAAAGTTGAAAGCTTTTCACGTAGAAACACTCTTGTTATTTTGGAAACTTTCTTCACGTCTCGAAGTCCCATATATATATATATATATATATATATATATATATATATATAGGGTCATGTTAATGCACACCCATGTAGGTGTGCATTAGCAACATACACCTTAGTGTATTTTGTGTGTGGGGTCCACCAATTTTGGGTGGGACCCACATTAGAAAGATGAAGAAAGAAAATAGATGTAGTATATTTTTGTGTGGGGCCCACCAATTTTGGGTGTATGTTAGCATTTCCTATATATATATATATATATATAGCATGAAAAAGGAACCATTGAAGGGAAAATCAAGAATAGGAAAATGTAGTTGTACACTTAACGGAATAGTGACAGGTGTGACAAATAGTATCGTCCTTTCGCCCATAAAATCAGGTAGTGGAGGGACAATTTTTTTTTGTACTGTGTACTATTTTGATCACGTATCCTTTATCCTTATCTTCAAATTCATTGGCTTCTGATGAAGAATTGATGAAGCATGAACAGAAGAGTCATGTAGCTTGAAATCAGAATCTTCAGAATCATCAATCATAATCTTGATAACATCAGCGTCTGACTTAAGATCTTTAGAATCTTCATCTAGAAATTTCAGAAGTTTGCCTTTCTTCAGAAGTTTGATTATCAGAGTCACATCCAGAAGCAGAAACCAAGAGAACATTGCAACATCAATATGACGTCTTCTCAGAAGCTTCTTGGAAGTGAATTAGTGTAGAAGCATATTTTGGAACACAAATTTTAGAAACTGATGAAGTTGCATGTCACTCAGTCAGAATCAAAACTGGTTGTTAAATCTACACAATAACAAACCATTAGAGTACCAAAATTATTCTCACACAAATACTACATTGCTATCATTAAAACTCAAAGGTATAGATGCAGAACCAAATCTTGTTTTAACATTCTTCCTAGTTACATATGATCCAACAGATGGTACAACATGTGTCCCCACCTAGGATTCACTTTTCTATACTTTTAAGAAACTTTGGATTTTTAATAATACTTATGAGTTCTTGACTAATTGTGTTTCCACCTTCATTGCATTGAATTTACAGAATCATTACCTACACAAGTCACCAACCAAAATAGTTCAAATCAAGATCAAAGGTTTAGTTCGATTTTGAACTTGATTTTTGAAGTTTCTAGGATCTTGAATTTGAGCTTGGATTTGAGTAGAGGGGGTTGAGTGGATTCCAAATCAAAAACAAAATGAACTGGAAGCTTGCTTGGACCTTCGTCGGAGCTTGATCAGAGAGTCACCACGTCCATCATTGTTGTCGGCGAGTTCTTGAGGTTTTCGTTCAAAGTAAGCCTAATCCTCATTTTTCTTGTGTTTTCTGTGTATTATGATGTTTATGCATGCTTAAGGAACTTATTTTGATCATTTGTTGCATGAAAATGCACTTAAATTGAATTTCCAAATATTTGCTCAAGAACATTCATGAACACATAAACATAAAAATGGCAAAACTGTGAATCTCAACCATAAATTGCAAACTCATATACTGTTTGAATCGGTTTTTCGCGCTACTCATGAATATGAAATTAGTTTTGCATTTGGATGTGTATTTTGGCCAGATCGGATGATTTTTCATTATGTATTTCGTCCACTTTTTGCCTTGATTCTCATGAATCGTAGCTTGTTTACTAAATTTGACTGCATGTTTGGATTCATGGCGAAAATCCAAGTACAACGATATATATTTTTTAATTTAATTATTTGAATTAGGGGTTTTAAAAATTTATTCATGAAGTTTTCCTGAAAAAACGATGGATATTGATGAAAATGATGAAGAATGCCAGATTTAATCATGATCGTTTGTTGCATCTCTTTTCTCTCCTTTAAGACTTGCGCTGCTACTTGGCACTGTTTGGCTGGCTTAGAATGGAAATGGGATCCTGTATAGGATCTCCTACGTGAGCTCACAACGGTAGCTTAATCTGCATTATTGATGGCTTCTTACAGTGGGGTTCAGAGTCAACAATACTGAACGGTTGATTGGGGCTCTAGGCTGCAGCTTTGGGCCTCATGGGCCAGCTGCTACAGCCCCCCCCCCCCCCCCCCCTTTTTAATTCACACATTTTTTATTACTATTTTTATTCATTTATATTAGGTCTTAGGCCACTCTTTTTGTAAAAAAAAAATTATATTTTGTTTGCTAGTTCCATTACCCTATTTATATTACTCATCCCCCATTTTATTATTTCTTTATTTTCTTTTTGTTTTATAATTAATTGATTAAATTAGTTTTAATTAATTAATTTTTTTAATTAACTTGATTAACTGATTAAATTTATTTGAATTGATTAATTTTGTTAATTATTTTTTAATTAACTTGATTAACTGATTAAACTTATTTTAATTGATTAATTTTGTTAATTGTTTTTAATTAAATTGATTAATTTCATTTTAATTGATGAATTTTGTTAATTGATTTTTAATTAACTTGAGTAATTGATTAATTTCATTTTAATTGATTAATTTTGTTAATTGATTTTTAATTAGCTTGATTAATAGATTAATTTTGTTAATTGATTTTTAATTAGCTTGATTAATTGGTTAATTTTATTTTAATTGACTAATTTGGGTTAATTGGTTAATTAAATAACTTGACCATATAACTTTCAATCAAAACTCTTGATCCAACGTTAACCAGTAATTTTCAAAAATTGTTCCGTAATGTAAATCAAACCTTAATCATACTTAAGCATTATTTCATTAAGGATGAAAAGGGAGATGGTCTAGAGCCTTATATTCCTTTCCTCGATTGTTGGGATACGAGTTGCCACTACGCCAAAGAAGACCTTTAGCAGCGCTTTTTTTTGCCTTTAGCAGCGCTTAAAAGCGCTGCTAAAGGTAAAGACAGCGCTTTCGTAAATGCAAAAGCGCTGCCTTAGGTCCCCTTTAGGCAGCGCTTTTCCACTAAAAGTGTTGTCTTTTGTTCCCCTTTAGGTAGCGCTTTTTAAAAAGCGCTGCCTAATGTGTATTATTTTCCAACTTTAGGCAGCGTTTTTTTTGGAAAAAGCGCTGGTCCCCCCCCCTAGGCAGCGCTTTATAAAGCGCTTTCTAATGTGTCTCTACTTAATACTTTAAGCAGCGCTTTTTAAAAAACGCTTTCTTTAGTTCCACTTTTGGCAGCGCTTTTGCAGTAAAAACGCTGTCTTTTGTACACGTAAATTGTTTTAAAATTTATTTGTTTTGGATGCGTTTTTTATCAAAAGCGCTGCTAAAACTCCTTTTTTTGAGAAAACTTTTTTTTTTAAAAACCTTTTAATAGACCTGTATATTAACAAACATGTATAACATAATTTTTTATTAAAACTTATCATAATTATATACTTCAATTCACAAGCTTTTATTCAACATAGGCCTTATATACTTCAATTCACAATACTACATAATTATATACTTCAATCACCATATATAGGCCTTATATTTCATAATTATACACAAGACTATATACAACAACTTCCACTTCCAAAACTATATACAACAACTATTCATACACCAAATAACCATTCTAATAACCATATACAACAACTTCCAAAACTATACAAAGTATATACAACAACTTCCAACTTCCATACCTTATATGATTCTTTGCTCAATAAGGTATTGACATCAATCCTCCTTAATTTCTTCTAATTGTACTTTGGAGTAAGTAGCACACTTGAATTCATCAAAATACTACATAATATAACATAATATGCATGATTTAGTTAAAAGTAATTAATTATATCAAATATCCGATAAATATTAAAATAACTCCGAAGTTATAAATCCATACCATGATTGGAATATCTATTTGATCCAAATGAATAATTTCTTTCATAGACCGCAAAACGAAATAACCGCAATCTATACCATTTTTTTGACGAGGACACTACACATTGAAAAAAAATAATAATATATATCAGGATATATAGTCTAACTTGTTTTATTAAGTAGCATCACTATTATAAGCAAAATTGTGAAAATATACCTCCACTCTGATCCATGTAATGTTGGTTGACTTACTCTTTGATACTTGGGCTCCTTTTTGTGATCGAAATATTTGTATAGCTCTAACATAATATAAACGAATATTTAGAACAATCTCACTTAAATAAATTAATAAACAAATACACACGAATATTTAGAACAATTTCACTTACGTATTAATCATCGTCTTCATATCCGAGTATTTATCTACATCACCATCTAACGAATCCACATAATACACTATTTCTCTTATCGGATTTATCGCAACCAACAACCAGTGTCCACTGTAAAATAAAACAAAAGTATCGATATAGTAATTTTATACGCAACATCAAAAAACGAAAAATGATAATAAATGAAGTAAGAATGCAAATATAACCCGTTGCCAGTATTATATGGTAAAAGATATAACTTTTCTGTATCTATGTTGGCCATAAATCTTTCGATTAAGTGAGATTGTACTGAAGTTGGATTCATCGCAATTAACGGTGCATTGATACAGTTGGCAGATAAGAAACCGAATCTTTCTAACAATTGATGCGGGCGCACCAATTTCTCATACAAGAACCTTAAATAAAAACATAATAAACATTAGATTATTCATTGAAATGAGTAAATAAATTGTTTAAATAATTAAAGCGGGTTAATCAGAATACCTGATATATGTATGCATAACACCGATGCCTAATTCAGAATGATTAAAAATTTGATCCAAATCCTCTTTAGAAATTGTTTCTGAATAGGAATAATTGAAAATACCTTCCTCTATAGGTACTTCACGAATACCTCCATCCATCAAATTCGATGTTTCTACAAGTGTTTCAAGAGATGACCTAAATCGAGATACAATTGCTTTTTTTTCCCCGTCCTTGCAAGAGTCTTTTTTTGGTTGGACGTGTTGCCTAATTTTGGCTATCTATTCTGACTTTCTATTATTTGCAACTCTTGGGCATGAATCTAAAAATCATATAAGTTAGTAAAACATTTGAATATAGAATTAACACTTTTAATGTGTATAAATTAATTTCATAATAAGCATATATGATTACCTCGACAAGTTTCTGTTGACAATTGATACTACCTTTGTCACTAGTATCATTAAACTCTGAACCACGCCTTTCTGACATATATTTTTCCTTATCCTTCTGTAATTCACGGACTTGAGCTCTTAATTCTTCCATGGCTTCCATCACTTGTTTATTGCTAAGATTTTGGCTCTTTGAACGATTATAAAAGGATGATGGAGTGACCCCAAAACCCTTACCCCTCACACGACCGGAATACTCAGGAACATTTAACACTCGAGTAAGTATGCTACTGCAATCCTGGTCTTCACCTAGAGTTACGGACTGAGACAGAGTCTCCTGGAATTCGTATGCATGAATATCGAAAAATATTAGCGGGGATTAAAAAGCATAAATATTATATATATGTCAATAAGTGGGATATAAAATGCATAATGTTATACTTACACATTGCTCAAAAACTTGTTGAACATTTTCCGCAACAACTCCATCCTTGGCCACACGAGCAGTCTTCCACAAAACATGTTCCGGAACACATGTTTCTTCACTTTTCTCTTCTTCTAACTACACATTAAGACAAATAATAAAATCAATTATAACACATGGGAAAGAAACAAGTAAATCAAAGCATTTATATATACTTAATATTTTTTGCTGTAAGCGTGCATATCCCAAACGCCCCTTCCTGTATGGATACGCGGGTTTAGATGCTCTTTGGCGATTTACGCAACTCAACTCCTGGAATGCTTCGGTTCTTCTTTTGGCTACAAAAATTTCCCATTCTTCAGGTGAAATCAAGTCCACATACTTCACTGGACGTTCTGCTTCAATAAACTTTCGTTCGACATCCTTAAGATACTTGTTTGATAATTAGTAATTTTAAGACATAATCGGCAACAAAAACAAATAACATCACATATGGTACCTGTAACTCACTCCATATCTTTTCTTTGGTGGGTTTCAACGATGCATTTCTCCAATTATCACAAGTAATTGGAATATACGAACGTACAAGTGTACCAATGTAACTTGTCAACATTGCTCCGTTAGGCTTAACAAGTTGGTTCGTATCATTCCAATGAACGTCATATTTTATTCCTTTATCTCTAGCACGAATGATGTTCTTCATAATAGTTACTCCTCGTGTAATATCTCCTTCCGCTTCTTGAATTGTTTCATGTCTATCATTTTTTGAAGTATCGTGTGAATTTTCCTCGTTACTAGCCATTTCACCTGTAATAAAGAAAAACATCAATATAAAATGACACAATTATATTAAAAAACTTATAAAGCTAATCAAACTTAGAAGGATTAAGTTCAAAGTCATTTTAGACACAATTATAAACAATGAACCTGTGAGTGAAATCGATACAGATACGCAAACGGATAAGCAATCAAAAATCAACTAATAATACAACTAATATCAAATCAAATCAAAAATCAACAACTAATCACATTTCCAATTAATCACTAACAAACTTCTATAAACCAAAAAATCAAAACCTAACATCAACAACTAATAATACAACATATTTATCTCACAGAAACAGCAGAGAAACAATCAACAATGGAGAATATTAGGCATTTCCGTTATTGGAGAGAAAACCAGAAAAAAGGAGAGTAAAAACCTCAAACGGTGGACGACGGTAGCATGGATTGAAGTCACGAACGGTGGACGACGGTAGCACGGAGGGAAGCCTCGAACGAAATGAAGTCACGAACGGAGGGAGTAAAGCTTGCAGAAACAACGGAGGATGGAGGAAGTTTCGTTTGCAGAAGAAGAAGATGAAGATAAAGAGTGTCGCGAGAGATTAGGGCGAAATAGAAACGGTCGTAATGAAAATAGAGGGATATCAGAATCTGTGTTAATTTTAATATTTTAAAAGACCTTTAGCAACGCTTTTAGAAATCGCTTTCTTATGTTAATCCTTTAGCAGCGCTTTTGGGGTAAAAGCGCTTTCTTATGTGGGATTAATGAAAGGCCTTTAGCAGCGCTTTCCAAAAGCGCTGGCTAAAGCGTGTTGTACGAAAGTCCTTTAGCGGCGCTTTTCAAAAGCGCTGCCTTATGGTACCCCTTTAGCAGCGCTTTTCATAAAACGCTTTCTAAAGTTCACCTGCCTTAGGGTTTTAGCAGCGCTTTTCAAAAGCGTTGTCTTATGTCCCCCATTTAGCAGCGCTTTTTTCTTTCGTTTTTTATTTTTGTTTTTAGCGAAACATGTAGCAGCGCTTCTGCCAGAAAGCGATGTCTTTGTTGTGCCGCGAAAACTTATTTTTGGCGTAGTGTGCCTAACTCGACCATTCGAGCAATCATCATCCATTAAAATCCTCTAATCCAATTCGCCTCAAACCTTATTTCGTAATCAAAACTTAAGAGAACTCATTTTCGTAATAACTTGGATGAAAAAAGAGGTGGTCTAGAGCCTTTTATTTCCTTCCCCGAGTACTTGGATACATGTTATCTAACTCAACCATTCAAGTATTCTAACCAATTCAACCCCCCCCCCCTTCTTGTGTTTTTCACACCTTCAATTGGCATAAGAGCTCTGGTTCTGAAGTGATAAAAAGGTTGAATTTTTATCAAGCACTTAACAGTGTTTAGTACCGATCCAAGTGTGAAAAACAATGACTACACCAACTCCTGAAACAACTGTCATTGAAAGAGATTTTTATACTGCAAAACCAACTATCTTTGATGGCGAAAAGTTTGATTATTGGAATGATAGAATTGAAAGTTATTTCTTGTCATTTGACTTAGATCTATGGGATCTGGTAGTTGATGGCTACAGTCACCCTGTAGATTCTGCAGGTAAAAAGATTGAAAGAAGTACATTTACAGATGTACAAAAGAAAAATTACAAAAATCATCACAAGGCAAGAATTATTCTGTTAAATGCAATTTCAAATACAGAATATGAAAAAATTACAAACAAAGAAACTGCAAAGTCTATTTTTGACTCTCTTCGTATGACTCACGAAGGCAATGCTCAAGTCAAGGAGACGAAGTCTCTTGCACTAATTCAAAAATATGAGGTCTTCAAAATGGGAGATGATGAATCTGTGGAAACCATGTTCTCAAGGTTTCAAATGATCGTTGTAGGACTCAGAGTTCTGGACAAAGGCTATTCTACTGCTGATCATGTCAAGATAATTATCAGAAGTCTACTTGTCAAATGGAGACCGATGGTGACTGCCTTGAAACTTGCAAAGGATTTGAATAATATAAGTCTTGAGGAACTTATCAGTTCTTTAAGAAGTCATGAAATAGAGCTTCAAGGAGATGAACCTCAGAAGAAAAATAAATCCATTGCACTAAAGGCCAAGTCTGAGAAGAAAAAGGCGTATCAGGCAGAGGAAGAAATGGAAGAATATGAAGAAGAGTCAGATGAAGATGATATATCTCTCATATCAAGGAAAATAAGTTAATTATGGAAGTACAGAAAGAATAAGCTCAAAGGACCAAGAATAAGATCTGAATCTACATATGGTCAAAGGAGAAATTATGGAAAAGATGTTACATGTTTTGAATGTAAAGAACCTGGACATATCAAAAATGATTGTCCAAAATTTAAGAAAGAGGAGAGACCAAAGAAAGCTAAAAAGGGTCTTATGGCAACTTGGGATGACTCAGAATCTGAGGATGATTCAGATGAAGAACGTGTCAACATGACATTCATGGCAGAAACCAACAATGTTTTGTCAGAAGAAGAACTATCAGACTCTGACGACGAAAGAGAGGTACTTTCTTATTTATCCCATTCTGAACTTGAAATAGGATTATCTGAACTTATGGAAAGATATCAAATCCTTCTAAGAAAACACAAAACTCTGAAAAAGAAGTTTGTGGTTCCTTCAGAAGATCTTACTAAAAGTAAACAAACCATCTCTGAGTTAAATGAAAAACTGATTTTTCTAGAAAATTCAAATACTACCTTAAAAAGTAAAGTCTCAAGGTTAGAAGAGGAAATCACCTCTAACATAACCAATACTAATGAAGTAGTAAGGTATGATAAAGCCTTTAAACACTTTCTTGCCAAAAGCATAGATAGAAGAAAAATGGCTTCAATGATCTATGGAGTCAGCAGGAATGGTAGTAGAGGTCTGGGATACTCAGGACCATCACAACCATATGATGAGACCAAGAGTATCAAGATCATACCTCTGTCCAAACATTTTGTGCCCTCAGGCACCAACTTGAAATGTTCAGAATCAAAAGGTTCAAACTCTATTACTACACAAACACAGACACTAAAGAAAACTCCTAAACTTAAACACCATGCACAAATTCCACACTATTATTCTAATGTATGGAAATCCAAAGGTGTCAGAACCTCTGGAAAAGCTAATGTGAAAGGACCCACAAAATGGGTACCTAAAAATAAGATAATATATGTGCAGAAATCCTTAATGGCACCATTGAAACACTAGTCATGGTACCTGGACAATGGATGCTCGCGACACATGACGGGAGAAAGGAATATGTTCCAAGACTTGAAACTTAAGCCCAGAGGTGTCGTCGGTTTCAGAGGAAATCAGAAAGGAAGAATTATTGGCTCCAGAACTGTTGGAAATGGTAAGCTTCCCTCTATTAAAAATGTTATGTTAGTTGAAGGTTTAATGCATAATCTGTTGTCAATTAGTCAACTCAGTGCCACTGGTTATGATCTAATTTTTAATCAAACGTCATGTAAGGCTGTTAGTCAAAAGGATGGATTTGTCCTGTTCAACGGAAAGAGGAAGAACAATACTTACAAAATTAAATTATCAGATTTAAAACATCAAAATATAAAGTGTCTTCTCTCTATAAATGAAGAGCAATGGGTCTGGCACAGACGTCTTGGTCATGTTAGCTTGAGAAGAATATCTCAGTTGAATAAGCTAGGTCTTGTCAGAGGCTTTCCAAATCTGAAGTACTCTTCAGATGCTCTTTGTGAAGCATGTCAGAAAGGCAAATTTTCAAAAACCTCTTTCAAAGCAAAGAATATTGTTTCCACCTCTAGACCGTTGGAACTTATTCACATTGATCTTTTTGGACCAGTGAAAACTGCATCCATTAATGGTAAGAAATACGGACTAGTCATCGTTGATGATTATAGTCGTTGGACATGGGTGAAATTCTTAAAACACAAGGATGAGTCACATTCTGTGTTTGCTTCCTTCTGCACTCAAGTACAAAATGAGAAAAATTGCAAAATAGTCAAAGTCAGAAGCGATCATGGTGGAGAATTTGAAAACAAAGATTTTGAAGAACTTTTTGATTCACATGGAATATCTCATGATTTTTCTTTTCCTAGAACTCCACAACAAAATGGAGTTGTAGAAAGAAAGAACAGGACTTTACAAGAAATGGCTCGCACCATGATCCAAGAAACTGACATGGCTAAGCACTTTTGGGTAGAAGCAATTAACACAGCGTGTTATATTCAGAATAGAATCTCTATTAGACCTATCTTGAATAAAACTCCTTATGAATTATGGAAGAATAAGATTCCCAATGTTTCCTACTTTCATCCGTTTGGATGTACTTGTTTTATGCTACACACTAAAGAGAATCTTAGCAAGGTTGATTCCAAAGCACAGAAGTGCCTGCTGTTAGGATACTCTGAATGCTCAAAAGGCTATAGAGTTTATAACACAGAATCAAGGATTGTGGAAGAATCAATTCACGTTAGATTTGATGATAAGCCTGACTCTGAAAAGTCAGAGCTAGTTGAAAAACTTGCAGATTTGGAAATTAGCTTCTCAGAACCCAAAGAAAAGGCATATGAAGTTAAAGACCAGCAAGATTCTACTCCAGACACCACTGATGTAACTCCGAATACTCCACATCAAAAGAAAATAAGAATGTCTACTTCACATCCTGAGGAACTAATTCTGGGTAGCAAGGACGCTCCAATCAGAACCAGATCAGCCTTTAGACCATCAGAAGAAACACTCTTGGGATTAGTATCACTAATCGAACCAGCCACAGTTGAAGAAGCTCTTATGGATAAGGACTGGGTTCTGGCTATGGAAGAAGAACTTAATCAATTCTCAAAGAATGATGTTTGGGGCTTAGTTCCAAAACCTAAGGATGTTCATGTAATTGAAACCAAGTGGGTATTCAGGAACATGCTAAATGAGAAGGGAGAAGTTGTCAGAAACAAGGCACGACTTGTTGCTCAAGGATATAGTCAACAAGAAGGAATTGATTACAACGAAACCTTTGCTCCGGTCGCCAGACTTGAAGCTATACGATTATTAATTTCCTTTTCAATAAATCATAACATCACCTTATATCAGATGGATGTTAAGATTGCATTCTTAAATGGCTATAAATCAGAAGAAGTTTATGTCAAACAACCTCTTGATTTTGAAAATTCAGAAAAATCAGATTTTGTTTTTAAACTCAAAAAGTCACTCTATGGTTTAAAGCAAGCTTCCAGAGCTTGGTACGATAGATTGAGCAAATTTCTTTTAGAAAACAATTTCACCAGAGGAAAGGTTGACACCACTCTCTTTTGTAAAACATATAAGAATGATATTCTTATAGTTCAAATCTATGTTGATGATATTATTTTTGGTTCTGCTAACTCTTCTTTATGCGAAGAATTTTCAAAGTTGATGCAAGCAGAATTCGAAATGAGCCTGTCGGTTGCATTCTTATCTGTCCCCAGCAGAGTCGCTATCTGTCGCACCTCGAAAAATCGCTTCATCGAAGACACGACCCTCGCGCGAAAGGCGCGGAAAACGGTTCGACAGAGTCGCCACCAAAATTTATTTATCCCAAAAGAGGGAAAGGAAAATATCGAGAAAACCTTTAAGGAAGGGGTAAGAACGTGGGCGTCGCCACCACATTCTGGGTTCGGGAGTCGGTTACGTGAGGGGAAGGTACGCGCACCCCCTCACGTCCGTTGTACTCAACGGGAACCTCTTAGTTCGAATTATGAGGAATGTTATCTAAGCTTGTTTGTTTTCTTCTCAACGGTATATGCCAAAAGGTAAAGTAAAAGGTTTCGATTACTAAGGGAAATGGGGTGGTTTTTAGGATAGGGTGCTCGGCAAGATCATCGCGACCTCGGGCCTACGTATGCTCATTCAGATGAGAATGAGGAATCAGAGCAATCACAGTTCGACTACGGGGTTTGGACGGAAAAGATGAAAAGTAGGACGCAAACGGGGGAAAAAGAAAAAGTGTGCTCGCCAAGATCGTCGCAATCTTGTGCCTACATATCTTTACTCGGACGAGAATAAAGAATCAGAGCGGTCGTAGTTCGTGGTACGCCCACGAAAAGAATGAGGTTAGTGTTTTTAGGAGACGAAGGATTGAATGACAAACATCCCAAGGGGCGTGCCTCGAGAGCAGTCACTCAAGAATCCAAGGAATGCGAGACTCCAAGAACTCAGTTCTTTCGTGATTGATTGCAAAAATGTTCGATAAAGATTAAGTGTTTTAAGACGAAAGGGTGAATGAACAACAACCCAAGGGCGCGCCTCGAGAGCCATTCATTCGAAGACCCAAGGAATGCTAGACTCCAAGAATCTCCTCCTTTCATAAGTTGATTAAGAAACGTTTGAAAAAGATTGAGTCGAATTGGGTGAGAAATGAGGTGAGGACCGATACTAGTCCCTAGGGGTGCTCCTAGTAACAAAACCTACGGAATGTGCAAGTGTGCATTGGACGACGAGACAAAGGGCACTCGACTTACGAGAATGTTTTGAAGAGTGGCTCGACGACGAGTCGAGAATTGGTTTGGAAATGATTTGGTTTGTTAAGTGTTTTAGGGAGAATGACGATTATTCGATAAATGAGACGTCGGCCTCGCAACCAATTAATCGGGGCATTATTGGGATGCTAGATCCCAACGACACCTTTTTCATTCGATTGATTTACGAAATATTGTTTGATGAACAACAAAAGTACCACATGGAATGCTAGACTCTAATGGCATTCCTTTGTCCAAATAGTTAAGACGAGTGTTTTAGGAACGAAAGGTCGAGTGATCACCACCTAAGGCGTGCGCCTCAATAGCGGTCACTCAAGAACCCAAGAAGTGCTAGACCTCAAGAATTCAATTCTTTCGTAATTTAATTATGAAAAATGGTTTGAATAGACATGTTAAGTATTTTAATCGAAAATTAAATGCATAGGCGTTTCGATAATTGTTAGTGTGTTTGATTAAAATATGAAAAAATGAAGTGGTTAGATAAACATGATATGAATATGATAAGAATATGAACAATAATAATCAAGATAATATTGACAAGATATAATATCGACATAAAAATAAAGTTGGTCTCGTCTTAATCGAATTTAATCGAGAAATCGATAATCAACGATTTTTGACTTTCATGGACCAAAGATGAAAAGACATAAGATAATGAAAAACAAAATCGAAATAGAAATAAAATCGGTCTCGTCTTAATCAAGATTTAATCGAGAAATCGATAATCTTTAATACTTGACTTTCATTGACCAACTAAAAGAATATACGAAGATGGAAATTAAATGGAGATAGAAATTAAATCGAAAATATAGAAAGGTCTCATCTTTACTAAGATTTTAAATTGAAAAATCGATAATCTTTAGTATTTGATTTTCATTGACCCAAAAATGAATAAAAATAATGAAAAATAATAGAAATAAAATAAAATCGGAAAATGATAAGAAAAAGAATAAAGGACTCACCTTTATCAAGATTTAAAATCGAAAATCGATAAATCCTTGATATTTGATTTTCATTGACCCAAAAGTGAATAAAATAATGACAAAATAAATCAAAATAATAATAAATAAATGGTAGGCCTCAAATAAATCAAAATTTAATCGGTTTGACTAAATCATGAATATTGTTGTATCATTGGCCCTAAAATAAAATCGAAATAAAAAACAAAATGAAAAATAATAAAATATTATTTAACAAAATCTAAACAAGTCTAAGGAAAAACATTAGAAAACTTTTATTCAAAATATAATAAATAAAAGAAACTAAATAAAAGATCCAAGGAGAAATTGGGGGGAGGCGCAGCAAAGCAGGATCTGGGTGTATAAGATACAATGACTCATCACGGGCTTTGGGTATAAGATACAGTGACTCATCACGGGCTTTGGGCCCATTCGTCCATCCTCAGAAAAACAGAGTTATCAAAATAAAGAAAAAAAGGGTAAGGCTACGCAATTGAAACGGGCTTAAGCCCAATAATGCATTACTAATCATCATGCAATAGCAAAAGGGTTTAAAAAGAGGAAGCACAATGGATCCACAGTCAAAAGTGACGACTTCATCCGTTCCATCTTCCCAAACAGAAATAAATAGTAAAAAACCCATGGATAAATCGCTCAGGTAAAACCAATGTTATCCATCATCGCGCTCATCAACTCGCTACAAAAAGGAAAACGAAAATGGAAACAAGGTTGTCGATAATGGTATTCAACCTTCGTTCAAAAATCCCTCTGGTTCAGTTTGTATGGTTTCGCTTGTTCGAGCAGGTTTGTGAATCTTCTCATTTCTCCGATTCTGTTTCGGCTTCACTCTTCCCCTACTCTGAGATTCGGTTTTGTTCGCTATTCTGGTTCTGGTTTGGGTTGAAGGAGAAGAATGAGGATGTAAGAGTGGGTTTGAAGGTGAGACGGTGAAATTTTTCGAGTTGTTGTTGGTGGTGTATGGATGATGAAGTGGATTTGGGTTGTGGGTTGATGATTGTTCCTGTGTATGAAGTGGAAAGTTGTTTTATATTGAAGGTGAAAGGAAATGATTTGAATTTGATGAGGAGATTTTTTTTGTGTTGATACGAAGGTTAGTAGGGTTTGATGTTAAGAGAAATTAGGGAGAGACTTCAGCAGGGTTTTTGGAGGCGGCTAGGGCTCCCTTCAATGAGGGTGAGGTCGGCTCTATTTATAGAGTTATGAGGTGAGGATTGTCATTTGGAATTTGGTCACCGTTTTGTGAATTTATTGGTAATTTTGCAAAGTTGTACGAATTGCGTATGGTTGGATGTGGTGAATTGGTGAATTTTTTGTCGTTTGTGAATTCTGGACAGTGGGGTTGTGATTTTCAGAATTTGGGCGGGGTCACTGATGCATATCTCAGGTTTGTGGTGTGTTTCGTAAAAACCGTTTTATGGCTGTTTCACAAAATTTGTTGCAGTCATGGATGCGCATAGTAGTAGCAAGGTTTGCGTGAGCGGTATGAGGTTTGTAATGGTTGTTGTGTGGTAACGCCATTGCATTGCGTTGGCTTGCAGATACATGAATGATTTGCAAAAAGCTCTGTGTGGGATAGGCTATGGAATCTCGCAGAATGCTCCTGTGTGAATCATGATGAATTTTTGGCTTGTAACTGTATTGGCTATGGCTTTGAAAAAATTGCTTTTGGCTTAAATATTTTGTAACTGATGTGAATTTATTTTGCAGGTTGGTTAAAAATAGTAGCTAGAGGTATCTCGGGTAGTAGATGGCTTCAAAATATGGTTTGCAACTTGTATAGTTTCACTTGAAGTGGGCCATGTCATGTAGGATAATGGGCTTTTATGGTGTAAATTGGAAAGAACTCTTAATGTAACTTGGATTTCATGTTAGCCTTGAAATTTTGTAGACCTTTGTACCAATTAATTTCCTTGTAACTATGGCCCAATGTACATTTTTATGAATATGAACTTTGTGATAACTTCATATCTATTTTTTTTTAACCTTAAATTTGACTTTGGATTTGAAATTCCAATAAGACCCCATAACTCTCACGAACCAAATTCTACCCTTAAATTCTCGCTTTGGAATAAACTCTTAAAATCAAGCATAAATTGATTTGGTACTCCTGACAGCATACTCGCTCATGAACAAACTTCACATGCATTTGAATTCAAAAACATAACATTGTTGACTTCCAACAACCAACTTGACTATGATGAAAGCTTTATGAATCACGCCAAGCACATGAATCATATAATTAGGGCTGACAAGGACCAAATGTATTGAACTAGACGTTTTACAATTGACTTCAACATGATGACTTGAATATGCATAAACCCTAATTGAAAATCAAACCCACACCACATGAATTGCTACAAACCCTGACCTTGATTTTGCAACAAACCGTTGTCTGACCAATGAACTTTAACCGCCGCAATAACCAGAAACAATATATTTTTTTGAATTTTCTGAATAATGGTTAATGGATGAATGTACATATGGAAATTATACAGGTAGGACAAATTTGGGGTATAACAGAGCCTCATGGGGGAGTTAAAGTTCTTCCTGGGAATTCAAATTGATCAGAAACCAGAGGCCACCTGCATTCATCAAAGTAAGTACACAAAAGAACTTCTGAAGAAATTTAACATGATGGATTGTAATACAGCTAAAACACCAATGCATCCAACATGTATCATGGGAAAAGAAGAAACAGGAGTTAAGGCTTGTCAAAAGCTCTATCGTGGTATGATAGGCTCTCTTTCATATTTAACTGCTTCCAGACCTGATATATTATTCAGTGTACATCTATGTGCTAGATTCCAATCGGATCCAAGAGAATCTCATTTAACTGCCGTTAAACAAATTCTAAGGTATCTGAAAGGAACAACTAATCTTGGCTTGATGTATGAGAAAACATCAGAGTATACTCTTTCTGGATATTGTGATGCAGACTATGTTGAAGACAGATTAGAAAGAAAGAGCACATCCGGTAACTGTCAGTTCCTAGGGAACAACCTAATCTCATGGTCAAGCAAGAGACAATCTACAATTGCTCTCTCAACAGTAGAAGCAGAATACATATCCGCTTCGTTATACAGTACTCAGATGTTATGGATGAAAAATCAGCTGGAAGATTATATGATATACGAGAGTAACATTCCTATCTTCTGTGATAACACTGCTGCTATTTGTTTAAGTAAAAATCCAATTTTACATTCTAGGGCTAAACGCATTGAAATAAAACACTATTTTATCAGAGACTATGTTCAGAAGGGAACTCTATGCTTAAAATTTATTGATACAGACCATCAATGGACTGATATTTTTACAAAACCCTTGGCTGAAGATAGATTTCAAATTATTTTAAAACATCTGAAAATGGAGTACTGTCCAGAGTAAGAACATTTTCAGAACAACGTGTGTTTAGTCAGAGGAAATATGTTTAAAATTGTCAAACCACTTTTATGAAATGTGTCTCAGTTCTGACGTGTCATTTGATTAGAAAACTATTTTTGCATGTGATTAGATTATATCTAAATCACTATATTTATCCAAATCAAACGAACTGTAATTTTTCTTGAGATTGACTCAAAACTATATTACGTTTATTCACTTATCCCCTGTATGGTGTCTATCTCTTAAGTTTTCAAAAAAATTCCTATTCCCATTTTCACTCAATGGAAACTCTTGAGTTGTCCAGATTCTGAGAATATCAAATCGTGTCACTCAAATTAGAAAATGATTAACGCGTGGAACCTACGTTATATCCAAAATCATTACATCTAATTTTAAGTACACATTAAACGGTAATCTTTCTTGAGATTGATTTAAAATCATAATTACGTTCATTTCTTAAACTCCCAATACCGTATTTTCAACTTTTCAAATTTCAAAAACACTTTATAAATCCACTCACATCACTTCACTTTCACTCTCACACCTTACGAACCCTAAAAACCCTAATCGTCTTTCTCTCTCTCAACCATTCATCGATCTTATCCTCAACTATCATCATGATGACTCCGATTCAAGAAGAAACCGTCAAGTTTTCCAAAGAAGTGGAAACTTCATCAAGGAGGTTATTATCTTCCTCATCAGTAAAGTCGTCTACTTCTTCAACCATGTCTTCGGCAACTGCAACAGTTACTCCGTCATCATCACAGTCTTCTCAGATAGATAAAGATCATGTAACCCAAAGAGAAGCCATTGTTACCTGTAATCTTGAGAATCTACTTGTACTCAAGGAACTGCACGTAGATTTCAAGAATCTTGCCGAAAATGAATTCAATCTGATCGACGATGTAGAAGCTCAAGGTTGGAATAATTTCTTTGATAGGCTTAAAGGTCCAGTTTTTGAAGCACTCGTAAAAGATTTTTGGAGACAAGCTATGTGTGATAAACTCCATGTCGTCTCTTATGTCTTGGGAACAAAAATTGTCATCACCGAGAAATCAATTGCTAAACTTTATAAACTGGAATTTCTGAAGAACAAGAGAGTCTATGAAAGGGTCAATAAATCTTCGTTTGTGAAAAAGGTTATCAACCCAACCATTTACACCAACCATCAACCAAATAAAACAGAGTACAAGAGAGAATATCTGCATGTAAAATTGAAAATCTGGCAAAAAATCATTCTTGGTTGCATTAATCCAAGACCTTCATCATATGCTGCAGATTACTTCAATGCAAATCAGAAGTATATGCTATATTATTTGTTCACCAAGGAAAGGATGTGCTTACCCTCCATCTTATTTTACTATTTGAGGGATATGGTTAAGAAGACAAGAACAACAAGTGGACCAAAGAGTGATGTACCTAAGTACATTCCTTTTGGAAGAATGCTTTTAGACATATTCTATGAAAGTGGTATAGTGGACACTCTGGTTACATAAGTTCAATACACAGAAGATCTGGCTGCAACACTTAGAGAATCAGTCAACGCCACGACACTCAAGAATATGAGAATTATTAATAAAGTAAGAGTGGAACCTTTTTCTATCTCTGAGGACTTAATCAAACGCAGGATCACAGTACCAGATTATCCTACCTATCATAGAAGCAACCTCATTGAAGAAGTTGCTGCATTTGTAGATGCAATGAAAGCACGAGAGTATGATGTATCTGAAGTTAAGACTGAAGAAGTTGAACTTGACAAATAAGAATGGGAGCCAACTAAAGAGGCTAATGAATCTGCTCCTGAACTAACTCTTGCAGAGTCCCTCAGAAGAAAAAGAAACCAAGCTACTGTTATTTCTGAGCCTCAGAAAAGGAAGAAGAATGAAAATTCAAAATCCTCCAAGGCTGCTACTCTAACCTCTGCATTAGAGAAAACTAGTAAGTATGATTATGCCTCCAGAGTTGAAACAGTTTCTTCCCAACCAACTATCTCCATTCCCACTTCACATCCACCAGTAAGTCTCAAGCCACCATCTTGTTCAAATCCACCACCACCAATATTTATTCATGTAACTTCACAAATTTCCTCTCCATCAATCAGTACACCTATCCAATCTGTAGCAATTCCTACATACACTTCATCAACAATCACCTCAATCATCCAACCAGATTTTCCCGTCTCACCGATGTCTAATGCTTCTCATCAGAAAACCATTACTGAATTCTCAACTCAACATTCTGAACTTCCATATCCAACTTTTGAACCTCTTATAGTTTCAGTTGCCCCAAAAGTATCCTCTCCTGCTGATCAACTAATCAATGAACTTGCTCATAATGAGATCGTTTCATCTCAACAAGCACCACCTGAAACCAACCCCGCTGAATCTGACCTTGCTTTGGTCATCTATAATGCACCATCCAATATCTTTCAAAGAATGCACAAGTCAATTTAGTGGCAAGGGATTAAGGAAGTTTGCGAATCTAAGAACAGAATTTCGCACAAGCACCAGGCCCTTGGAGCTTGAAAGTTCTTGTCAAAGCTTCCAGAAGTGGTTGGATTCTGAACTTACAAGAATTGTAAGCTTTTCAAACGGCACTATAGCTGTTGGGCTTCAGTTGGCAAAGGAAAGAGCAGAAGCTGAAGAGCGGATTAGGGAACTCAAGTTCTTGGCTGCAAAATAGAAAAAAGCGGAAGAAAAAGCTGCTGAAGAAGTAAGACTTCAAGCAGAGAAGGCTGCTGAGGAGACCAGGATGACACAAGAAGCTGAAGACATGGAAAAGGCCAAGCAAGATGTTGCAGTTGTTCCCACCTCTGATCCTACTGTAAAGCGTTTGGAAAACGCAATTGATGAAATCAGAGAAGAACAACAAAAGTTTAGAGAAAACTTTGAGGAATAAAAGACTGTCACTGCTAATCTTCAGAGCATGCTTAAGAAAATATGGGACAAGATGTCCTCTGAAAGCACATAAGTCTATGTTCTTTGTTTTTAAGTTTTTAGATCCTTATTTTTCACTAATTTTTTTTATCTATGACAAAAAGGGGGAGAAGTAATATGAATGTGATATTTTGATTCCATAGTCATTCTCTGAAAAACAACGCTGTTTACATGCTAACAGATAAACTGTTATTTCTATTAGATTGTTTTTCTGTTTTAGGAATTCTGATCAAAATCAAGCATCACTAAGTGAATCAGGGGGAGCCCAAGCACAGAAATTCGTCAAGTCTAAGACTCAGGGGGAGTACTTCGTACGAAGGATAAGCTATCTTTAGATTCTATTATTTTCCCTGCGTTATATATATCAAAATTGTGTCATCAAAATACATAGTTTTGTCATCATCAAAAAAGGGGAGATTGTGAGAACAAGATTTGGTTCTGCAATATTATCTCTAAGTTTTGATGATATCAAATGAGTATTTTTGTATGAACAATTTTGTACAACTAATGTTTGTTATTTGTGAGAACCTAACAAACAGGCTATGTTTCCGTAAATTGGCGCGAACACAATGCTCAAAGGAAAATACTTCGCCTATACACTTGAAAAGAAGAACTCACTTCAAGATAATATGATGTTCACAAGACTCTGATACGAAAGTAATAGAGAATGAGTTTTGAAGATCTGAAGACAAAGGTTCTTATTGAACGAAGTCCAGATGCTGAAGACTTAAGCTCTCTGATCAAGGTTCTGAAGACCTATCCATAGTCTCTACTCATGCTTCAACCAACTACTATCAGAAGCCTCTGAAAAAATGAAGACAATGCACCAAGCGAACAAGGTTCTGAAGACCAAGTGCTGAAGATTCTGAAGGCGCTGCTCTGAGAATTTGGAAGACTTGATAATCTCAAGAACCAAGCTACGTTTTCCCATCTTACTCATGATCATAAAAAGCCTCTGAAGTTGAGAAGCCATGAAGACAAAGCTATATAGTACAGCTGTACCATAATACAAAGTGAAAATATCTTGGTAATTGTGCAACGGTACAAACGAATATATTCTGACAGGACGGCAGCACACAAAAGTTTGTATTTGTCCTCACGCTTCTAGCCGCCAGCCTAGTTAGCTATCATGATTACACTTCAACGACTTTTTCTACACGGCTATAAAAGGAAGCAAAAGACTTGAAGAAAGAGACACACGAACGAACTGCAAAAATACTTTCCAACTGAAATCTCTCTTAAGTCAATCTGGTCGAAACTTGTTTACATTTTCAGCTTGTATAAGAAGCATTTTTTCTGTAAACGTAACTTATTCAAACTTAGGTTTGTGTTCCTTAAGAAAGACCGTGTGGTTATATTTCTTGAGAAGTCTAGGACGTGTTGTTTTAGAGGTTATTCCTTGAGTAAGACTTGTGAGGTTGTATTACTTGAGAAGTCTAAAACTTGAGAGTTTTAGAGTTTGTGTGAGTCACCAGCATTTTGGCTAGTGCATTGTATTGATTTGATTGAATAGTGGATTAAGACCTCGTTGAGAGAGGCAAAATCACCTTGGCGGGTGGACTAGATTAACTTGAGTGTTTCTCAAGTGAACTAGTATAAACATAACGTGTTTATCTCTTTGTTCTCAACAAAGGTCTTTAGTGTTAAGAGAGAGAGTCTTATAAAAGGAATTTATTTTAAAGAAACAATTTTATCTTGAAAAACCAATTCAAACCCCCCCTTTCTTGTGTTTTTCACACCTTCAGTTTCGTGCCCAGCTGAGCGACAAAATCCGGGAACTTCCTGTCGGTGAACTGTGTCCCGTTGTCCGTGACTATTGCCTAGGGAATGCTGAAATGTGCGAGGATGTTTCGTTTGTAAAAATGTAGTATGTTAAGGGCTGTTATTTTGGCTAGAGCTTCTTCTTCTATCCATTTTGTGAAGTAATCAACGTCTACTATTAGGTATTTATTATGGTTTGATCCTACTACGAATGGCCCCAGGATATCCAGGCCCCACCAGGTAAATGACCACGGGGAAGACATAGCCTTGAGCTCGTTAGGTGGAGCTAGGTGCATGTCCCCGTGTCGTTGGCATTTATTGCACTTCTTCACGTGTTCTTAAGCATCTTGTTGTATGGTCGGCCAGTAGTACACTGCCCGAAGGGCTTTTCGGGCGAGGGATCTTCCTTCGAGATGTTGGGCGTTGATTCCTTATTGGATTTCACGCAGGACATGGGCGATCATCTCCTCCTCGACGCACTTGAGTAGTGGGATGGAGAACCCTCTCCTGTAGAGTTTGTCTTCAACCAGGAGGTAGGAGCAGGCCCTGCGCCTGACTGTGCTAGCTTCTTTGGGGTCAGACGGAAGTTCGTCCCTGGCGAGGTAGTTATAGACGGGGGTCATCCAGTAGTTGCTATCGCTGATTACCTGTACGTTGAGGGTCGGGGATGTCTTCTCGATACTGGGTCGAGGAAGTACCTCTTGGATGACGGACTTGTTTCCGCCCTTTTTCTTCGTGCTTGCTAGATTAGACAATACGCCTGCTCTGATGTTATGTTCGTGGGAAGCATGCTTCACCTCTAATGCAACAAACTTCATCATCTTTTCTTTGACCAGGGCTAAGTATTCGAACAGACTGTCATTTTAGGCTTGATATTCTCCTCGTAGCTGGAGGACCACGAGTTGCGAATCTGTGCAGATGACAACCTCTTCTGCTCCGAGATCTTCGGCCAGGCGCAAGCCGACGAGGAAAGCTTCGTACTCAGCCTGGTTGTTAGACGTGGAGAAGGATAAAGTAAGTGATACCTCTGTGATAATTCCCTCGTCGTTTTCCAATATGATGCCTGCCGTGCTCCCTGCCGAGTTGGAAGCTCCGTCTATGAAAATAGTCCACTTGCGCTCCCCGCAAGTGGGGGAATCCGCGAACGTCATCTCGGCGATGAAGTTATCCAAAGCCTAGGCTTTGAGGGCTTTTTTGCTTTCATACTGGATGTCAAATTCTGACAGCTCTAGCGACCATTTGAGCATTATGCCGGCCATGTCTGGTCTCCCCAGCAGCTGCTTTACAGGTTAATCTGTCTGGACCACGATCGTGTGGGCCAGGAAGTAGTGTCTCTGTCTTCTAGTGGTGTTGATGAGGGCCAGTTCTATCTTTTCTATCTGCTGGTATCTTAGTTTTGGTCCCTGCAATGCTTTGCTGGTGAAATATATGGGCTTTTGCCCATCAGGTGTTTCGCGGATAAGAGCGGCGCTCACGGCCTCAGTTGCTACGGCGAGATATAGATATAGAGTTTTGTCGTTGTCTGGTCAAGAGAGGACTGGTGGCTCAGATAGTGCCCATTTCAAGTGGAGGAGAGTCTGGTCGCATTCCTCCATCCATTCAAATGCTTCCTCCTTGCGGAGGAGTTTAAAGAATGGCAGGGCGTGCTGTGCACACTTGGCCACGAAACGGGACAAGGACGCGAGCATCCCGTTGAGGAACTGGATAGATTTCTTCGATTTGGGCGTTGGAAATTCAGAGAATGCCCAACACTTGTCAGGGTTGGCCTCGATTCCTCGTTCTGTCAAGTAGAAGCCGAGGAACTTGCCTGCCCGGACTCCGAACATGCATTTCTCTGGGTTGAAATGCATCCAGTATTTCTTGGCCTGTTCGAAAACCTTTCTTAAATGGGTCGTATGATCGGTTTCCTCGTGGTATTTCACGATCATGTTGTCCATATATACTTCGAGCATATCGCCTATTTCTCCCCGGAAGACCTTGTTCATCATCCTCTGATAGGTCGCGCTGGCGTTCTTTAAGCCGAAAGGCATTATGTTGTAGTAATAGTTTCCCTATTCGATCATGAAGGCCGTGTATTTTTTATCGCTCATTGCCATTGGTATTTGATTATAGCCCGAGTAGGTATCCATGAATGATAATAGTTTAAAACCAACAGAGTTATCAATAAGTTTATCAATATTGGGGAGGGGGTAGGCATCCTTCGGGCATGCCTTATTAAGATCAGTATAATCAACGCACATTCGCCATTTGCCATTAGATTTTTTCACTAGCACAACATTGGACAGCTAAGTGGTGTACTTGGCTTCTGTTATGAATTTTGCCTCTAGGAGGTCTTTTATAGCTTGTTCTGCAGCCTCCGTTTTTTTTCGGAGACTGCTTTCTCCTAAGTTGTGCTACTGCTTTGACGACTGGGTCGATCGTGAGTTGATGGTAGGCGACGGATGGATTCAAGTCGGGCATCTCTGCGGCACTCCAGAAGAACAAGTCGGCGTTCTTGCGAAGGCATGCTTTGAGTTGCTTCTGTGTGATGTCGGGGAGATCGGTCCCTATCTTTACTCTCCACTGAGGATCGTCGCCGAGCAGGACAAGCTCGAAGTCACCATCTGGGATAGGGCGCATCGGACGGGAGTTGTTGCTGGTCAAGGCAGATGAGCTGCTCGGGCTAGCCCGGTCTTCCTTTTGGTCATCTTCGGCGAAGCGGCTGTCAAGATCAACGGAGTCGACGCGAGGCAGTGGCTTGGCTTCCTCTGAGCTGCTGGGCAAGGCTGTCTTGTTGGACGTCTTTGGCTTGGAAACAATGGTGTTGAGTCTCTTGGTGGCCTCTTCAAAGTACCATCGTGCCGCTTCGATGTCCTCGTGTAGTGTGGCGACCATACCTTTTGAAGTGTAGTACTTCATTTTGAGGTGGATGGTGGATGGCACAACTACCAGCTCGGCTAGTGTTGGCCGCCCGAATATACACTGGTAGAGAGACAGGCACTCGATTACCAGGAACTATACTTTAACAGATATGGCCGTCTTCGCAGATCCAAAGGTCACGATCAGTTCTACGTACCCCCAAGGTTTCGTGACCGACCCATTGAAACTCTGGAGGTCGGAACCCACATACGGAGTGAGATGTGATTCGGCCAGTTGGAGGGTCGAGAAAAGTTGTGAGTACATAATATCGACCGAGTTGCCTTGGTCGACAAGAATTCTGCGAACGTTAAAATTGGCCATCTGGGCTCGGACGAGCAGTGGGATACTTGAGATCGGGGATCCTCCGAGGAGTTCTTTCCTGTAGAAGGAGATGGGGACTAATCCCTTCTAGGCCTTATCGAGCGTTGTCACCTTGCTGGAGCTTGTGTTGATCAAGTGCTCGAATTTTCTCTTCACGGAGCCTACGGTGATTTTGTTGAAGCCCCCTCCGGAGATGACCATTGTGGAGGGGAACGTCTCCCACGGGCTGTGGGCCGCGAAGTAGGCAGGAACACTGAGCTCATCTGGGACGTAGAAATCCTCTGGTCGCGACACAGACATGGCGACTTGGAGGTTGGCCTCTTCTGAGGAAGGCACCTCTTCCTCTACCTTCTTTGACTCCTGGGCGTCTTGCCGGGGAGCGTCTTTCTTTTTTGTAAACTGCTTCAGGTGGCCATCCCTGATCAATATTTCTATAGCATCCTTCAAGTGGATGCAGTCTTTGGTGGTGTGGCCGTGACTCTTATGGAAACATCGGTACTTTGATTTGTCGGCATTGGGCTTGGCCAGTATCTGCTTGGGGAACCGGACTCCTGCCTATTTAAAATATGAGTTGGCGCACTCCGAGAGAATCTTCTCCCTGGAGACAGTCAGGGGAGTGTAGTCGTGGAACCTGCCGGAGGGTCCCTTGTTGTCCTTGGATTCCCGGGGACGATCTTTGCGCCTTCTTGCCCTCCAACGAGATGTCGAGGGTTCGTCGCCTTTGGAGGCTCGGACGGAATTGAATGTTCCTTTTCCTCGTACTGAATGTACGACTGCACCTTGAGGAGGAAGGTGTCCAGGTTTCTTGGAGGTGTGAGGCCGACAGCTTTAGAAAACTCTGAGTGTGGGCAGAGTCCCTGTTCGAGTAGAAATTTTTTCATGTTGTCGGTAGTGGGGACTTGCACAGCTTCTTTGTTAAATCTCTCGATATATGCTTGGAGAGGTCCATCCTTCCCTTGGATTATGGCCCCAAGAGAGGCTTCAGTCTTAGGATGGCGGCGCGATGCTGTAAAGTGCCTAGAAAACATTCTGCCCAGCTGCTTCCATGAGGCGACAGACTCCTCGGGCAGCTGTTTGTACCAAGTCATTGCCCCTTTTCAGAGTGTGGTTGGGAACAGGCGACTCTTGATGGCGCCCTGGACGCCACAGTAGTCTAACAGCGCATCGATGTTCTTGATGTGCTCATTGGGGTCAGTCGTTCCATCGTACGTGCCCAAAGTTGGGGGCTTCTCCAAGCCTTTGGGGAGGCATGTAGCCAAGATATCTTGGGACAATGGGTCGTGGGGATCATCATCGCTGCTGGAACTGGTCCGGGAAGGAAAGCGGACAACTCGCTCATGACGGCGACTTCTTCGGAGTGAAGGTGTTCGGGCCTGGCCTTTTGATCTGACCGGGGGTGACTGTTGATCTCTCTGGGTTCTCTTATGGCCGGGAGAGTGTTGGTTTCGCGGGGAAACGTGATCGCGCTTTCGAACAGCATGAGATTCTGGTTCTTGGCGCGCCCGAAGGTCGACTTCCCGCCGGGGTTGTGAACTCTTGGATCGTCGTCGATTCTTCCTCAGAGGGGGGATTGAAATTCTGGCCTATGCAGACAGCAGATGTCCTAACACATGTCAAGACATTGTGCTACATAATCATTTAAACTCAAAGGCTCAACAGCAAACTGATACCTTGAATATCAGAACTGCATAATCACAGATGTCACGACATCTGATCAAACATGTCAATCAAGATTGAACTGAAAATAGTATAATGATAAACAACACAGAATATGATGACCTAGTTAGGTGCAACTCACCTACATCCAGGGGATACCAGTCCAGGAAGAAGTAATCGCTATCAGTAGTATAGTTTTATGCAAACAACCTCAGGTTTACAGAAAGCACCCACGCTAACCTATCACTACCAAATGAAGACTTTATCATTAGAAATCACATCTAAATGATAAGAGAACCCCCTCTCACTTCCTAAATCACAACCTGTGATTATCTAACAGTTACTACATCATAACTGTATCTACCATATTGAAAGACACCCCTTCCAATACAAAATTCAGTCAAGCATCCTTGACCAACAAGTTAACTTGGATTTACTTCAAAGCTTCATCCAAGAACACTCACGATTCATTTCCTACGGGCTTCTGAATATGTACAAGTTCCTATGTCTACCACACTGTATCAAATCGATACAGAGGGAGACTTACAAGAGAAGCCTACGAATCTCAAACCTAAACCCTACTTAACAAAATAATATTCCTAAGTCTATGCCATCCTTTACCTCTTTTCTATCCAGGTCTTGGTTTTTTTATAGTTTTCTGCTGAGTTGGGCTTCATATCTTTGATCCTTGATCCACTGCCAATCGCCTTGAATCTTGGACCAAAAAACAAAACTTGCTGTAATAGCCATGATGTCGAATCTTCATGTTGTGACATTTTACTTGACATCTTGCGTCTGGGCTGAAAACCTCTATGTTGAAACATCTTTCACAATATTTATGTTTTACCGAAATTTTGTCAAACACTCAGAGGTTTCAAGCTCCCCCTTTTGACAAATTTCGGTTAAAACATTTTCTTCAGCCTGATGGTGCATGCAGTGGAAAAGTACTTGAAACAAGTGCTCCTTGTGATATCTGATACATAGATTATGTAACTCAGATCACATGACACAACTTGCTTCCTAACTCTGATCACAGGACACAAATGTGCATATACTAAGAATGTCAAGACATCCTTAGAGACAATATTGCAAATCAGTAGCACAGTAGCACAAATACACCATACACATTTGGATAGTAATAAGCCATTCTCCCCCTTTTTAGCCAAAATTTGGCAAAAATAGCCCATGCATACCCAGATTCAAATAATGCTTACCCACACATAAACAAAATCCAATTGATCTTACCCTAAGTAAGATGTTCCTGTTCGATCTTCCTTAAATATAAAGAAGTTGTGTGGATAGAGCAAATCCAGACAAAAGACTAGTCAAGGATTGCAATAACTGTTGGTCAAGTTTGTTTCAAGATATTCCATTTTTTCTTACTTGTCCTTGAAACCACTTCTGAACAAAGATCTAATACTTATCCTGCGATTGTCAGATTTATGGTCCCCACAACTAGGACTGCTCAGTCCAGATTTAGCAGCATTGATTTAAGTAGAATTTGTTTATCTTCCTTTCCATTCGCAGAAAACTAATAGCAACCAAGACACTTTCCAACAGAAACTCATACACGTATTGCAATGTCATGACACCTTGTCTGACATCTCAACCCCAATTGAGCCCATCTATCCTAAACTGCTTGTGGCCACAAACAATCTTGATAGAAAATCTGCACCACTACAACTTCCAAGTCTTCCACAACTTGCAATAATACAAATGTCAAGACATCCTCATTGGCATCTCAGCTTGCTTGACGCACAAATGCAAACTGGAACTGCATCCTCGCAGTAAATCATCTTAGATCAAGAGGCATCTCCCCCTATCTAAGGTAACCAGTGTTCCACCCCAGAACACCTAAGCTAATGACTAGAAAACATAAGACACATCTTCATGTCTTCAAGAGCGCACCCTCTGTTCAACACACCTGCTGAACGTAATCATCAACTCTCTTATTGTTCCATCTGACAAGAAACAATAATCACTCACACATGATCACTATCATGCTTCCCGTGAGGAAGTGTATACCAACCATAATAAACTCTTGGCTTGAGATCAAAGTCCCATTGATCCCCCTCATCCTACAACCATCTATACACCATACGAACTCCTCTTGAATTCTCATGTATAGATCTCCAGCTGCTTGAGGCACAAACCAATTGAATCATAATGCTTCACATTCCTCAAAGAGACGCACAGGGCCCTTTAGTTTGTTATAACGATGTCAACTATCGTATGCATGCTCCAGAACTTCACAGCTGCCAAACTGATCCAATACTAGCATGACTTGCAGCCAGGGGCAACATCCCCTTCGCAAGATTTCCACTAACCTCACCCAGGTCAGAGATAAATACCCCGCAATCCAAGACAGTCATTCCTTATCATTCTCCCGTATGATAACCTGGAATACTTCTGATTTATGGTGAATATCCTCTTCTGAACGCATCAGAAACCAAACCTTCATTCAATCAACCTGTGATCCACTTCAGTCTTCCAAAACACTTACATCTGACTTCCAAGACAGTTCTTCTACTCCATCATTCTCCCATATGATAATGTAGATACTTCTTAGACACAATGCAAGTAACCAGTTCCTCACAGAACCTTCTAATCCTCCACCAAGGATAACTAACCCAAAGATGTTCTAACATCAGTTAGGACATCTTCCACACATCAAAGACACCACACACCATGGTTCTTGATATGCTCCACCACTGGACTTACTATCAGCATAGTAATCCACACTGAAGATCTTCACACAACACTACACCACCTGCTTGAACAAAGAAAACTTCAGAAACCCAGAGAGAAATAAACTGTCATCCACCAACGAAGGTATGCTTCCATTCTCAACCCAGAACTTCTGCCATAAGCTCCCAGAGAACCAGAACCTCCTTGCAATTTCAACCAACTACTCTTCTGCACAAGAGCAATCAGTTTCAAGCATCCTGCTTGAATGCACATTGTGAAACCAACCAAATTCCACCTTTTGATTGACCTCACTCATCTTTAGAACTCCCACAAGATACACTAACCTACTAATGAAATCAGATCTTCAAGTCACATAAACTACTTGCCCCATAGCAAGACATCTTGGATCCACCAAGCCTCTTAGTCATGTAACAACTTCCCATCCACAACTCCCGCAAACTGTATGAGATAGACCTTTTTGAAGCATCCATAACTTCCATTCTCCTGTAGATCACCTTATCTTAAGCTAATGTGCCACATCACCAGCTGAGACCTCTGATGTTAAGCTAGATGTTAGAACATTATGACATCCAACTGTTGAATTCAACTCCTCCTTCTGCCACTTAGAATAACCTTCTCCCTTCGCAGAACAAGAGTTCCATGGTCTCATAGACTTGATTCAACAACCAAGTTTGAGTAGACAACCTCCATCCTGCTTTGAAACTCCAAAGACTTCAAACCTGCCACATCTGAATCTTCAAAAAATAAGTAGTCCATGACTACCCCATAGCTATACCAAAGAATGCCACTTCCCTTAGTAGATCCGTCAGTAGAAAGCTAGAGATAATTGCCACTTATCCTCGACCTTCACAACCAGAGCAAAAACCATGCTCCAAAGCACTTAGATCAGAAATAAACTGGTCCAAGCTATAAACATCAAGATTATGATGTCTTCATCTTCATCTTCAACAACATCAAAGTACAGACTAATTTCTTTCCAGGAAACTCTCCAGGGAACACATGCTTATGTCACACCCGACTGAAGCCACTTCTTAGGTCACCACCTAAGACAAAACAGATGCTAAAGCGTGTGCAGTACCCCTCCCATGATTCTGCACAAACTCTGATGATGAGATGTTCCAACATCTTGTTGAACATCAATAATCTTGACTTTCAAGGATAATCAATTAAATACTCGTGGATTCCACAAATAGCAATTGATCTTAAATCCTTGTCCAATAACCCTTCTTCACTGCTGTAGCTGAGCTGCACCAGATCATGTCATGAACACTTATAAAGTATTCAATCTTTTTGCAAGTATCTTCTTTAAGGACAATGTTGAGATACCAAGGCTTCCACCCTTGACTCAAGTAACTAAGACTTTCTCTGAACAAATCTTATTTACCTCAACAATTCTTCAATCAGATTGGATCCACTCTTAGGGTCAAGAGAGATGAATCCTCCCTTGTTGTTTTTGGATGGTGAAAATAAATCACCTCCATTTTCTTCAGATTGTGTTTCAAGGAAACACTTTCTAGTCAGAAGAGTAACTAGAAGACTCCAGATACACGACTGAGATGCCTTTATGAGTGGACTTGAGAGAATTCTCAAGTATCTTTGACAAACTAGCTGACCAATAATTTATCAAACTCCTAGAGCAAGAACCTGATAAACTTAAGTCAACTACTCTCCTCTTCAACTGACTTCAACTGCACCAAGAAACAAGCTTCCAAGTACCAAGTCATCATACCAGATATCTAACCACAACTCCTTTCACTCCATCGCTCCCAACTTTGGAATAAAAGAATGTAGATATCTTCAAATATAGAGGCCGACGATTGAGACCTTCCACCAACAGTCTTCAGTCACAACTCCAGAATCCCATAATTCTAGAGCTCTTCCATCAGAAACACATGCAACGGAACCACCAAGGAACAGATCATGCTTGCCCTAATAAGATGTCACAACATCTTATAAGACACACTAACAAGAGAACTAGCCACTTCTCCTGTAGTTGTTGTAGAATCTCCTCAGCAACATGAACAGCCTCCGGGTTGCTCCCTTCGATCTAGAACATCCATCTCATCCATTAATACCCTTGATTATGTCTGAGTTGATTGATCTGATCTTCAAAACTCCTCCTTGTTTAAATGCCAAAAAGTATCTCTCAAAGATCTCATCCAAAACCAGACAGGATGCCTGCTCTGATACCAATTGAAATTCTAGCCTATGCAGACAGCATATGTCCTAAACATGTCAAGACATTGTGCTACATAATTATTTAAACTCAGAGGCTCAACAGCAGACTGATACCTTGAATATCAGAACTGCATAATCACAGATGTCACGACATCTGATCAAACATGTCAATCAAGACTGAACTGAAAATAGTATAATGATAAACAACACAGAATATGATGACCTAGTTAGGTGCAACTCACCTACATCTAGGGGATACCAATCTAGGAAGAAGTAATCGCTATCAGTAGTATAGTTTTATGCAAACAACCTCAGGTTAACAGAAAGCACCCACGTTAACCTATCACTACCCAATGAAGACTTTATCATTAGAAATCACATCTAAATGATAAGAGAACCCCCTCTCACTTCCTAAATCACAACTTGTGATTATCTAATAGTTACTACATCATAATTGTATCTACCATATTGAAAGACACCCTTTCCAATAAAAAATTCAGTCAAGCATCCTTGACCAACAAGTTAATTTGGATTTGCTTCAAAGCTTCATCCAAGAACACTCACGATTCATTTCCTACGGGCTTCTGAATATGTACAAGTTCCTATGTCTACCACACTGTATCAAATCGATACAGAGGGAGACTTACAAGAGAAACCTACGACTCTCAAACCTAAACCCTACTTAAAAAAATAGGATTCCTAAGTCTATGCCATCCTTTCTCTATTTTCTATCTAGGTCTTGGTCTTTTTATAGTTTTCTGCTGAGTTGGGCTTCATATCTTTGATCCTTGATCCACTGCCAATCGCCTTGAATCTTGGACCAAAAAAAAAACCTGATGTAATAGTCATGATGTCGAATCTTCATGTTGTGACATTTTACTTGACATCTTGCGTCTGGGCTGAAAACCTCTATGTTGAAACATCTTTCACAGCATTTATGTTTTACCAAAATTTTGTCAAACACTCAGAGGTTTCAGGGATCTTGGACGGGCAGATTCCTCCAATTCCCCGATCCTCTCGTTCTGCTGAAGGATCAGGAGGTTAGTCTTGTTGATCGCGTCGAGGAGAGCCACCACGGCCGGATCAGCTTTGGGTGGGGTTGGAACGGGATGGATGGCCAGCAGGGGCTGATCGTTGTCGGGGTCGGCAGGAGTAGGGGAAGGAGAGGTGGTAGCCCCGTCTCTTAGAGGACGGGCGTCCCCTCCGAGGAGGGAGGAAGAACCGTCAACATTAGTTTTGTTGGCGGGGAGGATGGAAATATGGTGAGCACCTTTGATGTGATCTTGAGAGGCCATGATAATAATCTTGGACGAGGAATGTATATTTGGTCTTAGAATCTGAGGTGGATGTTAAGACGGGGAGAACAAAGTTACCACAGATGGCGCCACTGATCGTGATGGCTTGATCAGAACCTGTGAAGGGCCAAGAAGAACGTCTAAGATGCTGGATGCGAGATGAGGATGAGGGGGTGTACCTGCAAGGTACTCCGACGCTCAAGTAAGAAAAGGTCAGAGAAAAGGGGCAAGTACCAAGTATGAGTTCTTAGGATGATTTTTTGGATATCTGACCCTCTCAAGTGAGAGGGTTTATATAATGCCCCCAGCGCATGGCCAATGGTCCCTATTTTCGGGGCGAAATAATCGTTTTGCGAAGAATATGTAACTGCCAAAAACTAGCCGTTATGTCGGGCAAAGGCGTAGTTCCGGGCACATGCCCATGACTGTTCCTGGATAATGGAGTCGTGCGTGACGGGAAAACGTACCGGGGAGGAGCAAATGACCCCTGGGGTCCATCTGTCCATACATGCCCGGTTAGAGGGTAGAAAGGTAAAATCTGCCCCTTATTGACTGGACTTATGCAATTGGGCCATTCTGGGAGCATAAGTGGATTGGGCCATGTCTAGCCATTGGTCCAGTCCGGAACATAACTCCATTCTCCTCTCCATTATCTCCTTCCCCTTTCTTTTTCTTCATTTTACTACTTCCTTCATGGTTTTCATCATACTCCACCATGTTGGCAACATGTTCTTCATCATAATCCAAACTAACATCAAAATCACTAAATGCAACTTCCAAAGCACTATCATAATTATATGATGAATCCTCACTGTCATCAGAGCTTATGTCAATCTCATCAGCATTCATATTCCTATGTCCCTCTTTGTTTACACCCTCACCAGCATTCATATTCTAAACACCCTCATCAACATCAACTACATTCAAAGCCTCACTAGCATTCACATCCTCACCAGCATTCACGCCCTCACAAGCATTCAAACTATCACCAGAATTGACACCCTCACCAGCATTCACACCCTCATCAGCATTCAAACCCTCACCAGCATTGTTTACATCCTTAAGGACTTGATCAACAAGTTCTACAACAATATCATATTGTTCTGGATTTACCACATTCAAAGGTTCTTCATGTAATGCTTCCTCCTCCATTTTTGTAGGTTGTTCATCTAAAGGAACATCAACATACTCAGGTTGGGATAATGGGTATTCAATGTAAATGTCGACTTTCAGGTGTACGCTACATAGGTCAGCTATCTCTAACACACCCTTTTTATCACTAAGTAAATTAATCCCAAATGTTGGATCCTTGTAGTAGATATTGTCTACCTCAGTATACCCTATGTCTTTTAAAACACCTATCAACTCAAAATACGGCCACCTATCAACATCTACCTATAATTCATTACATTTACCCCCACATAATTCGTTTTTTCAGAATCAACAAACTCCCCACTATGATGAATGTTGAGAGTAATCAGTTCTTCCATTTAAACCTAATATCATAAACAACCGCAAATTTTACAAAAGGAATATAAAAAACCCTAATTTTCAAAAGAGGGCCACAAACCCTAGAGTACATAAAACACAATGCATAGAAACAATAATAACAGAGAGGAATTAGATACTAACCAAGATAATGATTCGTCTTCGTCTTCATCTTCAACCGTCTGGGATGCTTCGTCTTCGTCTTCTACCTCAATCGTCTGCTTCGTGTTCTCTGCTAGGGTTCATGCACTTATCAAATGGAAATGACTTAGAAAATTTTGGACTATCATCAATATGTCTAAGTTAATACAACTCAGTGTAACACCCTTTTCTACCCCACGAATAAACACGGCAAAATATATAGTTTATCAGAGTAAAGTCAAAAAAACACCTCGAAGGGTGCACCTTTCTCAATTAATTCAAATTAAACACTTGCTCCGTAAACACGGGTTTTCCTAAAAAATACTCAAAAGCCTTCATATGGAAGCGGAACTCAATAATTCAAAATAAGAAGGTTTTCAACAAAAGCCATCACAGTTAGCAGCATAACCACCGTAACCACAATAATAAAAAAGGTTTCAAAATAACTCATAGTCATCAAATATCACAAAACAACAACTCAACAATGGTTCGACTCAACAACCCAACCCAATGTTACACTATCAGAGCAAGACCCTCTACATCGATCAAAAGTAAAGTACAACTCCAAAAGTCCTCGAAGGCATCCACAGCTAAACCTGATCACATGCACGTTACCCACGTGGAGGCAACATTCAAACAGGCAGGGTGAGTAATCACAATTCATTATAATCAATATAGAAACAGGATATGCAAAATGGCGTCATCATCATATACAACATAATCAGGGTCATCATAAAGGAAAACATCAGGAATCACTATATCACAACATCACTTCAATTCCACATAAAATGCAATGCAAAACAAGACTCATGCATGTGGTACCAATCATCACAAAAGATGGAAACTAGGCCATCAACCCTCCACAAGGGAGCACGTCATAAACACCTCAATCCACACAATGGGATTGAAGCCACCACTGGACCGGAGTCCTAACATCGTCACTGGACCGAAGTCCTAACATCATCAATAGACCGAAGTCCAAATGCTATGAATGCATGATGCACCACGTCAATAATCATCATCATCAAAACATCATTATGTGCATCATCATCCATCCAACTCACATATTCATCATATCATCAAATACGTCATCAAAACATCATTAATCAGTATCTCGTAATCCAAACTAACATCAAAATCCACTGGACCGGAGTGTTTTGTTCGCTTTGCGAACTAGCGATTGCAGGGAATCGCTGCTACGATCAGTAGCATACCAGACCCCCATTACATTACAAATTCAACCTCAGTTCGCCCAAAAACATCCCTACAACGTTCCTAAGGCATTACAACCATTAAGGATACAAAACCTACAACTATTAGGTCGATTAATTTCACTATTCCAGCTCGAAATCACCTAAACCTTCACAAACTCTCAAACTTCATATAAACTCCATAGAGCCTTCCCACAAGGTTAAAACTGCAACAACAACGGGGAAATCAGCCCCAAGGTCTACTTTAGCGGTTCAATTCCATGTTATTGATCGATTCACAAAAATGCCCTTAAAATCATCAGTTTACCTCAAAACCCATAAACCCTCAAAAACCCCAAAATCCACTTCAATCAATCGAATCCTATAATGAAAACAATGAAAGGGAATTACTCCTCATACCTTAGATTGTCGATCCGATGTGTTCTCTTTTGAGCCTTTGGAAACCGTCACAAAAATCCTCGCCTTTTCCTCTTTTCCTCAGAGCTCTCCTTCTTTCCTTCTTATTTTCACGATCTCCACAAAATGAATCCTAATTCTCTCAATTCCTCCTTTTTGGTTAATTTAACTCTTGGGCCTCAAATATGGGCTTTCTCCATAATTCCTCACTAATTCTCTCGAATTATCCACTTTGCCCTTAATTCCTCTAATATTATTTTAAATTAATAATACTAATATATTCATATTATATACTATTATTTAATTAAAATAACCAAACTCCACAAAACACCGACATCGACACGGACCACCAAAAATTCACGGAAAATTCACAAATATTATATTTAAATAAATTAAATCAATATTTCTCATAAATTTGGGGTGTTACACTCAGCATTGAAAAATAAAAACCGTGCTATATCCGTATTCACTAACATACACATAAGTTTAATCAATCCACGTCATCAACCTTTTAAGTGAAATTCTAACTTTTCTAACGGCGAGGACAAACGTGTACCTATTTAATAACGTAAGGGACCAATTTGGAAATTTTAAAAGAAAGAAGACCAAATTGGACCCGGTCCTATAGTTAGAGGACCAAAAAGGGTATTAAGCCTTATTATTATCATTATCATTATCATTATTAGTATTATTATTAATATTATTATTATTATTAAGATTATTATTATTATGACCATTATTATTATTATTACTAAAATTAAGGAATTAAAACATAATTAGAGGAAAGTGGGGAAATAGAGTGGAAGAAAATCAGTTTCACATGAAAAGAGAACAAAGAGAAGAAAGGAGCAGAGTTAGGGCAAGAGTAATCAAAGGTTCCACCATTGTTGAAGAGAGAAAAAACTTGAAATTAAGGTAAGGGGAGAATGGGTTCTTTAATGGTGGTTTGAGCATGAGAGGGTAGTGAGGGTTCCTTTCCCTCTTAGGATTTCTGTGCATTTTTCTTCTTCTTCTTTTTTATTGATTGCATGCTTGTGTAATGATTATTGTAAATTCGTATTTGTGAACTGTTATGATGTGAATTCGTGTTTGTATGCTGATATTGGATATGAAATTCGTGTGAATTCTGTATTATTCTTGTTGTGTTTTACCATTGAAACAAATCTAAAAATATGGGGTTTTGGGGTTAACGAAATTGGGTTTCAGATTGTAGAAAATTTGGATAAAATGAGGGATTAATGTAGTAGAATCAGGACTTTAGGATTATACCGATGCAAATGCTGTTTTGGGTCTGAAATAGGAGCTTGAAGGTGCTCCAATGGGGGGAAAATCGCACTGACGCGAAAAACCCATTTTTTTTTGCAGCAGACTGGCCATACGCATATGCCAGGGGGCAATACGCGTATGAGAGACACTCCCAGAGGGCATTACGCGTATGGTACGTGCCCTGTCCCCATGCCAGCCCGACCATCTGTCGATACACGTAAGGAATGCGTAAGGGGAGGGGGTCATACGCATATGGGGTAGCCATTACACGTATGGGAGGTTTTGGAAGGTTTTTGGAGGGAAATCCCCTTTGGTCATACGTGTAAGGCCTAGGGTAATACGCGTATGAAGGCCTGGGCAGTAGAGGCCTACGCATAGCATACGCAGGCCTGGGGCAGGGAAATGAGGCCATACGCGTATGGGGCAGGGCCATACGTGTATGGGCAGTGTTGTGTTGTGATTTTCCCGTTTTCGTGATTTTTTTCCCGATTTCACGTGCAATGCAATTTCTCTTGATCCGTAAGACTAAAATGATATAATTGGACATAGGGAAACCAGTAACGATAGTAAACATGATAAAAAATGTAATTTTATGTGACTTTCCTTATGAGTTGTGTTTGATGCTTGTGCGCCAAGATTGTCGTTATGTGGACGGTCTTGGGCAGCGATGGTATTTTCGGAGAGAATTACAGTGAGTATATGGCTCACGTGTAATCATTGAGGATCGTGGGTTATACACCAATTATAATTATATTATGCATAATTATGTGTCATGCATTCATGTTGTGTCTGGTGGAGATGAGCCTAGGTTGAAATCCATGATAGGTGCCTAGTCTCGTCCGGATTCCATGTGGGATTCGGATGGCGATAAGTTGTAGTTTAAAGGAACATATACGACTTATTCGGATTTCGACGGGAATCGGGTTCAATGAAGGAACCGTATGGATTGTGATGGTACCACATGCATTGTGTCGTGTCAGTTGAGTTGCATTGCATATGTATATGATTGAATATGGGTTGAATATGTCGAGCATTGATGTGCCACTTGAACTTGCGTTCTGATGGTATGATTGGTGTGATTTGTGTGATAACTAATCCTTAGCATGTGATAACTCACCCCTTTTTTGTTGTTGTGTATATGCTCCTTGGGGAGTATATATAATCAGGTACTTGAGTAGTGCTTGGAGCATGTGTTGCTATTGATCGAGTCTTAGGAGTCGCTCTGATACGTAACACTAGAAGGATGGGGATTTCATTATTTTCTCTATGTTATTTGTTATTTGTTATTTGTTACGTATCCTGATTTGTTTAATGTTGTTGAACCCCAGATTTTGTGGAGGTTCGATGTAATTGGTGCCTTAGTGCTGAACCATTTGAATTTTCCACTGTTTAATCAATTTGTTTATTTTTATGAGGAAATAAGATATGAAGTGATTTGGTACTTCATGAGAATATTTTTGTTGATGTGGCATCCTACGTGTGTAACTCTGATTTCTCTGCAAATTATTTTCGTTTGACTATTTATCAAACGAATGGGTAGAGTAGGGTGTTACACTAATAAGATTGTGCTTAAGACCTTCAACTAAAAGGACGTCTGAGATAGTAGTAGAAGAGGGATTATGTAATACCCCGTATTTTATTACTCCGAATAATATTATATTGTGATCAACTGAGCCCAGTGTACTCTGAGAAATTATTTGACAAAATAATTAGAGTAACTGTGGAACTTAGAATAAATCCAATTAATATTATCTGACTCTGAGGTATTTTATTTATTTAGACTTAAGAGACTTTTTGGACATTTAGTAGTATTATTTCTAATACTAGTTTACTACATAATTCTTTTTCCTCCCATTTTCCAAACAAAAAGAAAAAGATAGTAAGAAAGAGAGAGAGAAAGAAGAAAGAGGGAAAGAAAAGGAAAAGAAGAAGAAAGAAGGAAAGAAAGGAAATGAAGGAGAGAAAAGGGGAGAAGAGGAAATTTGAAGAACTTCAAAGAACAAATCATCATCCATTCATCAAGCTTCACCCAATCTTCTCATCATCTTCATCTTGTTCATCTCAAGGTGGGTTATAGTTAGAAACCTCATTTTTAGAGTTTTGGATAATATGAGTTTTTAGGTTAGAATGTGGAAATCGGTGTTTTAACGGTTGGAAATTTATATAAATCGAAATGAATGCTCAATGTGCTTATAGAAACATGTATTGTTGATTGTTTTGAGGTTTTGGTTTGATTGGAAATGTTAGGTTTTGTAAAACTTTGTGTTCTCGAGAAATATATGTTTTTAGAATGTTGTTGATCAAACCTTGCTAGAACTAGGTTGTAGCACCTCTGTTGGTTGTACTTTGTGGTTGAGAAGAGGTTTGGATGTGTGAGGAATTTCTGTTACAGCAGGTTTTTTTCTAAGTTTCGCAGAGCGCGCTTAGCGCGCAGGAGCCCGCTCAGCGCGGTGCTGAATTCCTGCAACCCCTCCAAACCGAAGAAAACGCGCTTAGCGCGGACATGGGCGCGCTTAACACGACCTGGGTCTTGGGATTTTATTCCAAAAATGAGAAAATTCATAACTTTTGACTCGTTTATCGGATTCGATCATTCTTTATATCGATGTAAAGCCGAGGAAATATTCTATGCAAGGGAGATGAAATATGTCGATTTTACCGACCGATTAAATAATCGAGAAAGTTCCAAAAGTGATATAATTGTGTTTTAATTGTTATATATTATTCTACTATGCAATTATGACATGTCTTGCTTATCCTATTATTGTTTACTATGATTGTAAGTGAATATGCATGCAAATATGAAAACGATATAGGAAGAGTGAGGAAACCTCAAACTTGAACTATAGGAGAATCTAGTAAGGAACTAGAAATTGTAGACAACTCTAGACGGCGACGCTCGGACACGTGTTGTTGAAAGATACATCCTTGCTGAGTAGTGGCCTAGTTGAGAGTGAACACTAGTATGGAACATGTGGTTAACCTTTGTGGTTGTGAAAAGGCAAGAGAGGCCTTAAGGCGGTGTAGTCTTGTGATTGTCGAATACAATCGTATTGTTGTATGTGATCATGTAATCGTAACCGGGATATTTTGAGTGTAGTTTCATGGGTCTCGAGCTCCTATGAAACGGGTACACAATTACTTGGTAGGTTTGATTCCCTACGTGTAGTACGATTGGAACCTGACGGTTCACGGTTAACAAGCCGATGATCCCGAATCCAATTCGTATGCCAAGTAACTACAAGGATCTATGACTCGGGTCGCCTTCTAGACGTAGAAGTGGACGGGAAGATGAGATGTCTTGGTATGGTTATCGATTAGTGATGTTGTGGGTTAATGAACTCATGTCATGTTTCCATATAGTGTGAGAATTATAAAGTGTGAACTCAAGGGTCCTTCTCCCTTTTCCCCGGACTTGAGTTAGGATTGTTAGAACCTTATTAATCCGAGAGAATCCATAAGATAGGGAACTCACTGAGATTTGATGTATCTCACCCCACGTTGTTGATGTATTTCAGGTGGTTCAGGTTCCGAGAAGGGTAAAGATAAGGTCGTGTGATCTTTTCCTTGCTTGTTGATGGCTAGCTTCCGTAGCGAAGTGTATTTTGGAATCATTGTTGATCTAGTTCTTAGTTTTTATCATTTGAACATCTTGTGTATAATATGCCTTAGGTTTTTGTACTTTGTACTTTAGGGCATTTATTTGTATACAATGTGTTAACTAGGACCTTATGTGTTTCAGTACCAAACACTTGGATCTATATATAATATTTATGCTTTGATGTATGAGTTTTATATATGGGTGTTACAGTTGGTATCAGAGCAGGTCGTATCCTTGACCTAGCCATGAAATAGTATAAGTATTTCTTTCCGTTTCATATACGTTGTGTCGCCATTGGTCTTAAGTGTTATATTTATGGCATTGAGCCTGATCAACTTAATCCTATTTGTATAACCTTTAGGAACATGGCTGAAGGACGTAGAAACACTCGTGGTAGACCCCGCACCACTCCTGAAGGGACGAATCCGCCGGGCGGCGATGGCAATGCTCCTCTGTATCAGTTTATGCAACATATGCAGCAGCAATAGAATCTATTCATGCAGCAAATGGTGCAACAAATGAATGGAGGTTTGCATCCTATGATGGTTGCTCCAGAAGCTGAAGGTGGGAAATTCTGGGATTTTATCCGCATGAATCCCCCAAAATTTCATGGTGGATTAGACCCCGTGAAGGCTCACGAATGGATTTCTGGTATGGAGAGGATTTTATTGATAGTCCAATGCAGCGAGGAGAACAAGGTGTTGTTCGCTTCTCATTCACTGAAGGGTCTCGCTATGAGATGGTGGGAGAGCGCTTCGGCTTTAATGGCTATTCAGGAAGTGCCTAAGGTTTGGGAGCAATTCAAAGTTATTTTCATGGAGAAGTATTTTCCGAGCTCATTGAGGACTCAGAAAGAATTTGAATTTCAACAATTAAGACAAGGTAGTATGACTGTGGCCAGTTATGCTGAGAAGTTTGAGGACATGGCTGCTTATTCTAGGTAGGCTATGTATGCTCCTGATGAAAGGTGGAAAATAGACCAGTTTCTGTTTGGACTAAAAGCTAAAATATCTCATAGTGTATCTCAGAGAGAGTTCACTACATATGCTGAAGTTTTAAGGCAATGCTATGTGGCCGAGCATAGTTTGAAGAAATTCCAAGCTGAAGGTGTTGCGAGTAGAGTGAATCAAGGGGATCACGGAAGATCCAACCAACAATTCAGGCCTAGGCAACAATCCTTCAAAGGGAAACAAGTTCAAGATTCAAGGACGAGTACACCTCCGGTGTGTCGCACTTGTGGAAAGAATCATTTTGGAAGGTGTAGTTTAGAAGGGGTAAAGTGTTTCCAATGTCAGAAGGTGGATCATCTGAAAAGAGATTGTCCTCAGAATAGGACTCAGACACAAGGAAGGGTTTATACCTTAGATGCAAGGAAGAAGAAGAGTGACAATTCCTTAATTGTTGGTACGTGCTTCGTTAACGGATTTCCTTGTTTTGTTCTATTTAATTGCGGAGCTACACACTCTTTTGTATCGATGCAATGTATGAAGCGACTTGGGTTGCGGTTCGTTCCTTTGTCTCCTCCTATGGTGGTCACTACCGCCATGGATGAAATAGTAGAGACACCGTTGATGTGTGAAAACTGTGTTTTGTCTGTGAACGGTAGAGTTTTTCATATTGATCTTATTTGTCTACCGCTTAAGAAAGTTGATGTCGTTTTGGGAATGGATTGGCTTTCTGCTAATTCGGTGTTTATTGGGTGTGAAGAAAAGCTCATCATCAATCCCTCTATTGATGCTACCCCCGAAAGATGTCTTAACAACTATTCTAGAAGGTATGGTTGGAATGATAAATTTCTTGTTCGAAGAAGAGAAATCTGTTCTTTTGGTTCTCACTAAGGAAGGGAGTAACGACCTTCGAGTTTTGGATATTCCAGTAGTTTGCGAGTTTTCCGAAGTTTTCCCCGAAGACGTCTCTTCTCTTCCTCCGGAGAGGGAAGTGGAATTTTTTATTGACCTGGTACCGGGAATGGCTCCTATATCTGTTTCTCCGTATCGGATGGCACCATTGGAGTTAAGGGAACTAAAGGAACAATTGGAAGAGCTTATGGCTAAGCATTTTGTTAGACCTAGTGTCTCACCGTGGGGAGCCCAGTTTTGTTAGTAAAGAAGAAAGACGGCGGGATGCGTTTGTGTATTGATTATCGTCAGCTGAATAAGGTCACCATTAAGAACAAGTATCCCTTGCCAAGGATAGATGACCTATTAGATCAATTGAAAGGAGCCTGTGTGTTCTCGAAGATTGATTTGAGGTCGGGTTATCACCAAATCCGAGTGAAGAGTTCCGATGTACCTAAGACTGCATTTAGGACCCGTTATGGACATTACGAATTCTTAGTGATGCCTTTCGGTGTGACTAATGCTCCAGCTGTTTTCATGGATTATATGAATTGGTTATTTCAAGCTTACTTGGATCAATTTGTTGTGATCTTCATCGATGACATTCTTATCTATTCCCGTACTCCGCAAGAGCACGAAGGACATTTGAGAATCGTCTTATCGATCTTACAAGAGAAGCATCTTTTTGCCAAGTTGAGCAAGTACGAGTTCTGGATGTCTGAAGTTAGTTTTCTTGGTCACGTTATATCACAGGGTGGTGTAGCGGTGGATCCATCAAAGGTTAAAGTTGTGATTAATTGGGAGAGACTGAAGAACGTATCAGAAATTAGAAGTTTCTTGGGTCTAGCAGGTTACTACAGAAGATTTATCAAAGGCTTTTTGCAATTAGCATTACCAATGACTAAGCTTACTCGGAAGGATTTCCCCTTTGAGTGAGATTCGGCGTGTGAACAAAGTTTTATGAGTTTGAAGGAAAAATTGTCTACAGCTCCCATTCTGATTATTCCTGATCCTAGCAAGTTGTATGAGGTATTTTGTGATGCGTCTAAGATGGGACTAGGAGCCGTTTTAATGCAAGAAAGTCACGTGGTGGCTTATGCTTCTCGACAATTGAAAATTCACGAGAAGAATTATCCAACCCACGATTTGGAATTAGCGGCGGTGGTGTTTACTTTGAAAGTGTGGTGTCACTATTTATATGGAGTACATTTTGAAATGTTTAGTGACCACAAGAGTTTAAAGTACCTCTTTGACCAAAAAGAGTTGAATATGCGTCAAAGGAGGTGGATGGAATATTTAAAGGATTATGATCTAGAGCTAAAATACCATTCGGGTAAGGCGAACAAAGTGGCCGATGCCTTAAGTAGGAAAGTTTTGAGAAAGGCCGAATTGATGATGTTAGAATATTCGTTGTTGGAAAAGTTTAGAGATTTAAATCTTCAATTTGTGTGGACTCCTAATGGAGTGACTATGGGGAATTTGAATGTCAATTCTACGTTAAGAGTTGAAATTCAACAAGGACAGTTATTGGATGAGAAGTTGCAAGTGATGCTAAGTCAACCGGGTTTTGTGCACGCTAGCGATGGAATGATTATGTTTAACCAAAGAATTTGGGTTCCAGACGATGCGACTTTGAAAAGAAATATTTTGGAAGAAGCGCATAAGGGTGCTTTCACTATACATCCGGGTTCTTCAAAGATGTATCAAGATTTAAAGAAAGACTATTGGTGGTCCGGTATGAAAAGAGATGTTGCGGTCTTTGTGTCGAAATGTGCGATATGCCAACAAGTTAAGATTGAACATCAAAGACTGGGTGGATTATTGCAACCATTAGAGATCCCAGTTTGGAAATGGGATAGTATTTCTATGGATTTTGCAGTAGGTTTACCCCGTACGCAAGGTGGTTATGACTCGATTTGGGTGATAGTAGATCGGTTGACAAAGTCGGCGCATTTCTTGGCCGTGAAGACTACTTTCAAGGCAAGTCATCTTGCGAGGTTGTTTATTGCGGAGATTGTAAAATTGCACGGTATTCCCTCTAATATTGTGTCGAATAGAGATCCGAAGTTTATTTCAAGGTTTTGGAAGGTTTTTCAACAAGCTATGGGGACAGAGTTGCGTTTGAGCACGTCTAATCATCCACAGACGGATGGTTAAACGGAACGAACAATACAAACAATGGAGGATATGTTGAGAGCTTGTGTGTTAGAGAGTAAGGGGAATTGGAAAGAACTTCTACCATTAATTGAGTTTTCTTATAATAATAGTTATCATGCGAGCATTGGTATGGCTCCGTATGAAGCATTGTATGGAAGAAAGTGTAGGACGCCTTTGTGTTGGGCGAAAGTTGGGGAAGATAGAATCTTAGGACCCGAAATTATCCAAGAGACTACGGAAAAGATTCGAATGATCCGCGAGAAAATTAAGCAAGCACAAGATCGACAAAAGAGTTATGCGGACAATCGAAGGAGACCTTCAGAATTTGAAGAAGGTGACCATGTGTTTTTGAAAGTCACTCCTAGATTGAGAGTGAAAGGACCGTTTAAGTCACGTAAGTTAAGTCCGAGATACGTGGGACCGTATCAAGTTTTAGAAAAGATTGGTGAAGTAGCTTACAGATTGGCCTTACCTCCTTCTCTGTCAGAAATGCATGATGTTTTCCATGTATCTCAACTTCGGAGGTTTGTTCCAGATCCTCTTCAGCCGATTCTACCGGATACTATTGAAATAGAAGCAGACTTAATGTTTGAATCTCAGCCGAGCCGCATTGTGGGAAGAGAAATGAAAGTATTAAGGAACAAGGACATTTCTCTCGTTAAGGTGCAGTGGGATGTAACATATTCGGGTGATGCAACTTGGGAACTTGAATCGAAAATGCGAGATGCTTACCCTCATCTATTCAGGTAATCTTTAAATTCGAGGACAAATTTCTATTTAAGGGGGGGGGATGTAATACCCCGTATTTTATTACTCCGGATAATATTATATTGTGATCAACTGAGCCCAGTGTACTCTGAGAAATTATTTGACAAAATAATTAGAGTAACTGTGGAACTTAGAATAAATCTAATTAATATTATCTGACTCTGAGGTATTTTATTTATTTGGACTTAAGAGACTTTTTGGACATTTAGTAGTATTATTTCTAATACTAGTTTACTACATAATTCCTTTTCCTCCCATTTTCCAAACAAAAAGAAAAAGATAGTAAGAAAGAGAGAGAAATAAGAAAGAGGGAAAGAAAAGGAAAAGAAGAAGAAAGAAGGAAAGAAAGGAAAGGAAGGAGAGAAAAGGGGAGAAGAGGAAATTTGAAGAACTTCAAAGAACAAATCATCATCCATTCATCAAGCTTCACCCAATCTTCTCATCATCTTCATCTTGTTCATCTCAAGGTGGGTTCTAGTTAGAAACCTCATTTTTAGAGTTTTGGATAATATGAGTTTTTAGGTTTGAATGTGGAAATCGATGTTTTAACGGTTGGAAATTTGTATAAATTGAAATGAATGCTCAATGTGCTTATAGAAACATGTATTGTTGATTGTTTTGAGGTTTTGGTTTGATTGGAAATGTTAGGTTTTGTAAAACTCTATGTTCTCGAGAAATATATGTTTTTAGAATGTTGTTGATCAAACCTTGCTAGAACTAGGTTGTAGCACCTCTGTTAGTTGTACTTTGTGGTTGAGAAGAGGTTTGGATGTGTGGGGAATTTTTGTTACAGCAGGTTTTTTTTTCTGAGTTTCGCAGAGCGCGCTTAGCGCGCAGGAGCCCGCTCAGCGCGGTGCTGAATTCCTGCAACCCCTCCAAACCGAAGAAAACGCGCTTAACGCGACCTGGGACTTGGGATTTTATTCCAAAAATGAGAAAATTCATAACTTTCGACTCGTTTATCGGATTCGATCATTCTTTATATCGATGTAAAGCCAAGGAAATATTTTATGCAAGGGAGATGAAATATGTCGAATTTACCGACCGATTAAATAATTGAGAAAGTTCCAAAAGTGATATAATTGTGTTTTAATTGTTATATATTATTCTACTATGCAATTATGACATGTCTTGCTTATCCTATTATTGTTTACTATGATTGTAAGTGAATATGCATGCAAATATGAAAACGATATAGGAAGAGTGAGGAAATCTCAAATTTGAACTATAGGAGAATCTAGTAAGGAACTAGAAATTATAGACAACTCTAGACGACGACGCTCGGGCACGTGTTGTTGAAAGATACATCCTTGCTGAGTAGTGGCCTAGTTGAGAGTGAACACTAGTATAGAACATGTGGTTAACCTTTGTGGTTGTGAAAAGGCAAGAGAGGCCTTAAAGCGGTGAGTCTTGTGATTGTCGAATACAATCGTATTGTTGTATGTGATCATGTAATCGTAACTGGGATATTTTGAGTGTAGTTTCATGGGTCTCGAGCTCCTCTGAAACGGGTACACAATTACTTGGTAGGTTTGATTCCCTACGTGTAGTACGATTGGAACCTATGCTATGGGTAGAGACTTGTGATGGTTAACAGGCCATGAGAAGTGACGGTTCACGGTTAACAGGCTGATGATCCCGAATCCAATTCATATGCCAAGTAACTACAAGGATCTATGACTCGGGTCGCCTTCTAGACGTAGAAGCGGACAGGAAGATGAGATGTCTTGGTATGGTTATCGATTAGTGATGTTGTGGGTTAATGAACTCATGTCATGTTTCCATATAGTGTGAGAATTATAAAGTATGAACTCAAGGGTCCTTCTCCCTTTTCCCCGGACTTGAGTTAGGATTGTTAGAACCTTATTAATCTGAGAGAATCCATAAGATAGGGAACTCACTGAGATTTGATGTATCTCACCCCACGTTGTTGATGTATTTCAGGTGGTTCAGATTCCGAGAAGGGTAAGGATAAGGTCGTGTGATCTTTTCCTTGCTTGTTGATGGCTAGCTTCCGTAGCGAAGTGTATTTTGGGATCATTGTTGATCTAGTTCTTAGTTTTTATCATTTGAACATCTTGTGTATAATATGCCTTAGGTTTTTGTACTTTGTACTTTAGGGCATTTATTTGTATACAATGTGTTAACTAGGAGCTTATGTGTTTCAGTACCAAACACTTGGATCTATATATAATATTTATGCTTTGATGTATGAGTTTTATATATGGGTGTTACAGATTACCTACACTATATTTTTCGAGTATAGCTCCCTTGTTATTATCACCGTATGTTACAAATCCTTTCTTCTTTGCCACAAAGTCAATGAATAAGGAAATGTCTCCCGTCATATGTCTTGAACGTCCACTATCGAGAACCCATCTTATCTCCATAGACTCAAGACATTTTACCTACAAAATTAAACAAGGGAAATAGGTACCCAATTTTTACTGGGTCCTTGTGTGTGGGTGAATCTTTGGTTGCATTTAGGCAACCATTGGAAAATACCTTTAGGAACCAAGAATCTCCTAAATCGACATTTAGCAATGGTGTGTCCCTTCTTGAAACAATATAGACAAGTTAGGTTAACATTGGAGTTACTTTTGCTACTTTGATATCTTATCACATATGTATATTTTTTATAAGGATTATTCATACTACTTCTAACATGTGAGTGATCAATAGCAAATGTAACTTTAGGTTCTAAAGCCTGGTCTAATTTGGCTTTAAGAATTCTAACCTCCTTTTGCCAAATGTGACAAGTTTCACAACCCTAATTTAACCAAGAGGACTTGTCTTCCTCGGTTTTACCTTTTGTAGCTTTTACCATTGAGTTATTAAGAGCTTCTAATTCCTTTTCCGAATCGGGAATCTTTTTCTCTAAATGTGAAATTTTTTTCTTATTTGAGGCTAAGCGTTTGAAAGCTTCTTTGGCCTCATGGTGTAGAGCTTCAAAAGCATTTTGCAATTCGGAATGAGACATTTTATCAACATGTTCATATTTAGAATGACTTACATTATTTTTCTTCTTTTGATGAGCCGTGAGACAAAGATTGACTGGTTCGTCTTCATCACTTGAGCTCTCTACACTAGAGGACTCATTATCACTCTCTCATGTGATGTATGCCCTTCTAGGCTTACTCGATTTATTTTGTTGATAATTTTTGTCTTTTCCTTTATCTTTCTTCATCAAGGGACAATCTGACTTATAGTGACCGGCATTTCCACAATTATAGCATGGACCCTTTGACTTTGCACTCTTATTTCCTTCATGCTTTGAGGATTTTGATTGACGTCTAAAGTTGATGAGATTTTTGTCCGAATATTGTATTGCATTTTTCTTGATATATCTATTTTACGTTCTCATGAACAGCCCCATATCTTCATTCGAATCTTCATCATCATCACTTGACTCACTTTCACTAAGCTCTTTGGTGGAGGACTTTGAGCTAGAAGCCTTTAGAGCAATAGACTTCTTGTCCGTGTCTTTCGACTTCTCTTTCTTTTCTTTCTTTTCGTGTTGATCAAGACTTATGAGCTCTTGCTCATGTTCTTCAAGCTTACCAAACAATGTTGTGGTGTCCAATGTCATGAGATCATTATCTTCCTTGATGGTCGTGACCTTAGGTTGCCATTCCCTATTAAGACATCTCAAAATTTTGTTAGTAGCAACAACATTAGAAACGGGTCTACCAAGTGAATATAAATGATTGATTAGGTGAGTGAATCTCTTTTGCATTTTCGTAATGGTTTCACCATGCTTCATGCGAAAGAGATTAAACTCTTATGTTAAAGTATTGATTATAGCTAGTTTGACATCATTAGTTCCCTCATGGGCAACTTGTAATGCGTCCTACATAGCCTTAGCAGTAGTACAATGAGAAACTCTATAGTATTCATTAACTCCCAAAGAGGATATGAGAATATTTATAGCTTTCCAATCATAATTGTACTTTTCTCATCCTCGTCGTTCCATTGTGCTTCCGGTTTAGGTACAATAACATTATTCGCATTGGTCATAGTTATTTCCATAGGACCATTTTGAATAACGTTCCATACCTTTCTATCAATAGAATTGATATGCACCTGCATACGATCTTTCCAATAACCATAGTTCTCACCATTAAAAACCAACGCTCTATTATACGCCCCTTTAGGTTTGTTAGCCATTTTCTAATAAGCTATATGCGAAGCACTATATGAACTGGTGCTCGTGATACCACTTGTTAGATGATGGCACTGATCTAGAAGGGTGGGGGTGAATAGATAACTAATTTTTAATAATAATTGGCACTTGAAAAATTGTTTTAAAAATGTACGGAAGCGAACCTGGATCAAAACACGTCTAAACGAACCATTATTAGTAAGATCGAATATGCGAAACCGAATGGAATAATATTGATGAAATATTAGAATCAATAAGGTTCCCAATCAAACAATTCAAATAAAGACCACTTAAGGTGAACCAATTTCCAATGCTTAATAGATGATAAAATTGAATTGTCAATTTAACGAACAGTTTGTGTGCTATCAATATGTCAAACACTTGGCTTGCGAAACACCCCAAGTCCAATTTCCTTTGAAATTGTAGTGCAAAAATTTTCACACTTGCAATCAAAGTAATTGCAATGGTTTTTCAAAACAGTTTTAAGGCACTACAAATCAATCAAAATATTTCTAATAATTGATTTCACACAAACGTGAACAATGTAAAGTAGAGAGAGAGAGAGAGAGAGAGAGAGAGAGAGAACGACACCCAATTTGTTTAGGCAGTTCCCCTTTCATCCTCGCTTCAGGTACGTCTGCCCCAAATTCTAAAACTAGAATTGAGATATGTATAATATCTATTTGCAAAATTTTGTACAAGAGAAGTCCTAGCTAACCAACAATCTAACCTAATTGTTGAAGTTGAACCTAACCACTTCTCTTCCCTTGATTCCAGCCAAATCAAGAACATCAAACACTTCAAACAAACCTCTAGTTACCGCTACTCACTTGACCAAATCTTCCGTTCTTCAAGTCTTTCACTCGGCTGATTTCGATCGCAAGATGTTTGACCCCAAATCTTTCAAAACAATCTTCCAGTTACCGCTACTTCCTTGACTGAACCCACCGCTGTTCAAGACTTTCACTCAGCTGAATCTGTAATGCAATGATTTTTGCAAAAACCCCCAAAATCTACCAAGATCTTGGAGGATAAAACCCCAATGGTTTTATTGAAGAAAATCCCACTGATTCTCTACCCAAACTTGATTTACAAATCCTACGTTTGGACGTTGTCACTCTTGACAAAACACAATCAATAAATATGATTATGTGTGATTATTGATGAATGCAATTGTAAGTGTGAAGATGAAGAGCAAACAATGTATCTTTCAATTTTCTTCTTATTTTTTCAAATTGATGCATATGAGAATGTATATGGCATGAATGAATAATAGAAAAAACTAAGTTTGGGAACACAAAGATACAGAAAAATGAGTGGATACGCGTGAGAGGTCGACCTGTAGGAGCTGTGAGTCGACCTGAACAAGACAGAAATCAAAACTGCACACAAAAGCAAGCCATGCATCGACCTACACGGGAGTCATGCGTCAATGCATGCATGGAAGGGAATTTTCAAACTTTTTCATCTTAGTGTGTGTCGCCCTGCAGGAGTCCTAGGTCGACGCAAGCATGCCAAAAAGTTAAAACCACCATTTTTCTTGATTGTGAGTCGACCTATACCATATATGAGTCGACCTAAGGCATAAAAAATGACTCAAAACTCATTTTTGACATAGCGTATGATCCTATATGTCTAAATACATGTATGTGGATCTTTATGCACGTTTGTAAAAGATGAATGCATGGCTTAGACAAGGTGATACCGTCCAAAGTACACAAGTACGAAAAATACTAGTTTTGACAAACAAAGTAATAAAGGAACATTGCCCTCACAATTAGTTCTGAAATTTGTGTTCCAAAATATGCTTCTACGTTATTTCACTTCTAATAAGTTTCTGGAAAGACGCTATGTTGCTGCTGCTGAAATGTTCTCTCCGTTTTTGCTTCTGGATGTGACTCTAACCATCAAGCTTTTGAATAATGGCAAGCTTCTGAAGTTTTTGTTCTTAGCTGAAAATTCTGAAGATCTCAAGTAAGACGCTGATGCTGTCAAGATTTTGATTGATGATTTTGAAGTTTCTGAAGATCTCAAGTCAGACGTTGATGCTATTAAGTCTTTGATTCATGATTCTGAAGATTCTGATTTCAGCTTCGTAATTCTTCTTTTCATGCTTCATCATCTTTTCATCATAAGCCAATGAATTTGAAGATAAGATTAAAGGATACGCGATCAAATAGTACATGGTACAAAATGAAAACATTCCTTCTACAACCTGATTTTGTGGGCGAATAAATGTACTATTCTTCACACCTATCACTAATCCGTTAGTGGATAACTGCATTTCTCTTATTCCTGATTTGCCATCCAACGGTTCCTTTTTCATGCTATATAAAAAGGACTTGGAGACTTGAAGAAAAGAGCCAATTTTTACAAGAGTGTTTCTACGTGAAAAGCTAACAACTTTGTGCATACTTTTATTTAAGTGTTTGTATTTTATTTGTGTAAAACCTGCCTGTGTAGAAGCAACTTGTAACACAGTCTTTATTCAAACTTGTTGTTTGTATTTCCTTAAAGGACCAGTTATGTCAGAATCCTTAAGAAGACTTTGCCAGTTTGTCATTGTGGTTTGTTAGTCACTAGTTGTTGCTAGTGCATTTGTAATCAGTTGATTATAGAGGATTAAGTCGTTCTGTATAAGGCGAAATCACATTGGCGGGTGGACTGAATTAACTTTGAATTTCAAGCGAACCCGGATAAAAATCCTTGTGCATTTCTCATTATTAAATCTTTTGATTGTTGGATTTTTGAGTTGGTAAAAAGCTTTTGATTATTAAAACCTAATTCAACCCCCCCCCCCTTTCTAGTGTTTTTCACACCTTCAATTTCCTCTTTGATGCGTGAGGCCGGTGGGGGCGACCACTCCAGGTTGTCCAATGAATTCAAGTTCTGGAGGAAATATTTTGATGCGTTGAAATTCCTTTATGATCACCTAAACGCTATAAAGGACGTGAACAAGGTGAAAGCCATTGGGTGTCAAAAGTTGACCTAAAATATTAGCTCTTATCTAATGAGATGCGTTGTCCTCACTTGAGGGTTGTTTAAGGTCGGGGATGATTACGAGCAGAACGAGGTTAACCTTAGACGTGAGATCAACCAGCTAAAAGACAAAGAGAAATCATGGGTGGATAAAGTATCCGAGCTTAAGAAGCGATTATCGGAGAAGAAGACCAAGAGATAGAGGTAGGAGGCTTCGGTACAAGAACTGCAGACAACAGTTGGCAAATAGTCCAGGGAGATAAAACTAGCCCATGACTTGATTGATACTTGCAAAGTTCTTTACGACAAGCTCAAATTGATATTTTCAATGCAGGTGATGCCACCCTCAACAGGGAAAAGGCTCAGGTCATATGCCTCTATCCCGACCTTGATTTGTCCGAGATGGGTTTTTTCAAGGACGCGGTCGACGGTCATCTTGTGGACATGGAAGGGACCGAGCCCTCCCTTGCTGATGGTTCAGTCCAGGCAACCTATACCATTGACATTAATTCTGAAGCCATCAACAAAGATAAAAACGAGGAATAGTTTTTGGTATCTTCTTTTGTAATTCTTTTAAGTATGCTTCTGCTTTCCTCTTTTGGTCTTGTATCTGGGTCTTGTTATGACCCGTAATATAACTATGTTTTATTTTATGCATTCAGTCTTCACAGTTTAATTTTGCAATTAGGTTTTCTTAGCAATCCCTATAAGGTTTTTCGTCATACATGACATAATCTAAAGACTTATCTAATAATTACCCATCATATTTATGCTATGATCAATTTTTCTCAAGGAGAAACATATTGAGAATACCTACAGGTTTTAAGTCGACCTTTCTATGATCCTGGCTTGGGTCACCAGAGTCAGCTTACGTTTTATTTATTTTTCTTCTAATTGATCCTTAATCATACCAGAATTTCTACGTCACTTGTGTTTTTATGACCGTTGGTATAACCTAGTGATACCTGGGTAGAGAGACACCGAGAAGCCCCAGTACGAGTTTTGAGTTTTGTGGTAATCCGGGCTCCATTATTAGATTCTTACACAATATTTTGATAATTGAGATTCAGTTAGTTATAAAACATCTGGGTCAGATGCAACCATCCTGGTCAGAATGTAAGATGACAACGAATTAATGATTCACACTTTGAACGTGAGTCAGGCTCCTATGAGATAATCTCGTTTAATCTTGTGGGGTATATAGTTCTAATACATTTTTATTGTTCTATCAACAATTTATCTTTTCAAATGGTCATCTGATGAGTGAGTTAGCTTACGTTTTATTTATTTTTCTTAAAGAATATAATAACTCATCCTATAGTACAACAACATTTATTAGAACTAAGATAAATTATTCTGCAGGTACCACTTTGCTTAAATCCCTTATTAATACAATCTGTATTACATTGTCCATCAGACGCACAATTATCATCTAGACATTTTATACCCATAAGGCTATACTCACCACTTGATAAACATACAACAACAAAAAAAGTTAATTAAATGATTTTCTTTTAATGTAAGTTAATATGGTAGCCCTCGATGATCTAGGAAATCAGAGTCTTGATGATGAGTACACACTCGTTCATTGACGTGACAATTTGGTAAAGCGATCACGATGACACTAATGTATGTAGACTACTGTGAAGAATGTCGAGATGTTACTAAAAACACTACCTTTCTTCCATCTTATGAATATGACCGACAATGACATTTTGGGGGGGGGGGCATCTATTAGTCTGTGATTTTCGACGCTGCACTAAAATCCATTAAACATGGTTTGGAAGAGTCTCGGGAACAAATCCACAAGATTATGACCACACTCTCTTAAAAAAATGTTCAAAATTTCGAAAAGATTCGCAGTAAATTAACATTTCAACACGAAGGTATGATGTGAAAATGGTGAATTCGACTTGCTTTTCAGGTGTTGTGGGACTTAGTGTGTTTTGAGGTCAAAGACTAGGCAATCTAGAGACATATTGACACCACTATGAAGTTTGATAGAGAAACCCCTTGACAAGAGTAGTTAAAGGTTGCGAAGATAATTTTAATGATAAGAGCAGTTATAGATAATTCTAATCGTGAAGGCTTGATCAGATCCTATGATGTTCCATCAAGAACGTCTGTGATGCTATGTGTGAGATGAGGAGGAGGGGGTGTACCTGCAAGGCACTCTGACGCTCAAGTAAGAAAAGGGTCAGAGAAAATGGGCAAGTACAAAGTTTGAGTTCTTAGGATGATTATTGGATACCTGACCCTCTCAAGCGAGAGGGTTTTTATAATTCCCCCAGCGCATGGCCAACGGTCTTATTTTCGGGGGCGAAATAACCGTTTTCCCGAAGAATAGGTAACTGCCCAAAACTAGTCGTTATGTCGGGCAGGGTGCCCAAAACTAGTCGTTATATCGGGCAAAGGTGTAGTTTCGGGCACATGCCCCTAGCTGTCCTGGGATTGACGAAGCCGTGCGGGACGGACAACAGCACCAGGGAGGAGCGGTGTCATCCTTGCCCGGTTGGAGGGCAGAAAGGTAAACTTTGCCCTTCGTGGATTGGGCTTAGGCAATTGGGTCTTTTAGGGAGCAGAAGTGGATTGGGCCATGCCTAGCCATTGATCCAGTCCAGAACAGGAGTGTTTGCTTGGAAAATTCACAAACAACCGCTGATCTCCTAATTTATGGAAAATTAGTTTACTTACAGGACCGATCAAACAAATCCTAGGACAATGTGCTTTAACAATTTTGGCAATTTGCGTTAGAAAACCTTGTGTTTATTGAATTCATCATAGTTTTCACCAATTTTGTATTTTTCGACAAAAGTAACAAAACTTTGCTCCTTAAAATAAATGGCGAAATGTAAATAACTTACAAGTAAGAAAATGGCAGAAAAGTAAAGGAAATTGTAAATGAAGAACTTAAAACTTTTATTAAAATGTAAGGAATGAAAACTGGTGTTTTTCAAACGTACATTTTCTCAGTAACTACTCTTTTCTCTCTCACAGTTACTTTGAGTATTTCTTGAGTGATTTGTACAAATTCTGAACACACACCGGAAATCTAGCACTAAGACTCCCTATTTATATACAATCAGAATAACCACCAATAACAGCTATTTCTCCTAATGGCGACAAATGGCATTCTGCATGCATTCGTCAACTAGATGCGTTCCACGCGTCCTATTTCAAAATGAAACTCCCTCCTAAATTTGAATTTCAAACACATGTCGAACTAATTCCTCTTCTGTCGAAATATTCCTCATACTTAGAAATATCTGCCAATGCTTTCCCTAAGTACCATTTGTCTTCGACTTGCTTTTTTCCCACCAAAAACCTTTTGATCAAAATGTCCTAGCGAATTTTCGACTTCGCTCTTAAACAATTATCTTGGCGTCGAAATTAGCAACCTACAAATTGCCCCCCAAGAAATGCATTTTTGACAAAGGGAGAAAAGCATTTTTTGCCAATGCAATTCGACGCCATCAATAATTCGATCAGTGACTGTTCATATGACTAGACATTGGAAATGTCAGAATCATCATTGCACTTTTCTCAAACGTCTTTTCAGCCCACGTTTTTAAGATCTTCCATCATCACTACTCTAGCCCCTAGCAGATCATGGGTCAAAACGTAACTGTCACCGTCTGAAACTATCCACTTCATAACCTCCATGTGTCCCACAATCTTTTCATTACTTTTCCATTAAGACTTTAGAACTCCAACCGCTTCCATTTTTTCTTCCTATAAATAAGGCAAAAAACTTTATTTTGCACTTTTTTTACGTTCCCTCTCTCTAAAACAAGAAATTTCTTCAAACTTCATCTTCTCCATTTTTTCTTCATTTCTTCTACAATCAACAATGGCGTCTTCCACTGCTCCCCAAATCGCAAGTAAAGATTCCAAAAAATCCAAAAGCTTACCACCTGTCCACAAGATCCTTGGGCCAAAGGTAGTGGGGAATCAACAGTACATACCGGAGCCTCCAAATGAAGAGGAGAAACGCAACATTTATCAGTCTCAGGTACTCATTCCTATCTTAATTTCTGGTAAATACCATGCCATACTAGGACCCTTACCTGATTTAAAATTAGACCCGGTGAAAGTAAAAGAATTTTTCCCAGCCTATCACCGTTACAAACCCATAGCTAGTGGGGTTAGGCCTAGAACTGAAAAAGAAAAAGCCATAGATGAGAAATCCACCGTTGATGGTCAAGGTTCACCTTCTGAAGAACCCATAAGTTTAGAATACCTGAATCATGCTAGAATTTTTAGATCTTGTCCCCTGTCGAAAGATCCTTCTGACTACTTAGCTTGGCTGGCGAAGATTGAAAAAGTTAAAGCTAGCTTTTAGAAAGATTTAGGTATATTCGACTTAATTCAACTGTCGAAAGTAGGACCAGGTTATTGTCCTAATATGCTCTTGGCTTCCCTCTACTTCTGGGATAGCACCTATAACAATTTCCAACTTCCCTGTGGGATGGTTACTCCTACCCTTTTCGACGTAGCTGCCATTACTGGCCTCAGCCCTCTAGGAGTAGATTATGATCCCAACGTGTTGTCTGAAGATTCTATAGGATTCGACACAAACAAAGCCACCTTCACAGATTATATTGCCAACTATCATGATCAAGAGACTAAGGAAGTTTCCGACCAAAAGCATGTAGCTTTCCTAGCCCTTTGGCTGTCGAGATGTGTCTTTTGCTCTAGGTCACTCCAAGTAGCCAAACGCTACATCACTATAGCTAATCAGCTTCATGTTGGGTGTCGATTGTGCCTGAGTGAGATGATCTTAGCCAATCTTTACGAATCCCTGGGCGAAGGTGTCACTTTCCTGAAGACTACCAAGAATAAGGGCAACCTTCTTTTGTCAGGTCCATTTTGGCTTCTGCAGTTATGGCTCAATGCCACATTTGAAACCTCTCTCCCTATTAAAAATGTTGTGAAGGAGGATTCTTTGAAGGACAGGAGGGTCGAAGGGACCAGATTGGTGCAATTAACTCCCACTGACGAAGGGATAAGCCTCCAACAAGCCTGTACTACCTACGTCATGATGTTCGCCAAACGCTACAACTTCACTCCCAGTATGGCCCCTTTCGCCAACATGGTAATTGGACCATAATGGTTCACCAAAAAACTGCCTGTGGAGTCGAAGACTGAAGAAGATGACTTCCTCAATGTCTGGGAATCCTTTCTGACACCTAGACTTCTGGCTTCCAGGATTAGTCCTGGGAAATCAAAGATCTCTTTGGTTGCTTACCAACCCAACTGTGTCTCTCGACAGTTTGGGTTAATTCAGATACAACCTAAACCCTTCTTTTCCAAAAAAGGGTCCCTCATTCACTACAACATGTTTCACACTGAAGGCAAATGCTCAGAATTACTGGAGAAGTATTCTAACCTAGTTGAGATTCAGCCAGTGGTCTTCCGACCATCTTTCCTTTGTACTCAGTGAAATTCTAGTATCAGACGTGTGATGTTAAGGTGTGATGTCACAACAACACACTCTGCACAATGGACAGCAATAACAGTAAAATAACACCAAGAATTGTTGACCCAGTTCGGTTACAACCAACCTACTCTGGGGGATACCAAGCCAGGGATGGAATTCACTACTTGTAGATATAATTTACAGACTCAACAACCCGTTGACAATCTCCTAAACTTATACTCTACTAATGACTTCCTACCTAAGAAACCACTTAGGTATGAGAACACCACCCAATCCCTTACAAACACTCAAAGAACCCACTTTGAGTAACCTTGATCTTACTTCACAGCTTCGATCAATCAACCACTCTCTATTGCTTCACAGCTTCTAGAGAGGACAGAAACACAACACCTATTCAAGCCCTAGAATAGTGTAAATACAAGCACTCTAAACAAACTCTAGATACTAAGCCTCCAGCTCCTGATCTTCTGAATGTTTTTTGTACCTTTTTCCTTTGGTCTTGTGCGCTTTATATAGCTCCTTGAATTGGTCTTGGACTTGCTACAATATCTCCCAGATTTGTTATTTAAAACTGAATATTAAAACAGATTTTCTCCTAAAATCTTTTTAAATCTTCAACCTTTTAAATCTCCTACAAATCTGCAGCAGATCTCCTATGCAGCAGCAAATATCTATCCCAAGATATTCGCATCCAATGAGACAGCTTGCTCTCCACAATTCCAGCTAATACGCAACCCTAAAAACATCACAACCTGATGTTATTGATTCTGCAGATCTGATGTTACAACATCACCTGTGTGACATCAGACATCCAACTTCAGCAATTAAATACTTAACACAGCCCAGTGTTAAGACTTCATTGTTGCAACATCAGCACCTTGACATCAACATTGAATATACTTTGTTTTACCAAAATTTCAGCCAATCCAGGAACTAACAATCTCCCCCTTTGGCTAATTTTGGCTAAAACAATCTCTGCACTCTGCAATCAACTTCTGCACTCTGCATCTTCAGAAATTTCAGCAGCTGAATAATCTTCAAACAATTTGAAACTCTCAATCAGCAGCAGTTTGACAATCTTCATAGTCTTCATTACTTGATCTGCTGCAGCACCATCTTCATTATTGACAACAGCCAATTGGTGCCCCCCGTCTAAAACATGAACCAGCATTACAGTTGTTCAGTAGTTCACAATGTGCAGCACTTTTCTCCCCCTTGATGTCTGCTTGGCTGCACTCTTCAAATGTCTGCTTGGCTGCCCTTAATGCAGCAACAACTTTCAACAATGTTGCTTTCACCACCAGCATAGCAACTGTCAATAACTCCTCTCAATAACTGCATTACCACTTTTCAACTAAACACCTTTTAGCAGCATCAATTTATCTCCCCCTTAATATCTGCATCACATTAGCAGCATATGGCAATAGTACTCTTGACTATCTTGGCTATTTTCTCCCCCTTTTTAGCCACAATTAGGCAAACTTTAGTTAGAAGCCCTATTAACTATAGTCAGTATACCCTAGCTCTCATTGTTAGCCTCTCAGTTAGTAAACAGGCAAAACAAATCATAGAAGGAACCTAAAACATAACCAGTGCATAAAACAGCACAATGTTCAAATTACAAAACCAAGCACATTAAGTGCTAAAACAAAGACAGAAAATAAAGCTAACCCTACTAAAATAGAAGGCAAACATTAAAAGCTTGAATCTTCTGAGCTGAGATCATCATTATCGTCTTCGTCAATAGCATCCTTCCTTGTGTTGACAGCTTCACCTTCCTTTGTTGCCAATCTCAGAGACATGACAAGTCTTTCAAATTTTTGTTTCCTTTCAGTACTAACTCTTATGACTTCATCTAACTCCTTGCAAGCCTCCTCTAGTTCTGTAATCAACCCAGTCTTGGCTGGTGACTGTTGTGATGTTGAAGCAGATGTCTTGACACTGTAAGGAACATGTTTCAACTTGTGATGGAGTGACAAGGCAGGCTTCCTTTTGCAAGCAACATCTGAATGCTGTAGGATTCCAGGATGTTGAGACAAGACAATCCCATAAATGAGAGAGGGAAAAGCAATGGGCATCTTTACAGCATTTGTAGCAGCATGTTTAATAATATGATCATAGATGTAGGAGCCATAGTCAATTCTTTGCTTTGTCCCAACTGCATAAATTATCTTCCCCAATTCAACAGAAATTGTGGTCTTGTGACTAGTAGGAACCCAGTTGGCAATACCTATTCTGTGCAGAAAAGCATATTTGACACTCAACAAACTGGCTAACAGCTTTCCTTCTACGGGCCAAACATCTACCTGACCATCAGTGATTTCTTTGCATATAACATTATTGGAGGCTTCTAATTCCCCATAATCTTCCTTATTTCTCCCTAAGTAGGCATTGATCATCTCAGGAGAGAACCAGACACACTGACCCCTGATGGTAATTCTTCTGAAAGCTCGGCTCTTGTTGTCATTTATCGATTCAGGTATATTAACTATGAATTCTCTTACCAGTCTATCATAGCAATTAGTCAACCCTGACACAGTCCTTATGAGACTAGCAAGCTTAATTAGGTCTATAATTTTAGTAGACTCTAAGTCTTTTGCTACTACCTCTCTTTCCAGAGCTATCTTTCTTAGGCTCACACACTTCCACAAGGATGCACTTCTGGCACTGTGAGATGAGATGTTATCAGGCACTTGATTTGTAGCAGGGTTGATGTCTTGAGCATCACACTCAGAATCTGACTCTTCCCTGATTCTCCTCTTCTTGCCAGACCTGGCACCTTTGCTCCACGACTTGGGAGAGTCTGTAACTGAAGTCCTTTTCTTATCCTTCCTTTTTCCAATTCTATCATCATCAGATGAGTCCTCAATCTCTATAACCTCAACCTGTTCCTTTCCTTTACCCCTGTGGCTTTCATTCCTAGGGGACGATGTTCTGACATCAAGACTGACATCAGTGTCATCAGGATCTTCACCTTCAGCTTCTTGACTAAGGACCTGTCTTTGAAAATTATTGTCCTCACCTTGAGAGTCGACTTGTTCAGCAGGCATTTGCCTTAGAGGGACAGAAATCCCTTTCACCCGTATCCCCTTCTCAAGGATTTTGGTGGCAAGTTGTTCCAAATACATGTCTACATCAAACTTCTCCTCAACAGCTTGAGAGGATGATGACCTAGCTTCAGGTTTGTTTACCGTGGTTGAGGGTTTAGGGTTACCTGACTCGGGAAGAGCAATAGAAATGAGTTCTTTGGAAGAAACCCTAGTTCGTACCTGCTCAGAGTTCTTGGAAGGGACAGACATCGTTCCTTTGTGTCAGACTAGGTTTGGAGAAGAACTTTCTATTCTGTTGAGATTTGGGGAGATGAAGCGTTGCGATGAGAATGCTTAGTCTTGATGTAGTATCAATATAGTAAGGCGCCTGATTTTGAATACTCTTTAAAGACCAATTACTAATTTTCTCCCTCCATACAGACTTTCCTTTTAAACAATTCACATCAGGACTCATTAACTCTGAGTGACCTTTCAGCATCCTGATGTCATAGTCTGATGTTATAACATCAACTTGAACATCATTAGATGAATTTCCTTCAAGAGATATCCACTGATAGCAGTTGTCTTTGGTTCTGGCACCCTTCATAACAATCTGATTATGCTCATCAGAAACCACACACTCATGCTTAGTGTAGTTTACCTTGTAACCTTCATCACACAACTGGCTTATGCTGATCAAATTTACACTTAAGCCACTGACAAACAGAACATTGTCAAGTTCAGGTCTACCATCACCTTGCACTTTCCCAACTCCTGCAACAACACCTTTTTCTCCATTGTCGAATATAACTTCATGAGAGGTACAATGACTAAGATCATCAAACATGGATCTACATCCAGACATGTGTTTGGAACACCCACTGTCAAAATACCATGTTCCTTCTTTAAACTCTCTATCACCCATGTGAGCCAATAAGCACTTCACCTTCTCCTTAGGTACCCATTGTTTAACAACTTTGGGCATGTGCTCTCTCCATCTGTTTTGAGGTTGAGGGTATCCATGCAGCTTATAGCAAGAGTACTGCATATGTCCAAACCTTCCACAGTAATAGCATCTCACCCTTTCATCTCTGAATCTTCTGCCATGATGAGATTGCTTATGCTGCCATCCATAATGTGGTCTCCTCCTACCATAACTGCCCTGCCATCTATTATGCTGGTATCTTCTCCCATAGGACGGCTGAGAATGTTGTTTCCTTGATTGTCTCCCATGATGATGTGACTTTCTTCTTCCATATATATAAGGAACGGCATTGGTGTATCCATATCCATAACCATACCAGTTGTCCTGATGTTGAGACACCTGATGAGACATGTGCTGTTTGAACTGAGCAGCTTGCATGCTCTCGTGGTATTGTGGGGGCATATACTGACTAGCTCCTTGTGGATGCTTTCTCTTTTGATAAGGACCAGTCTTCTTCTCAATCTTCTTAGGTTGGGAAACATCAGCTTTCTTAGGGGTAGGATCCTGCTTCTTTGGCTGATGTTGAGATGAAAGTTGTGACACTTCCTTCTTTGAACCTGAAGTGCTTCCTTCTGAAGTTCCCTTATCCTCAACCACATAACCTATCCCAGCTTTGTCTCCAGCAGCTTTTTCTGACTGAAGGATTTTGTCAAGTGTGTCTGTACCACAGCTCAGCATCCTAACAGACTTGGTCATTTGATCAAGGTGAGCTCTAACTAGCACCACTTCATTTTCAAGATCAGTCTTTTCATTCTCTAGCTGAGCAATCTGTTGCTTGTGGCACTTTTTTTCTTGACAAATCTCAGCACTTTTTAAACACAGCTCTTGATAAGTAGATGCTAACTCCTCATAAGTTACTTCTCCATCACTAGAATCATCATCAGATACAACAGCTCCTGTTAGGGCTCTAACATGCTTTGCTGACTCACCTTCACTTTCACTATCTGAGTCAGACCAGGAAACTGTCATGCCCTTCTTCTGCTTTTTCAAGAAGGTGGGACATTCTTTCTTGACATGTCCATACCCTTCACACTCAAAGCACTACACTCCTTTATCTTGGGCAGTTTTCTCTTCATCCTTCTTGCTGGTGTCAGAAGTCATGTTCTTGACATTAGGCCTGGAGTTGTTATTCATTCTCTTGAATACTTTGGTGAACTATCTTCCCAACATCACTATGGCCTGAGATAGATCCTCCTGCGATTCAGAACTCTTTCCTTTTTCTTCTGCATCATTTGACACCAAGGCTATACTCTTTGGCTTCTTTTCTGGTTCTTCTTCATTCAAACCAAGCTCAAAAGTTTGAAGAGATCCAATTAGCTCATCTACTCTTATCTTGCTGATGTCTTGAGCTTCTTCTATGGCAGTCACCTTCATCTTGTACCTCTTAGGAAGGGATCTAAGAATCTTCCTTACAAGCTTTTCTTCAGACATTTTCTCTCCAAGCGCACTAGAAGCATTGGCCAGCTCAAGAACACTCATGTGGAAGTCATGAATAGTCTCATCTTCAGGCTTTCAAATTTTGATGTTAACAACTGAAGTCTTGACATCTTAACTCTAGATGTTCCTTCATGTGTAGCCAGCAAAATATCCCACGCTTCCTTAGCAACTTCACAGGTATTGATTAACCTGAAGATATTCTTATCCACTCCATTGAAGATGGCATTTAAAGCTTTGGAATTTCCAAGGGCGAGCTCATCTTCCTCCTTGGTCCATTCTTCTTCAGGCTTTGGCTTAGAGGTAACTTCTTTATCTTTGCCAGCATCATCTTTCTCACACATGACAGGTGCTTTCCATTCTTTAATAACAACCTTCCAAGCCCTGTTGTCCAAGGATTTTAAAAAGGTGGTCATCCTTGGCTTCCAATAATCATAATTTGATCCATCCAAAATAGGGGGTCTGTTGACGAATCCTCCAACATCTTTGTCCATCTTTACACCAGAAAGTAACTTCCCTAGATCTCACCCAGAGACAGACAGGATGCCTGCTCTGATACCAATTGAAATTCTGGTATCAGACGTGTGATGTTAAGGTGTGATGTCACAACAATACACTCTGCATAATGGACAGCAATAACAGTAAAATAACACCAAGAATTGTTGACCCAGTTCGGTTACAACCAACCTACTCTGGGGGCTACCAAGCCAGGGATGGAATTCCCTACTTGTAGATATAATTTACAGACTCAACAACCCGTTGACAATCTCCTAAACTTATACTCTACTAATGACTTCCTACCTAAGAAACCACTTAGGTATGAGAACACCACCCAATCCCTTACAAACACTCAAAGAACCCACTTTGAGTAACCTTGATCTTACTTCACAGCTTTGATCAATCAACCACTCTCTATTGCTTCACAGCTTCTAGAGAGGACAGAAACACAACACCTATTCAAGCCCTAGAATAGTGTAAATACAAGCACTCTAAACAAACTCTAGATACTAAGCCTCCAGCTCCTGATCTTCTGAATGTTTTCTGTACCTTTTTCCTTTGGTCTTGTGCGCTTTATATAGCTCCTTGAATTGGTCTTGGACTTGCTACAATATCTCCCAAATTTGTTATTTAAAACTGAATATTAAAACAGATTTTCTCCTAAAATCTTTTTAAATCTTCAACCTTTTAAATCTTCTACAAATCTGCAGCAGATCTCCTATGCAGCAGCAAATATCTATCCCAAGATATTCGCATCCAATGAGACAGCTTGCTCTCCACAATTCCAGCTAATACGCAACCCTAAAAACATCACAACCTGATGTTATTGATTCTGCAGATCTGATGTTACAACATCACCTGTGTGACATCAGACATCCAACTTCAGCAATTAAATACTTAACACAGCCCAGTGTTAAGACTTCAATGTTGCAACATCAGCACCTTGACATCAACATTGAATATACTTTATTTTACCAAAATTCCAGCCAATCCAGGAACTAACACTCAAGAATTCGACGAATGGTGGAAAGATTACTACACCACCCAGTTTTTCGACGTGCCTTCCTTCAACACCCTTCTAACTAAAGCTTTTACACTTGTGCAGGATAGGACCAAAAAAGGTATTTTGACACACTTCAAAGAAATCCAAACATTCCAAAGGTACTTTGAAACTGCCTATAGACCTAATGAACTTAGTCGGACCATAAGCGAAGCAGCAGTCACTTTGAAACACAAATTTACCAAAAAAACTGGATGAGTTAAAACTACCTGCATATGTTCGACCAGAACAACGTATGAGGTAGCCTTTAAACTCTATCGACCAAAATTTCCTCCTCTACCATCTGCTGAATTTGGCGTGGCTTTTAGCCCTCCATTTCCAGATTGGTTCACTTGTGGGGATTCTATGAAACTTCTTCGCCAAGAATACCAAAAACGTGCTAAGCGAGTGGTTCCGACTAAGTACACCTTGGATAATTTCAAAGGCCACCTTCATATTGGCATAGAACACGTTCGCGTGGAAACTCCTATATATGAAGGTGTGGAATGGGAAGATGTTCGACCTCACTTTTCATTTACCTATACGCGCATATGTTAATTTATGTTTGACCCTTTTCTTCCTTTATTTTTTAGCTATCAAGATTACGACCAAGAAGTTAGCTACTGGCTAAGCGTCAACTGCCAGAGATGCAGAGACCCAAAACGATACTACCAAGACACCTGTGGCGAAGGTATTACTTTACTTCTCTTTTAGGTCAACACATATTTTCTCATTTCCTGACATACTAATAAAATCTCTTTTGTTCCACAGGGAAGTCGAAGACCTCCATCGACGCCAAAGAAAAGAAAGGAAAAAGAACCTGAAGTCAAAGTTGTTGACACTGATGATGGCGACGAATCACCATACCAAGTGAAGCCTTCAAGGAAGAAAAAGAAAACAACCAAACCTCAACTACAAAAACCTCCTGCTTCCAGAATATTGGAAAAAACTCCCCTCAAAAATCCTGACGAGAAAGTTACCCCTGCTCCAGCAGAAAGCGAAAGCTCTAGTCTTAGGACTAAGATTCCCAAGGCATGGCTTTTTTTTCTTTTTTTTTTTATAGTTCGACGCTGAAAGGCAGTTTACTTATGTTACCTCTCTTAACTCATTTATCTTCTAGGTCCTTGTCGATACACACGGGCATCCCATGGTCCAAGTTCTCTCAAAGACTAGCAGTGTTCCTACCTACAAGCCAACGAGCATCTCCAAACCTTCTCCTAAGGATTCGACAAAGGAATCAGCCACTGAAGTGAATCAGCCCACCGCTGTCTCTAAACAAATTCAAGACGTAGTGGAAGAAGAAACTGGTCCTGAGGCTGACGACTTAGTCGACATCGGTGGGGACACTGTGATGCCTACTGCAGCGCTCACCACAGATAATGATCCTGAAGACCATTCTCCCCATAACTTACAAGGTGCTGACAAAGAGAAGGATGAGGAGGTTGAAACTGATGGAGAAGAGGAGGAAGAGAAAGTAGACAAAGAGCCACCAACTCCCACAGCTGCTACGGATGAAGAAGGAGACAGCGACAAAGAGGACCTTGGTGATCCAAACAAAACTGCTTCGACCGCTACAACTTTGACCCGAATCTCTCAAGAGGAGCTTGATAATCTGAAGGTGCAAAGACCATTTGAGTACCTAAAGGCCATGCTTAGTTCCCGCTATAATTTTGCTGACACTACCGTCAGTAGTTCGACCACCTCAGGAACTACTTCTGACGCCAAATCCGTGGATGAAGCGCTGACCCATATTCGCCAAAAAATCCTCAATATTGACTTATTTCAACTTTTGGAGAATGACTCTTCTGCTCATTTTGACCTAAAAAAGATCTTAAAGCAAATTAATGTTCTGGAGGCTCCTCCGGAAGTTACTGATGTTGTGCTGGACCAAACTACTCTAATAAATCTTGTAGTGGCAGACTTTAACCGGCTTCGAGATTACTCCAAGAAGCTCGAAAATAAGACAGAAACCCAACTTGCTGAGTGGGATGCTGCTTCAAGTTCGTCCAATAAAGTAACTGAACTGGAAAGAGCGTCTGAGCAAAACAAGAAAGAAGCAACTTTGTATGGCGAAAACATCCGCAAGTGGAAGAAGCAGATTGTTGTTCTTCAAAACAAAATTTCTCATGCGGAGAAGCGCCAAGAAGAACTGCAACAAATTAATCAAGAGGAAATAACTAAAGAGCTTGAAGTTGGGGTGCACCATGTTGATAGGGCCCGAAAACTTGGTGAGGAAATCGAGGAGCTTTTGAAAGGCAAGGCCCTTTGTGAGCGTCGTCTTCAAATTCAGAAATCCAAGTTTGAAAAGCTGAAAGAATCTTTCCCCATTTAAATATTTGTAATAATTTTTTTTTATTTGGCCTTTTTAAGGCCTTTTTTGTAATGACATTGGAGCTATTTTATTTGGCGGAAAGAATTACAATCCACCATGTTGCTTATTTTTTCTGCATGACTATTCGACTGCTATTTTCACTTCTTGTAATGTGGGCTTGTATTTTTTCAAATATTTCCCGTTTACTTTTAATATTCGCTTATCTTTATCCAATTCTTCGACTTCATAAGCGCCATTGGAAAATACTCGTATGATTTGAAAAGGTCTTTCCCACTTAGGGGACCATTTTCCCATAAGCCTATCTTTTCGATCCATGGGGAGAATCACTTTCCACACAAAGTCACCAATCGAAAAGGCTTTATTTTTTACCTTTTTATTGTAGAATTTCTCCACTCTTTCGTTTTGCCTTTTTAATAAGTCTAACGCTTTTAATCTTTCTTCATCTAAATCCACTAATTCATCTATCATCATTCTCCAATATGCATCTGATGGAATTTCATGATGTCTCTGAACCCTTATTGATTGCAAATATATTTCGACTGGTAAGACCACATCATGGCCATACGTTAATAAAAAAGGTGTAGCATTTGTAGCTTCCTTAGGAGAGGTTCGACAAGCCCGTAGAATTTGGTCCAAAGTTTTGTGCCAGCTCTTTGGTTTTCTACCCACGTGCTTCTTTATTAAACCAATTATAACCTTGTTTGCTGCTTCGACCTGACCATTGGCTTGAGCGTAGTAAGGCGTTGATGTGAGAAGTTTGAAACCCATTTCCTTTGCGAATGCTTGCATATTTTTTCCAGTGAAAATAGATCCTTGATCCGTTGTTACTGTCTCTGGGATACCAAACCTGTAAATGATGTGCTTTCGAATGAATTCGATTACTGCTTCTTGATCCACGTTTACTAAGGGTATGGCTTCGATCCATTTCGTAAAATAATCTATCCCAACCAAAATAAACTTCTGGTTTTTTGAAGAGGCCGGTCGAATTTCTCCAATCAAATCCAAAGCTCAACCTCTAAAAGGCCAAGGCTTTATTATCGAATGTAATTCACTTGCAGGAACATGTGGTATCCCTGCGTGTATCTGGTACTCTTGACATCCCTTAGCGTATTCGACGCAAACTTTTAACATGGTTGGCTAATACATTCCTTGTCGGAATAATAACCACTTCATCTTAAGGCTTGCCTGGTGTGCACCACATGCCCCGCTGTGTACATTTGACAAAGCTATGTATGCCTCAGATTCGCCTAAACACTTCAGTAGTACTCCTTCCGAAGTTTTCTTAAATAGTTCATTTCCCAAAATCACATAACTCAAAGCTCGATACCTGACTTTTTGTTCGACTGGTCATGTTGGGTTTTGCAGGTACTCTATTATAGGCTTTCTCCAATCTCCAGTCATTGAATCGTCTATGTTAAAAATTTTGAAATTTTCTTTGTCAGCGTATCCAAGGTTTATCGTCTCCAAATCCGACGGGGATAATCTAGCTGCCACTACTCTTCCTCTAACTTCAATAGCTTTCTGCAACTTTTCCTTTGACACTTTGTACCCTGAAGCTATCTGCGCTAAATCATTTGCTTCCTGATTTTCTATTCGCGGGACATGTCGAATCGTAACCATATCGAACTTCTTTAAGAGTCGATTAGCTATTACAAAGTACATGATTAAATTTTCCTTAACACATTTGTATTCCTTTGTTATCTGCTTTATGACTAACTCAGAGTCGCCCATTATTTCGACCCGAGTTGCCCCCAATTCCAACAAGATTTCAAGTCCTGCTATCAAAGCCTCATATTCTGCCTCGTTATTCGAGCAGAGGCCTTCGACTTTGTACTTGAATTTTGTTGGAATTTTGTTAGGAGAAATCACAAGAACCCCTATTCCAGTTCCATTTTTATGACTAGAACCGTCGAAGTACAACTTCCAGGGTTCCAGTTCAATATAGTCCGAAGACTCTTCGTTTAGTGCGTGGTCGACTATAAAATCAGCCACTACTTGTTCTTTGATAGCCTTTAAAGGCAAATATGTCAAAGAATACTCAGTCAATGCTAATGCCCATTTTCCAATTCGACTATGCAAGATTGGTTTAGATAACATGTATTTTATAACGTCGAAATGAGAAGAAACGTAAACATCAACTGGTTTTATATAGTGCTTCAATTTCATACAAGAAAAGTATACACATAAACACAACTTTTCAATCACACTATACCTAGTTTCCGCATCGTTTAAGACCCTACTGAGGTAGTAAATGGCTCTTTCGACGCCATTCTCATCCTCATGAGCCAACATGCTCCCTAAAGTCTTGTCCGACGCAGATATGTACAACCTCATACTTCTACTTCTACAAGGTGACACTAAAATTAGAGGATGTGTCAGGTACTCCTTAATCTTGTCAAAGGCATCCTGCTGCTCCTGCCCCCATTCGAAGTCTTCCTTCTTTAGTCGAAGTAGAGCGGAAAAGGCTTGCGTCTTCCCACTAAGGTTGGAGATAAACCTTCTAAGAAAGTTGATCTTGCCAAGCAAAGACTGCAACTCCTTCTTTGTAGATGGCGCTTTCGCCTCCATTATTGCCTTGGCCTTGTTTTGATTGATTTCGATCCCTTTCTTGTGTACCACAAAGCCTAGGAAGTCTCCCTCCTGCACACAAAATGCACATTTGAGAGGATTCATTTTCAGACCAAACTTCCTCATCCTTTCAAAGGATTGTCGAAGATGGTCTATATGACTTTTCCCTGAAACGGACTTTACAACAATATCGTCAATGTAAATCTGCATAAAATCCTTAATGAAATCATGAAAAATCGAATTCATTGCTCGCTGATATGTTCCCCCAGCATTTTTTAAACCAAAAGGCATTACCACCCATTCGTAAGTGCCTAAGGCTCCAGGGCATCGAAATGCCATTTTTGGAACATCTTCCTCGGCAATAAAAATTTGATTATAACCAGAGTACCCATCAAGCATACTAAGGTACTCGTGTCCTGCGGCAGAATCGACAAGCATTTTCTCCACTGGCATAGGATATTCATCCTTTGGGGTAGCTGAATTCAAATCTCAAAAATCAATGCATACCCTCAACTTGCCATTTTTCTTTATTACAGGAACTATGTTAGCAATCCATTCGACATACCTGGTTGGACGGATGAACTTGCACCTGAGGAGTCTTTCGACTTCTTCTTTAATCTTCGAGAGGATTTCTGGGGTGAATCTTCTTGGAGTTTGCTTAACAGGTTTCCTCTCAGGTTGGCAACCTTAATTCGACCAAGCTCCTATCCAGCCTGGGCATTTCGTCGTAATCCCATGCGAAACAATCTTTGAATTCTTTTAGAAACTGGACTATTTCGATCTTGAGTTGGGGGCTTATTTTCGCACTGATATAAGTTGGTCGTTTCTCTGCTCCTTACCCCAAGTCAATTTCTTCGAGTGGATCTTGTGCCATCATCTTGATATTTGCTGCTAAAGGATCCTTTTCGAAGCCCAATGGCTCATTGTCATAAATCGCGTCAAGCCTCTGGTTTTGCAAATCTCCTAGATCTTTATCTAGAGGATCCCTATTAGAAACCTTTTCAAGACCTTGTTGATTTGCTTCGATTTGGTTGGCTTCGACAGCCATATACTTTACTTCGGCCTCCAAGGCCGCTTTGAGTTTGTTCTCGGCTATATAAGTTGCGATCTTTTCGAGAACTAGTGACTCACTCATTGTTACTGAATTTGCTGCCCCATCCAGTTGGTCGGATGTGTGAGGTTCCAAAAATGTAGTCTTCTTCGCCAACTACCTCTCTGTCCCACTGAAACCCGTGGGTAGGATGAAGGTATAATGCGCAAAAAGCATTATCCGTTGGCGTCATGTCAAAGGTGGCTGGGCTACAAGGAGCTATGTGATCCAGATTCCTGTTGAAACTTCTCCTATCCACCTGGTTCACTTCAGGCAAAAAATAACTCTGGTCAGCCTCTATATTTTTGACAATCTTGTCTACGCGCCAAATTGTTATTCGCTGATGCATTGATGAAGGGACGACACCAATGCCATGTATCCATTCCCTACCTAAGAGAAGGTTATAATTCGCTTTCGACGCAATCACCATAAACATTGTCGGCCTCATGATAGTTCCGACAGTTAAATCTACCTGTATCACACCCATAGTGGTTCCTACTTTCCCTTCATAATTCGACAACACCATGTTGTGAGGTTTGGTGTCAGAATCGTCTTTTCCAATTTTCTTAAGCATGTAATGCGGCATCAAGTTGACGGCCGCTCCTCTATCGACCAGAATCTTATTCACCCCTACGTTACCCACTTTTCCTTTTATAAATAGGGGTTTCAGGTGGTTCCTCGTTGAGCCATTTGGCCTTTCAAAAAATGTGTTATGTTCTTCAACGCATCCATTGTTCATGATATAGTAGCAAACGGGCCTGTGTCTGGCCGTTTCGACCTCCAAAGCTTCCTCTTCCTCTTCGACTTCCATTATTTGATCATACTCCCTAGGGAGCACTGAAACAACATTACATGTTACGTCGAATGATGCCTCTGACTCAGAGTTAAAATCGTCTGTCATTTCATCATCCACGGTCACTACCTCATTTGACGCTTCTTGCACTGGAGCGGCAGATGGCTTTTCAAACTTCACTTCTTCCATCTGAGTCGAAGTCTGAACGTTGCTGCTGGTTTCTGGCTTGTCTTTCCCAATAGCTTCCTTCTTAGCCTTCTTTCGACGTTGGTATCTCCTCCATTGTGACTTCGTCATAGGATTCTTTCCCTTATAATTTTCAGAAGGGTAAGTCACCCTTTTGGACTTCTGGAATTCTTTTCTGTATGACATAGAGGATCCCCGCTGTACTTCGAAGTCCTTCCATTTTCCTTGCCCCTAGGCTTCTCGGATTGGATTAACCCACCTATCATCTGGAGCTTTGGTTGTTGGTTTGAATGTGTTAGGGCGTCTTTTGCCTAACCTCTCCCTGTTTTGGTCCCCTCTTCTAGGATCGAATCTTTCTCCAGAAGGCCTCCAATTTCCTCTTCTCCTTGCCCTCTCCATTCCCTTTAAGTTTTGTGCTGCCTTTTTGTCGAAGACGGCACTACAGCGAGGGCAAAGCATCACCTCAGACCTTTTCCTCTAGCATCTATGAATAAAATCTGCCAGATTTTCTTCCTCCCTAGGGTAAGCCACTTTCTGGTATTCCTCCCGTCGACGTTCTTCGTCAACTTGCATCGATGCATTCTGAGCCACGTCGACCATTTTTATATTGGTAGGTGATCCTGTGTCCAGGCTCAACTTATTCATCTTCAAGTTAAGGCCTTCATTGACCTCGTGTTCCTTCTTCATTCGATTGAAGTCCTCAGAGATTTTCTTTATCAGAACCTTTGGGAGTGGACTCCTGGCAACTTGTGGGCTGACGAATCCGACAGCTTTGTCTTTTGGATCCTCCATGGTTCTTGGGAGAATACCAACAGCAGCTTGTTTGCAAAAACCTTCAGCAGTCCCTTCGTTGATTTTGGTGAAACCCTCAGTAGTTTCATTATTGACTATGTCGAAACCCTTAGTAGTTTCATTATTGACTATGTCGAAACTCTCAGTAGCTTCATTACTGACTATGTCGAAACCCTCAGTAGCTTCGTTGTTGACTATGTGGAAACCCTCAGTAGCTTCGTTGTTGATGCCCTCAGTGGCCTCAGTGTTGACTTTGTCGAAACCCTCAGTAGTTTCGTTGATGTAGTTCTCGATGATCTTTGCGCCAAGGTCTTCAGTACCCTTGACCATCACTGACTGGTCCACGCAATCAGTTGTGACTTCGACCATGTCACCTTTGTTAGCGGGGTCTTCAGCAACCTCCACCATATCCACGTTGTGGTCGAAACCATCAGCAGCCTTCATCATGTCCATGGCGTCGTCGAAGCCTTCAGCAACCTCGACCATATTTACTATGGATGGCTTAGCATAGTGGGCCTCCACCACCTGCAAGGAGTTTGAATCCACCTTCGCCTGGGGTTTCGACTTGTCGCCGAATTTGAGCCTTCCATCTCTTATTGCATTCTGCACTAGATCCCTGAAAAGGAAACATTGAGACGTTTTATGACCCAAAAAATTGTGATATTTGCAAAAACCTCTCTTTTTCTGTTGTTCTAAAGGAGGCACCTTAGTACCAGGGGTACTATCATTTGGCCATCCTTGACCAATAAATCAAATATTTCGTCACATTTCGTAACGTCGAACGTATAAGTTCTTTTAGGGAACTTGTCGTTCTTCTCCAATTCGATTGGATTTTTTCCATTCGACAGAGCCAAGACTTTGCAAGCATAAGGCGGACCCTGTTTTAACTCCGCCAAGTCTACTTCTTGTTCGTCGAAATCTTACGATTCCTCTTCGTCATCATCCCCACAAACTCCGACATAAGCTACCCTTTCTTTCCTATTTTTATTAACCCTAGCTTTTTTGGCTTTTAGTTGTTCGACTTGTCTAACCCTATCAGCTAATTGGGCCATGTCTCTTAAATATTGGGTGTCTAATTTCTTTCTGATGGAATAGTCAAGGCCACCAGCGGCCATTTTGACTAACTCATGCTCTGGCACTTGGTTCTAAGAATTTTCTCTTTACGCTAGCCAGTTCTTTCAGACTTATCTTCGTCTGCCCCATGTAAAATTGTTCATGGAATAACCTCTCCAACTGGGTCCAGGTATGTATCGAATTCGCGGGCAATGTGGTGAACCAAGTGAAAGCATTCTTCGTCAAGGAACTAGGAAAATATTTTATTCTCAAATTCTCATTTTGCACTATTTCGCCTGCTTCCATTAAGTATTGCGCCACATGTTCGACCGTCGATTCACTGGTGTCCCCTGAAAATTTTGTGAACTTGGGAACTTTCCATCTATGGGGCAATTCTTGCTGCAAAATATATTCCGATAAAGGGGAGGTATAACTGGGTCTTTGTAATCCCAAATTAATACCATTTCGTGCCATAATTCTTTCGACCATGGCAGCTAAATTATTCTCCGCCGGCCTATCATTACAACGCATTTGTTGTATAATATTGTCAGCATTTTGGTTTCGATTTATTAGCAACACTCTTGGTTCTTGTTGAACAGGGATTTCGACCCCAGGGGGTTCGACTGTCCCTCCTTGGTTCAGAACTTCCGCCTGAGGGACGTTTGGTTGCCTTTGGTTTATGGTAGGTTCTTCTTCGACCGCTATCCTTGGGTTCTGAACTACTTGTTCCCTTGGGAGAGGTTGGGGGACACTGAAGAAATCAGCAATGCGCGTCATCTGTGCAGCCAATTGTTGATTCGTTTGTGTCGTGTTTTGGATCAAAGGGTTGAATATAACCCCCATTTGTTAGGCTAACATCTGGACCATATCATGGTTACTCTCATCCATTTATTGCCTGATCACTTGTGCAGAGTTATTGGTAATGTTTAGCATGTAAGTTTGATACCCCGTTCCTAAAGGCTGGCTCATTCGGCCCATATGGTTCACACCAGAATCGGACCCTTGCAAGGGCGAAGTTATGTTCATTGTTGGATCCGTAAATGCTGATGGTGCGTTATGCAAACTTGCCATTACTGAAGTTGGCATTCCATATGGTTGTTCTCGATTTAGAAGCATCGAAAATCCAGATATAAAGGGTCTGTATATACCACCTGAAGGGGAGGAGTCATTTGAGGCATTTGGGGCCCCATAGTTGAAAAACTAGGAGCACTCTGGGGAATTGAAAGCGCAGGCGTCGAACCCGTTGTTGATGGATTAACCTCTGACACTGATATTGAGGCCGTATTGCCCCTAGTCGAAGGATTAGGGGGTGGTATTTCATTATTCGTAGGATTCTGATTGTTAGGCGGATTTGGATTCGCCATTCTGCGTACTCATCTTCTTCTGGGTCTTTCTTCGTTATTTATGGCTATTTTACCACTTCTTAGTCTCATAAAACAAAACGAAGAAATTTTTTTTTTCCGAGTACAGTATAAAATAAAGGTTTTCAAATGTTAATAGCACAAGGTCCCACTGGGCGTGCCAATTTGTTTGCTTGGAAAATTCGCAAACAACCGCTGATCTCCTAATTTATGGAAAATTAGTTTACTTATAGAACCGATCAAACAAATCCTAGGACAATGTGCTTTAACAATTTTGGCAATTTGCGTTAGAAAACCTTTTGTTTATTGAATTCATCATAGTTTTCACCAATTTTGTATTTTTCGACAAAAGTAACAAAACTTTGCTCCTTAAAATAAATGGTGAAATGTAAATAACTTGCAAGTAAGAAAATGGCAGAAAAGTAAAGGAAATTGTAAATGAAGAACTTAAAACTTTTATTAAAATGCAAGTAATGAAAACTGGTGTTTTTCAAACGTACATTTTCTCAGTAACTACTCTTTTCTCTCTCACGGTTTATTTGAGTATTTCTTGAGTGATTTGTACAAATTCTGAACACACACCGAAAATCTAGTACTAAGACTCCCTATTTATTTATATACAATCGAAATAACCACCAATAACAGTTATTTCTCCTAATGGCGACAAATGGCATTCTGCATGCATTCGTCAACTAGATGCGTTCCACGCGTCCTATTTCAAAATGAAACTCCCTTATAAATTTGAATTTCAAACACCTGTCGAACTGATTCCTCTTCTGTCGAAATATTCCTCATACTTAGAAATATCTGTCAATGCTTTCCCTAAGTACCATTTGTCTTCGACTTGCTTTTTTCCCACCAAAAACCTTCTGATCGAAATGTCCTGGCGAATTTGAGGGGAGAATGGTCTTCAGGATCATTATCTGTGGTGAGCGCTGCAGTAGGCATCACAGTGTCCCCACCGATGTCGACTAAGTCGTCAGCCTCAGGACCAGTTTCTTTTTCCACTACGTCTTGAATTTGTTTAGAGACAGCGGTGGGCTGATTCACTTCAGTGGCTGATTCCTTTGTCCACTCGTTGGTATCTCCTAAGGATTCGACAAAGGAATCAGCCACTAAAGTGAATCAGCCCACCGCTGTCTCTAAACAAATTCAAGAATTAGTGGAAGAAGAAACTGGTCCGGAGGCTGACGACTTAGTCGACATCGGTGGGGACACTGTGATGCCTACTGCAGCGTTCACCACAAATAATGATCCTTCGTCAGTGGGAGTTAATTGCACCAATCTGGTCCTTTCGACCCTCCTGTCCTTCAAAGAATCCTCCTTCACAGCATTTTTGATAGGGAGAGAGGTTTCAAAGGTGGCATTGAGCCATAACTGCAGAAGCCAAAACGGACCTGACAAAAGAAGGTTGCCCTTATTCTTGGTAGTCTTCAGGAAAGTGACACCTTCGCCCAGGGATTCGTAAAGATTGGCTAAGATCATCTCACTCAGGCATAATCGACGCCCAGCATGAAGCTGATTAGCTATAGTGATGTAGCGTTTGGCTACTTGGAGTGACCTAGAGCAAAAGACACGTCTCGACAGCCAAAGGGCTAGGAAAGCTACATGCTCTTGGTCGGAAACTTCCTTAGTCTCTTGATCATGATAGTTGGCAATATAAGCTATGAAGGTGGCTTTGTTTGTGTCGAATCCTATAGAATCTTCAGACAACATGTTGGGATTATAATCTACTCCTAGAGGGCTGAGGCCAATAATGGCAGCTACGTCGAAAAGGGTAGGAGTAACCATCCCATAGGGAAGTTGGAAATTGTTATAGGTGTTATCCCAGAAGTAGAGGGAAGCCAAGAGCATATTTGGACAATAACCTGGTCCTACTTTCGACAGTTGAATTAAGTCGAATATACCTATATCTTTCCAAAAGCTAGCTTTAACTTTTTCAATCTTCGCCAGCCAAGCTAAGTAGTCAGAAGGATCTTTCGACAGGGGACAAGATCTAAAAATTCTAGCATGATTCAGGTATTCTAAACTTATGGGTTCTTCAGAAGGTGAACCTTGACCACCAACGGTGGATTTCTCGTCTATGGCTTTTTCTTTTTCAGTTCTAGGTCTAACCCCACTAGCTATGGGTTTGTAACGGTGATAGGCTGGGAAAAATTCTTTTACTTTCACCGGGTCTAATTTTAAATCAGGTAAGGGTCCTAGTATGGCATGGGATTTACCAGAATTTAAGATAGGAATGAGTACCTGAGAGTGATAAATGATGCATTTCTCCTCTTCATTTGGAGGCTCCGGTATGTACTGTTGATTCCCCACTACCTTTGGCCCAAGGATCTTGTGGACAGGTGGTAAGCTTTTGGATTTTTTGGAATCTTTACTTGCGATTTGGGGAGCAGTGGAAGACGCCATTGTTGATTGCAGAAGAAATGAAGAAAAAATGGAGAAGATGAAGTTTGAAGAAATTTCTTGTTTTAGAGAGAGGGAACGTAAAAAAAGTGCAAAATAAAGTTTTTTGCCTTATTTATAGGAAGAAAAAATGGAAGCGGTTGGAGTTCTAAAGTCTTAATGGAAAAGTAATGAAAAGATTGTGGGACACGTGGAGGTTATGAAGTGGATAGTTTCAGACGGTGGCAGTTACGTTTTGACCCATGATCTGCTAGGGGCTAGAGTAGTAATGATGGAAGATCTTAAAAACGTGGGCTGAAAAGACGTTTGAGAAAAGTGCAATGATGATTCTGACATTTCCAACGTCTAGTCATATGAACAGTCACTGGTCGAATTATTGATGGCGTCGAATTACATTGGCAAAAAATGCTTTTCTCCCTTTGTCGAAAATGCATTTCTTGGGGGGCAATTTTTAGGTTGCTAATTTCGACGCCAAGATAATTGTTCAAGAGCGAAGTCGAAAATTCGACAGGACATTTCGACTAGAAGGTTTTTTATGGGAAAAGCAAGCCAAAGACAAATGGTACTTAGGGAAAGCATTGGCAGATCTTTCTAAGTATGAGGAATATTTCGACAAAATAGAAATGTGCCCCATTCGACGGATGTTTGAAATTCAAATTTTAGGAGGGAGTTTCCCTTTTGAAATTGGACGCGTGGAACGCATCTAGTAGACGAATGCCAGCAGAATGCCATTTGTCGCCATTAGGAGAAGTAGTTGTTATTGGTGGTTATTTCGTTTGTATATAAATAGGGAGTCTTAGTGCTAGATTTCCGGTGTGTTCAGAATTTGTACAAGTCACTCAAGAAATACTCAAAGTAATCGTGAGAGAGAAAAAAGTAGTTACTGAGAAAATGTACGTTTGAAAAACACCAGTTTTCATTCCTTGCATTTTAATAAAAGTTTTAAGTTCTTCATTTACAATTTCCTTTACTTTTCTGCCATTTTCTTACTTGCAAGTTATTTACATTTCGCCATTTATTTTAAGGAGCAAAGTTTTGTTACTTTTGTCGAAAAATACAAAATTGGTGAAAACTATGATGAATTCAATAAACAAAAGGTTTTCTAACGCAAATTGCCAAAATTGTTAAAGCACATTGTCCTAGGATTTGTTTGATCGGTCCTGTAAGTAAACTAATTTTCCATAAATTAGGAGATCAGCGGTTGTTTGCGAATTTTCCAAGCAAACAAGGAGCCCCCCAAGTTGTTGCTGCCGGGCATGGGAGTGATGACTTAAAGATAGCCCGTTGTTCCGGGGAACCCTAACGGAGAAGTCGTTTGGTGACGGAGGGAGTTGTTTCGTGGTTCCCGTGGGTGTAGCACCCCAAAATTTGCCCTCCTATTTATACCTAATAAGTGGTTTATGCTTCATATTTCATATGCATTTAGGTCATAAACATTGCATACATCGTTGGCTTTCCTAAGACATGGGATCAAAAGGTTTTCTTATTCAGAGGATTCATCAGAAGACATTGTCAGGTTAACAGCTGCTGATTTAGTCGGTGTATTCTTTGGATCACTCTGGAGAGCTAGGAGCCACTAACTTAAGGCTGCACTATGCAGTGCTTATGCTAAAATTGCTCAAGTTTGCTCCCCACATATCTAGTAGCTAGAGCACCTCATATCTGCAATCTATCACCCAGAACCATGTTTGCCTTTGATAGAGTGCTTTCAAGTAGCTGTATCTACCCTTGGTTCGCATTTTGTTGGGGAAATCCAAGGAAACAATAAGGATGAAGTCCTTTTATCGAATGAAAACAAGTTAATTGACAGAATAGGGCATGTCCAAAAGAAGTCCATTCAGGATATGGATAATTTTAAGATCAAAAGCAAAAAATTAAGTAAAGAAATTGATGCTGCAGATGCCAATATTGAGGTGGAGTGTAAATATGGTTGCATAGTTGCTTGCCAAAGAGTAGAAGAGTATGCTAACCATATGAATAAATCTCTTCTATCATTTGTTCATTCATTAAATACTCCTGTTGTTGAACCAGTTTCTTTGAGGCCAGATATTGCCTTATGGCTTTATGTGCACTTAGCATTCTATGCATTGCCTTCTCTATTTATCTAGAGAGCGATCTGTCTATTAGAATCTTTAAGCAAATGCTTGCATGGCTTCCTTGAATAACTGAGCGGATGAAATAAGGGAATTCAATTACACTATAGATATCTCCACTTAATTAGAAGGATTACACAGCAGCGGCATATCAGTTACAGCAGAAAATTAAGGCGCAGGAAATTTCCAACAAAAAGATATAACAGATTTTCATTTTCTAAAAAAGGGGACTGATAACAAGAAATCATTTTTACACCAGAATTTTTTTCACTAACACATCTCCAACGACTTCTAACAAAAACCCTCTAACCAATTTTATAACAGAAAACTAACTACAAAAAAATCCTAACCGATTCTCCTAATCGAATTTTCCAATTCTCTCCATCTGTCTAACAGAAATTCATAACTGTCAAAACCTATCCTAAAACAATCACTTACAAACTCTCCTCATCATTTTTCAATCAAAATCGATCAACTTCACTTCTCTTCAACAACTTCAATAACTAAACTCAGAGCTTCACCATCTTGATGCTTCCTCAAGAACCATCTTCATTTCCGACAGAAATCAGCTCCATCGTTCCATTTTTCTTTGCTTGTTGAACATCATCTCTGCGATTTTTCTCCCTCTCCACCAATTCTTCAAATTTTTCTTTAATCCATATTCAAACCTCGGTTCTGTCTCCACCAAATCTTAACCAGTTTGATATCTGCAACTCAGAACCTGCAGAAAATCAAGAATAGTCAACAACATCAAGTTCAGAAAGGTAGAGGAAGAAGAAGAAAACGCAGAATCACAGGGTATGAGTCACGACGAATCGCATACTGTATGAAACAGGACGCAGGGAAAGAGGCTCACCTTTAGCTAATAGCGGAACGGATCGCATCAATTCGAAGCCTCTTCATTCTTCTGCAACTGAATTGAAACCAAAACCGCCACAAGTCGTCGACCTTTAATCTTCGTGGCATCACCATATAACCTACAAACTTCAACAAAGGAATCAATAACAACTTATAACTCACGCATCAATACCTTCGCAGAGCAAGAAGAAGAAGCGAGACGTAGAAGACGAATGTGAATTGAAAACCGTAGTAGAATTCAAGAGCAGTTGAAAACTATTACCTCGAGCGTCATGTCGTGCGGTCGAATCGACGCATCGCCCTCACCATCGATACCATCATCGCGCAGGTATGGTCTTTTCACCTCTAATCTTGATTTCGCAATGTAATGGTTACGTTTCTGAATCCACGATCGGTATTTAGACTCCGACTCGACGGTTGCTGTGTTACGATATTTGGTTTTTGTTAATTCCCGTCGGCTTTTCCGGCCGCGATTTGGGTTATGAAGCAAATGGAAAAGGTTGAGGTTTGGAAGGGGAAGTAATGTTCGAAGGGAAGACGGATGGCGCAGCGGAGGAGATCTACAACCGTCTTAAGAAAAAAGGAAGGTGTGAGACGGAAAAGAAGGATGGCGCGACGGTGAAGAGAAGACGGCGACGGGGAAGTGTGATGGTGCAGGAGAAACACAGCGCAGGGAGAAGAGGGAAGGGTTTGAGGTTCTTCTGAGATGTCTTAGGGTTAAGTGTTGTTGTTGCGGACCGGGCTTGTAAGCCCGTGCAGATTTCATTCACGCACACCCATTTCACCAAGGCACCCCCTGATTCTTGGGCCATGGAAATCTGTTTCGCACCCCCAACTCGCTAATACACCCCCTGGCTGCAAAGCAATTCATTGGACCATTAACTTAAAAACCATACTGTTCGCACCTCCTAATTCGCTACTGCACTACACAAGCTCGATCAAGTAAGGCCAATGGGCCTAAATAGATGGACCCTACGCCGGGCTTCTATTCACACCACCTGTACTTGGTCCTACACCTCAATTTTCCTTTTTAGTTCCTAATTAGTTTTTGGTTTATGTTCTAATTATTTTTGCTAAATGGTTAATTGGATTTTGGTTTAGAAATTGATCCTGTTTTTAGTTTTTGATTTTTAGTTAATAGAATTTCGAATTAGAATTTGGTTTAGAAATTAATTCTATTCTTAATTCTTCATGAGTGGGTTAGGGTAATTATATTAGGAGTTTTTTTCATTAGATTGTTAATTAGAAATTAACTTGAACTAATTATAGGTTTAGATATTAATTTTAGACGTAGTTAGAATTTAACCTCAACTTTAATTGGTGATTAATTTTGACTAAATGTTAACGTTAGTTTGATTGATTGAGAGTTGCTTAGACAATTCAATTTTTCATCATTCTCGTGTTGTTTAGGAATTAGTTTTTCGATTTGAATTCATTGTTAACAACTTTGTTTTTTCATTAATCCTTGTTGATAATTCCCATTTGAAAATTGGTGATTAACTTTGGTTATTTTTGTGGATTGCTTTGACTAACTTTTGAGTTGTCCTTGTAGTGATTCACACTTGATTTGCTAAGTTGTTTAAAGGTAGGAAGTGTTGCTACATACATAGCTGATGTGCACAAAGTGAGTTGTTAAATGTTGTAATTCTGTCTAGACTTTTCACACCTATTTAATTCTGAAAACAGGTGTTGTTGAAAGCTGTTTTACCTTTTGGTTGGCTTTTATAGCTGTACAGGTGCAAGAGCATTATTGTTGTTGCTGTTTTGGATTATTGGCTTATATTTTGGATTTTATATCTGTACAGGTGCAGGAGCGTTGTTGTTGCTGTTGTTTTTGGTTATTGGCTTAAATTTTGTTTTCGTAGGCTGTTTTTGGTTCATTGGCCGATTTCTTGTAGTTCTATGAACTACGGATGCTCTGATTCTCATTCCAGATGAGATACGTAGGCACGAGATGCGATATCTCGGCGAGCACACTAACAACTAACTTCCCTTTTTTCTCTCGCCTCAGTGTGATCCAGAGTTGTTAATCAAACCCTTTTTTTTCTCTCGCCTCAGTGTGATTGATCCCTTTTTCTCTCGCCTTAGTGCGATCGAGACCAACCTGTTAGTTGAGCCCTTTTCTCTCGCCCCAGTGTGATTGAGATCCTTTTTCACCTTTTAGGTCGAACTACGACTGCTCTGATTTCCTCTCTCTGGTTAGATTGAGGATACGTAGGCACAAGACGATGATGTCTTGGCGAGCAACCTTCCCCCCAAAATCCTGTAGTCTCCGAACTACGTTGACTCTGATTTTCCCGCTCCCGAGGAAATACGTAGGCCTAGGACGACGATGTCCTATCGAGTCATCATTTTTTCTTTTTTCTCTGTTCCGTTTCTAGTTAACAGTAGAGCTTTAGATAACTCACCCTTTGATCGATAACAACAAGCGTGGATCCCATCGAGTACGATAGACGCGAGGGGGTGATAATACCTTCCTCTCGCGTAACCGACTCCCGAATCCAGACTTTGGTTGCGATGACCATGTCTTTCCCTTTTATGGTTTTCTTCGATCGTTTCCTTTCCCTGCATAGGGATAAATAATGTTCGGTGGCGACTCTTCTGTTCTTTTCTGCCGGTTGATTTTTGCAGGTGCGGCAGTGGGCCCGGGGTGTTTGTAAGGTCCATGACCGTATCTAGTTTGCCCGTCGTACGGGGAGACTAACGGTTAGGAAGAAATGAAACGTTGGGGCGCCACGTGTGTAACACCCCACTTTCCTCATTTTGAAAATAACAAAAATATTAAAGATAAATTAGAGTTTGCACCAAAAAGTGGAATGCCACATCATCAAAACAAGCATAAACTCTTTATTGTATTAAATTGAATAAAGAATCAGCGGAAATAATCATTTAGTTTCAATTCACGGGCATCTGCCCAAATACACCAACATTATCATTAAAACAAGGTTCTCCATAAAATAATTCGACAAAATGGAATACGTAACAAAGAATGTAATAAAATCAAAGCAACTACAAAAAAATATCCCAACATCCCGTGTTACGTATCAGAGCACTCCTATAGACTCGAACAGGCAACACGAACATCCAAGCAACCTAAGTACCTGGGTTATCTGTACTTCCGAAGAAGCACAAACACAACAACAACAAAGGGGGTGAGAAATCCCATTCAATATATAACGGTGAATAAATACATGATAAGAAGGTAGCATTCACATATATAAATCAACAACACACCAACACGACCTACTGTCCAATATCATCAACAACATCAAATAATAACGTAATGCGACACGACACCATGCATGCGGTACCGACTCATTGGTTCATTCAATCGAACCCCAGATAGATCACATACACCTCTACATGGCAATGATCTATCCCCTACCATTCTCCACATAGGAGTGCGGATGAATCGCATACACTCCTTCTGAGCAACGATCCATCCCACCAATCACCATGAAAATGCATGACATATGATGCACAATAACACATGTATAATATCAGGAACACATGTACACGATCCTCCTGATCACACCTTAACATAACATCAACACCATCATTACATAATTGTTTCATGCACACCAAACATCTAAGTTATTAATTAATCCCTTAAAATTATTAAAATTATTATTTCCATCACCAATGTTTTATTTCTCCGCACCTGGCACCTATTCTCAACCTCTCAAACCAAAAGAAACCGAATCGGACACGAAAACGGGAAAGAAATCGCGAAACGGTAAAATTCTGCAACTTCGTTGGCCATACGCGTATTGCCCCATGCCATACGCGTATTGCCAGCTCGCTCGCCCAACCCATACGCGTATTGACTCCCTTCGTACGCGTATCTCCTCACAATGCCCAAGTCCTTACGCGTATTGCCTTATGCCGTACGCGTACGGACAGAGACCTCTTCACCCTGGATTTTCCAAATCCCAATACAATACGCGTACGGCCCTCCTATTATGCGTATTGCCTCACTTTCATACGCGTATTGCCACGTATCAGCTTTCCCATACGCGTATCGCCTTACCTGATACGCGTATGGCCAGATCTATTATGCAAATCACCAGAGACCTCACCATTCTGCACTCTGCTACGATTTCCACACTTCTTCACTTCCAACCAGTCCTATAATCGTTTCTACATTGATTTTAGGTCCAATTTTCATCTTTTCTCTTGTACCTAGAATTACTACATGTATTATAAGTCTATAATCTCAAATCGTTCTCCTAACTCGAGTCAAAATCAACAGGTCTGCAACATATGCTCATACAACAACAACAACCACAACAATTCATGAAAATACATATCAATTCATGCACGATTTTCAGAATCACACCAGACATATACAACAATCATCAATTCAACAGTTTTGCATACAAATGCCTACGGGGTTAAGGACTCCCCACTACCCTATCATGAATATATCACCAATATCAAACTCATTTCTCCCCCTTACCTCGAATTCTTGCTTGATTCCTGCGAAAATTGGTGAAGATCTTTGCCCTAGCACACCCTTGTTCTTCCTCTCCTTAGCTTTTTCCTCTTTCTATCTCTAAAATTATGATTATTCTAAACTTTTCCCAATTTCCACTAATTAATCTCCAATTACCAAACTACCCTCACTAATCCCATTAACCCAATATCTACTTAATTATATTAGGTCTTATTTTACTAAATAATCTTAATAATAATAATAACCATAATAATAATAATAATAATAATAATATGTAATATACTATTAATAATAATATGTAATATACTATTAATAATAATATTTCCATATTACTAATATTACCCCCCCTCTCCGGCACTCAAACACGCACCCTAAACAAGGCCAACAATTAAAATAAAATCAGACGATTAAATAATTAAAAATGAGGTGTTACAACTCTCCCCCACTTAAATTATTTTTGTCCTCGAAAATTACCTGATGGAAACAAATCTGGATACGACTCTCGCATCCTGCTTTCCAATTCCCAGGTCACACTGCCTCCTGCAGCACCTCCCAAAGCTACTCTCACCAGAGGTATCTCCTTTCCTCTGAGTTGTTTCATCTTACGATCCTCGATCCTCAACGACATCGTCTCTACGGTAAGATTCTCCCTGATCTGAACTTCGTCTCTCTGAATCACATGAGACGGATCTAAAACATACTTCCGAAGTTGCGACACATGAAACACATCATGCAAGTTCGAAAGCTCTGGTGGCAATGCCACTCTATAAGCAACTGTACCAACTCTCTACAAGATTTGATACGGTCCAATAAACTTAGGATCCAACTTCTTAGATTTCAAAGCACGACCGACGCCAGTCACTGGGTTAACTCTCAGGAACACATGATCACCTTCACTGAATTCCAAATCTTTCTTCTGATTATCATGATAACTCTTCTGTCTACTCTGAGATGCTTTCATCTTTTCACGGATCATTTAAATTGTCTCAGTAGTTTGTTGTACAATCTCTGGTCCAAGCACCACACTCTCACCTGTTTCATGCCAACACAGAGGCGTTCTACACCTCCTACCATACAAAGCTTCAAAAGGTGTCATCCTGATGCTATAATGGTGACTGTTATTATACGTGAACTCAATCAATGGCAAATGAGTATCCCACGCACCACCTTTTTCCAATACACAGGCTCTTAGCAAATCCTCTAGTGACTGAATAGTCCTCTATGGCTGACCATCGGTCTGTGGATGATAAGCTGAACTCAACTTCAATTTAGAACCCAAGGCTTCCTGCAGACTCCTCTAAAATTCTGAAGTAAACCTCGGATCTCTATCCGACACTATGCTCGACGAAACACCATACAACTTCACAATTATCCTGATATAAATCTCCGCTAGCTTTGACAACGGAAAACTGATGTTAATTGGTATAAAATGTGCGGACTTCGTAAGTCGATCCACCACTACCCAAATAGCATCAAAGCCCCTCGCTGTATTCGGCAAACCAGTCACAAAATCCATCATAATACTGTCCCATTTCCACTCAGGAATTTCCAACGGTTGCATTAATCCCAAAGGTTTCTGATGCTCCACTTTTGACTTCTGACATGTCAAACAAGCATAGACAAACTGAGCTATGTCCCTCTTCATACCGGACCACCAAAACAACTTCTTCAAATCATGATACATCTTTGTAGCTCCTGGATGAATACTCAAGCTACTCAGATGACTTTCCTCTAAGATTGCCTTTTTCAATTCCTCATTATCCGGTACACAAATTCTGCCCCGGAATCTCAACACACCAACATTATCCACTTTAAAGTCACTATCAGGATCATCTCCTTCTGTAGGCATCAAGTCTACTAATTTCACATCCAGTTTTTTATTTTCCTTAATCATATCCAAAAAGTCATTATTCACTTTCAGCATACCCAATCTGATACTTCCTGGTGTAGTTTCACAAACCATGCTCAAATCTCAGAACTGTTCAATCAATTCCATTTCCTTCACCATTAACGCAGACATATGGATTGTCTTCCGGCTCAGAGCATCTGCCACAACATTAGCTTTTCCCGGATGGTAACTCAAATTAAAGTCATAGTCTTTCAAGAATTCTAACCATCTTCTCTGCCTCATATTCAATTCCTTCTGATCGAACAAATATTTCAAACTCTTGTGATCACTAAATACTTCAAATCTCGATCCATACAAATAATTCCTCCAGATTTTTAACACGAACACCACTGCAGCTAATTCAAGATCATGAGTAGGATAGTTCCTCTCATGCATCCTTAACTGTCTTGAAGCATAAGCCACTACCTTGCCATCTTGCATCAACACACCGCCTAATCCCATCTTAGATGCATCACAATACACTACGAAAGAATAATTTAGACTTGGTAAAATCAACACTGGTGCTGTCGTCAACTTCTTCTTCAGTTCCTCGAAACTCTCCTCACAGGCAGCATCCCAGACAAAAGCTTGATTCTTTCTGGTTAACTGAGTCAACTGCAATGCCAATTTAGAAAACCCTTCAATGAACCTTCTATAGTAACCTGCCAAACCCAAAAAGCTTCTAATCTCCGTTGCGGTCTTCGGAGTTTCCCACTGAAGTACTGCACTTACTTTAGAGGGATCCACCACTATACCATCACCAGAAATCACATGACCCAAGAAACTCACGGTCTTCAACCAAAATTCACACTTCGAGAACTTTGCAAACAATTTATTATCTTTCAACACCTGCAATGCAATTCTCAAGTGCCCTGCATGCTCTTCGTCAGACTTAGAATAGATCAGTATATCATCAATAAATACCACAATAAATTGATCCAGATAAGAATGGAAAATACGATTCATATATTCCATAAATACACCCGGCGCATTAGACACTCCGAAAGGCATCACTGCATATTCGTAATATCTGTAGCGAGTTCTAAAAGCAGTCTTCTGAATATCACATTCCTTTACTCTAATCTGATGGTAACCCGACCTCAGATCAATTTTGCTGAAAACACGAGCTCCTACCAGCTGATCCATTAGGTCATCAATCCTCGGAAGTGGATACTTATTCTTAATGGTCACTTTATTCAACTGACGGTAATAAATGCAAAGACGCATACTACCATCCTTCTTCTTCACCAACAACACTGGAGCTCCCCACGGCGACACACTTGGTCTTATAAACTTCTTATCGAGCAATTCCCCGGCCTGAGACTTCAACTCTACCAACTCTGATGCAGACATCCTGTACGGTGCCATAGAGATAGGTCTGGTACCCGGTACAAGATCAATAGCAAACTCAACTTCCCTTGTAGGAGGAAACTCTGTGATGTCATCTGGAAACACTTCAGGAAATTTATTCACTACTGGTAATTCATTAACTGATGGCTTACTTTCAACAGATAACGAGGCAAATACTGCAAACAGCTTCGCTTCGTCTTCCAACAACGCCCTCAACTCCTTACTAGACAACGAATCTGCTAATGCTTCCTCTTCAGGAGTAAGAAACAGTAACGTCTTCCTAAAGCAGTCAATATACACCCGGTTGAACTCCAACCAGTTCATTCCCAAAATAACGTCAAGATTATCGAGTGGCAAACAAATCAAGTCCACTCTGAAATCTCTACCAAACACGGTCAGCGGACACTTCAAACACACCAAAGAAGTAACCACGGAACCAATAGATGGAGTTTCAATCGTCATCCTCTGCTCTAGAGTAGATGGCACAATCCCTAATCTCTTCACACAGTCAACAGAAATAAACGAGTGCGTTGCACCCGTGTCAATGATAGCAATCAAAGAAACATCATTAATAAAACAAGTACCTTTGACGGAACGCTCCTCCTCAGTGGATTGGGCTACCACCAAGGCAAACACCTTCCCACTAGTTTGAGATGCCTGAGACTTCTTAAGCTTTTCACAGTGAGTGCTGATGTGACTCTTCTCTCCACAATTATAACAAGTAGGCATAGTGGATCTGCAATCAGCTATAACATGACCTGTTTTGCCACACTTGAAACACTTCTTCACCTCATTCTGACAGTTGTTAACACGGTGACCTGCGCCACCACATCTGAAGCACTTGAGAGTGTCAGCACCTGCTCCCTTCTCCTTTGGCTTCTTTCCCACATTAGTTTTCTGTTTCCCCTTATCAGCTGGAGCACTGTAAGGAGTACCTCCAAATCTCTGCTTATTTTTCTTCTCATTTACAGCTTTGTAATGAGCAATCCTGGCTCTATTGTCATTATCATAAATTCTGCTTCTGCTTACCAGCTCTGGATAGTTTCTTATCTTCTGACAAGCAATACCCAATTTGATCTCGGGACGCAGCCCGTTCTCAAACTTCAAACACTTCGAAGTCATAGCTTCTTCAGTATTGTAATGAGCACAATACTGAACCAACTCCTCAAACTTAGCGGCATACTCAACAACTGTCTTATCACCCTGTTTCAGCTCAAAAAATTCCACCTCTTTCGCACTACGAATGTCTTCCGGAAAATACTTTTCCAAAAACTCAACTTGAAACACAACCCAAGTAATCTCAGTACCCGCAGCTTCCAATCTCTGACGACTGTTGTTCCACCAAGCCTCAGCCTCTCCTTCCAGCATATGCGTACCAAATCGTACCTTCTGAGCATCAATGCACTCCATGGTCCTGAAGATCTTCTCCACAGCCTTCAGCCATTTCTCTGCAGCCTCTGGGTCTAAGATACCTCCCTCATATGTAGGCGGCTTATTGCTCTGAAACTGTGCTAAGTCACAAAACTGAGCACCTCCATCCTGGTTGGCATTCTCTACAGCTTGTGCCATGGCTTGCATAGCAGCAGCAAGAGCAACATCATTCCTTCCTGCCATACTGGACAACAATCATCACAAGGTCAGAACACACAAACAACTTCTATACTAAGGACAGACTCAGCTATAACACCTGGCCGGACGGACCGACCCGCTCTGATACCAATTGTAACACCCCACTTTCCCCATTTTGAAAATAACAAAAATATTAAAGATAAATCAGAGTTTGCACCAAAAAGTGGAATGCCACATCATCAAAACAAGCAGAAACTCTTTATTGTATTAAATTGAAGAAAGAATCAGCGGAAATAATCATTTAGTTTCAATTCACGACCATCTGCCCAAATACACCAACATTATCCTTAAAACAAGGTTCTCCATAAAATAATTCGACAAAATGGAATACGTAACAAAAAATGTAATAAAATCAAAGCAACTACAAAAAAATATCCCAACATCCTGTGTTACGTATCAGAGCACTCCTATAGACTCGAACAGGCAACACGAACATCCAAGCAACCTAAGTACCTGGGTTATCTGTACTTCCGAAGAAGCACAGACACAACAACAAAGGGGGTGAGAAATCCCATTCAATATATAACAGTGAATAAATACATGATAAAAAGGTAGCATTCACATATATAAATCAACAACACACCAACACAACCTACTGCCCAATATCATCAACAACATCAAATAATAATGTAATGCGACACGACACCATGCATGCGGTACCGACTCATTAGTTCATTCAATCGAATCCCGGATAGATCACATACACCTCTACTTGGCAATGATTTATCCCCCACCATTCTCCACATAGGAGTACGGATGAATCGCATACACTCCTTCTGAGCAACGATCCATCCCACCAATCACCATGAAAATGCATGACATATGATGCACAATAACACATGTATAATATCAGGAACACATGTACACGATCCTCCTGATCACACCTTAACATAACATCAACATCATCATTAGATAATTGTTTCATGCACACCAAACATCTAAGTTATTAATTAATCCCTTAAAATTATTAAAATTATTATTTCCATCACTAATGTTTTATTTCTCCGCACATGGCACCTATCCCCAACCTCTCAAACCAAAAGAAACCGAATCGGACGCGAAAACGGGAAAGAAATCGCGAAACGGTAAAATTCTACAACTTTGCTGGCCATACGCGTATTGCCCCATGTCATACGCGTATTGCCAGCTCGCTCGCCCAACCCATACGCGTATTGACTCCCTTCGTACGCGTATCTCCTCACAATGCCCAAGTCCTTACACGTATTGCCTTATGCCGTACGCGTACGGACAGAGACCTCTTCACCCTGAATTTTCCAAATCCCAATACAATACGCGTACTACCCTCCTATTACGCGTATTGCCTCACTTTCATACGCATATTGCCGCGTATCAGCTTTCCCATACGCGTATCGCCTTACCTGATACGCGTATGGCCAGATCTATTACGCAAATCACCAAAGACCTCACCATTCTGCACTCTGCTACGATTTCCATACTTCTTCACTTCCAACCAATCCTATAATCGTTTCTACACTGATTTTAGGTCCAATTTTCATCTTTTCTCTTGTACCTAGAATTACTACATGTATTGTAAGTCTATAATCTCAAATCGTTCTCCTAACTCGAGTCAAAATTAACAGGTCTGCAACATATGCTCATACAACAGCAACAACCACAACAATTCATGAAAATACATATCAATTCATGCACGATTTTCAGAATCACACCGGACATATACAACAATCATCAATTCAACAGTTTTGCATACAAATGCCTACGGGGTTAAGGACTCCCCACTACCCTATCATGAATATATCACCAATATCAAACCCGTTTCTCCCCCTTACCTCGAATTCTTACTTGATTCCTGCAAAAATTGGTGAAGATCTTTGCCCTAGCACACCCTTGTTCTTCCTCTCCTTAGCTTTTTCCTCTTTATATCTCTAAAATTATGATTATTCTAAACTTTTCCCAATTTCCACTAATTAATCTCCAATTACCAAACTACCCTCACTAATCCCATTAACCCAATATCTACTTAATTATATTAGGTCTTATTTTACTAAATAATCTTAATAATAATAATAACCATAATAATAATAATATGAAATATACTATTAAAAATAATAATAATAATAATAATAATAATAATATTATTTCCATATTACTAATATTACCCCCCCACGCACTCAAACACAAACCCTAAACAAGGCCAACAATTAAAATAAAACCAGACGATTAAATAATTAAAAATGGGGTGTTACAATGTGTGCCTCGAGCCCTGTGCTATAGTAACTAGGCAATGATGGCTAGTCTACAGCCATTATGACCTACGTGAGTGTGCCTCTGCAAGTGCTCCTCAACAGTATAAAAGGAGAAGGAGCCAGGCCATTTGAAACTTTCGTTTTTCTCTCTTCTTCTTCGTCTTCTTCAGAGAGCTTCACCCACCGCCGCCGTCCGCTGCTTCAACCACCGCGACCAACTTCGAGCACCCATTTTCCAACTTTTCTAACCACATAAGTTTTCTGGTCCTTTATTTTCATTTATCTTCTTCATGTCTGCTTTAGATTGCGTGCGGCTAGGTTAGGTTTAGATGACATAGGGTTGTTTTTCTGGTGGTTGTTGGTGGTGGGCGGTGGCTAAGTCGTTTTCTGCCGCTGACGAGGCTGCTGGAGCCTTTTAGAGAACTCGCGAATAGGGCGATTTCCGACGTCGTTGCGATGATGACGCATAGGTAACCATCGCGGTTACTCAGTTTTCGGTGCTTCGATGAAGTTTTCGGTGAACGTTTGCAGTTTTCGGTGAAGCTTCAAATGGAAACTGGGAAGTGACTCGAGGAAGTTCCTTGTTTTGGGAGTGGTTTGTCCCGAGCGTCTCCTTGTGGGAAACTTTTGAGTTTTTGTTTGATATTAGGGATTAGGCCGGGGACGCCGTCCTCAACCCTTTGCGCGCCCTTTCACTTGACTAGCGGTGGAAGGGAGGATTTGATTTTGCAGTCGAATTCACTTTTTTCTCTGCTTTTCAGGTGATCGACATGGCGACAGGGCCTGATGGGGAGATTCTAAAAGACTCATCCAAGGAGAGCTCCTCGGAGAGCAGTAACATGAAAGCTTCAATTATCCCCAGCAAAGTCGGGGAGGAGGTTAATGAGAATTCTATTGAGGAGTGGTCGGTGGCTGAGCATGTCGAGCACGTTTCTACCTTTGCGACCTACCTCGGGGATGTCTTCACAGTCGTTGGACTAGAGGGGGAATAGAAGGTGCACTTCCCCTCCGAGGATGATCAGATCTGTACGGATTTCGGGGAGAGATTCGCTATGTACGAATAACATTTAAAGAGCTAGGGTTGAGGCTGCCCTTCTCCGACTTTCAGCAGTCTGTATTCATGCACCTGGACCTGGCCCCGTCGCAGCTGCATCCGAACTCGCTGGCGTTCATCCACGCCTTTGAGTTGACGTGTGAGTTCTTGCAGATAGGAGCTACTCTGCCTTTGTTCTTCACCATCTTCCATCTCCAGCAGCAGATGATGGGGAAGAGATATGGCTGGGTGTCGTTGAAACAGCCCCGTAAGTTGTTCAAGCCCTTCTCGGAGTCAATCTTTACATTTAAAGAAAGGTTATATATCATAGAGCCTGTGTCGGAGAAGGCCCAGGACAACGCGTATGTTTGGGCAGTGTCCCTTGACGAGAACGGTAATGACATGTGCGACGAGAACGGGAAGCTGATCGGGACAGAGAATTCAAATTTCCTTTTCACTAAAGTGCTGGCCACTTTTCTAAGGAGCCCAACGAATACGTTGCTCAGCCACACATGCTGGACGGGCATGATTCGGCTGGCTATGATAAGCTGGTGAACTAATTAAGTCTTTTCGGCTTGCTGAATGCTGGACGAAGAAGGGATCCCCGATTTTCGAGGATGATGGTAGCCAGCAGGTGGAATACCGTTTTATCAACACAAAGGCGCTTTTGAAGTGCAAGACTCCTGCAGATGCTCATAAACTGCTCGGTAGTCTTAGTTATTTGATTTTCCTGATATATTCTTCCTTCGTTGTTTAACATTTTGTTGTGTTTTTTTCAGGTGAGATGCCTTCTGCTCATGAAAGAATGGTAAAGAATACTATCGCGAGGAACAAGCCAGGGGCGGCCGCTCCAAAGACTCATTTTGCCCAGCGTCCAACTCCTCCTCAACCTGCTGCGGAGAGCTCTTCGCCTACTCCTTCCCAGGGATCCCCCTTGCCTCTGGCCTCAAGGTTCAAGCGGTTCAGGGCCAATGACACCGTAGACCTCAGCCGAGCGTCAGAGAAAGGGAAGTTCGAGCTTTCTCCCTGTATTCTTGATAGAAAATTCTTTGAAGGGACGTCCCTGGTCGTGCCGCAGGCAGAGTCTCTCCAACTGGAGGGCATGGATCGCCCGAGCAAGAGGGCGCTGGTGGCACAGGACGCCTCTGCATTGGTTAGAGTTCTAGAGATGGCGGCCATTTATGCCGAAGGAGATTCTTCGACCGAATCCGAACTCAAAGTTTCCCGGGCTACCATAACATCTCTAGAAGAGACGGCGAGGAAGGCCAGGGAGGAAGCTAAGAGTGCTGGTGATGCTCGAAAGAAGGCAGGCGAGGAGGCTACCAGGTTGAGGGAGGAGAATGTTACGCTGGCAGCAGAGAAGAAGGCAGTCGAGGAGCTGATCGAGCAGCTAAGGTTAGCAAGTGCTCCGGCCGAAGATGAACCTGAGGATGTGAGGGCAGTGAAGACCAGGGCCGAGCTAGTTGCTTGTATGTTGAAGGCCGAGGACGACATTATTATCATCAGGGGAGAATCGTTCAAGAATGTCGTGGCCCAATTGTAGGTGGTCAACCCCGAGGTTCAGATCTCCACTGAGGGTACCCACTACCTGGCTCATATCGAGGACGGCATGATAGTCAGTCCGGGCTCCCTCCTCGTATGCGACGAGCATGTCCAAGATCAGAACAGGGAAACCCAAGAGCCTGAGCCTAAAATCGAGCAGCCTGAACAGATTGAGGAGTGATTGGGTTTTTATCTTTGTTGTAATTTATCCGGCCTGCGTGCCGTGTTTGTTTGATGTAATTTATCATTTTGTATGGGGGTGTGGCCCCCTGTTAATGTAACAAGCACATTCGTGGTCCTCGTGATCACTTATCACTTAATTATGCATGTGTCCGGTCCTCATGGTCGGTTTTGTGATTTTCATGGCTTTATCTGTTTTGATTTCTGCTAAGTGTTGTACTTTCGCTCGATATGCACGTGTGCCCGTAATAGAGATTACTTTGATTTGCTTTAAGTTTCAGGGAATTGCTCGTCGTAGATGTGTTCGACAGTGAGGGGTACTGGTCGAACAGCCAGGGAATGTCTGGGCGAGAGAGCGGAGCTTAAGTCGCGTTTAAGCCCTGAGTTCGCAGCGTGAACCTCCTATCGCGAGCTGGGTGTTCTGCCTATCGTGGTACTTTGACGATGACGGTGCTCAATTGAGGGATCGCTGTCGTGCAGGGACCTGGCTCGTTCTTGAGCGGGGTTCTGCTTTAACTGACATGCGACGCTTGTACCTAGGCGTGTTTCGTGGTCGGTAGGTGACGTTCGTGGTTTGGCGAAGCAAATTGACAGTTAAGGCCATAACTATAGTATTGCTTTAGCTTTTCGGCATTCCATGGTCGAACAAGTTCTTCCCCGTTGAGATGTTCTAGGTAGTAGGCCCCATTCTTCGTTTTTGCCTGGACATGATAGGGTCCTTCCCAGTTAGCGGCTAGTTTGTCCTCGCGAGAGTCTTTATGGTTTCTTCTTAGGATGAGATTGCCTGCTTCGAACTCTCGTCATATGACTTTGGCGTTGTGCCAGACATAAATTTTTTGTTTTAACGAGGCTTCATGGAGGGTTGCTCCTGATCGGACTTCCTCGACGAGGTCGAGTTCCTCCCTTAGTGCTTCGTCGTTCATTTCTTCGTCCAAGGGTGATTCTGTCCGCCTGGAGGGTACGTGAACTTCAATGAGAATTACAGCTTCGATCCCGTAGGCCGGGCGAAAGGGTGTTTCCCTGGTTGAAGAGTGTAGAGTTGTGCGGTATGCCCATAGGACGCTGTGCAGCTCCTCGACCCAAGCTTTCTTTGTTTCGTCCAGCCTTCGTTTGAGGCCTCTAAGGATGACTCTGTTTACCGCTTCAGCTTGCCCGTTTGTCTGGGGATGTTCTATGGATGCGAAGTGTTGCTTCGTGCCTAGCTAGGCGACGAAATCTTGGAACTTCCTGTCTGTGAACTGTGTCCCGTTGTTTGTGACTATCGTTTGGGGGATGCCAAAACATGCAAGGATGTTTCGTTTATAGAAACGCAGTATGTTAAGGACCGTTATCGTGGCTAGAGCTTCCGCTTCTATCCATTTTATGAAGTAATCCACGCCTACTATTAAGTATTTGTTCTGGTTTGATCCTACCACGAATGGCCCCGGATGTCCAGGCCCTACCAGACAAATGGCCACGGGGAGGACATAGCCTTGAGCTCGTTAGGCGGAGCTAGGTGCATGTCCCCGTGCCATTGGCATTTATCGCACTTCTTCATGTGCTCTTTAGCATCTTGCTGCATGGTTGACCAGTAGTACCCTGCTCGAAGGGTCTTCCGGGCAAGGGACCTTCCTCCGAGATGTTGGGCGTTGATTCCTTCGTGAATTTTGCGCAAGATGTGGGCGACCATCTCTTCCTCGACACACTTGAGTAACGGGATGGAGAACCCTCGCCTGTAGAGTTTACCTTCGACTAGGACGTAGGAACGGGCTCTTCACCTCACTACGCTGGCCTATTTGGGGTCGGACGAAAGTTCGTCCTTAGCGAGGTAGTTGTAAACGGGGGTCATCCAGCAGTTGTTGTCGCCGATCATCTGTACATCGAGGGTCGGGGAAGTTTTCTCGATACTGGGTCGAGGAAGTACCTCCTGTATGACGAACTTGTTTCCGCCTTTCTTCTTCGTGCTTGCCAGTTTAGACAAAACATCTGACCTGACATTGTGTTCACGGGGAACATGCTTTACCTCTACCGCTGCGAACTTCGTCATCTTCTCCTTGACCAGAGATAAGTATTCGGACAGGCTGTCGTTTTTGGCTTGATATTCTCCTTGAACTTGGAGGGCCACGAGTTCTGAGTCTGTGCAGATGATGACTTCTTTCGCACCGAGATCTTCGGCCAGGCGTAAACCATCGAGGAAGGCTTCATACTTAGCCTGGTTGTTAGAGGTGGGGAAGGATAGGGTAAGTGATACCTCTACCATGATTCCCTCTTCGTTCTCCAATATGATGCATGCCCCGTGTAACACCCTTCTACCCCATAATCAATTTTAAAGAATTAAATCATTTATCAGAGTAAAATCCACCAACAAGGGTGTACATATTCAAAAACATCATAGAACACTCATTGTCATGTCCCGTAACACGGGTTACTCATTCATCAATATCCAAGATTAACATCTACATAGCGGAAATCAACTTTTATTTCATATTAGATTCAATTAAAAAGCTTCATAAGAATTATCCAGTCAAAACAACATCATCTCGTCAATATAAAATTCAAAAGAATACAAGGTTCGCAATCAATCCCAACCCGATGTTACATGACACGGAGCAGGACACCTCTAAACTTAAACGAAATAAACAAGACACTTCAAAGCTACCTTCTTCGTCACCTCGAAGCTACTCTGGGTTATCTGCAAGTTACCCACATAAGAGGCAACATTTCCAAGCAGGCAGGGTGAGAAAAACATAATTCGATATAGTAATACAAGACATAGAAATTAAATAAATTAAACAGCAACAACAACAGATCATCATCCACATTCATCCACATCATCATCAACTTAGAATTCATAATACAACTCGTCACAATTACCTCGTAAGAAAATGCAATGTCAACTTCAATGAAAATGCAACGTATGCAGTGCGGTACCGACTTTTCTCCATGTGATGGACACTGGCCATCAACCCTCCACAATGGGAGCACAACATAACAACATATCACTCCAATCCGCACTATGGGATTGAAGCTACCAATAGGCCGAAGCCCCAACATAAAAATGCTATGAAAATGCAATGATGCCAAACTCCTCAAATCATCAAAAATCCACATGTGCATCATGCATTTCATATTTCACCAAAAATCACCATATAATCAACAAGAAAAATCACCATACAATCATATTTATCGCCATATCATATTCGACAATAATTCATCATGTAATTATATTCGTCATCACATCATTTCAACAAGAATTCATCACCTAATCATGTTTATCATCATATCATATTTCAACAAGAATTCGTCATACAATCATGTTTATCATCATATCATATTTCAACAATAATTCGTCATACAATCATGTTTATCATCATATCATATTTCAACAATAATTCGTCATACAATCATGTTTATCATCATATCATATTTCAACAATAATTCGTCATACAATCATGTTTATCATCATATCATATTTCAACAATAATTCGTCATACAATCATGTTTATCATCATATCATATTTCAACAATAATTCGTCATACAATCATGTTTATCATTATATCATATTTCAACAATAATTCATCATGTAATTATATTCACCATCACATCATTTCAACAAGAATTCACCATATAATCATGTTTTTATCTCTCATATATTGTCAACAACTATACAACAATGAATCCACAAGAAAACATCAAAAACCTCATGAAAGAATCGACAAAAACGACAAAACAGAAGCCTGACACGGTTACCCGTGTCCTGTGACACGGCCCGTGTCAGGAAACCTGAGACACGATTCCAAAACATAAAAAAAAGTAGCAATACAACAGTCTGACACGGCCACCCGTGTCCCGTGACACGGCTCGTGTCAGGAAGTCTGGGACCAATTTCCAAAATTTCAACTTTTCATACACAACCAGAAAGCTGACACGGCCGCCCGTGTCCTGTGACACGGCCCGTGTCAGAGTGCGACAAAACCCATTTTTTCCAAAAATCTGATTTTCTGCATTTTTGATCCCCATATCCCCCAAAACCAATGTTCTACACGAAATTTGATCAAAATACTCATAAGACACACATATGTCAACACATACCAGTGAAGTTCATCATATTCTCATCATATCATACATTTCACATCAAAATCATCAAAACCAAACACAATTTCACACAAAACCTAACCTATTCATCTCCAACCTCATAAACTATAAGGAATTAGGAAGTCCCCCCATACCTTAGAGTAATCACCGTAATTCTCCTCTTTCTCCAAGATTCTTCTCGAAAATCCTCATCCCCTTAGGTTTCCTCTTTCTCCTCTCTGCTTCAATTCCCTTCACAAAAACACGATCCCATAGAATGATCGCTTTCTTTTGTATTATAGTTTATGGATTTCCCAACTTACCCTTACTCCTTTTCCTTAAAGACCACCTTGCCCTTTTTCCTTATTCTTTTTAATAATAATAATAATAATCTAAATAAATGATTATTCATTATATTAAAATTATTAAAAATACTCCTTTAATCCAAAATTCTCCAAAATTACCAAAACCTCTTAATTCCTTCCAAATTGAATAATTAAATAACTAAATAAATAATTTAGATTTTCGGGTCGTTACAACTCTCCCCTACTTTAAGAATTTTCGTCCTCGAAAATTACCTGAAGTAAACAGAGTCGGATACGACTCCTTCATCAGGTCCTCCCACTCCCAAGTCCAACTCTCACCAGCTGGTCCGCCCCGCAACACCTTTACTAAGCAATCTCTTTACCTTACCGTCGCTTCAATTCTTGGTTATCAATCCTCACAGACAAAGCTTCCACTTGTCAAGTTATCCCTCGCCTAAACATTATCCATTTGAATCACATGTGACGGATCCGAAATATATTTTCCTCAACTGTGTCACATGAAACTCATCGTGTAAGTTCGCAAGTGACTATCCCAAGATCCTTTTTGGGCCGGCACACAAGTCCTTAGCGAATCTTCTAAAGATTAGGTTGCTCTTTCCGTCTGACCATTCCGTCTTCGAATGATAAATAGAACTCATCCTTAACTTAGTACCCAAAGCATCTTGTAAACTCCTGCCAAACCTCGACGTAAGCCGCGAGTCTTTATCTGACACAACAATCGAAGACATCCCATGCAACTTCATAATCTCATCAAAATATAACTCAGCTAACTTCTGCATAGAACTATTAATCTTCATCGGCAAGAAATGCGCCGATTTAGCTAACCTATCCACAATCACCCAAATCTAGTCATTATCTCTTGCAATCTTCAGTAATCCAATCACAAAATACCTGGAAATGCTATCCTATTTCCATTAAGTCAAACAAGCATAACCAAATCCAATATCTCTCTTACCAAAATATTCTTTTTAGGTTCTGAAACACATGCTTTGTTTCCGAATGTCATGCGCCCTTCTCATCAACTAGAGATTTCACTACTAACTCCTTGGTTAACCAATGCCATTTGATCAATCAATCTCAATTCAGATCTAAGTCATAGCATTTAATAACTCAAGTCAAACCATTAATAGCTCCAAATCTCATCACTAACATTACAGTTATTGGTTCCTAATCATGCGTAGGATTATTTCCTCCCTTGGTTTTCCATTAGTCTTGACTCATAAGTAACAACACTCTTAAGACCCATCTTAAACGTATCACAATGCACCAGATAAAACACATTCTAATTAATCAGAATCAATACCGAAGCAGTAGTCAACTTCTTTAATCACCCAAATTCTCTCCACATGCCACCTCTCACACATAAGCTCGGCCTTTGCGCGTTCACCAAGTTAATGGTAACCGCACCTAGGAAAATCCACAATGATTCTTTGATAGTAACCATCTAAACCACGAAACTTCAAATCTCAATCACGGACTTCAGAATTCCTCACCGCAACACCACGCTATCCTTAAAAGAGTTCACAACAATCTCAACACTAGAATTTACAGTCCAAGAAAACTCACTTCTTTCAATTAGAACCCTCACTTCAACAAACACTCGCATTCCACTAATCCAATTTCCACATCGTTAACCGTAACGACCCACAAGATGTAATACTCCTGAGTTATGAACGTACAAATTCATTTCACTCCTTGTCTCATCACTTTAGAATCTCATTCACTCTTAGGCCGGAACACAATCGTGTCGTTACCATTGCCATAAACACCATCATAAGAACATCAACATAACTTATAACACCGATAGTTCTGTCATGCCACATTAATTCCGTAATATTGATATTCTTCAAACGAACATGTACTCAACACTTCTATCAAAATTGAAACTTTTCCCATATCACCTTCATCCTAGAATGTCCAATGGTGTGCATCATCCACGCAAGCTTCACATTTAGCCTCTGACTCTCTTAAATCAATGGGAACAGCTAGCTTCCCGATAGAACGCCAATTTACTCTACACACCGCCAACTAGCAATACAAGTCTCTCTCACACTCGCTTGACATCACATAATTGTTAGGTATCTCTAACTTAGGACATGTTATAGTACCAAACGTATCACAAATCATACCATTCCATCGAAGTCTCTATCCACATAGAAGACTTTAACGACATCCATAATTATTGGGTTTTCCTTCCAAATCTCTCTACATCAAGGACCCGTATATTTTCACATTTGAATCTCATTCCGAATCGCAAATCTCAATAATATCCTTTTCACATCCGGTTGCCATAAAAAACCCCTTTTAATTCTTCCTGGCCCAAGTTGGTTTCTTTACAAGCATACTACCAATTTCTCTCTTGAATTTGTTTTTCTCTTAACATTATCATCACAAAAGCTACTGCCACTCTAATCATCCCCCTTCAACATAAGTTGCATTTCACTGCACTCCCCCGATATCGTCACATTCTTTCTAATACCAACATTTCACTCCTCAACAACATCTTACACTTGTCCTCATCTTACCCATTTTTAGCAAGAATCGTTCAACTTCAAACACGATTATCTCCCTCAATACAGACCTCCCTGGTATAAAACCATATTCCAAAATGAAGGAAATTTCATGTAGATTCCAGAAATTCAATAATCGCTTAAATCCGAGTTACGAGTAAAAGTTATCGTCCAAGCAATGGAGGCTGGTCAAGAAATCCCGTATACAAATTCCCACCAAAAATCAGCACCAGACCCAATATATTCAAATGCATTTTTCTCTCTCTTCAAAAACATGCTGACGACAAAATTTATATGCAAATTGAAGGGAATTTCTCAAGCTTTCCAAAATTTCTAGAATCGCTTCCATCGGATTTACGAGAGAAAAGTTATGCCCCTTTTTCTGAAGGCTGTTCCATAACTGCGAAAATAGAAACCGAAATCGATAATTATGAGTTCCACCTCTCTCTTGCTTCTAATATCTCCCTACTATTCTTGCTTTTCATCCAATTCTGAAAATAATCCAACCTCAATCCAATTATACTGAAGACATACTAGCCTATCAGTTGATCCTTATTTTCAATCATCTCCTTAACTCACCATCATTAATCTCCTCGCATCTTATAAAACCATCATCATACACCTACACTCATATAAACTTCATTCGCTAATAGTTATCTTCCTCGTTTATCCGGTAAAACACTATTTCTTCACCGTCTCCAACTCTAATCTATACTCCAGAGGCAAGTCGCAATTATACTCCTCTTGCATATCACCATTCCTCACAATACCCTCTATCCTCTGAGAAACAACATTGACCATACTGGCTTGTTCTCCCTCCAGGAATCTCAAACTTGACAGGCAAACAAGAAACTCGAACTCTATTTACCTTCAAATGTAATAATCTGCATTCGGCTCATAAAAACCCCCTGTAAGCACTCAACTTAACTCCATCTTACTTCACTGGACACACCATCTAAGATGGCAAGACACATCTATTCCATCTAACATGATTCCGTCTACTATTAACAAGACATTAAGGGTGATCAGTTCCTCAATTTGTCAATATATAGCCGACAATCATGATGGGGCATAAACCATGCCTACCAACTCCAATAGCGTTCCTTGCATCTTGGGCACATAGTTACCTCATGCACAATTCCTTTGTTGACTCAAGCTTATCTCCGCATTCCCTCTGAGATCGGAAACAACACCGTCCAAACAACATTTGCACTCTTGCAATCCTAGACACACTGAGCCAACACTTCACCACCAAACATTCCAGAGAAGCAATAGCTTCTCTCCTACTTGATTCAAACCAACACCGGATGCCAACAATTAGAAAACAAACAAGTACCGACAGTGTTCGCACACATGTCACGTACTAAGGAATAAACAACATAGACAACTTGGCCGGACCGACCGACCTGCTTTGATACCACTAATGTAACACCCTTCTACCCCATAATCAATTTTAAAGAATTAAATCATTTATCAGAGTAAAATCCACCAACAAGGGTGTACATATTCAAAAACATCATAGAACACTCATTGTCCTGTCCCGTAACACGGGTTACTCATTCATCAATATCCAAGATTAACATCTACGTAGCGGAAATCAACTTTTATTTCATATTAGATTCAATTAAAAAGCTTCATAAGAATTATCCAGTCAAAACAACATCATCTCGTCAATATAAAATTCAAAAGAATACAAGGTTCGCAATCAATCTCAACCCGATGTTACATGACACAGAGCAGGACACCTCTAAACTTAAACGACATAAACAAGACACTCCAAAGCTACCTCCTTTGTCACCTCGAAGCTACTCTGGGTTATCTGCAAGTTACCCACATAAGAGGCAACATTTCCAAGCAGGCAGGGTGAGAAAAACATAATTCGATATAGTAATACAAGACATAGAAATTAAATAAATTAAACAGCAACAACAACAGATCATCGTCCACATTCATCCACATCATCATCAACTTAGAATTCATAATACAACTCATCACAATTACCTCGTAAGAAAATGCAATGTCAACTTCAATGAAAATGCAACGTATGCAGTGCGGTACCGACTTTTCTCCATGTGATGGACACTGGCCATCAGCCCTCCACAATGGGAGCACAACATAATAACATATCACTCAAATCCGCACTATGGGATTGAAGCTACCAATAGGCCGAAGCCCCAACATAAAAATGCTATGAAAATGCAATGATGCCAAACTCCTCAAATCATCAAAAATCCACATGTGCATCATGCATTTCATATTTCACCAAAAATCACCATATAATCAACAAGAAAAATCACCATACAATCATATTTATCGCCATATCATATTCGACAATAATTCATCATGTAATTATATTCGTCATCACATCATTTCAACAAGAATTCATCACCTAATCATGTTTATCATCATATCATATTTCAACAAGAATTCATCATACAATCATGTTTATCATCATATCATATTTCAACAATAATTTGTCATACAATCATGTTTATCATCATATAATATTTCAACAATAATTCGTCATACAATCATGTTTATCATCATATCATATTTCAACAATAATTCGTCATACAACCATGTTTATCATCATATCATATTTCAACAATAATTCGTCATACAATCATGTTTATCATCATATCATATTTCAACAATAATTCGTCATACAATCATGTTTATCATCATATCATATTTCAACAATAATTCGTCATACAATCATGTTTATCATCATATCATATTTCAACAATAATTCATCATGTAATTATATTCACCATCACATCATTTCAACAAGAATTCACCATATAATCATGTTTTTATCTCTCATATATTGTCAACAACTATACAACAATGAATCCACAAGAAAACATCAAAAACCTCATGAAAGAATCGACAAAAACGACAAAACAGAAGCCTGACACGGTTACCTGTGTCCTGTGACACGACCCGTGTCAGGAAACCTGAGACACGATTCCAAAACATAAAAAAAAGTAGCAATACAGCAGTCTGACACGGCCGCCCGTATCCTGTGACACGGCCCGTGTCAGGAAGTCTGGGACCAATTTCCAAAATTTCAACTTTTCATACACAACCAGAAAGCTGACACGGCCGCCCGTGTCCTGTGACACGGCCCGTGTCAGAGTGCGACAAAACCCACTTTTTCCAAAAATCTGATTTTCTGCATTTTTGATCCCCATATCCCCCAAAACCAATGTTCTACACGAAATTTGATCAAAATACTCATAAGACACACATATGTCAACACATACCAGTGAAGTTCATCATATTCTCATCATATCATACATTTCACATCAAAATCATCAAAACCAAACACAATTTCACACAAAACCTAACCTATTCATCTCCAACCTCATAAACTATAAGGAATTAGGAAGTCCCCCCATACCTTAGAGTAATCACCGTAATTCTCCTCTTTCTCCAAGATTCTTCTCAAAAATCCTCATCCCATTAGGTTTCCTCTTTCTCCTCTCTGCTTCAATTCCCTTCACAAAAACACGATCCCATAGAATGATCGCTTTCTTTTGTATTCTAGTTTATGGATTTCCCAACTTACCCTTACTCCTTTTCCTTAAAGACCACCTTGCCCTTTTTCCTTATTCTTTTTAATAATAATAATAATAATCTAAATAAATGATTATTCATTATATTAAAATTATCCAAAATTCTCCAAAATTACCAAAACCTCTTAATTCCTTCCAAATTGAATAATTAAATAACTAAATAAATAATTTAGATTTTCGGGTCGTTACACCCCGCTTCCCGCCGAGCTGGATGCCCCGCCTACGAAAATAGTCCATCTGCGCGCCCCGCAGGTAGGGGAATCTGCGAATGTTATTTCTGCAACGAAGTCAGCCAAAGCCCGGGCTTTGAGGGCTTTTCTTCTTTCATACTGAACGTCGAATTCTGACAGCTCCAGCGACCATTTGAGCATTCTGCCGGCCATATCTGGTCGTCCTAGCAGCTGCTTTACGGGTTGATCTGTCCGGACCACGATCGTGTGGGCCAGGAAGTAGTGTCTCAGTCTTCTAGCTGCGTTGATGAGGGCCAGTGCCACTTTTTCTATATGTTGGTACCTCAGCTCTGGTCCCTGCAATGCTTTTCTAGTGAAATATATAGGCTTCTACCTGTCAGGTGTTTCGTGGATAAGAGCGACGCTCACTACCTCGGTTGCTACGGCGAGATACAGATACAGAGTCTCGCCGTTGTTCGGGCAAGAGAGGACTGACGGCTCCGAGAGTGCCCGTTTCACATGGAGGAGAGCCTGGTTACATTCTTCCGTTCGTTCAAACGCTGTCTCCTTACAGAGGAGTTTGAAGAAGGGTAGGGCGTGCTGGGCAGATTTGGCCACGAAGCGGGACAAAGATGCGAGAATCCCATTAAGGGACTAAATGGATTTCTTCGATTTGGGCGTTGGAAATTCGGGGAATGCTCGACACTTATCGGGGTTGGCCTCGATTCCTCATTCTGTTAGGTAGAAGCCGAGGAATTTGCCTGCCCAGACACCGAACATTCACTTCTCCGGGTTGAAACACATCTGGTATTTCTTGGCCTGTTCAAAGACCCATCTCAAATGGGTCGTATGATCAGTTTCCTCGTGGGATTTAACAATCATGTCGTCCATATCGACTTCGAGCATGTCGCCTATTTCTCCCCGGAAGACCTTGTTCATCATCCTCTGATAGGTCGCACCGGCGTTTGTCATGCCGAAGGGCATTACATTGTAGTAATAGTTGCCCGATTCGGTCATGAAGGCAGTGTATTTTTTGTCGCACATTGCCATTGGTATTTGATTATAGCCCGAGTAGGCGTCCATGAAGGATAATAGTTTAAAACTGGCAGAGTTATCAACAAGTTTATCAATATTGGGGAGGGGGTAGGCATCCTTCGGGCATGCCTTGTTAAGATCGGTATAGTCAATACACATTCGCCATTTGCCGTTAGATTTTTTCACAAGTACAACGTTGGACAACCAAGTGGTGTACTTGGCTTCTGAGATAAATTTTGCCTCGAGGAGGTCTTTTACAGCTTTTTCTGCAGCCTCCGTTTTCTCCGGAGACTGCTTTCTCCTACGTTGCGCTACTGCTTTGACGGTTGGGTCAATCGTGAGTTGATAGCAGGCGACGGATGGATCCAAGTTGGGTATCTCTGTGGCGCTCCAGGCGAACAAATCATCGTTCTCATGGAGGCAGGCTTTGAGTTGCTTTCTTACGATGTCAGGGAGATCCGCTCCAATTTTTACTCCCCGCTAGGGATCGCCGCCGAACAGGACGAGCTCGAAGTCGCCATCCGGGATAGGGCGCATCGGATGGGAGCTGCAGCTGGTCGAGGCAGATGAGCTGCTCGAGGCTGCTTGGTCCTCCTTCTGGTTCTCTTCGGGGAAGCGATTGTCGAGGTCGATGGAGTCGACCTGAGGCAGTGGCTTGGCTTCCTCGGAGCTGCTGGGCAAAGCTGGCTTGTTGGATACCTTTGGCTTGGACGCGATGGCGTTCAGTCCCTTTGTGGCTGCTTCGAAGAATCATCATGCGGCTTCGATGCCACCGTGGAGGGTGGCGACCATTCCCTTTGAAGTGTAGTACTTCATCTTGAGATGGATGGTTGAAGGCACAACTACCAACTCGACCAAGGTTGGTCTTCCGAAGATGCACTGGTACAGAGACGGATAGTCGATTACCAAAAACTGCACTTTAACGGATATGGTCGTCTCCGCGGATCCAAAAGTTACGATCAGTTCAACGTATCCCCAGGGTTTGGTCACCGACCCATTGAATCCTTGTAAGTCAGAACCCACATATGGAATGAGGTGTGACTCGTCCAGCTGGAACGTTGAAAACAGCTGGGAGTACATAATGTCGACTGAGCTGCCTTGGTCGACGAGAATCCTGCGAACGTCGAAGTTCGCCATCTGAGCTATGACGAGCAGGGGAATGCTCGAGTTTGGAGATCCTCCGAGGAGTTCTTCCCGGTAGAAAGAGATGGGGATAGAGCCCTTCTGGGCTTGTTCGAGTGTGGTCACCTTGCTGGAGCTCGTGCTAATCAGGTGCTCGAATTTCCTTTTCACGGAGCCCACTGTGACTTTATTGAAGTCTCCCCCCGAAATGACCATAGCGGAGGGGAACGTCTCCCACTGGATATGGGCCGCAAAGTAGGCGGGAGCGTTGAGCTCATCTGGGACGTAGAAATCCTCTGGTCGCGATACATACATGGCGACTTGGATCTTGGCCTCTTCTGAGGAAGACACCTCTTCTTCTACCTTCTTTGACTCCTGGGCATCTTGTCTGGGAGCATCTTTCTTTTTTGTGAACTGTTTGAGGTGGCCATCCCTGATCAGTATTTCGATAGCATCCTTCAAATGGATGCAATCTTCGGTGGTGTGGTCGTGACTCTTATAGAAACGACAGTACTTTGATTTTTCGGCGTTAGGCTTGGCCGACATTTGTTTGGGGAAGTGGACTCCTGGTTGTTTGAATTCCGAATTCGCGCATTCAGACAATATCTTTTCCCTGGAGACAGTTAGGAGGTGTAGTCGTGAAATCGGCCGGAGGTTCCCTTGCTATCCCTGGAATCCCAGGGACGGTCTTCGCGCTTCCGTTCTCCTCGATGAGATGTCGAGGGATCTTCGCCTCTGGAGGCCCGGGCGTTCTCCTGGTGACGGAAGGCTCGGGCGGAGTTGGCCGCTTCCTTTTCCTCGTACTGAATGTACGACTGCACCTTGAGGAGGAAGGCGTCCAGGTTCCTTGGAGGTGCGAGGCCGACAACTTTAGAAAACTCTGAGTGCGGAAGGAGTCCATGTTCGAGCAGAAATTTTTTCATGTCGTCGATGGTAGGGACTTGCATCGCTTCTTTGTTGAACCTCTCGACGTATGCCCAGAGAAGTTCATCATTCCCTTGAATTATGGCCCCAAGGGAGGCTTCAGTCTTGGGATGGCGGCGCGACGCTGTAAAGTGCCTAGAAAACATTCTGCCTAGCTGCTTCCACGAAGTGATGGACTCTTCGGGCAACTGTTTATACCAAGTCATTGCTCCTTTTTGGAGCGTGGTTGGGAATAAACGGCACTTGATGGCGCCCCGTACGCCACGCTAAATTTAACAACGCATAGATGTTTTCGATGTGCTCATCGAGGTCAGTTGTTTCGTCGTACGTGCCTAGTGTCGGGGGCTTCTCTAAGCCTTTGGGGAGGCGTGTTGCCAAGATTTCTTGGGACAATGGGCCGTGAGGCTCATCGTCGCTGCTAGAACTGGTGTGCGACGGGGACCGGACGACTCGCTCGTGGCGACGACTTCTTCGGGGTGAAGGTGTACGGGCCCGACCTTTTCACCTGATCGGGGGCGATTGTTTGTCTCTTCGGGTTCTCTTGTGGTCGGGAAAGTGTTGGTTTCACGGGGAAATATGATCCCGTTTCTGGACAACATGAGATTCTGGTTCTTGGTGCAGCCTACGGTCGACTTTTTGCGGGGGTTGCGGGCTCTTGGATCGTCGATGAACTTTCCTTAGAGGGGGGGATCTTGGACGGGCAGATTCCTCCAATGCCACGATCCTTTCGTTCTGCTGAAGGATCAGGAGGTTGGTCTTGTTGATCGCTTCAAGAAGGGCCACCACGGCCGGGTCGACGTTGGGTGGCCAGCAAGGGCTGGTCGTTGTCGCGGTCGGCAGGAATGGGGGAAGGAGAGGTTGTGGCCCCGTCTCTCAGAAAACAGGGGTCTCCGAGGAGGGATGAGGAACCGTCAATGTCAGTCTTGTTGACGGGGAAGACATCAGAATGGAGAGCACCTTTGACGTGATCTTGAGAGGCCATGATGATAATCTTGGACGAAAGTGTTTTGGTCTTAGTATCTGAGGTGGATGTTAAGACGGGGAGAACAGATTCCCACAGACGGCGCCTTTGATCGTGAAGGCTTGATCAGATCCTGTGATGGGCCACCAAAAACGCCTGTGATGCTAGGTGTGAGATGTGGAGGAGGGGGTGTACCTACAAGGCACTCCAACGCTCAAGTAAGAAAAGGGTCAGAGAAAAGGGGCAAGTATAAAGTATGAGTTCTTAGGATGATTATTTGATACCTGACCCTCTCAAGCGAGAGGGTTTATATAGGGCCCCCAGCGCGTGGCCAACGGTCCTATTTGTAACACCCCTAATCTATACCCCCAAGCTATTAAAGCAGTAAATAAAAATTCAAAATTTCATCAGAGTATATTTCAATTATCATGGCATAGACAGGGAGAATCACATTACATTGAAACAAAACATACAACACCTGCCCATAAAGATATGCAACAGTGGGGTAGCAATCAATAGAGGAACTCAGTTCCTTATACCCACATTTCAAGTTTTAGAATAAAAGCGGAGAATCTAAAACTGAATAACATATATATATATATATATATATATATATATATATATATATATATATATATATATATATATATCACATAAAGGTTTATCTGTTATCAACAGAATCATGTAAATATACAACTACAAAGGACAAAGATGCATATACACAACATCACAAAATAGTCCTAATCGATCTCTCGACTACCCGGTGTCACATATCAGAGCCGACCGACAAAAGAATGAAGTCCTAAGCTTCACAAAAAGACATCCAGCAACTAATCTGCAATGCCTCATAGAGCATTATAAAATAGCAGAAGGGTGAGAAAAACAACCATAATATAAATGCATATAATTATATATACCAACATAAAAATACATATATCAAGTATTCTCACCACAATTATCAAATACCAACACATAAAGCATATACCGATTATATTCACATAATCACCTATTCACACATCATGCACATGTTTATACACAAAACATATCATTCATAATTCAATGTATTTAACATGAATGCACAACAATTCATAAATGCTATCACAAGCTCAATCACACAATTACTCCATTCCCAATTGCATATTAATCATGCCCAATACATTTACCACAAATGCATATCACCATGTCTCACACATAATCAGTCAAATCATGATTTTCCACATATAAACAATGCAATCATAATTCATGCAGATGCAAAGAGACCGACACAACGACTCTATGCAAATGCACATGCGGTACAGACTCCATCAAATCACAATACTAGTTCACTCAGGAACTCTGCAGAACCATCGCTCGTTACATCACTGTAACTCCCCGTCGGGCCTACGATGTTCACCCACCGCTCACACCACACATACGGGCACACGGTGTTTATGGATCACTCACACCCCACAGGCAGGCACACGATCGTCTATAACCATCGCTTTAGGTCCTCAGGCTATTCTTACCTCATATTTTCGAGGCTCACGATGTTATAGCAGATTCCCTCCGGAACCGCCGTCACTCAGGACGCAAACGGCTATAACCATCGCTTTAGGTCCTCAGGATATTCTTACCTCATATTTTTGAGGCTCGCGATGTTATAGCAGATTCCCTCCGGAACCGCCGTCCCTCAGGACGCGACAACAATGCATATCATGATGCTTGGCATACAATGACTCATGACAACCAATGCATTTCCACACATATATGCAACCATAAACATGCATATATAATCAAATACAACACATTGCATTTATTTGCCTTTCGGCCACAATTCATCACCACAACATGCCATCACATGTATTCACATCATATAACATCATACAAGTCATACGATATCCATATTCCAAGCACATTACATAATACACATCAATTACGCACACTTACAACGACAGAAGTCGACAAACCGACACTATTCACATTTACCGACATAATTAAATCGGCTTAACAAATCCAAAATCATCGCAATCACAAAGTACAGCTCGATAGCTTTCCAACGACACCAAGAATGTAAAAATCGGATAATCGAAACAGAAGTTACGGACGAAAACGAAAACGACATTTTGAAAACTCACATTTTACAATTCTCCTGGCCATACGCGTATTGCCCTGAGCCGTACGCGTATTGCCCAAAATCCTCGCCATGCCATACGCGTATTGCCCAAGGCCATACGCGTATGGGCAGAAGCATTTTCTTCCCAAAATTCCCATTTTAAACCCCATACGCGTATTGCCCAGAAATGCTACGCGTATCATACGCAAATGGGCAGATGGCCGAGTGAAATAACATCTCATACACGTATTGGCCCATGGCTCGCCCACGTTACGCGTATTGCCAAGGTTCATACGCGTATGACCATGCCCCATACGCGTATGACCTGGAAAAACCAGAAAAATTTCTGCAGAACTTTGTTCTGCGTTTTCTTACCCAAATTCATCCAATTTTTCACCTACACTCAGAAAATTACCAATACAATGCATAACAACATGAACCTAACATGTACCAACAACAAGGAACACGAAAAATATGATTTCTAACTCGATTAAATCAAATTCTACCATTTTCAACAAAAATAGGTTTTTGTTATATTTTTCATGCAATCCAACAAAACAACAAACAAACACATACATAATCATACACATGTATAAGATAATTGAATTTCGCACCCTTACCCGATTAAATCGATTCCTAGAAGTTGATTTGATCCCACCTAGCTTTTTCCTCTTTTTCTCTCTTTTTCCTTCTTCTCCTTTCTTTCTTTCTTCTTTTTCTAATTCTCTCCCTTTCCTCTCTTTTACTAACTTAGTAAAAATAATGCAAAATGACCCAATTGTCCCTACTCTCAACTATCTCGCAAATGTTCCCAAAACGCGATAAAATATAATCACAATGCAAAACAACATATTATCACACCAAAGTCATAAATAAAAAAATAATATAATACTCAAAATAATTAAATCGACTCGATTAAATAAAATGATCAAAACTGGGGCGTTACAACTCTCCCCCACTTGGAAATTTTCATCCTCGAAAATATAACCAATCCCAACAACTCCGAACACGACCCTCGCCTCCGACCAACAAACACTAGACCAACCAAAAGCACACCACAAATAACACAACTGATCAACCACCTTGCTAACAGCAGCAACGACAACGACAAGACGCAAAGCCCATACAATGCACTTGCCGACCAACTCCCAACTCAAAGAATACACAAGCACAACTCACTGGTTCACTCTCAAATACAAAATGTGCCACATCACGCTTCCACTGCGCATTCTGATTACCCGAAACCATCAAGACTATCAATCTCACGTCCAAAACCTAATTCTTTCTCATATTTACCAAGAATCACTGTTCACTGCCAATATATCCAACCACACTCTCTACTATGATTTCTCCCACACTAAACACAAGCCTCTAAACTGCTCAAATAATTCCAACTCTTTGATCCTCAAAACAGACACGCATCAAAATTTTCGACTTACACTTCAGGCATAACAACATCCCTTCCCCAAGGATAACCCTAAACCAATTCATAACTCGTCACGAATCCTAATCATCCTCGTTGTCTCTATTCCTTCAGACCAAACCAGTACTCAATACTCTTGTAATTACCAAACACTTCGAATCTAGCATCATAAATATAATACTTCCAATTCCACAATAGTACTGATCCTTTTATGACTACTCAAATGACGAAGAACATAAGCCACGACTTTACTTTCTTGTCTTAACACACTGACTATACTCATCAAAGATGCATCCTAAACAATCGACTTCTCCTTTGCAAGTCAACTGAAGTAACAAAAACGCAAATCTTGGAAAAGCCTTCCATACCCTTCGGTAATAACCAACAAAATCCAAAAAGTTTCTAATCATCTTTAACTAACTTCGGAGCCTCTCATAGTAACACCGCATCTGCTTCCGATGATAACAAATATAACCCGTCACACAAAGTCGATCAAAGCCTCAACTCAAGCAAATCACCACTCTTATCAAACATTCCAACAATTATAATTCTAACCAGACACAACCCAACCATTCCAGTTACCTAATCCTAAAAGTGAACACTTATTCTCAATCGCCACCTTATATCACTGTCCGTGGTCCATACACAATTCTTCCATTGACAATCCAAATTCCGATTTATCGCAATAACCAACCAAAAAGGACTCTCAATGACTTCACAACTGAATCACATTCCAGACCCTCTAATCCATCTCATCTTCTGATATAAGAATCTTCATCGACACAATAAAACAATCTGTAACCATCCCTTAAATTCCAAACAACTCATTGCACACACTATCAAAGCCAGAAAGACACGTCCATTCCATCCAACATAATTCCCGTCTGCTATCAACAAGAGATTAAGGGTGATCAGTTCCTCAATTTGCCAATAGACAGCCGACAACCACGTTGGGGCATAAACTGCCTTTACTAAACTATAATAGCATTTCTTCTAGAACCGGGAACCACACTGTCCAAAGAGCACTTACAATCCTGTAATTCACAACACACTGAGCCAACGCTCCACACCTGAAGCAACTTGGAGAAGTACCAGCTTCTCCCCCACTTATCTCATTATAATCCTTCCAATTGTAAATACACCAAATCCAACACAAATCCTTTACCATAAATGGTCAAAGAACAATTAAACAAACTAAAGAAGTAATTACCGCTCCTAAGCAGAAATATCGATAACCAACTCACCACTCCAAAAAGACAACACAAATTCAAACTCTCCGCGCACTCAGACGAAATAAACGAATGAGTCGCTCCAGTATCAATAATAGCAAAATAAAGGCGTACTATTAGTAAAACAAGTACCTTGAGTCAAACGATCCGCACTAGTAGTCTCATCTTCTGCTAATGCAACAACCTTCCTACCAGTCTGAGCTTTCTTCGGTTTCGTACACCTCGTACTAATATGACTTGTTTCACCACAGTTGAAACACTTCACCACATTCTTCCTTTTACAATCAGCTGCGACATGTCTCGAACCTCCACAATCAGAACACTTAACCAAATTCTTCCTACAATCGGACCGACGGTGTCCCCACTCACCACACCTAAAACACCTCGGAGAATTAGACATACCTCTTCCACTTGGCTTTTTCTCAAAATTCTCCTTTTGCTTACCCTTATCAGCTGGTGTGACATTAGGACCACTACGAGGCTGTTGTTTCCCTTTCCTATCATTCACACTCTTATAGGGAGTAGCACGCGCCCTACGATCCTCTTCGTAAATCCTACAACTGTCCACCAAATCAGAAAACCTTCTAATCCTCTGATAACCGATTGCCCGTTTAATCTCCGGACGCAATCCGTTCTCATACTTCACACACTTAGAAAACTCAGCAGTCGCTTCAGCATAATGAGGATAGAACTGCACCAGCTCAACAAACTTAGCAGCATAGTCAACAACGGACATATTGCCTTGTTTCAACTCCAAGAACTCAATCTCTTTCTTTTCCTTCACACCTTCAGGATAATACTTCCTCCGAAACTCTCGGCTAAATAATTCCCAAGTAACCTCTGCATCATCCTCTCCCAACACTTGGCGCAAACTAACCCACCAATCAGCTGCTTCTTCCTCCAGCATGTGAGTACCCATTCTCACCTTATTCTCTTCAGTACAATCCATCACATGGAAGATTCTTTCAACCTCCTCAAGCCAAAATTGTGCACCATCAGGATCATATCTTCCCTTGAAGATAAGTGGTTCGCTCTTCCTGAACTCATCATTACCCGTAACATTCGGTACACCCTGCACAGCCCGAGCCATATTCTGTTCATTTCCAATAACAACAACTATGGTTAAACAAACAGCTCGCCGAACCACAAACACCAACAAGGACTGACACAACTGACACGGACTGGCTCTGATACCACTTAATGTAACACCCCCAATCTATACGCCCAAGCTATTAAAGAAGTAAATAAAAATTCAAAATTTCATCGGAGTATATTTCAATTATCATGGCATAGACAGGGAGAATCACATTACATTGAAACAAAACATACAACACCTGCCCATAAAGATATGCAACAGTGGGGTAGCAATCAACAGAGGAACTCAGTTCCTTATACCCACATTTCAAGTTTTAGAATAAAAGCGGAAAATCTAAAACTGAATAACATATATATATATATATATATATATATATATATATATCACATAAAGGTTTATCTGTTATCAACAGAATCATGTAAATATACAACTACAAAGGACAAAGATGCATATACACAACATCACAAAATAGTCCTAATCGATCTCCCGACTACCCAGTGTCACATATCAGAGCCGACCGACAAAAGAATGAAGTCATAAGCTTCACAAAAAGACCTTCAGCAACTAATCTGCAATGCCTCATAGAGCATTATAAAACAGCAGAAAGGTGAGAAAAACAACCATAATATAAATGCATATAATTATATATACCAACATAAAAATACACATATCAAGTATTCTCACCACAATTATCAAATACCAACCCATAAAGCATATACCGATTATATTCACATAATCACCTATTCACACATCATGCACATGTTTATACACAAAACATATCATTCATAATTTAATGTATTTAACACGAATGCACAACAATTCACAAATGCTATCACAAGCTCAATCACACAATTACTCCATTCCCAATTGCATATTAATCATGCCCAATACATTTACCACAAATACATATCACCATGTCTCACACATAATCAGTCAAATCATGATTTTCCACATATAAACAATGCAATCATAATTCATGCAGATGCAAAGAGACCGACACAATGACTCTATGCAAATGCACATGCGGTACCGACTCCATCAAATCACAATACTAGTTCACTCAGGAACTCTGCAGAACCATCGCTCGTTACATCACTGTAACTCCCCGTCGGGCCTACGATGTTCACCCACCGCTCACACCACACATACGGGCACACGGTGTTTATGGATCGCTCACACCCCACAGGCGGGCACACGATCGTCTATAACCATCGCTTTAGGTCCTCAGGCTATTCTTACCTCATATTTTCGAGGCTCACGATGTTATAGCAGATTCCCTCCGGAACCGCCGTCACTCAGGACGCAAACGGCTATAACCATCGCTTTAGGTCCTCAGGCTATTCTTACCTCATATTTTCGAGGCTCACGATGTTATAGCAGATTCCCTCCAGAACCTCCGTCCCTCAGGACGCGACAACAATGCATATCATGATGCTTGGCATACAATGACTCATGACAACCAATGCATTTCTACACATATATGCAACCATAAACATGCATATATAATCAAATACAACACATTGCATTTATTTGCCTTTCGGCCACAATTCATCACCACAACATGCCATCACATGTATTCACATCATATAACATCATACAAGTCATACGATATCCATATTCCAAGCACATTACATAATACACATCAATTACGCACACTTACAACGACATAAGTCGACAAACCGACACTATTCACATTTACCGACATAATTAAATCGGCTTAACAAATCCAAAATCATCGCAATCACAAAGTACAGCTCGATAGCTTTCCAACGACACCAAGAATGTAAAAATCGGATAATCGGAACAGAAGTTACGGACGAAAACGAAAACGACATTTTGAAAAATCACATTTTACAATTCTCCTGGCCATACGCGTATTGCCCTGAGCCATACGCGTATTGCCCAAAATCCTCGCCATGCCATACGCGTATTGCCCAAGGCCATACACGTATGGGCAGAAGCATTTTCTTCCCAAAATTCCCATTTTAAACCCCATACGCGTATTGCATCCTCTCATACGCGTATTGCCCAGAAATGCTACGCGTATCATACGCAAATGGGCAGATGGCCGAGTGAAATAACATCTCATACGCGTATTGGCCCATGGCTCGCCCACGTTACGCGTATTGCCAAGGTCCATACGCGTATGACCATGCCCCATACGCGTATGACCTGGAAAAACCAGAAAAATTTCTGCAGAACTTTGTTTTGCGTTTTCTTACCCAAATTCATCCAATTTTTCACCTACACTCAGAAAATTACCAATACAATGCATAACAACATGAACCTAACATGTACCAACAACAAGGAACACGAAAAACATGATTTCTAACTCGATTAAATCAAATTCTACCATTTTCAACAAAAATAGGTTTTTGTTATATTTTTCATGCAATCCAACAAAACAACAAACAAACACATACATAATCATACACATGTATAAGATAATTGAATTTCGCACCCTTACCCGATTAAATCGATTCCTAGAAGTTGATTTGATCCCACCTAGCTTTTTCCTCTTTTTCTCTCTTTTTCCTTCTTCTCCTTTCTTTCTTTCTTCTTTTTCTAATTCTCTCCCTTTTCTCTCTTTTACTAACTTAGTAAAAATAATGCAAAATGACCCAATTGTCCCTACTCTCAACTATCTCGCAAATGTTCCCAAAACGCGATAAAATATAATCACAATGCAAAACAACATATTATCACACCAAAGTCATAAATAAAAAAATAATATAATACTCAAAATAATTAAATCGACTCGATTAAATAAAATGATCAAAACTGGGGCGTTACAACTCTCCCCCACTTGGAAATTTTCGTCCTCGAAAATATAACCAATCCCAACAACTCCGAACACGACCCTCGCCTCCGACCAACAAACACTAGACCAACCAAAAGCACACCACAAATAACACAACTGATCAACCACCTTGCTAACAGCAGCAACGACAACGACAAGACACAAAACCCATACAATGCACTTGCCGACCAACTCCCAACTCAAAGAATACACAAGCACAACTCACTGGTTCACTCTCAAATACAAAATGTGCCACATCACGCTTCCGCTGCGCACTCTGATTACCCGAAACCATCAATACTATCAATCTCACGTCCAAAACCTAATTCTTTCTCATATTTACCAATAATCACTGTTCACTGCCAATATATCCAACCACACTCTCTACTATGATTTCTCCCACACTAAACACAAGCCTCTAAACTGCTCAAATAATTCCAACTCTTTGATCCTCAAAACAGACACGCATCAAAATTTTCGACTTACACATCAGGCACAACAACATCCCTTCCCCAAGGATAACCCCAAACCAATTCATAACTCGTCACGAATCCTAATCGTTATCAACGATTATTGTTGTATGTAATATATAAGTTGATTTCGTTCGTGTAATCAGATTCACAGATTTTACCATTATTTCTTATAGAACTCGAATATCCAAGTCACATAGAAAAAATAATTTGTGAGAAAAATATGTATGAATCAGCGTCTCTTTTATAATTATGTAATCAAAATATTGTGTTTAAGTTTCTTTTATTGTTTCTTTATTTTATTTCAAGTTTTTAGAACAATCCGGTCCTACTCATATTGAAAGTTTTTTCCAATTTCTCCATATTCAAACATCAATATTCAAACTCAAACGACAGCGTTTTGAAGCAAGTTCTAATCCCCAATATTCATTCGGCTGAAGTAACACAAAAACCACTAAAGTAACACAAAAACCACTGAAGTTTTGTTTGCTCGTCACTTGGGGATTCAATTTTGTTTAATCTTCCAAATGAGAGGAAGCATTGGAGTAAGACTTCAAAATCCCAACATTTCCAATGCCACAAGAAAAACCCTAGTTTCATTTTCTACATCTTCCGGTTTCGGCGGCGGCGGTGATGGCCGTGGCGGTGGCCGTGGCCGAGGAGGCTCTTTCTCTGGCCCGCCACAATTTAACTTCAGCGAAAAAGCTCCGGGTAACCCTAACCCTAACTCCAGCGAATCGAAATCTGACACAACAGAGTCCCCAATTCCTCCTGGTTCTGGCCGTGGCCATGGTCGTGGTGGAACAGTTCCTCCTCCTTCAGGTTTTCCTTCATTTTCCTCATTTATGTCTTCCATTCAACAGCCTAGTGTAGGTCGTGGTCGAGGTTTTGGTCCATTACCACCTCAATCTGAAAATGATAAGCAGCAAGAACCACAACGTGATTCTGTACCTAAAAAACCCATTTTCATCAGAAGAGAGGGCAATGTTTCTCAGACAGAAACAACTAAATCCCTGTCTCCGAAAAAAATCAGTTTTACTAGAACAGAGGATGTTAAACCAATAGATTTATCTGGTGAGAATGAGAGTGATAGTATGTTCTCAATGAGCTTGTCAGGGGTGTTGCCTGGAACTGGGAGGGGGAAGCCCGTGGAACAGGCGGGTCTAGAAGCTCCTCAAGTTACAATAGAGAATAGGCATATCCGCAGTCGTCGAACTCCAGGTGATGCTGCATCTGAGAATGTTCCTAAGAGACAGCCAATGCTAAGCCAGGATGATGGAAGTGGTAGTGGAAGAGGAAGAGAACCTAGGGAGAGAGGTGGGTCTGTTCGTGGACGAGGTAGAGGACGTGGTAGAGGAAGAGGTGTAGGAAGGGGAGGGTTTAGAGGGGCGGGTGCAGATGATAGGATGGGTCAAATTCAAGATTCAGCGCGTTCCAATGCTGCTGGGCTATACACCGGAGATAATGCAGATGGTGAAAAATTAGCTAAGAAGGTTGGGCCTGAGATAATGAATCAGTTGACGGAGGAGTTCGAGGAGATTGTTAGTAGAGTTTTACCGTCTCCGTTGGAAGATGAATATGTGGAAGCATTAGACATTAATTGCGCTGTAAGTGGCCAGCTACATATATCTATATTTATTTGTTGGGAATAGAATTTTATTTCTAGTTTAGCTGCATCAAGGTGAAACTTTGTGGTTTTTCATAAAGAAAGGGAATGTTTTAGGTCAACTTTCTATGATCATTACTTTAACCATATCTTATGTTCTACTTATTTGTCCTTCCTTTTCTGTTTCATGATTGATTATTGCAGATTGAGTTTGAGCCGGAATATATTATGGAGTTTGATAGCAATCCAGATATTGATGAGAAAGAACCAATTCCACTTCGTGATGCACTAGAGAAAATGAAACCATTCTTGATGAAATATGAGGGGATTAAAAGTCAAGAAGAGTGGGAGGTATGTGGTTTTATTGCTAATCTAATCCATGGCTGATGATTAATTACTGCACAATAATTTACAATGGCTTAACTTGCAATGATTTAGGGCATAAGTTTCTTCTTCTTCTTCTTATTATTATAATTATTATTCTTTTTTATGTCGTTTGTTCTGCACTATCTTCAATAACAATCTTATGGCTTGATTGCCAATAACTTTGTTTTAGTTAACCCGTCTAACAAGTACATTGAGATAAGTGCTGTATTGCTGCATTAATTTTGTAATAGCACTCAATTATATGGGCGCTAGCGGGGAAAGACATTTGCATTATTGTTTATTTATGTTTATGTGCCCATATGTTGGTATTACTTTATCTCTATTATTTTCTAACTTTGTATCCTACTAGGAAATAATGGAAGAGACAATGGAACGAGTTCCATTATTGAAAAAGATCGTTGATCACTACAGCGGACCAGATAGAGTAACCGCAAAGAAGCAAACAGAAGAGTTAGAGAGGGTTGCTAAAACTCTTCCTGGAAGTGCGCCATCTTCTGTGAAGGATTTCACTAACCGAGCTGTTATCTCTCTTCAGGTTTGGAACTGTTAATATTGTAGTGCGAAACTTAAACAAAAAATTAAAATGCCTTCTTTACTCTGATTACTGTTTCTTATTCTGAGTGTCTCTGCTGGTGTACTATTTCTTGCTCATGCCGTTCATTGTTAAATAAAACCCCCTTCAGTATAGTTTGAACATAATTTGATATTAGTATGGGGCGGGTCTATATTTGGAATGGTTGTAGAAGGGTATGTACAGATTTGGCAAAAGAAATTCTGTTCACAAGATTGTATATTCCAATCCAGAGGAAATGTAGTTCTTCTTTCTAGGAATTTAGAATCTAAATGCTAGTCAATGAAATAAAACAACCATATTAAGAAATGTAAATACGGGTAGAGTATTTGTTGTATTACTATTTTGGATTCTTGAAATCAACACAAGGTGGATTCTGTACATAGGTCGAGGAGTTATTGCAAAGCAGTGATAAGAACATTAGTTCTCTGGCTAAAAAATAACTAATATTTGTTTAAATCTGTTATAAAAAAATATTGTTTAAAAATGAATGACTATGAGTATCATGAGTTATTTATATATGCTAAGGTAGTCTATTTTTTTTTAGATAGAATTTGACAGTTAACTCTATTTTTGGTTGAGGAAAGGATAGTTAACTTTGTTGTTAGAAGACTAGGAGGTTCCCTGATTTTAATAGTTAGTCTAATTCTGAAACAGTTTGCTGTTCTTAATGCAGAATTTGTCACTTTATTTTTACATCAAAGAAGCTATTCTGAGATTTTGTATTTTAGGACTGTAGTGTTCATATATGTTTTGATAATCCATTTATTCTCGTCATAGTTACCACCTCAGAAGCATGAGTACTTCTAAAATGGTGACGTACCAGTACCGGATAGTAGTTATGTTTTTTTTCATTATTTTGTGTTGAGTGAAATTTATGATTTTTTCATATATGAATATAATATATTATTGTGTTTTAGTTTATTTGTTATGATAGTCTCACACAACTTTTTATTATTTAAACTTTTATTGGGATGTTCTGTTGAAAATTGAACGATTTAGTTCTCTATTAATATATTTTATTGACAAATTCTTATTTTCTATTGACGTACCCGTGCCTTGATTTTTAAGAAAATGCCGTATCCCGTACTGGTACCCGCACCTGCACCGGTACCCGTATCTATGCATCATAGGTTACCACTTACAAGCGTGCTTGAAATTGTTTGTACTAATCCTCCTAAGCTCATTGTGTAGCAGGGTCCAATCTTGACATGTGAAGAAATATGCTTTGAATTTGTTATCCCGAGTCTGGCATTGATTTACCCTTTCATTAGTTTGGATAATATGCATATTCAGAATGCATGTTTAGCTACCAATTTTTTGTGCCAACATATTTTTTATCCTATGGATTAGTTGTTACTTAAAAGTTTGAAGCTTTTCTATGAATTATTAGGAGTTCTATGAATAATTCTTTGTATGAGGACATGTATTCTCTAGTATTTCAAATGGTTATATGTTATTTTTGCAAGCAGTTTGAAGCATATAAAAGTGGTATTCTGATATCATTAGTTTTTTATTTTTTATTTTTTGTTTTTTGTTTTTATTGTGTAGCCTAGGTTTCTATGATTTCATTGCTAAAGTACTTTCTTTGGAGTACATCAATAATTTTCTAAAAAAAGTCTAGACCGCATAAATACGGCAGAGTAAATAAAGTACTGGAATTCAAATGGTTAAACAATATGTTGTTCTTTAGGATATGAATGCTAATCTCTTTGAGATTTTGCTTATGTATATAATTCTATGTAAATTATCAAGAGGGAGAATTTGGTCAATTTAGTCCAGTTGACTAGTTGAGAGTATTGGGCCTAAGCTATGATGCATAGGTACGGGTACGGTACCCGGTGCGGGTACTGGTACCGGTACGGGATACGCCATATTTAAAAATAATTAAGGTACGGGTACGTTATAAGAAATAAGAATTTTTTATAAAATATATGAGTAGAGAGCTAAATTGTTAGGTGTATAACAAAAACACCACTATAAAAATTGAAAAAAACCAAAAATAATGTTAAGATGCAATAACAAAAAAATTAAAACACATAAATATACAATATTGACATTTGAGAAAACCTCAAAGTTCATTCAACACCGAATAATAAGAAAAATGAAGTATCACGAGTACGGTACGAGTATCCGGTACCGGTACTCCACCATATTAGAAGTAACCATGCTTCAGAGGGCCTAAGTTATCGACCAAGTAGAAAAATGCTGGAGGTGCTAAGCTGGCAAAAGATGGGAAATGAGAGATTGACGAGGAGTCGAGGACTTATTATATAAGGAATACATGGGAGAAGAAAGAGACTATTCGCAATTTTTGATAAGATAGTGAGGTTACTGAAAATTCTTCTCTTGTGAAGGGAGACACTTGACTTGGGCTGTTAAGACATTATTCTAATAGAGTTTTCTTTTCATTCTTCTGTAATTAGTATTTATCAGTTCAAATTACAGATTATTCCGTGTCTTATTCATTGATCATATCAATTGCTCCAACCTGCCGGATCTTGGTGGGAGAGCTGGAGTTGCAAACCCTGGAATTGTACAATTAGTTTGTGAATGAAGGGCTGCTAGAATTTCTGGGGTAAGACCTAGTTGGGTGGACCATTTGTCGTCTCCTATGGAGAATTTGATGCTGATAGTTCCAAGAACTGAATCGGAATGGTGGATTATAACATAAATAAGAGAGAAACCTGTATCAGAGATGATGGAAGTGACCATCAACGACAGAATAAATAGACCCACATGAGTTATATAGCTTCTGTACATAGAAGAAATGAAATGCAAAAGATTGTTGATGCCAGAGTAGTCATTCCTGGATAGCGGCACGGAGCGGCCCTAAAAGTGGGATAGCGGATAACTGCTCTATTTGATAATTTTTTGAACAAACTACATATAATAATTATAATCATATATTTAATGTAAAATTAAACAAACAACTCAACTCATAAATTATTCATAAATCATAGCACACATGAATTTTAAAGTGCATAAATGACTATGAAGGAAGGTTAAGTTGAGTCTCAACTCAAAAAAATCCAAAATTCTCCTTAAAATAATGTAAGTTTAAGGGGTAGTTTCGGCTTTTTAGGGGGCAAAAGGATAGCGGGCCAGAAACTGCTCCGGGTCGGGAACCACTCTGTTCCTCTATCCTTCTATTTACCCTTTTATCCTATTAGTGGCAGCTATAGTGATCTGCACCGCTAAGGCTCTTCTCATAGCGGTTGGTCT